>OY821520.1:44343953-45565254 GCA_963682025.1 Cordilura impudica | reverse complement strand
TAAGACTCTTTTAATAAATTTAAAATCAAAATCCATTGAAGTTATAACAAAGTGCGATAGGCACTGAGGGGGGGGGGGATGAGATATTCCTAGTCAGGGTAAAAGTAGTAGCTCAGTGAAGAAAAATTTTCAATGGATTTGGCGGTCTCAGGCCAAACATTTTATGACCGTTTGTATTTTTCTCCTTATTCGTTTATTTCTTTTGACTTTGTTTGCTTAGTTTTTCTGCTATGTTTCAAGAACCATTGAACCATACTTTGGCAAATAGTTTCATCAAATCTAGTTGGACTAAATTTGGGGAATGAAATCATCGAAAATTTTAATTTGTTCCCCCTTTTTAAATAAATTTTTTCAATAACACAACATATTCAAGGCGCTGATTATTATTTATCGGTAGAGTAGAAGAGTCATAAACATGTGATATGGATATATTAACAAAAACTATTTGTTTAAGCATCAGATACAATACTGCTGCAAACTGAAGTGGGAAGTCATCAGTGGTTCTGCAGTTATAGTTGAAAAACTAAGCAAACAAACTTCAAGATAAGGAAACAGTGTAAAGGGCCTTAAAAAAGTTTGGCATTGACTCAACATTTCTCAGCCTGCGAGAAATAAGGTAAGATTGTCAGTTTTAATTACTTTTAAATAAATCAGGTCTCATTAGCTCATTAAAAATACAACGAAAGAAAATATCTGGCCAAATATAATATAAATAAAAAAATTTCAGAAGTTTTGAACTATTAAAAAGAAAAATCAGTATGAATTTTAAAATTAGTCCGTTGAAAATTAGTTTTTTGGTTTTTGATTTTTAAGATTTAATTAAGACGAAACTAATAAAAATTTTTAATTTAAGTATATAACGGGTGATTTTTTAAGAGCTTGATAACTTTTTTTAAAAAAAAAACGCATAAAATTTGCAAAATCTCATCGGTTCTTTATTTGAAACGTTAGATTGGTCCATGACATTTACTTTTTGAAGATAATTTCATTTAAATGTTGACCGCGGCTGCGTCTTAGGTGGTCCATTCGGAAAGTCCAATTTTGGGCAACTTTTTCGAGCATTTCGGCCGGAATAGCCCGAATTTCTTCGGAAATGTTGTCTTCCAAAGCTGGAATAGTTGCTGGCTTATTTCTGTAGACTTTAGACTTGACGTAGCCCCACAAAAAATAGTCTAAAGGCGTCAAATCGCATGATGTTGGTGGCCAACTTACCGGTCCATTTCTTGAGATGAATTGTTCTCCGAAGTTTTCCCTCAAAATGGCCATAGAATCGCGAGCTGTGTGGCATGTAGCGCCATCTTGTTGAAACCACATGTCAACCAAGTTCAGTTCTTCCATTTTTGGCAACAAAAAGTTTGTTAGCATCGAACGATAGCGATCGCCATTCACCGTAACGTTGCGTCCAACAGCATCTTTGAAAAAATACGGTCCAATGATTCCACCAGCGTACAAACCACACCAAACAGTGCATTTTTCGGGATGCATGGGCAGTTCTTGAACGGCTTCTGGTTGCTCTTCACTCCAAATGCGGCAATTTTGCTTATTTACGAAGCCATTCAACCAGAAATGAGCCTCATCGCTGAACAAAATTTGTCGATAAAAAAGCGGATTTTCTGCCAACTTTTCTAGGGCCCATTCACTGAAAATTAGACGTTGTGGCAGATCGTTCGGCTTCAGTTCTTGCACGAGCTGTATTTTATACGGTTTTACACCAAGATCTTTGCGTAAAATCTTCCATGTGGTCGAATAACACAAACCCAATTGCTGCGAACGGCGACGAATCGACATTTCACGGTCTTCAGCAACACTCTCAGAAACAGACGCAATATTCTCTTCTGTACGCACTGTACGCATTCGTGTGGTTGGTTTAATGTCCAATAAAGTAAACTGAGTGCGAAACTTGGTCACAATCGCATTAATTGTTTGCTCACTTGGTCGATTATGTAGACCATAAATCGGACGTAAAGCGCGAAACACATTTCGAACCGAACACTGATTTTGGTAATAAAATTCAATGATTTGCAAGCGTTGCTCGTTAGTAAGTCTATTCATGATGAAATGTCAAAGCATACTGAGCATCTTTCTCTTTGACACCATGTCTGAAATCCCACGTGATCTGTCAAATACTAATGCATGAAAATCCTAACCTCAAAAAAATCACCCGTTATAAGTCGTCTGCTAAGCAATAAGTAACAATTATATACATAATTGGGATTACCATCTATTTTTGAATTTTATGTCTATTGATAATTTTCCTACAATAAAACAATTTATTTTCGAGTTTTCAAATGCATATAAAAACTATTCGATTTTTTCGATTAAGCAACACAAATTGATCAGATTAGCCATGTTTAAGTTTTGTGATCGAAAGTTTTCTTTTTATTAGATCGATTAATCGAATAATTCTTCACCGGTAGATAACCCAAATAGACAGGAAGACAGATAGAAGGACGCATAACTTTAAATCGACTCAAAAAGTGGATCTGTTTCGATCAGTAACATGTGATTTCATAAACATCAGCAAAAACTTGTTATACTCTCATAACGTTTAAATGATTCTTTTTCAATAGTCACTAAGGATGCTAATCGTGATCAACATTTAAGAATCAGCGTATTCTAGATTTTAAAATCAACATCGACCGATTTTTTAGAATTACGGATTATTCATTAAGTTTTCTATACAGTTTTAAAAAATTCTTAATTTCCGAATAAAAAAGTCATTAGTCTTTAATTTATTTAAATTTTATAATAATATTGCACATTTTTTATGAAAAAAGTAAAACCAAAAAAAAAAAAAAAATTGCATTCCATGTCGGCACCTAGCACATGGTTCCCTTCTGAAACTTTAAATTTCTTTTAATTGTTGGACTATTAATTTGATTTTACTGATTAAAATTATTGATAGCATCGTTAAATTTTGCGCAATTAGTGATTTTATATAAAATTGTTTAAAGCGAGAAAATATTTCAATCCTATTTTTATAAAATCGGATTATCATTTTATCATCAAAAATATATTTAAATTTTGAGTTTCTGAAAAAAAGTTAAAAAAAAGTTTAACTAACTAATGTGAATCCATTCGGATCCATTCTACTTGCTTGGCGACACTAAAAAAAGGCGACTTGGCGACTACTTAATATGATAAGATTCCAAAATACGTATTGTTAAATTAATTTACTTTAAAATGCAAAAATAAATTGTATGACCATGGCAGCGTAAATAAAGATAACGGTACCTTCTCTGATCCCGTTGTAGAACAAAGATAACGGTACCTTCTCTGATCCCGTTGTGGAACTTAGTAATTTTCTATTTGAGTGCTGTAGAATTTTTATGAAGCATTAATTAAAAATAAATAATTTAAAGCAATAATTCGAATATTTTTATTTTAAGAAATTTATTTATATTTTATTTTATTACTAGCTGAACCGGCAAACGTTGTTTTGTCATGAAACTTGTTTCTAGTGAATATCTTCGTTGCTACTTATGATATGTTTTTACCATTTTCACATAACTTCTCAAACTCATCATTCATGAAATCACACGTAGTTACAAGACTGTCGGGCTTATAGTACCCCATAATTTTTTTTTGTACAGGAGAAGCCACGCCCACTAACCCAATCGGTCCCATTTTTGAAACAACTACAAACATTAACAACCGATTGACCTGCAGGAACTTCCAAGATCCTGGAAAACATAGTACTGTAGATATATAATTATATGAATTTACCATATACGAGAGGAGTCACGCCCACTAACTCATTCCCGTCCATTTTTGGTATGAGTACTCACATTAACAACCAAGGTAGTTGCATAAAGTTTCAAGACTCTGATGATGATATGTAAAGGGTTTTGCAAAACAGTTTTGGATATCAATGAAATTCTTTATTCCTGTGAAAGTACGTTCGATGCCATTATGTATGGAAAGCGATCTCTTTTGCATGGCCACCACGGGCACGCTTGCAGAAGTCCAGACGCTGAACCCAATTTTCGACGGTTTTCAGGCATAAATCGGCCGATACAGCTGCAATTTCACGTTCGATATTCGTACGAAGTTCATCAATCGTCGCTGGCTTATTGGCATAGACCATAGACTTGACGTAGCCCCACAGGAGATAGTCCAACGGCGTCAAATCGCACGACCGAGGCGGCCAATCGACTGGACCATTTCGTGAGATAACACGTTCTCCAGACTTGGTTTCCAATAAATTGATTGTGATATTCGCTTTGTGGCTTGTGGCACCGTCTTGTTGGAACCACATGTCCTCCAAGTCCATATCATCCAATTGGGGCCAAAAATATTCGGTTATCATTGAACGGTAGCGATTCCCATTCACAGTAACGTGCCGGTCTTGATCATCATGGAAGAAGTACGGCTCATGACGCCGCCGGCCCATAAACCGCACCAAACCGTAATTTTTTCGGGATGTAATGATGACTCATGGAGTACGTGTGGATTGCTGTCTGACCGATAACGCATATTTTGTTTACTGACGAAGCCATTCAGCTAGAAATTAGCCTCATCGCTGAAGATGATTTTTCGATGAAAATCCGAATCATTTTCAAGTTGTTGCTCAGCCAAATTCACGAAAATACGACGCTTCTGGTGGTCAAGCGGCTTCAGTTCTTGCGTCAATTTGATTTTGTAAGGTATAGGCCAAGATCTTTTCGCAAAATTCGCCACAATGACGCCACAGAGATGCCCAACGCTTGAGAACGACGTGTGAGAGACACATTTGGGCTTTCTTGAACTGAAGCCTCAGCGGCAGCAATATTCTCGACACTACGGGCACTTCTTTGTCTTACTGGCATGGGAACATTTTGTACTGTGCCTGTGGATTCAAATTTTTCCACTAGACGCTCAATTGTTGATCTGCTATGACGATTATGACGACCATAAATTGGACGTAGCGCTCTTAATGTTGAGGCCACTGATTTCGTATATCTTTCCATCATGAAATGGCAAACCTTACTGAAGAGAAATGTCAAAAGAGCGGCAAGAAGTATGGCGTCGTTTGCTGTCCCTGTCCTTCTACTTTTGTAGCGTCCCTGTTGAAAAACCCTTTATTTACCATGTATGGGAGGTGCCACGCCCACTCGTTTGATCCCGCCTATTTTTAGCCCGACTTCTCACATTACTGAAAAGTTTCAGGACCCTTTCTCTCATAGAGCTGCAGATATATGGTGTTAAAAATATTTATATATTAGTGGTGCCACGCCTCCTTCATATATTAAATATATAACCTATTTTAATTTCCCGATACAAGCTTACATACTGTGAAAATTTCAAGAAGTTCGGTCCTATGGTTTAGCCAACTATTAATGTCAAACCCACAAACAAACCCACAATCAAATTTTTATTTTTATATATATAGATATTTAGTTAACCTTTTATTGTCTCACTGTACTCGTATTGACTCCAAAGGTACACTTCCTATAAAAATGGCTGCTCGTTTCATATCATTCTAAGTTGAACAACTTTTATAAAAATTTAATATTTTACACTTCAAAGGGGGCTTCGAAAGGAATGTGCTAATAAAGTAATGATCAGGCAATTTTGAAACTTACTCCCCATAATAAATTCACTAATTTGAAAATTTTTACTGAAACTCATGATGTGTAGTATTGTATTGGCATGAAGATTGACTATAACTTTCTTTAGTGTTATTTTTGAATGTAACTTTAGAATTTCCCTATACTTAATTTAATTACTTTAAGTTCATCTTTATTCATAATCCGCTAGCCACAAGAAATGGGCAAATTGATTACATATTTATTTCATTACACATAATTTCCTAATTGTAATTCTAAAAAAAATTAACTTCTGACTTAACATGGACATGGTTTTTTGTGAATGAAAAAAAAAAAAAAAAATACAAATTAGAACGCATAAATGTGTCAAAACTATTTAAAAATAAAACATTTTATAAGGAGAAAGTTTTTTTTATTAATTTATACTAGCAGATTCCAGCCCTCGAAATTCGAGCGCAAATTCTAGGAAATTTTATTTTTTCATTAAATAAAGACCCTAAAAGTACGCTAATCAGTTATAGCCAATTCACAAATCAACACAAAAAACAAACTCATTTTTATTACAAACACTTTAACAAATTTAATAAACACACACATAGCATTGTATAATTTTATGTATGTGTTAGTAGCAACTTTAAATGCAATTTACTCAAAACAAAGGAAAGAATTTAAAAATCTGTAAATCTGCAAATCGGCTAAAAAGAAATACCTTTCAAATAATATATGCTTGGTCAAAATTGGGATAAAATGGTAGAATGAAACATCAGTCACAAGAAATCGCCTAGCCTATTAATATTATAGATTAGGAATTAATTCAATCACAGTTAAAGGTTCCACAATCAATAGGTACACGTTTAGCATAATAAAGTGTGCTGGAATTTTTTCCTACCTTAAAAACCTGTTAATTTGTGGGCTTTCTTGAACATTATTGCGGGTCGCACAAAAAAAAAAATTAACAAATTTTCACGTTATAAAATATAATATAAGACTCCTTAAGAAATGTACATAATACGCCAATTTTTGTTTCTTATTTTTTTTTTTTAAACTTACCTCATGAAAGGAAGAGCTCTTTAAAAAGTAACTGAACTTATATTTAACAACTGGTTAACAACTCAACCAAATACCAAAGCACTCTTCGAACAAAAAGGTACACACATTATACATATGTGCGTACAAAGATAAATGATGATGTTGAGAGAGAATGAAAGAAAATATTCATAAACTACTCAATCAACGCCCCCAGGGTAACGTGCCAACAATTATGGTTGCAAAAAAAAAAAATAAATAAAAATCGAGCAAAAACCTTGTACTCATCAGAATAAAGCGAATAAGAAGAATAACTTGGAGATTAAATAGAAAGGAGACATGCAAGAAAAATTAAGAATATTAACATAACATTTTTTGAGTCATATTTTTAAAATGTCGTCTTTATATTCAAAGATCATACTTTGAAAGCATTGCGGAAATAGCTTTTTTTTTGTGTGGAATTCTTCGTGCATTCAATTTTAAAGTTCCGACACGTGGCCCAATTTTTCTTGTTCAAAAGAAGTTTTACAACAACCAGTTAATCTATTTTTGGTGTACCGATAGTCTTGAATTATGACTGTCTTGTCTCTATAACTACTTGTGCAAAAGTTTGAGTTCATGGAAATAATAACAACCTTGAAATTGATAATAAATTAAATTAAGTCTAGAAAAAGCTAACTTTTGAACCAATTTTAAAAAAATGTTGCTAGTTAGGCAAGAAATAAATTATTTATTTTATTTAAAAGGACTTAAGCTCTATTTTTTTTTTTTTTTTTTTTGAATAAGGTAAATTTTTGTTATACTTACACTTGAATTAGCGTTCAATTTGGGTAAAAATGAATAATTTTTTAGGTGTTTCCAGTAACTCATCTTATGTATATTAATGACACGTAAGGTCTCGTTTGTTGTTATAAAATTTTTTACGATTGTATTTTGTAGTTTTTTTAATTCCTAAAAGCACAAGAAAACAGAAAAACAATTTGATTACAATTTGCAAAAAAAAAAAATAAAAATAAAAAATAAAAAAATGACCCTGAGGCATAAGCAGAACTATTCCTCAGGGTCATATTCAGGCGTATTCATTGTGGCTACTGAATTTATTGCCGACCGATATGGGGCAATGTTAATAATGGTATTTATATTAAGTTTCTTAACAGTATGTATTTTATCGTAATAGAAAAATATTAGCTGCTATTAAATTTCTATTAATACCAACGAAAATTTTGTTGTTTAACTTTAGAATGTTTCGGTTGTAGAATTTTTATTCAGCTAATAATAGGAAACAAATTAAGCTTCTAAGATGGTATTTCGAAAGCCAAGCTAAAATTTTTTTTTTAATTCTTCAGTATTTTTTAAATATTTTTAGGCTAATTTGGCCTGTAGTACTTTTATATAGGAATTATACTATTTTTGTTTACTAAAATAAAATAACAGAATTAATAGCTTCTAATTCATTTCCTGAAATCCATTAGCTAGATATATAAAAGTAATTTTCGAACTGTTGTAAAAAATTTTTCAATATTTGTATTCTCAACTGAAAACAGCATAACTATAGATACGCTCAAAGTACCGGAGCAGGTATTTCATTTGCTTTTCAATAACACTCTTTGGCGTACTATTTGTGAGATATGAGAGATTTGCCATTATGACTCGATATTTTATGCATTACTAAGTAAATGAAATATTAAGGGGGTGTAAGGTTTTAAAGGCGAAATAGGCGTATTTTCATAATTATACCCTATACCACTAGGTGTTTGGGTATAATGACTTTGTGCTGCTGTTTGTAACAACCAAAAATATTTGACCTAGACCCATCTTTTATTATACCGATCGAATCAGAATCACTTTTTGAATCGATTTAACTATGTCCGTCCGTCCGTCCGTCCGTCTGTGTGTCCATGTAAAACTTGTAATCAAACTGCAGGTCGCAAATATGAACATATTTTGATGAAATTTGGTATATAATCTTTCATCTGTCATGGGATCAACGATATGGAAATTGGTGAGAATCAATCCATTTTCAGACCTAGCCCCATACAAATGACCCCTTTAAAATCGACATAAATTGCCATAAGACCCAAATTGACGTATAGATCTTAGTCAAATTGGGTTTGTATGTGTTTATTACATCCATTAATGAATAGTCCAAAAACGGTACCTATGGGACAACTCTTGGTCATAGGCCCCATATAGAGCTGCTGCCCGATCTTTACTTAAATCTATCAAAAAACAAAAATATTGCACTGATTCATCTCAAATTTTGTTTGTATATATTTTCGCAAAATACAAGAGACTTTACCAACCATGGTCAGCATCGGTCCATTTTTGGACCCAGTCCCCATATAGACTACTCAAATTTGTTTTATGCTTATTTTCTATATCCAATTAGTTGGGCCTAAGAGATAGGGTCTCTTAACGCATGGTATAGGGTATCGTATAGTCGGTCTAGACCGACTATAATTTTTTTACTTGTTTTTTTTTTAAGGTATGCATAATGCTGGATTATTTATTTCATATACACGTTATAGTATTGCATTCAAAGTATCTCTTAAAAAATGATGAATTAAAAATTTTAATAAATAAATCCGTGACAGGGATTCTGCGGAGGCGCCTCGAAAAAAGTTGTTTTGCCGTGAACATCATAACTCGTTACCGGATCATGTGAAATAAAAAAATTTAAATGCGTTTAAATGGCGATATTTTCCTGAGGTGATCACGAAGTTGTTTTATTTCTTTTTTAATTTTTGCATCATTGTGAAGTGAAGGACACGATTTTTGCTATAAAATTTCGGTGACTTTGTTGTTGAGAAAACCGCAAAAATATGGTAAACAAAAAAAATTTCGTGATTACCTGATGATTTATGTGTAGAAAAAGTATGTAAAATTTCAAAAGAATCGGTCAAGTAGATATTGAGCTATGATGTTCACGGACTTCAAACATGTTATTAGCGAGAAAATCGATTTAAAGTTTTTTTAAAAACTGATTTACATATCGCACCTGTACCTCCAAAGTGAGTCAACTCAAAATTTTTCAATTTTCACTTTTTGCAAGAAAACGATACGCAGTGGTCATATCTATCCACTGTAAAACTCTTACATCAGTTTTTCTACTCTTTCGCAAAAAAATACAGTTATAACCCTCTTTGTTTTATAAGAGTTGCTTCTTTAGAATCAACTAAAGAGCGATATTTTGAGTTGTCCCCAAATGTAAGCCCAATTAATATAAATTTTGTTTCAACTAAAGAGAAGTATTTTAAGTTGCGCCTGTCTTTATGTCATAACAGTTTATTTTATTGATGTTCTATTTTTAGTAAACAATTTAAAAAAACCGTTTTTTGCCTCTACTGAAAATTTTTAAATTTTGAGTTGACTCACTTTAGAGGTACAGAAATACTGTAAGAGGCCGGTCGTTTGAGATAATTTAATTGAAATGAAAAAAAAATATTTTAAAACTTAAATAAAATTTATTAGCACATCTCCGCCTGGTAATACTTTTATCTATCACTTTAAAATGCTGACTCGAAAAGCTACAAATCTCTATAATCTTGCTACTGTGCATTGAGACCACTCAAATTGTTTTTAAAAGTTCTAGAGGAAAGGCAAATATAAACAGCTTAGAACGATTACTTATAAACTCTGCCTATGTATATAAAAATTAAAGTTTACCATTCCGATTATTTATTTACCAATGTTCCTTATCAATGATATTATATGACATTGTGGAACATTTTCGGGGTCATTGTGAAGGGATAAGAAATTCCAAGTGGGGGCAAAAGTAGTAGGCCAGTTTAGTTAAAGAATTTGGGGTTCTCAGGCCAAAGCTTTTTCTGACTTTTTATATCGTTCCCTTATCTTGATGTTTGTTTGCTTGGGTTTTTGCTACAACTCGAGATTTCTCATTACATTCTCTAGACCAAATATACATAGCTAGGGCTTAAATAATTTTTATTCATACATCCATGTAAAAGTTGGTATAAAGAATACTGATGTCTTTTTGATTAAAATTAAAGATATCGTTCATACGTGTACTTCTCTTTTACTCTACTAATAAATAATAATTATGCGCCTTAAAGTGTTTTGTTGATCAAAAAGTTAATAACGTCCATTCGCTAAAATAAGTCCAACCTGATTTACTGAAGAATGAGATGATAAATCATCAATGGTTCTTGAGTTAAAGCTGAAAATCAAGCAAACAAACATCAAGATAAGAAAAAAATATAAAAAACCATAAAAAAGCTTGGCATAAGAATTAAAAACTTTTTGGGTGTTTAACTATACTGGCCTATTGTTTTCACCCAGACTCGTAATTTCTCACCCCCCAGAATGGCTGTTGCACTGTGTAGTCTATATTTTAAAATATCAAAAGCAAAAATACTGGAAATGAAGACTTTGTTCACAAAGTTAGTTTTTATACCTTATACCCCTATGTGGTCAGGGTATATTGAGTTTGTGCTGATGTTTGCAACTACCAAGTAGATATGAACTACAGCCATCTCTTATTATACTGATCAACTAAGAATAAAATTCTGAATCGATTTTGCGATGTATTTTTGTCCGCGCGTCCTGTCTGTCCGACCGTCCGTCTGTGTATTTTTATGAAATTAAATATATAAGCTTTTACCGGCCGTAAGACAAACCGACATTTAAATTGGTGAAACTCGATGGATGTTCTATCGGACCCTAAGATCCAGATTATCATATATATATCGGCAAAATATGGTGTAAATATGTCTATTATACCCAATTAATAGTAGTCGAGAAATAAACCCTCTAGCAACATTCTTGGTTATAGTGCCGTTATAAAGCTGATCCCCGATCTTTATATAAAACAGCTAAATCAAAAGACAAAAATATGGCATTGCCTTCTTTCGGTCTAATATATATATATATATATATTTATTAGGGCGGCTCGATTTAAAAATCGCCCAAGTGACAAGGAAAATCGTATTCTAGGGATCAAATTAAGAAACTTTGCCCGAGGAACCGTACATCTAAAACGAATTCTGATGTCCCGACTTTTGACCTGTCTGTCTCTCTGTCACACTTTGACCCATTTAGAGTGTCCCAATCGAGTCCAAATGTATGATCGACCCCCACTAACTTTGGAGGGCCGTCCCACCTGTGCCAGTGGCCGACTCCCTGGAACCCCCAGGGGGGTTCCTCATAGAACCATTTAAAAAATCACCTTTTTTTGTTTAGAATCGGGTTGACTATGTTTGATTTAATATTAAAATTAATACTCATACTTATACGTATCTTCTACTCTGGTAATAAATAATAATCATACGCCTTGACTATGTTATGTTGTTCAAAAATATCGATCGGTAGAGGGTAAATAACTTTTATATCACTCCGTGACTATGCGTGACTCTGCGACTGTACCCCAAAATTAATTTGTAGTCACGACAAGAGTATGGGCCAAGCTTCAGATCTATTGCATGAGGGGGAATGGGGTTGCCCCTTGGCAGACAGACAGGTCAAATGTTGGGACATCACAATTTAGAGGAATGGTTTCTTGGGCAAAGTTACTTATTTTGATCCCAGAATATGATTTTCCTTGTCACTTGTGCGATTTTTTTGACCCCATACAAATCGACCCGCCCTAATATATGAATATATATATAATTATACCCTATACTATTATGTGATCAGGGTATAATGACTTTGTGCTGATGTTTGTAACTGCCAAAAATATTTGACGTGGACCTATCTTTTATTATACCGATCAGAAAGTAATTCTGAGTCGATTTAGCGATGTCTGTCCATCCGTCTGTCCGTCCGTCCGTCTGTGTGTCCATGTAAATTTTTAAGCAAAGTACAGGTCGCAAATATGAACATATTTTGATGACATTTGATGTGTAATCTTTTATCAGTCATAGCGCGAACACTATTGAATTTGGTGAAAATCAATTCATGTTCAGACCTAGTCCCTATACAAATGAACCCTATGAAATTGAATTAAATTGTCGTAAGATCCAAATTATAACATAGATATCGGTCAAATTTTGTGTGTGTATGTTTATTACTCCCGTCAATAGGTAGTCCAAAAATAAACCCTATAGGACAATTCTTAGTCACAGCCCCCATATAAAGTTGCTTCCCGATCTTCACTTAAATTTATCAAAAAAAAAAAAAAAAAACATCAGCACATACAAATGAGCCATATCAGATCGACTTAAATTGCTATGATATCAAAATTATCATAAAGATCTTGGTCAAATTGGGTTTGTGTATGTTTATTACATCCATCTATTAGTAGTCCAAAATAAACCCTGTAGTACAATTCTTGGTCATGGCCCCCATATGAAGCTAATTCCCGATCTACCAAAAAACAAAATTATTGCAAAGATTTTTCTCAAATTTGGTTTGTAGATGTTTTGCAGAAAACAAGTGACCTTACGAAATATGGTCAGGGTCGGTCCATTTTTCAACGCAGTCCCCATTATAAATATAGCATCCGATATGAACTTTTCATATCCGAAGGCAATAAAACTTGCCACTCAAACTTGTTTGTTTATTTTCTATACCTAAATAGTTGGACCAAAGAGATTGGGTATTTAAAGGCATGGTATGGGGTATCTTATAGTCGGTCTAGACCGACTAAAATTTTCTTTCTTATTTGCTTACTGTTTTTTTTTTTTCTAACTTACCTTTTTGATTGGTGGTGGTCTTTTTCTTTTCACTGGCCTTTCGTCCATCTTCGATATGCCACCACAGGGATTGTACCAATTAATATGCTGTGATTGCATTACATTTTCATAGTAGTCATGCCAAGTGATATGACGTTTCTGTAATCTCTCTTCAGCTGTAGCTACTCGTATGGTTGAGTCAGTCTTCATTTGATATTCGGGCTGATAATAAGGATAATAATGATGATCATAACCATTTGTTTCAGCTGGCAACATTTGAGCTGGATGTAATGGATTGTTGTTGAGTAAATTATGTTCCTGTATTATTGGTTGCTGCTGCATTGGTGCTGCCATTGTAAATGTAGATTGCTGTACACTTAATTCTGTTAATAACATGGTAATCAAAACAAATAATTGTCTATAACTGGCTGTTGGTGCAGAGGTAATTTTGTAGCTTTTATGCGTGTAGCTTTGCGTTGTTAACATACACCGACTGTCGTTGCAACAGTTACTATCACGACAGCAACTGATTGTGTGTAATTGCCGGTCTTGCTTTTGTTGCCGTAGCCATTTTAGTTGGGACGGCTGGCTTAATAGAAAATACTGTTGTTTTAGGTTGGCCGTTTTGTTGATATCTCTCTGGTGGTTGCGTTATATTAGCAACCAACACCTGTTTTTTTTTTTACGTAAATGACAAATAATAAAATAAAAACACATTAAAATTAGTTGGGGATTTTTCAAAAGTTTCTTAAATACTGCAATTATAATTTATATTTTTATTACGAAATATTTGCATTAGGGTGACCTTTTGCAACATTAAAATATTATACTATTCAAAATTCACTTAAGTTTTTTAATGCATATTTGAGGTTTTTATACAAAGAAAGTTTTTCTGCCATGTGCTTAAACATGTCTACAGATTGAGAAAAAAAATCATATTTTTCACATAACATCCACCCTAATGCTTTTTTTATGTTAATTGTTAAACCTTAATACAGAAAAAAATTTCCCTCAAGGAAAAAATAGCTGGTATTTGTATTGCTTAATTTTTTTAGTTTTTGGTATATTTATAGTTATTATTAAAAAACAAGTTTTTTAGAGTTTTTATTTGGTTTTTAAGAAAATCCCCCACTATCTGGATTTCCCAAAACAATTAATGAGGCGTGCTTCGTGTTCTTCTTATGTATTATTATTATTAGTTTGTTTCACTTTTAAGTTACTAAGACCATACAAAAAAAAAAAAAAAATAAAATCAAAAATATTGAGTACTCATAGCTGTTTTAGAGAGGTAAGTATCTACTTTTTTGTATTATTATAATCACATTTTTTTCAATCATGCGAATTTTTAACTGTTAATGTAAATAAAAAGTTTTGTAAAAAAAAAAAATTAAATAGAAATTATTCCACGTTTTCGAAAGATGTTAATAACGTCAAAAAATATTTTTAACACTATTATTTTCATATTTTGCCACCAGTTTATTTATTTTCATTAATAAATATGTTCACCTGATAAAAATAATATTTATAACTTGTGACGAACAGAGTGAAAGCCCAGTTAAAAATTAAGCTAAGCTTATGTATAGTTTATTAAATTCTAAATCATTAGCAAATAATCAAACTTTATGGCCATATGACTCATTCTGATACCCGTAGGTTTTAAAATTGAAAGCAGAAATTTTGGTATTAACAATGAGTTAATTAACCATAACAAAGATGTTCTATACCATCTGGATTCTCCTAAAAATCTAAACTTAAGTAAATTCATTTTCTTAGACATGTAGTGAGCTTTCTAAGGTTAGTACTTTATTTCTTACAATTTGCTATATATATATAAAAAACAAATCGCCATATATGATGACAATAAACAATCTGAAAAAACAATTATAAAAAACCATTATTCGTTATAGACCACGAAGAGTAAAGTTTTCTGTGTTGAATACGATATTTTTTAAACTTTTTCTTTTAACTCATACTCTCTCTCTGTCTATCTGTCTGTCGTGGGTCAACCCCATTCCCCCTTATCCAATTGATCTGAAACTGGGCCCATAGTCTTGTTGTAACTACAGATTAATTTTGGTCGCGTACAGTCATGGTGGGATTTAAAACGGATTTCCCCTCATCCAATCAATCTGAAAGTTGGTCCATACACTTGCTGTGAAAAAAGATTAACTTGGACGTAGTCACGCACAGTCATGCATAGTCACGCACAGTCACGGAGTGATTGAAAACGGATTTCCCTTTATCCAAACAATCTGAAACTTGGTCGATATACTTGCTGTAAAGAAAGATTAACTTTGACATAGTCACGCACAGTCACGCATAGTCACGCACAGTCACAGAGAGATTAAAACCCCACTTCCCCTTATCCGATCGATCTAAAACTTTTTCCATAGACATATGACATATAAGATTAATTTTAAAATAGTTACGCAAAGTCACGAACAGTCACGGAGAGATTCAAAACTCGTATGCATAAGGAAACAAAGAGTTTTAATAAAAACTTTGATTTTATGGGTTAGGTTATTTAAATTTAAGATAAACATTTTATTTTAAAATATCAGTGAGCAAAAAATGTTGCCATATTATTCAAAGTACTGTCACACAAACACAAAAAAAAAAACATTAAGAAAATTTTAGTTGGTCTAGACCGACTTCACAATGCCCTGTACCATGCGTTTAGAGAAAGGGTCTTATTGCTAACTAATTAGATGTAGAAAATAAACATAAACCAAATATGAGTGGTACCATTATTAACGTTTTTGCCAGCAAATATGAAAAAATTCATATTGGATGTTTCATTTATTGGGGACTAGCTCAAAACTGAACCTATCCTGGCCATATTTGATAAAAACACTAACTTTTTTGCAAAACGTGTACAAATCGAATTTATGAAACATGTCTAGGTATAGTCCGACATGGTTAATTTTTGGACTATATACCAAATGGCATTAGCACTTCGACTATAAGGTTTAAATAGACACATAGACGGATGGCCGGGTGAAAGGATATCGCAAAATCGACTCTGAAAGCGATTCTGAATTGGTCGAAAAATAAAAGGTGAGCCTAGATTAAAAGTTTTTGGTAGTTACAAACGTCAGCACAAAATCACTACACCCTGGGCACACATTATTGGTATAGGGTGTAACAAAAAAAAAAAAAACAAAACAAGAAAACTATAGTCGGTTTAGACCGACAGTACAATACCCTATACCTGGCGTTTAGAGACCCTATCTTTAGGTTCAACTAATTAGATATAGAAAATTCACGTAAACCAAATTTGAGTGGGATGGCTATTAACTTTTTTGTCTTTGAATATGAAAAAGTTCATATCGGATTCTATATTTATATGGGAACAAGGTCGAAAAATGGACCGAGCCTGAATATATTTGTTAAGGTCGCTTACTTTTTGCAAAAATATCTAAAAACCGAATTTGAGAAAAATCTGTGAAGTTTTTTGATAAATTTAGATGAAGATCGGGAAGCAACTTTATATCGGGGCTATGGTTATGAACTATACTATAGGGTTAAGTTTTGAACTACTGATTAATGGGAGTAATAGACACTCACAAACACAATTTGATCGAGATGTATCAGATAATTTGGATTTTATGACAATTCAAGTAGATTTCATAGGGGTC
Source organism: Cordilura impudica (assembly GCA_963682025.1). Lineage (NCBI taxonomy): Eukaryota > Metazoa > Arthropoda > Insecta > Diptera > Scathophagidae > Cordilura > Cordilura impudica. Next base: position 45,548,433 of record OY821520.1, on the reverse strand, counting down.
ATTTGTATGGGTAGTGGATCTGAACGTGGATGGGTTTTCATCAATTTCATTAGAGTTTACGCTATGGCCGATGGAAGCCTGCCTACGTACCAAATTTCATGAAAATAAATTTATATATCCGACCTGTAGATTGATTACAAGCTTTACGTGGACACACAAATAGACGGACGGACGGACGGACATCGCTAAATTGACTCAGAAAGTGATTCTAATTTTGATAGTTGCAAACAAAGTGCAAAGTCACTATACCCTAACCACATAGGTATAGGGTACAAAAAAAAAACAAATATTTAAGTTAGTTAAGAGTTTTTCCAAGCCAAATCTTATGATTTCCGATAAAAATTGACTTTGTTGACTCGGACTTATTTTTTGGAAACTTAAAGATGCTTTATGTTTTTATAAAAGTTGGAAAAAGGAATAAAAAAAATTTTATGTCATTCTCGGAAACGTGAAACACCAATCCATATATTAGCCCCGAAATTGATTTAATTGACTTAGTGACCATTGACATAGAAACTAATCGTATAATACTTTCTTAAGTAATTTTTCTTTAATTCTATTAAATCATTTTATTTTCTTTACAATTTTTTTTAGTAGTTAGCTACCCTGAACCAACGATATTTAAGGTGACAGAAATGTTGTTCGTTTGCTATGGAATTGCTCATAAGTTTGAAATTTAATGTAATTGTCTAGGGGATTTTTTTCACTCTCAAGATTTATCGTACTTGGTTAAGTAATTAAATAGCTGTTAACAGTTTATTAGTGTGTTTTTACATTGTTTTTTTTTTTTTTACTTTAATAAGTGCTTTAAATAGATTTATATGAATTGTAAATATTTACAACAATTCCCAGCAAAACATTAAAAGTAACTTAAAAAATTATTTAGTCTATACTCGTGATAATAATCTATACTCATACACATACTTAAATATAGGTGTGTCAAACAAGAAAAAAAACTGTACCATATTGCGTAAGCCAAAAATGGATATTTGGATTTAAAAAAAATTTATTTTCAATTTTAAAATTTTTGTTCTTTTTGGTAAAGCACCTAAAAATAAAAAAACAAGTAAGAAATTATAGTCGGCCTAGACCGTATCTTAGGGTATCTTACGATACCCTATACCATGGTTTAGAGACCCTATCTCTTCGGTCCAACTAATTGGATATAGATATAAATAAGCATAAACCAAATTTGAGTGCCACTGTTATTCATGTTTTTGGCTGCAGATATGAAAAAGTTCATATCGGGTGCTATATTTATATGGGGACTAGGTCGAAAAATGGACCCATCCTGACCATACTTGGTGAAGTCACTTATATTTTGAAAAAGTATACACAAACCAAATTTGAGAAAAATCTGTGCAATATTTTTGTTTTTTGATAGATTTAAGTGAAGATCGGGAACCAACTCTATATGGGGCCTATGACTAAGACTTGTCCTATAGGAATTTTTTTTGGACTACAATAAACACATACAAACCCACTTTGACTAAGATCTGTATGATAGTTTGGATCTTATGGCAATTTATGTTGATTTCATAGGGGTCACTTGTATGGGGACTATGTCTGAACATGGACCGCTTTTCACCAAGTTCAGTAGCGTTCATGCTATGGCCGATTAAAGCTTATATGCCAAATTTAATCAAAATAAGTTCATATTTGCGACCTGTAGTTTGATTAAAAATTTACATGGACACACAGACGAACGGACGGACGGACATCGCTAAATCAACTCAGAAAGCGATTCTGAATCGATCGGTATAATAAAAGATGGGTCTAGGTCAAATATTTTTGGTAGTTACAAACAGTCATTATACCCACACCTCATAGTGGTATAGGGTATAACTAGCAATTATTTTTGATTAACATTTGATTAGTATGGCTTCCTGGGAAAACTGTTTTAAAAGACCTTTAGTAGTTTTTCCGCTATAAAAACTAAAGTTGCTGTGCGAAAAATCGCAGAAGGGATGGTTAGTGGAGTAGAAAGTTAGCTAAGGGGGACACAATTTCAAATAAGCATAGTAAAACGTTCAAAACCTACCAGTGTAAAGTGAGAGATTTATTGTGAATAAAACACTAATTTTGGATGTGAAAGAAAAAACATTTTATTCGTAATATTGGCCATTGCTTTCCACATATTTTGACCATCCTACTGACAATTTATGAATATCACGCCAATAGAAATGTTTGTCTTTTAAAGCAAACCAATCGTAGTGCTGCTCAGCCAATGCGTGTCCCATCGATAAAAATACATATATGGCAATCCGAAGGAGCCAAGTCTGGTGACTAAGGCGGGTGCGATAGCAGCTCCCAGCCAAGTGCTTTGATTGAATCGTGAACCGGTTTTTTCATTGTGTGCGACTGCATAGTCATTTAGCAAAATTACCTTTTGATCAATACATGGTTCACATTGATTATTTGTTGTCGGTAACGAACATTATTAGTGGCTTCAATAGGTTTCAGCAGCTAGTGGTACACCACACCTTTCTCGTCCCATCAGACACGCAGCATTGTCCTCCTGCCGAATCGGCCCGATTTTGCAGTCGATGTTAAAGGTTGTCCCGGATTATCCCATGATTTTTTCCGTTTAGGATTTGTAAAATAAATGCATTTTTAATCGATGCAAAACTGATTTTTTCGTGTCTTTGAAGCAAAATTTCACTAATGTTTTTTCGGTTTTCCATCTGCCTTTCACTCAATTCATGAGGCATCCATTTTCCACTCTTGCAGATCTTTCGGTCAGAAATTGTTTATTGTGCAACATTTAACATTTCTGCCATATGCTTTTGACTCAAAGTGTCATTTTCAACCAATATTGCTTGCAACTCGGCGTCTTCAAACATTTTGGTGGTCTTCTACGTTCTTCATTTCTCACATCAAAATCATTATTTCTGTATCGTTGAAACCATCTTTTGCATGTTGCTTCTGATAGGGCATGATCATCTTATGCCTCGACAAGCATACGATGCGACTCTGCAGTACTTTTCTTCAAATTAAAATAAAAAATTAATGCTTTCCGAAAATCATAATTTTTTGGTACAAAATTCGACATTTTTAAAGCGATGAAAAATTACGATCTTGTTTGTTCAGTGACTTGATGTATTCTAAATCTGTTTGACATATATCATAGCAACCAAACAAAAAAAAAAAAAAAAACAAAAAAATTAAAGACCGTTCACAGCAAATGTTCCCTATCTAGACATTTGCATCTTGACGCTCGTACCGGTATGCTTAATAAATAGTGTTATATATACCAAAATTTTTTTATACCCTACACTATTATGTGGTGAGGATATAATGAGATGTGCTGATGTGTATACCTACAAAACGTATTTGATCAACACCCACTTTTTATTATACCGATTATACCATCAGCATGTTTGTCCAACTATGTAATAAAACTACAGGTCCCAAATATGAATATGAATTAATATGAATTTAGATGAAATTATTGTTTAAGGTTTTTCGACCGTAGGGAAAACGCTGGTAAGATTGATGAAAATAGTTGCATGTCCAGACCTGGCCCCCACAAAAGCAACCCCTGTCAGACCTACTAAAATTCGTAAGATCCAGATTATCACTTATAATAACACATGTTTTTCCTCTTTACTTTTTCCGCAAGCGTTATTTGATTATTTTTTTTTTTTTTTTGATCAGGTTATATTTGAAAAATATGTATTATCATTCTTAGTGACAGTCGAATTCATTTGTTGCTAGTTTGATTAGAATAAGTATGGAAATCGTAGTACGTGATAAAGTGATTAAATATTTCTAACAAAATCTAGTATGGTGCTACAAAAAGTTTGCTAAAGAACCAAAGGTCTGCCGTCAAACTGTTAGCAGTGTTATCAGACAGTTTCAGGAGAATTTGGCCATTGATAGGAAGCATTATTTGGGAAGAAAAAAAGGTATAAATGATGTTTTAAGGCCAAGGAAATAGAAAACTTATTGAAAAGACCTCCTACTCCTAACACATCTGGTATAAAAGCATCAGAAAGTTCCAGATAGGAACACTGAAAAATAGTCATGCTACACAATGGACGACAAACTATATGTAATGCCAGATTTTTAATTTGTATGTTGTTAATGGTCGAAGATAAGTTAAATTAAATAAAAAAACTTTAGCTTCAATACTTTCATTATTAATACAATTTATGTACGTTAAGATATTTTTGATCTCACTCCTTATTTCAATGAAATTTAGTAGGCCGAAAATAAAACATGCAAGAGCATTTTTAATCATAGTCCCCCCTATATAGGTGATGAAAAACAAAAATACTGCATATATTTTTCCTCAAATTTAGCTGGCATATCGTTTCAAGAAACATAAAACTTTACTAAATATACTCATAATCGTTTCATTTGTTTACCTAGTCCCCATATAAAAATAATATTAGACGTGAAATTTTTCATATCTGCTCTCGACAAATAGTTAACAATAGCACTAGATATTGGTATACGATTATTTTCTATATCCAATTATTGCCTCAGTGAAGTTGGATCCAAACCCTCTGGGGAGGGTCTAGACCGTCCATCACTTTCGTACTTGGATTTTTTTAATACCTAAGCCATTCTCTCCTCTATGTGTTAAGGCGAATGTATATTTTAGAAAATTTAAAAAGCTTCGATTTTAAGCATATAAATTGTAGCTGTAAATTTTCAAAGAAAAGTAAAACAGTTTTTTATAGACATATGCAAATCAATAACCTAGTTTAAAACCAAAAACAGTTTTTTAATAACATTTCTAAAAATACTTAATACTCATTATTTGTGTGTACACCTATGTACATAGTTAGATAGCAAATTCTATATCCCAGCCAGTATTTTAGTTACTCGTTCCACCATAATTAGATATAGTGCAGATTCGAGAGCTTGAGCTAAACTTTTGAATTTTGATTGAACTTTTCGATCTCCAAAACAAATTGATTCTTTAGAATTGTTCTGGTATAACTGTTTATTGCTTCACTAGGTAATTCTCTTTTCTACATATTATTCTTTTCTAAATAGAGTCTGATTTTAAGCTTTACTCTTGACGATTTCAATAAATAAATCCTTGTTCGTTATTCCAGAATCAACATTTTGAACTCTACTTCTTTATTTTGGAAATAATTAAACATGTGTTTAAAATTTTGCTGGGTTAATTTTTTTTATTTATTGTTTTCTTCCGATAATCGCTACTTTGTTTTTTTCACCTATGTGTGTGTGTGTTTATACCCTATACCACTATGTGGTTTGGGTATAATGACTTTGTGATGAAGTTTGTAGCTACCAAAAATATTTGACCCAGACCCATCTTTTATTATACTGATCGACTCAGAATCACTTTCTGAGTCGATTTAGGGATGTCCGTCCCTCCGTCTGTGTGTTTATGTAAACTTTGTAATCAAACTACAGGTCGCAAATATAAATATATTTTGAAGAAATTTGTTATATAAGCTTCTACCGGTCATAGAATGAACGCAACTGAAATTTATGAAATTGGGTCCATGTTCAGACCCATTCCCCATACAAATGACCGCTATGAAATCGACAAAAATTGCCATAAGATCCAAATTATCATTTAGATCTCAGTCAAATTGGGTTTGTATGTGTTTATTATATTCATTAATCAGTAGTCCAAAAATAATCTCCATACGGCAATTCTTAGTCATATGCCCCATATAGAGCTGCTTCCCTATCTTCACATGTATCTATTGAAAAACAAAAATCTTGCACAGATTTTTCTCAAATTTGGTTTGTATATATTTTTTCAAAATATAAGTTACTTTACAAAATATAGTCAGGACGGCTCGTTTTTCGACCTAGTCCCCATATAAACATAGGACCCGTTATGAACTTTTTCATATATGCAGCCAAAAAAATTAATAACAATGCCACTCAAATTTGGTTTAAGCTTATTTTCTATATCCAATTAGATGGGTCTAAGAGATAGGGTCTCTAACCGATGGTATAAGGTATCGTGCAGTCGGTGTAGACCGACTAAAATTATCTTACTTGTATTTATTGATCGTCGATAGTCTTTAAAAGCTTACTTAGTTCTTATTAAGTTGTTTTATTTCTTGTTGTTGTTGTTGTTGTTGCTGTTAATTTTATTTGCCGTATAGATAAACGAATTAAAAAATAACAATAAAAACAAAATTGCAAGATCGTTGGCAATCGTCTGTTAATAAAAAATAATAACAATAATAACAAAAATACTCGCGTGTTTAAACGTGATGTCAATAACGTTAACTAAATGACTGTGTTGGCTGAACTAAAAACACCTAACTCATTGACTAATAGTCTGTCAGACGTTTTGGCTAAGGTACGAGTAGTTGCCTGTGTAGATTTTAAATATTTTTTTTTTCTTCTGACCATGGTAGTCTTGTGTAGTGTTGAATATGTAGTCTTGACGCTGCGAAGATATGAATCAGCTTTATTATTGAAGATATACTGTTAATGCCTACAAAATAAAAGTTTTCTATTAACCTGTCTCTTCACTTCCCAGCAAAAGAAATCAGCATCAAAAGAAGTGAATAAGATGCTACTAATGAGAGCCAGCGAATTTAATATGTAGTTGTTATAGCTTGGAAATTGTCTTCATTAAAAATAAAAGTTGGTAATATCTATAAATACCTAATGACACCATAATAATGTGTAATATTTATTTAGGGGGGTGGGGGTGAGAAATATCAAATGAGGGCTAAAATATTAGGGCAGTGTAGTAAAACCATCCATGGCTTTGGCGTTCTCAGGTTAAACTTTTTTATAAAATTTTATATATATGTATTTAGTTTTTCAGCTATTACCCAAGAACCATTGATGGTTTCTCAGTTTTAGGAGCAATTTTATGCAATGAAATCTTTAAAAAGTTTTAAATTTTCCCATTTTTTTTATCATTTTCGCCAATAACTCGACAATAACTTCAAATTTCTACTTATTGCCAGAAACGAAGAAATTAAGCCAAAAACAGCTTAAAATATTTTTGAGCATATAGCAATGAAATACATAATATTCATTTCCAAAAAAAAAAAATTCTATTTGAAAAAATAACGCCTTTACTCGAGTTGTACGAATTGTAACTGTAACAAGTGAGACTGTTAAATACAGTTATGCCGAATATATCTGGCTAATTATATATCTGGATACTACTTATAACATATTTAAATAAACTATTTTAAAAAGTAAACAATCCGATAAACTTAACATGTCATGTCTTGGCACAACGCTGCCCCATTTACCGTATTTTAAATACAAACTAGCTCAAAATAATGGCAAACTATATTGACCTAAGCTTACCCAGGTAAATGGTTTTTTTTTTGAATAATTGTGATTTCAATTAACAGACACACAGACAGAAGGACGGACAGACAGATTGACAGACGGCCATCACTGTATCGACTCGAGTTGTTATAAGGTATATTTATTATCTATGGAGTGGCAAATTTACCGGAATAATAAACTGATATACATATATACTCTGCACAGTCGGGTGGAGGACTTAAAACAAGTACAGGCCACATATGATTAGCGTGAATGTTTAATTTTTTAGATATTTCCTTGTTCCGCATATGTTTATCTCAGTTCTGTATTATATGCGATTGTAACCGAAGGTTTTTCATTGGTCTTATGCAGTGAAATCACCATTAAGCTGCACACCTCCATTTTAAAATTTCATGTTTATACCTCAAAAACTATACAAACAAACATCAAGATAAGAAAGATACATTAAAGGTCATAAAAGTTTGGCCTGAGAAAGCCAAACATTTTGAAGCTTTTACTACACTGCCCTAGTGCTTTCACCCTGACTTTGAATTTCTCAACCCCCCCCCCTGGCCCTCCAAAAATGTACCGAAAATGTTACACAGTGTAATCAATTTAAACTTTTACTTTTCAAAATATATTCTTCCTTTATTTTCTTAATTTAAAATTGTATTCCCAATATCATTTCTTCTTATATCTGTGGTTTTCTGGAATAACCGCGTATGTCCATTTTTGTCAGTTTTGAGTTGTCAGTTTGATGCCAAATATAATAATTTTTAACGCTCTTTACATTTTAATATTGATCATATCTGATTTTTTTTTTAAATGTTTATTAAATTAATTTGCAGCACTAACGACGTATGTCAACTTACGTTTGATCGCTGACAAATAATTTTCTCAGAAAACGACACATAGCGACATACGTTGTTATAAATGAAAAGAAAATGCAAAATAATTCAATTTATTATTTTTCAGTTTATAACCACTTATAAAAACTTGTGTGTTTATTTCTGTTATGTTTTGTCACTATTATTCTTGGTACGTTATATATTCTCATCCCTAGTCCCGTTAGCTTTTTGTTGACGAACAAAAAAAATCAATTTTTCAAGCAACAACTTATGTCTACATGGGTGGTTGCATTGGTAGTTTTCTTTTTCAAAGAAAACGACGGTTGTCGACATAAGTTGTTTTATCTGCACACGCTTTAATGTAATTTACATATTGTTTTTTCGTCCTTCTCTAGGATCTATTCCTCTGAAAATTTTTTACTGTTAAATAAAAAGTCCTAAAAACTTTATATCGAACACATAATTTCAAGCATAACGTTTTTTGGCTCTCCTGCACATTTTGATTTTAGGACATATGCGATTATTCTAGAAAACCACAGATATTTATCATTAACATTATCAGTTTTTTTATAATTTTTTTTATTTACATTTGTAACATTTTTTATTTAAAAAGCTTTTTGAACAAATGAAAAAGTAATTATTTTAGAATAGACTACAATTTTTTGCTGGGTAGTAACACATCGAAGTTGTGATCATCGATCACATGGAGTATCTACTTATGTATGCATAATTATTCTCTATCTGGTTGTTCTGCCTTTCAATAATGTTTGTTGTCATAGTTCCTCGCTCTACTTAAAAAATTTCTTTTGGTCTGCAAACTTAAAATAATTATTTTTTTTTTTTGTGGAAATTTTAGTTAAAAACATCCTTCGAAGTGGGCATCGACTTAAAATCCTTCTTCTCTATGAGGCAATAACTTGTCGCCCACGTAATTGACCAAGGCCGTCATGGGTACAATATATTATAAATCAATGTTATGTATTTAATTTTCTATGCTTATCATGTTGTTTTTTTTTTTTAAATTTGGTTTATTACGCATAATTTAGCAAAAAAAAAAAAAAAAAATCTACCTTTAAAATTTCGTCTATTTCTTATAATTTTGTTTTCGCAGTTTTTAGGCAAAATTTTCTATTGTTTACCTTCTTATCATTAAACACATGTTGCAAAGTAGTTTTTGTCATAAACAATTTATAAAAAATGATTTAATTTCGTACGTGGTAAAAATAAACCAACAATAATGAAACAGTTAAATATTATATTTGGCCAAAGTTGTTATTGGTAAATAAACCATAAGTCTATATGTACGACTGCTTATGTTTATCTTGATTTTTTGTGTTTGTTAAATATATTTATTCGAAGATAAAAGTGAATAGAAAAGAAGCAGAATTTTTTTTAATTTTAAAAAATTTGCTTGATTTTGTTAGTTAAATTTGGTCTAGGTTCGTGAATTAAGCTCACATGTCTATTGAGACAGAGTTTATGCTTTTATAATGAAGGTGCCGGCTTCTTGCCGGTATATATACTTATATAGGTTTTAAAATTTTATATTATCGTGTAGAGTTGACTCTTATTGCAGGTAGTTTAAGCCAGTTATTACGATTTAAGGTGTTAATGGTTTATTGTTGTTTTCTTTGGCTTGATTTTTTAATTTTTTGATTTTGCGCTTTCTGCTTTTCAATCGATATTATATATGATAATGAATGTTATCGCAAATGACGTCACATGAGCTTTATTTTGATTTAAATGAATGGTTTGAATTTATGTTTAGAAAAGTACAGCTGTTGCTAAGCCATCTCTGCCAATTTTTGTTTAAATAATTTTGAATGAAACAAGATGGCTTTATAATATGTAATAATTTAAAAATATTTTTTTTAAGTCGATCAGAGCACTGATTAGTTAACTGTTTTATTTTGAGAAATGATATAAATTTGTTTGAATAAAAAATTCTGAGCACGTTTAAATTATCTAAATTATTTCTATTTTTAGTGTAGATTATGTCTTGCAGTGGTATTAGAAATTGTTAGTTTAATTTATTACCAGTCTACAATATAATTATTTTGAAACCGATTGTTTACCTTTTAAAATCATATTTATTTCTATTTTAGTAACTCTTTAGCTAAGTTTTTTCGTTCGCATTATCTGTTTTTCTAAAAATTTGTCATGTTAACATTTTGACGATCTGGGCAACATTAATTGTGGTTACATTAAATTATTCAAATTATGCAAATTCACTTTGAACAAGTAACAAATTTATATCCGGTCCAGACCGACTATAAGATACCCTACACTATGCATTTAGGGAGACCCTATCTCTTAAGCCCAACTAATTGGATATAGAAACTAAACATAAACCAAAATTAAGTGGCATTGTTATTAATTTTTTTACCTACGGATATGAAAGAGTTCATATCGGATACTATATTTATATGGGGACTAGATCGAAAAATGCACCCATCCTGAACAAATTTGGTAAGGCCAACTATTTGCAAAAATATACAAACCAAATTTTATGAAAATCTGTGCAACATTTTTTTTTTTTTTAATAGATTTAGGTGAAGATCGGGAATTAACTTCATATGTGTTCTAAGACTAAGAATTATCCTACAGGGTTTATTTTTGGACTACTGATAAATGGAAGTAACAATCATACACAAACCCAATTTGGCCGAGATCTATATGCTAATTTGTATATTGTGGCAATGTAAGTCGATCTGATGCGTCTGAAAATTGAAAATTGTTCGTGTTTTTACTAACTTTAATAGTGTTAGCTAAAAAATAACGAAAACTTGCTGCTCTAACCCACTGTGTGTCGGAGGAGTGTGCGTATTGAGGAGACTATCGCCACTTTAAACGAAAGTGTAGAAGAAGATCCAAATTTATTGATTCGTCAGTTACAAGAATTGTAGCTCTCTCCGCGCACTACGTGGAAAATATTTCGCAGAGATCTTGGTTTTCACCCGTATACAATCCAGATGGTGCAGGAATCAAAGCCACGAGACTATCATAGGTGTCGTTCTTTCGACGATTTGGCGTCTAGAGCAGTGGAAGCTGACCCGATATTTTATTGCAAAATTGTGTTCAGTTATGGCTTAACGGATTTGTTAATAAACAAAATTGACACATATGTGGTAAGACCAATCCAAAACAGTCCTCACAGACTCGATTACACCATCGGTCCTTATTTCTTCAAAAATGGAGGCGGAGCTGACGTTACGGTGAAGCGAGATCGCTACCCCACCATGCTCATTGACTTTTTGTTTGAAAACATGAATAACATTGATCTAGGCGCCATCCTGGTTTCAACAGCATTGCGCTACAAGCCATACGGCAACCGCAACCATCAACTTATTGAAATCAACATTTGACGAAAAGTTTATATCGAGATATGGCCTCCAAAGTGGTGCGATTTGATAGCTATCTCTCTTTAATATACAAGGGTAGTCCCAGAACAAGACGAGCTGACGTACATATGGCGGCAATAGTTAAAAAATAATAGTTTAAGGTTCAAGGCACCAAGTTGTTTAGCAATTTTTATTTAGAGCCTTTGGCCACCGTTATGTAATTCAATATTTTCATTTGAAAGGGCTCAGTCTCTGAAGGTGCGTGACCTAACTGAAATGATGGGCATTTCAAAAAGTGCTATATTTCGCATATTGAACGAAAAGTTAAGGCGAGAAAACTGTGCGCAAGATCGGTGCCGCGTTTGCCCACAATAGAATAAAAAGAGCGTCGTGAACATGTTTCAATAGAATGTTATGTTAAACCGCAATAAAGTCGAGTTCTTGCATGTGTGTCCACCACTTCATACCTGAGAAAAAGGAATAGTTTAACATTGAACTGAAATGGGGCAATCGTGTCCAAATAAATCCAAAAGAGTTTCATCTGCAGGCAAGGTTTTGGCGTCTGATTTTTTGGGATGGGCGTGGAAAAATTTTTTTTTATTATCTTTAAAAGGGAAAAACAATCAACGGTGAGAATTGTGCCAACTTATTGCATTGTTTAAGTGATAAAATTAAGCAAAAAGGGCCACATTTGGCGAAAAACAAAAATCCATGAATTTAAGTTCGATTTGCGTCATCGCCCCTCTTATTGGCAGAGTTCGCTTCCTCGGATTATTTTCTATTTCCAAATTTAAAAAAAAAACGGGTCGTTGATAAAAGATTTCCCAACATTGAAGAGGTGGAGTCAGCAGTTGATGCCTATTTTAAGGAGCTAGACAGTTCGTACTATGAATAGGGTATCGAAGCTATTGGGAAAAATACAGGAAATTTTGTTGAGAAATAAAGGACATTTATTGTTATTCTGGGATCGAGCTCGTAGTTATTGCTTCCGATATTAATATTCTTGGAATAATGACATTCTGTAAACTTACGGTGTAGAGTACTATATAGCCGAAACTTAACTCCTTTGTTGATTTATGCATTATAAATATTTTTTCCACTTGGGTTTACAGGACAATTCCGCCTGATTTAACAAAAAAAAAATCATGTGAATTCAATCACTGGAGAGATGTGATAACATCTAGTAATCAAATAGAAAGCGTCATCAATGTATTACTTATAGCAAACAACTGCGGTGGCTCTGCTAATAGCCGATAGCCTAAGTAGCTAGTGCTTTAAAAATTAAGTTTATTGTAATTTTACATTATAATAAATACACAAATAAATAAATAAATAAATAAAATAAAAATATTTATTATTATTTATTATTTCAACTGGTTAATTTATAATTTTTTAATTTTTTAGTTTTCATATTTTATTTTCCATTTTTTATTTTTAAGTTTTCATTTTTAATTTTTTATTTTTCATATTTCATTATTTATTTTTTTATATTTTTATTTTTTTATTTTAATTTGTCTTTATTATTTTTAATTTTTCATTTTTCATTTTTTATTTTTCAGCTTTCATTTTTAATTTTTAATTTTTTATTATTCATTTTTCCTTTTTCATTTTTCATTTTTCATTTCTCATTTTTCATTTTTAATTTTATATTTTTTATTTTTTACTTTTCATTTTTAATTTTTTATTTTTCACTTTTAATTTTTATTTTTTTTTTTATTATTTTTCATTTTTAATTTGTAATTTTTTATTTTTCCATTTTTCATTTTTTATTTTTCATTTTTCATTTTTCATTTTTATACCCTATACCACCATGTGGTTTTGGTATAATGACTTTGTGCTGCTGTTTGTAACTACCAAAAATATTTGACCTAGACCCATCTTTTATTACACCGATCGACTCAGAATCACTTTCTGAGTCGATTTAGCGATGTCCGTCCGTCCGTCCGTTCGTCTGTCTGTGTGTCCATGTAAACCTTGTAATCAAACTAAAGGTCGCAAATATGAATATATTTTGATGAAGTTTGGCAAGTAAGCTTAAATCGTCCATAGGATGAACGCTGTTGAAATTGGTGAAAATCGGTCCATGGTTAGACCTAGTTCCCATACAAATGACCCTTATGAAATCAACATAAATTTCCATAAGATCCAAACTATCACATAGATCTTAGTCAAATTGGGTCTGTATGTGTTTATTGTATCCACTAATCAATAGTCCAAAAAAATCCCTATAGGATAAATCTTAGTCATGGGCCCCATATAGAGGTGCTTCCCGATCTTTACTCAAATCTATCAAAAAACAAAAATATTGCACAGATTTTTCTCAAATTTGGTTTGTGTAAGTTTTTTCAAAATATAAGTGACTTTAACAAGTATGGTCAGGATCGATCCATTTTTCGACCTAGTCCCCATATAAATATAGCACCCGATATGAGCTTTTTCATATATGCAGCCAAAAAAATTAATAACAATGGCGCTCAAATTTGGTTTATGCTTATTTTCTATATCCAATTAATTGGACCGAAGAGATAGGGTCTCTAACCATGGTATAGGGTATCGTATAGTCGGTCTAGATCGACTATCATTTCTTACTTGTTCATTTTAATTTTATATTTTTTATTTTTTACTTTTTATTTTTCTTTTTTTATTTCTCACTTTTAATTTTTAATTTTTTTTTATTTTTTAGTTTTAATTTTTAATTTGTAATTTTTTTTTTCATTTTTCATTTTTTGTTTTTCAGTTTTCATTTTTCAATTTGCATTTTTCAAATCGTTTTAATAACTATTCGATCCCTCATTTTATCGCCAAACACTTCCTAATGAAATCGTGCCGTCATTTTATCTCCAAACGCTTCCTAACCCTTTCACCGATACAATCGGACATCACACCGTTTTTGTCTTACTCTGTTTTTGTGATTTTATTGTGAATAGCGCGTGTTGTTCTTTTCAAAAATCCTATTTCCCATCTCAATCTAAATTGGGAAATATTTAAAGATTTCCTCAGAAATGTAATTTTACAAGTTTATTGTCAGTTTGATAAATTGCTCTTATCAATTGGTTATATAAAAGATTTCCAGAGAAAATGGGTTCACCGAACGGTTATTTCAGCAGTCCCTAGTACAGATAATTCTAAGGGATTCCCCGATGGAATTTCAACAAGCTGATACCGGTTAAGTTTAACTTTGTGGTGTATGTATGTCTTTAAAAATATTAAACTAGGTTAATAAATTTATATAAGAGCGAAAAACCTGATTTTAAATTCAATATTCCTTTTATTAAGAAATAAAATCCAAGCTTAAATGCAATAAAAATGTACACACCGCAAAACTATTCACCAGCCGAAATACTCTTAACTATATATTTTCGAATGTATCAATAGGAATTTTCAATTGTCATAAACTACTAACTCTTCAAACAACTGAATTGTCATCTTAACCAACTAAAAATTTGAGCAATAAAGTCATAAATTTATAAGCCAAAATAAATTTATTTTCTGCATAAACACTTTTATATAAACAAAATATTCTAACTTTACTTTTGAATAAAATTCAATGATTTATTACAATTGAAATTAGCACGTGCTATAATAATACCGGAAAACAAGGGCAATATTCCGTAACTTTACATATATTTAGTTTTATTTATTTTTACCAACTTCATAACAAAGATAAGAAAGATGTGCCATGTCCGTAATTGATTATGAGCTTTGAAGAAAAACAAAAACATAAACAAAAAGCAATTGTAAGGAATAAATTGAATTTCACAACATGTTAAAATAAAAAGACAGAAAAGCATCAAAATATCTACGCAAAAATTACTTACCTTTAAAAATAAAAAAACAAAAATAAAAATCATAAAAACTGATTTTAACAAATTTTTAACACTTTTTGGACAAAACCCCAAAATTTTTAGTCATAAAGTTTTTTTTTTCTATTTCAACAATTTTCGATATAGTTTTCACTTTTATAAAATATTTGTAATTTCTGTATTATTTTCACTTATATTATTTTTACTTAAACAAATACATTTGTTTTATTTTTTTTCTTCTTTCTTTTAAGCAATAAATAATATTATACGTTGTTAACTCTTCAAAAACTTTACAGATACTAAACAAATTGCAACAATATTCAATACTCTGTGTTTGAGTGGATATTGTGAATTTTATTTTATTTTGTGCAAAAAAAAAAAAAACAACAGCAAAAAAAATATATGTTCAACACTCACTATAAAATTATGGTTGTATGGTTATGGTTTTTAGCCAACATGAAAAAAGAGTATTAAATGAGGTTTTATTTCATTAAAAAGTTATTTGAGTAGATTTTTATAAGACTCTCAATTTTATTCAATAGACTCTCGTTAAATGTTCTTGATATAAATTTCTTGTTTGTTCGTTTGTGGGTTTTTTCTTGTTGTTGATTTAATTGTAGGTGATTTCGTATTTGTGAGTGTTTGTGTCTTCGAATTGGCCCATAAACTAATAAATATCAGCTGTTGGCTCTGTACAATCAAATTGAAAAAGCCGGTAAATTGATGTTGTTATACTAAAAACAGCTGGTTGGGAAGAGAAATATTTTTTTATTGTTATTTTTTTGAGAGTGAGTGTACGTCATATTGAAATGGGTTTTGTAATGAATAATTGATTTTAAAAAAACTTTTAATATTTAATTTAAATTTATTTTTAATATGTAAAATATTATTTTTAATTTTTAATAACATTTTTCCAACAAAGCTTTTTATTTGAATGCTTTTTTAAGAGGAAAATACTTGCGGATTTTTATGAATATTGAAAAATATGAATAAAATATTCTAAGAAATAAATAAAATAAACTCTGCTGGTAAAGAAAGTTAAATATTAAGCAATCTGAATAAGACTTTAATTTTTCTACATATAGTGGGAATACAATGGAAACTAGCAGTCAATACCAAAAAATTTTAGCATAAAATTAAAGCATCTTTTATTAATTTTAAAATTTTTTAAGTTTTATTTATTTAAGAAAGAAAAAATATTAACATATTATTTTGTTGGTATTGCTTCACAACGCAGAGGCATGGAGCTAATTAAATTGTTGATGAAATTGTTTACCACTATGGATGCACTGCCTCTACGAGATCTGTCTGCTTTTTTGTAATTTTGCGTTTATATTTTCCCATCTACATTTTCCATAGATTTTCTATGGGCCTGAAATATGGTTATTGGGCTGGTCATGCCAAAACACCACCCGTAACAATTTTGAAATTGTGTTTTCCATCATTGTCATATTGGAACTACAAGACAAGGGCCATATTTACCTCCCCGTATGGATGCATTATGTCATTTAAAATTTTCCTCTACCCAGAATTGGACCCGTTCCTTGGCCCAAAAAGCAGACCCATGAACTAGTATTGCCACTGCCACATTTAACAGTTTTATTTGTATTTATTTGGGTTTAGTCATTTTCCCTTAGGTCGTCCTACAAGCGTTATCTGAAATGAGAACAGTATTCCAATTCTGTCCTGACCAGTTCCTGTATTCTTTAGCAAAATTTAACCGAGCCAGGAAATTTTTTTTATTTGGATCCAGTCTTTTTCCCTTTGGTCGTCCAAAAGAAAACAGTATTCAAATTCTGTCTTGATCAGTTCATGTATTTTCGAGCACAAATATTTTTATTCAGGATTATTAATGACCTCTTAAGTAGCATTTCTGGATATATTTAAAACTCTCCTGCTATTAAATTATGCTGTCTCAGGCTCGTTTTACGTATCCAGCCTCCTATATATTGAGCTGACACCGCACCTCTTTCACAGAATAGTTTTCACAAGTTTTCTTTGGCTTAAGACAGGCAGTGAATTCTTTTATTATTTTGGTTTCCAATTGTTCACAAAACTTTATTTTTGCCATTATTTTATATTATTTAATTATAAGACTAACTCATTGAAAATTATAATTTTTCTTAAAAAAGCAGTTGAAAGAAAACATCAGAAAAAATATATATATTTAAATACCGGTTAAAGTTTTATAAATTTTTTTGTATACCATCTTCTATATTTATCATTTTAAACATCTTTAATGCAGAAGCTTAAAAGTTTCCATTGTTTTGGCATCACTAAAAAATACTTTTTTTCGTTTCTCTATTTTTTTATTGTATTTTTTGTTACATATTTATTATCCTTCGATAGCGAACACACGAAAGATTGATTGCGCAAAAAAAAAAAAAAAAAATCCATAATTTTAAAAACAAAATTCACAAATTCAGAATTCTATAAAAGTTGTGTATTGTCAACCACTGTACGTCTATTACGAGTGATTTACCTAATATGTATATATTAGAATTTGGGAATTTGGTTCAAATAAGACAAAAAGTTTTCTATAATCCAAAAAGATGTTGATGATTGTTAAATTCTAATAGAGATGGGAGCTAATACATTACAGTTATACAAATTTGTATTATGAATGTGGGTGAGAAGGTCACAAAACTTACATTATTGAAGTTGACAAGTTTTTTGACATTAATATTCGTCATAAACTATTTAAAAAAAAAAAACGGGTGGGTGTTTTCGTGTGGTCTTTTTATGGTCTGTAACATAAATTGTACTAGTTCAAAAAATTACTTTAACTATTATTTTAACTAATTTCATTTTATTTTGAGAATTATGTTATAAAATGAAAATTTGTTAAAAATTCCACTACCACATATATTCTACCAACAAGTTCATATGTGGTATTTTTAATACAACATTGTAATTTCCGTTTAATTTCACCGGAATTTTTTATTACTCATACGTCTAGTCTGGCTGCAAGAAGCAAGAGCAGACAGGTTTTTTTTTTACATGAGCATGAGTTTAAAAATACGTATATTTCTCCGCACATTGGTAACGCATTGTAGAGAATAACACATAAGTTGTGCTCTCCCAGAAATATTTAACTCTTTTCTTTAAACGTTCTCTTTCGTTTTTTGTGCGCCTATATATTCGGAGATACATATTTCAAAAAAAAAAAATTTTTCAAACACTTGTTGGAATAAAAATTCATTCATAAATAAATTTTTTATTGATTAGAGAAAAACGAAAACAATAAATTATTTTGTTGGTTTCGTTTATTACTATTCTCTAAATGTAGGCCAATATTAATATATATATATGTATATATAAATAATTAGTTTCGAAGAGCACTAGAGAAACAAATAGTAAAATATGCCTGCATGACTCATTTTTAACGAAAATTTATTTATTTTTTAAACAATATTTTTAATCAAATAATGGCATTTTATTTTGACATGATTTTTTTGTTTGATTAAAGTGTTTGGGATGGGTTTCTTCCGGTTCATGACTTAATCACGAACTGGTTTTATCAAAAATAATTTCATAGAACAAGTTTTTCTACCAATCCATAGGATTTTAAATGTATTACCTAGTTTTAGCAGCATTACAATTTGGAAGAAAAAAAGGTTAGGAAAATAGCCGGATAGAACTTGAAATTATCAAGAATAAAACAAAAAATTAATTTTAATAAAAAAAAAAAAAAAAAAATTTGTTTTATTCGAAAAATCGATACATGGCATTAACAGCCTTATGGCGCAAAAGGTCTTGGTGCCAAATTGCACGACCTTGGAAGCCAATTGGTTAATGGTTGCGGTTGCAACACCAGTGTGTTAGAATTGCCTGTTTTCAAAACTGCTTACACCCGGTTGAAGTGCATAAAATTCTACATCATTTGTCGTTAAAAATTAATGTCAAACTTTTTGTTTGACATTTGAAAATTTTATTAAAATTTTTTGTGCAACAAAAAAAAAAAGGCTGAAAAATGTGAAAATTTGCCTTTTAAAAATGAATTTGTTTGAAAAAGTATTTCAAAAGTAAACAACGATGCTATGGAACCATCAAGCCCATGCTAGTTTGCTAATATTTCGTTAACATTTGTTTAACAAATTTTGTGTGAAAGTGTTTTAGTTTTTGTTATATACATTGGAAATGCAAGAAAAACCTTGAATTTTTATATTTTAAGTGGACATATAGTTATTATTCGTGTATATTCAAGTCATAATTTGTAATTTTCTTTAAAGGTATTGCACCTCACTGTTATATTGTTGCTCTGCCTTTTTGCACCTTTTTGAAGCTATGCATCTTTCTATGCAAGTTATGTAAGTGCCGGGCTAGAACGGAGTATGAACAATCTAACCCATTAAAACAAAGTTTTTATAAAAACTCTTTCTTTTCTTATGCATATGAGTTTCGAATCTCTTCGTGACTGTGCTTAACTATGCGTGACTACCCCAAAATTTTACTATAGCCACACCAAGACTATAGGCCAAGTTTCAGATCAATTGGATGGGGGGGAATGGGGTTGCCCCATGACAGACAGACAGACAGAGAGTATGAGTTAAAAGAAAGAGTTTAAAAAGGAATAGTAACTGAAATAAAAAAAAAAAAGAAATTCGGAACAAATTTAATAAATGACAAACGAACGATGGGAATACGGCAAGACGTATTTTCAAAAATGATGAAAGCTCGGCCGAAATAAAAAAAAAAAATAGAATTTCATTTAATAAAAATAAGTAAGGGAGTTAAAGATACCCTATACCATACGTTTAGATATCCTATGTTTAGATATCCTATTTAGATATAGAAACAAAGCATAAACCAAATTTGGGTGGCATTGTTTAATTGTTAATTATTTTCCCTTCGCATGTGAAAAAGTTCATATCGGATGCTATGTTTATATGGAGGTTAGGTCGAAAAATGGACCGATCCAGCTCATATTCGGTAATTTCACTTATTTTTTTTAAAAACATATACAAACCAAATTTGAGAAAAATCTGTGCGATATTTTTGTGTTTTTTGATAAATTTAAGTGACGATCGGGAAGCATCTTTATATGGGGGCTATGACTAAGAATTGTTCTCTAGGGGTTTTTTTTTTTGGACTACTGATAAATGTATGTAATGAACATACACAAGCCCAATTTATCCGAGTTCTCTGAAATAACTTGGTTATTATGGCAATGTAAGTTGATCTGTATGAGGAGTAGGTCTGAACATGCGTCTGAAAAATTAAACTTATTTTTGTTTCTCACCAATTTTAATAGTATTGAATTGGTCCAAGAAAACGTACTACCCAAAGTTACTGTTCGCCGTATGACATGTAGCGCCATGCTGTTGGAACCACATCCCCGGATTAATATTATTATTATTTTCAAACAAAAAATCTTTGACATAATGTGCGATGTTGCCACCAGCATGTTAAGGCCAGTTTGCAATATCACACTGTAATAGGACCTGTAAAAAGTCGAGTATTATGAAAAAGTCGTGTCATGTAAAAAGCCTATGTTATGAAATTGACAGCCTGTAGGATTTTATTTTCGAAGCCCGATGGTTTTAGAAACTTTTCGAAAAACTTGCATTCTCATCGAACCCGAGTTGTTTTTTGGTAATATTAAAAAAAAAAAAAGGTAAACAAAAACAAAGAAAGTGGAAATAAAATATAAATTTCAAAATAAATTTCCTTGTTATTCTAAACACCTGCATTCATAAGACTTGAGTGTGATGGTGTAAATGGACTAAGTATGGAGAAGTAATTTCGCAACGACTTTATGACAGTCCGATGAATTTCATCGTATTTTTATTTCGAAAAATCAGACGACTGAGTAATAGCGTGTAGATGGGCCTTTAACAGCACGAAAAGGTGAATTTTTCTGTATATAATGACATCTATAAGGTCTGTCTCACTCCATATACAGCAATTTTGTTTATTATCAAAAGCGTTAAACCAAAAATGTGTCTCATCGTTGAACACAATTTTGCGATAAACCATCCAATTGCTCTAGAGCCCAATCGGCAGGATCTTATACGGGTATAGGCCTAGTTCTTTGCACAAAAATTTCCACCTAGTTGACGGACAGAGCTCCAATTGCTGCGACCGCCGTCGAATAGATAAATTTGAATCCTCTTCGGTGAGCTAAAATCGGCCGAACAAGGTGCTTACTGAAACTATTCGATCTTTAGTCTATGGATTTTGGCCATCGTAATAAAGGAACTGGTGATTTGTCTTGATGAAACAGCGCTCCCTTTTTCACAAAATGCGGACTGTTTGCCTTATCTTTATCCTTTTTGAAGATAATTGTAATAATTATAATGGCACTTATAATTATTGAATAACCGAAAATGTAATTTTTGTAAAAAAAATTTGTTTGTGCTGGCATTTATTAAATTTTTTTTTTATTAAAAGTTTAATAACTCAGTTAATTTTCACCAGATTTTTTAAGCCAAGGCTGCATTTTACTCATAAATAAACGTACCTTTATAATAAGTTTATAAATTATACGGTTCCTAAATAAAAAAATGTGTAAGAACATCTCCAAAATAGAAAAATAAGGAATATTTTTAAACAAAATGAGTTTGCTGGAGGAATACGCACAGATGTCTCTATACTACTTAAACATCGTGTTCAGATCTTCGAAAGGCCTCAGCTTCTTGTTCCTAGATCCATTCAGAAATTCAAAATTGGTTGATATTCAACAAAGTTACTAGCTTATATGTGTAAAAGGACTGAAAAACCGGTTTTTTACCCGTAGCTCAAGATTTTGGAGGCGTTTCGCAAATTTCAAGGACAGGGTTTTATTGTGCTCGACAAGACCTTTCAGAAAAATTTTATTGCATCCCAGGTATTTTTTTCTGTCACACGGTGTAATCTATAAAAGTTATCCCACGTGCATCCAAAAAAACTGACGTCATAAACTTGCCTGCAAAGGAAACATTTTTCGCCTTCTTTGGAAAGGTTGCACCCAGTGCTATGTTTTGGCTATTCCTTTTTCTCAATTGTCAAGTGGCGGACCCACGTCTTATCTATGGTTACAAGTCGAAGTTAAAACTCGGTATCACATCGCTAAAGACTCAATTGAAATATTTCCACGATGCTGTTTTTGTCCTACTGTAAACAAATGCGGAAAGCTTTCTCATGCCCAAATTTTCAGTCTATATGCAATGTATACACACAAAAAAAATATCGCCAACCGAATTGTTCCAAAGTTTAACAACTCAATATTCGATTGTATCAGCAACCAACAATCTTCTATTGTTATAAAAAATTTACTGTTAAAACAATAGAATTATAATTGCACTCGAAATTCGGTTATTATCTTCATCGCAATTCGGTTGGAAATATATTTGGTAGTCACAACAAATCTGTTTTCTGTGTGTAGACATTATTGAAATGCCCATTATTTCAGCTAGCTCACATTCCTTCCAGCCGATGAGCATCCGATAATATTTTGTGGATTTTCTTAACCGTTTCTGGCTTGGCCACCTCAATTTGTTGACATGTTGTTCGTTTTGCCAGCTCATAAACTCTGCCACACAATAGTTCATAGTCGAAAACGAAGGAGCAGACTACCCCGCAAAAGAATATAGCTTGGCTTTGATATTGGCTGCACTGGAGCCTTTCAAAACATTTGAAATTAAAGTATTTCATTATATAACGGTGACCAATTTTTTCCGCTTCACTTTTGATGACTCAAAAAAAAGTTCTAAACAACATGACACCTTGAAAAATAAAACACATGTTTTACAACGTTGCAATTTTTCAAAAAATAATTTCATTCCAACTACTACCGCCATCTATATGTCAGGTCGGGTTATTCTAGGACCACCGTCGTATCTCGTGTTCATTAGAATATTATGCAATATCTTTTGAAGTAGGAGTATTATCAGTTTTATAGAGAGAAACCGATTTTATTTATTTTAAATACGAAACTTGCTGCAAAATATTAGCTGACATATTCTTTATATACCAATCTACCATGAACTTATCACTATGTTAAAAATGGCACGATAAAATTAGTTTGGCTACATTTAGTTATGAAGGGTTTATGAATGATTAAAAAATTTGTTGAGGAATTGGCCGTTAAAATATTTAATGCTTTATCAGGTTATGACTTTAATCAACTGAATTTGATTACATTTCTACTCACTCTAATAAAATTTCATCATACTTGTTAAATAGTTTTGCTATCTTTTTAATTATTATCGCTTAGCTGTTTGATTTTATTATTTTGTAGTCATTATTGTTAGTGTTAGTTCTTATTAAAAAACCCCGCAAATTTTGCACAATCGCTGTTTCCTACTAAATTTGTATAGAAAGAATTTATATACTTACATATGTGTAAGTAAATTTTTCCATGGTAATTTTTTTTATTTACTGGGAGGTGTGTCTTGTAAATCCCATTTATGAAATATTATTTGCCCCTTTTGCTTACTTTGAAATTCATTTGTTAATTTTCTATTCTTTTTAACATTAATTACAAGTGGGAAGTTTCCATAATGTTCACTGACCACTTTATAAACTAAATTTTATAACAAAATGCATTATAATATGTATCAAAGAGCAATACAGGTCGATCGCATAGTATAAAAATTTCAATGGTACCCAAAATCGATTTTCAGTTTCTAAAACAATCATGCTGTGATTTTTTAACAAATTTTTAAAATATTGCCTACAATTTTTGTTCTCAAGCTAAAACAATTTCATTCATTAGCAGAACATTATTACATCACGTTTTCGCACACTAACTTGTTTGTATCATTCTCAATAAGTAGTCAATATTGGCTTCACACATATTAATCCAATTATTTTAATAACCCCATAAATTCCCATACGAAAGTATGTGAAATGCATACGTTATTTTCAGTTTTTTTATTTATATTTTGTTGAAACTATAGCCAATCATCAGCTATTATCCAATGTACTAACAACATCAGCATCAAAGTGTAAATTTGTTAACGCTTGTGGTAAGAAAATATTTGCCCATTATGTGGATAATTTCACTTGTGAACTCCCATTAAGTGCACAAAGAGCACAGGCGCGCATTGAAACGTGTGATGATTATTTGGCAACGCCCCTACCGACATAACGAAGCGCCAACGTCGTACAGTGAATACCACTATATCAATATAAATAACACAAAAAAAAACAAAAGCTTATAGACATAAGCAATACGGCCACGGTAAGTTGCTCATGATGCATGATGGTGTTTATGATGATGACTACAATAACAACGACCACTTCAATACACTACACAGCAAAGAAATGTTGCTGTCTTTAATACACACTGGGGTAGACACAAAAAAAAAATCAAATTGAAAATTTGATTATGAAAGAGAGGTCCATAACAAAATGTTATATACATATATCAAATTATATTTTAACTCTTGTTGGTTAATATTGAAAATATACATCATGGGTATCTGACCAACTGTGTTGATAAAAAAGCAATATCCGAGGGATATAAACATCGTGATCAGATTAATTTAAATTAAATAAGTTAATAGAAAGAAACCCCTTTTCAGAATATTTTATTTTATTTTATTTTAGCACATAATTATCACATTTTCTTACGGAACGTCAACAGTTCCATTTATGTTTTTAATATTTCAGTGAAATCAATTTAAGAAACGAAAGCTAAATATTGCATTTATGGATTTAGTTGGAGGTTTTTCAAGCATTTTTTTTTTAAGTTTTATGAAATACTAGGTATTAGTTAAATCTGATTAAGAACATCTGATTAACAACATAAATTTTTAGTTCATTTCGGGTTTTTTTTAACGAAACTTAAAAATATATATACATATATGAATTTAGTTGGCAGCTTCATCTTAAATTTGTGTAAATATTGTATTAAGCCAAATAATCAACAATTTTAAAAATGTTGCCTTGGGGGAAACAAGATGTTACGAAACATTTGACATTTGTTTGAAATTTTTAAGACAAGGTTTTATTTTAAAAAAAGATACTTTTTTGAGAAAATTTACTTTATTGCGAAAACGTACCTCTCTCTAAGAAAAAGTACTTTTTTTTAAGAGAAACTATTTTAAAAAAGGCACTTTTTCAAGAAAATGTGCTCTGTTAAGAATATATACCATTTTATGAAAATGTTATCTTTTCATAAACATATTTTTTAAAAGAAAATTTAATTTTTAGGAAGAAGTACTTTTTATGAAAAGGTACCATTTTAAGAAAATTAATTTTTTAAGAAAAGGTACTTTTTTTAAGAAAATGCATTTTTTTAAGAAAAGATAATTTTTCCGGAAAAGGCACCTTTTTTTAAGAATATATACTTACTTAAGATAAGATATATTGTTTATTAAGAAAAGGTACTTTTTTAAGAAAAGGTTATTTTCTAATACGATATTTTTTTTAATAACTTAATTTTTTAAAATCAGGTACTTTTAAAAAAAAGGTGGTTTTTAAATATTCTTTCTTTTTTTGAATAAAATGTACTTTTTAAGAAAATGTTGTTTTTAAGAGAATGTATTTTTTTTTTAAATGGTATTTTTTTTAATAAAAAATACCCTTTTCAAAGAAATGTACTTTTTCCAAATAAGGAATATTTTTTTAGGGAAAAATACTTTTTCAAGGAAAAATATTTTTTAAATAAAATAACTTTTTAGGAATTGGTGTATTTTAATAAAATGTTGTTTATGAAGAATAAAAGATAATAAAAGATACTTTCTAAGAAAAGGAATTTTTGTTAAGAAGATTTACTTTTTGAGAAAATCTAGTTTCTTTAAGAAAATGTACTTTTTAAGAAGGTACTTTTTTAAGAATGGTAACTTTTTTGCAAATGGAAATTTTTTTAATAAGAAATATTCTTTTTTGCATATACTTAAATTATTAAGAGAAGATTTAATTTTCAGAAAACATACTTTTTTAAGAACATCTACTTTATTACGAAAATGTACCTTTTAAATAAAGGTACTCTTTTTTAAAGAGAAGTTGCTTATTAAGGAAAGACATTTTTTTAAATAAAAGGTTTTTGTTAAGAAAAGTATATTTTTAAGAAAATGTTATTTTTTAATAGAAGTATTAAAGAAAATTTATTTTTTCAAGAAAAGGTACTTTTTATGAAAAGGTACTTTTTTAAGAATAGTAATTTTTTACGAAAATGTGCTGCTTTTTAGACAATTTTGTTTTTAAGCGAGTTTACTTTTTTTAGAAAAGAAAATTTTTTCGGAAAAGCCACTTTTTTAAGAAAAGATACTTTTTTTAACGAAAATATACTTACTTAAGGTAAGGTACTTTTCTAAGGAAATGTGGGTTATTAAGAAGAGGTACTTTTTTAAGAAAAGGTACTTTTCTATTGAGAGATTTTTTTTAGATAAGCTAATTTTTGAAGATTGGGTTCTGCTTTAAGAAAGGGTCGTTTTTAAATACAAGTACTTTTTTGAATAAGAGTACTATTTTGTTTGTTAAGAAAATGTACTATTTAAGAAAATGTTGTTTTTTTAGAAAATAAAAGCTACCTTTTTCAAAGAAGTGTACTTTTTCCATATAAGGAATAGTTGTTTAAGGATAAAGTACTTTTTAAGAAAAAATTTTCTTTAAGAAAAAATACATTTTAAACAAGTAAGAAAATTATAGTCGGTCTAGACCGACTATACGATACCCTATACCATGCGTTTAGAAACCCTATCTCTTAGGCCCAACTAACTGGACATAGAAAATAAGCAAAAACCAAATTTGAGTGGGATTTTTATTAATTTTTTTGGCTGCAGATATGAAAAAGTTCATGTCGGATGCTATATCTATATGGGGACTAGGTCCAAAAATGGACCGATCCTGATCATGTTTGGAAAAGTCTCTTGTATTTTGCAAAAATATATACAAACCAAATCTGAGAAGAATCAGTGCAATATTTTTGTTTTTTAATAGATTTAAGTGAAGATCGGGAAGCAGCCCTATATGGGGCCAAAGGGATCATTTTTGGACTACTCATTAATGGATGTAATGAACGCATATAAACCCAATTTGAGTAAGATCTATATGACAATTTGGATCTTATGGTAATTTATGTCGATTTCATAGGGGTAATTTGTATGGGGGCTAGGTCTGAACATGGACCGATTCTCACCAATTTCAATAGCTTATATACCAAATTTCATCAAAATATATTCATATTTGCGACCTGCAGTTTGATTACAAGCTTTACATGGACACACAGACGGACGGACGGACGGACGGACGGACGGACGGACGGACATTGTTAAATCAACTCAAAAAATGATTCTGATTCGATCGGTATAATTAAAGATGGGTCTAGGTCAAATATTTTTGGTTGTTACAAACAGCAGCACAAAGTCATTATACCCAAACCACATAGTGGTATAGGGTATAATAAAATAACTTTTTAAGAATAGGTACTTTAAGAAAATGTTGGTTATTAAGAAAACTTACTTTTTTAATAAAAGGTACTTTTTCATACAGGCGCGTTTTTAATAAAAGGAACTTTTTTAATAGAAGTACTTTTCTTTAAAGAAAATTTAATTTTTTAAGAAAATTTAGTTTTTTAGAAGGTACTTTTTTAGAAGGTACTTTTTTAAGAAAGATTACTCTTTTCAGAATTGGAAATATTTTTTATTAGAAATGTACTTTTTTGAAATTTGTTTAAAATTATTAACAAAAGGTTTTATTTTCAGAAAAGATAGTTTTTTAAGAAAATTTACTTTATTACGAAAATTTACCTTTTTCAGAAAGGCACTTTTTTTAAGAGAAACTTCTTATTAAGTAGAAGCACTTTTTGAAGGAAAGGTACTTTCTTAAGAAAATTACCTTTCTAAGAAAATGTAATCTTTTAATAGAAGTATTTTTTTTTAAGAAAATTTTATTTTAAAAAACACATAATTTTTCGGAAAAAGGTACTATTTTTAAAGAAAATATAATTACTTAAGATAAGGTATTCTTTAAGGAAATGTTGGCTATTAAATAATGGTAGTTTTTAAGAAAAGGTACTTTTCTATTAAGAGAATTGTTTTATAACGCAAATTTTTTTAAGATAATGTACTTTTTTAAGAAAAGGAGGTTTTTTCTAAGAAAAGGTACGTTGTTTTAATTAAACCTGCTTTTTGCAAAGAAATGTACTTTTTCCAGATATGAAATATTTTTTAGGAAAAAGCACTTTTTAAGAAAAAATACATTTTTAAGAAAAAATACTTTTTAGGAATATGTACTTTAAGAAAATGTTTTTTATTAAAAAAAAGTACTTGTTTAAAAAAGGTACTTTTTAATAGAAGTACTTTTTTAATAGAAGTATTTTTTTTAAATTAACCTTTTTAGAAACTGTAGTTTTTTAAGAAAATTTACTTTTTAAGAAGGTGATTTTCTAAGAAAAGTTAATTATCTAAGGAATGCTACTGTTTTTCAGAAAATTTTGTTTATTACTTTTTTAAGAAAATATACTTTTTTTTACTGAGTTATGTTTTTAATTCATATATTTCTGATATATATAATTTTGAGATGGGTTCAATTTCAATGAAAAAAATACAAAAATTAAAAAAAAATTAAATATGATGATATGATACATGGAGTTTTGAGCATTAAAATAGGTACGATATTAAATCAGGAAAACTATATTTTATCATAGTTTTTTTTTATTGGATTTTACGGAAAATAAGCAAAAGTAACTAAAAATTTAAAATGAGCTTGTTTAGTTCAAAAATATCAAAAAGAATGATAAAGTGATATGATGTGGAATTTTTGATTAATAAACGGGATGAACGATTATCCTGCCAAATCTGGGTAGAGTTTTAAATTTAGTCATTGGGCATTTTATTTCGTTTATATGACCGGTGTCCATTTGTAAAAACTGAATTAAATGTCACACAAAATTATAAGAATTATTAATCGGAATCTATTTGCGATTTCGAAATAATAAGATTTGATTATAAAATTAAATATTTTTATTTACAACAATTAAAAACATTGGGCGAGTGTGCACTGATATGGTGTATAAAGATGATAATGATGACGAGCATGATTTTGATAGTGATGGTGATGCTGATTTTAAAGGTAGTATATTTTAATGAAGGGACAAAAAGCCACGAGCGATATGAAAACCAACAAGTTCAAATAAAGAAAAGGCAGAAGAAGAAGAAGATGTTGAAAAACCACACTAAAATTTCAAACCATTCCAAAAAATAACAAAAAAAAAAAAAAAATGCCGCCGCACAGTGGCTGAAAATCATTTTTCATTGGCCAAAATTCTGTAACTTTTGAACCGATCAAAATATTTTAGTGCTGTTTTTTTTTAATAGATAGATAGATAGTTGGTCTTGACTCAGTGTGAATTTCATTTAAATTGATTGAGTACTTTTTAAGGAATTCTAGGTCAAAGTTTAACTTTTGATTTTTTTTAACTTTTAGCGTGATATATGTTTTTTTTATTTATTTTTATTTATTAGAAAGTGTCATATTTGGAGTTAAATAATTATTATAAACATTTTTTGTAATAATGAAATTTTTTTAATGCTTACACTCAAAAAAATTTTTACACTCAAAAAAATTTTTACACGCAACAAAATAGTAAAATTCACTAGAAATTTAACTAGTATTACTAAAAAATTAAAAATGTTTGCTATCAAATTTGCAATTTGCTGACACTCAAGGAATATTATTATTACTACAGAAAAATTTATTAGTGTTTGCTGCCTAATTTGTTACACTAGCAAAATAAATCTGCTAAACATTAGCGCAATGATTCTATTTTTTTTTTTAATTTTGATATGAAAATATGGGTTCTTATTTTTTGAATCTTTCTTATCTATTAAAACATTGCATTCATATGTGGGAAACCTTTTAAGAATAAAAACTGCAATAGATTTAAATAGCATTTGTAACAATGGTAGGTTCTGTTTATTATTATTTTTTACTAATACTATGTTTTTCGTACTTAAATAACAATGAAAGGCAATTATAATTATTATTCATTAGACTCAAATATTGATTGCAAATATTCCATATTTTGTTCTGTGCTATTTCTGTTCTTTAGTAGTTTTTTGGCTTCTTCATCTAAATCCCGATGTTCCACTTTCCATTGATTTCGAATACTGGAGATGAACGGATCTGACGTTGCCAATAATATATTAAATAGATCTTCATTTGTGGAATTTCGTGACATTTTTCTAGTATTGTGCTGTCTATAAAATCTGTAATCCTTGTTCCTTTTTTCCTGAGCCTCCTCTGATAGATCTCCAAGTGGCACCAAATGATATTTAATGACATCTTCTCCATGATAAAGGATTTTGTGGACTGTTGCAGACATATTTCTCCATGGGTAGTTGGTTGTATATATTTTTGCAGTTTCCTTAGCATAATCTCCAAATTTTCTAGAGTCAATTTCTTCATTGCACGCAAGTACTTCTAGGATTATTTTAAATCTGAAAATAAGGTTTAAATCCACTCCTGTTATTTCAGATGCTGTTTCTGGATCTGAAAAGAATCTTCTTGCGGTATTGCCATCATTTGTATTGCCTGACCCTTGTTTTGGCTGATCTATAATCAATCCAAATTTGCGATATTCATCTTGAACATGTTTCTTTTTTGAACTTCTTAACTCTTTGTTGGTTTCGTTGTTTCTTATTGATCCTGAAGGCCCGAAATCCAAATCATAACTGATTTTTAGTATGTGTTCCATAAGTCGTATTCTTGCATGTAGTGGTGATAATCCAAATTCGAAGGCATCGGTATTATCGAATGATTTTGTCGGGACTTGGTTTAATTGGCTTGATGTTGCTTGGCATATAATGCAGCTGGATGCAGCCTTCGTGTTAGTCAAAGCCTGACCTACTTTTCCATCTATCATTGTCAGCACTAATTGGTAGCTTACTTCAATTTGCTGCCCATCTAACTGTAATTGTAATGGCTGTAGTGTTGCTATTTGGGCCTTGATATCACTAACTTCTTTGTTAATGGCATCATGACTTTCTTTTTTGAATTCAAATTTGATTGGCCTGCAGTATTTCGTAGAAGATGGTGTCTCATTTTTCCAAATATCCATTGTTTGCGTTGTACTACTCGAAGGCTCCGAATCTTCCAAAATCTTTTTCAATCGCAATGGTACAAATGATACCATGAACATATCTGAGTCCGAAATATTTTCACATACAACTTGTTTGTATTGTTTTTGTCCCGAAGAACCATCACATCCCCATTTACAAAATAGAATTAACTTTGTGTTTCCATATTTCTTTAACTCAGTTCCTGTTATTGATTGTAGCAAGCGTTTGGCTGTGTGATCAAGTAAAGATTGTAGTTGTACTTCTGCCGAAATTGGTGTGATTGTAATAGTGTCCTTTGATGGCAAACAGTCTATTTTAGCAGCTGTTATGTGATGATATGCTGGATACATATTTGAGCCTTTTTCAATCGCACGCAATCTGAGCTGAATATATTGGTGTTTTGTTAATTTCAAATCCAGAAATAATGCTAATGCCTCCTCATTTGTGAACTGTTTTGCATCGCTCGGAGTTGGTATACTTTTAAGAATTCGCTTTGTTCTCACTGGACTAGCATTACAAGTTTTTTCAATGATATCCACTTTTGTTAATTGGTTTTGTGCTCGTAATTGATGTAGAAAAGATTCTTTTATATTTGTAGAACCAATTTCCTCGTTAAAATTTTTAAGTTTCCGCCTCTTAGATCTATCGCTGCAGTTGTCCAATGATTTGCGTGGTCTTCCAGCCTTATCTAGCTTTGCTGTTTCTCCACCAACATTAAGTTGGCCTTCTAACCAGTTTGCACTTTTATTATAAAACTTTTGTTTACAGTAGTTAACTTCTTTCAATCGTTTTTTTAGTACTTTGACGAAATTAGATAATTGCTCTTGTATTTCGGTACTAGACGAATTTAAGTTTAATTTTATTTTAACGTAACTAAGAACATCTTCCTGGTTTTTGTTTCGAAAATACTCTTCGGCCAGTTCTTTATAACTAAAGTTCTCCATATTTTTCTCAATATTTTTATTTGCGTCTGTTATCACTTTTTTATCACTTTTTATCACTTGCGAATATACGTCCGTACACTTGAAGTATTAACTTATTATTGAGTAATCCCTTATAGAATCCGTCATTTTATACATTTTTAGGTACATGTTATTCACACATTGATCTTTAATTTCATAGCAGGTAGTACTTAAAATGAACAAAACTGCACTTGTTATCCAGACTTCAATATCAGGTAAAACTAATTAGTTTCTCGCCAATATGGGGTGGTTTTTTATCTTTAGTGGTTTAGTGCCGCGATTATTGACAAACTTATAAAATTGTTTATGACTTTGGTTGACCCTTAAATTTGACAACAGGTAAATTAAGAAAGAGATCATTTGTTTACTGTAGAACCTATTGTGATCATTTTATGACTTATTTTTTTGCTGATCAAAACAAAGCCAATAAACCCTTTCGCAGGTATTTTATTTAATTATTTTACTTTTACGTAGTCTAAAGTAAAAAAACAAAATTTTTTTTAGAGTAATTTTTTTAGAGTAATTTCATTAAAATGAAAAAAGTGTTCTACCTGGGGCTCGTGGGGGGTGCAAAAGTATATATAGGGTTAAACAGGATACATTCGCCTTTCTCCGGGTGGTATACGTTTCTTGTTCCCTTACTTCCTTTAGAAGTTCTATTCCACTAAAGTTTAAATTTGAGAAAAATATAGTGGTTTCATAAATATTTCATAACGCCCCTAATATCAAACGTTAGAACTGTGACTACTCACAAAAACTAAAGACTATAATCCTACTAACATTATAAAAAAGACCGCAGGCCAATATCGATGATAGGTCGCGAGTAGTAACCATTTATTTTTGATAAAAAACAAAAAAAAAACACCTTTTGCTGAATTAAAAAAAACAGTTGAGTTTGACAGCATGCCACGCCCACAATTATCAATAGTTTAACCTAATTTTTTGGCTACCTTAATCTGGATATATAAGCTACAAAAAGGAGTAAAAATTTTAAAAATCGATGACGAAAAAAAATTTGACTTTTGGCCAATGAAATCAAAATTTGAGCCACAGTGCGCCGCCACCAATAACCAAAATGCATATCGTTCTTCTTATTTGACTTTTTCGTGATCGTTTTATATGCACTATATGTTGAACGAAAAAAAAAAAAAAAACAGCCAGTGGCATTCAAACCTAGTACTATATATCAGTAAGAAATGAAAAGAAAACAAAAACAATAACATAAATGGTCAGTAGTGGCAGCAGCATCGTCTTCAGCTAATCAATCCAAATAGTTAACTTGTATCGGCATTAAAATCAGTAAAACTCAACTCGTTAACTCGTTATCCATAGTCGCACAACCAGTAAGTAAGTATATGATGTGATGCCTCCTTTTTAAAATTTGCACATTCACACAATTTCCAAAAGTCTGCGTTTATTATTTTGTTTTTTTCATTCTTCATTTTAATCCTTATTTCTGTCGGCAAAGATCAAAATGGAAATTTTTCATCTCACACAAACTCAAAATTTAGCATCATTTTGGAAACGTATGAATGCAAAATAACAGACATCGGACAACAGACAACAACACTACGCAATACCCGGCTACATTAACAGCCAGCTCAGAAACCCCTTTTCATTACCAACCGAAGGGCGTTCGTTCGCACATTGTGCTGGTGCAGTATCGGCCATGTACGGTTGTTGTTAGCAACTATAACACCATCGACAATTGTATGTTTCAACCCATAAAGTGGGAGGTTTGATGATATACCTCGATTATTATATGAAGCAATAATACCGACTTTTAATATCAACTTCTTGTTGTTGATTCTGTTCTTTCTTCTAGCGTTATTTTAGTTTTTTTTTTGTTTTTTTGACCGCGCTAATAATAAAGGACAAGACAACTGTTGTTGAAGTTGCTTCACAATATTTATAATATTACTTTCGGCAGCTTATGCTTTAAATGCTGTTGATTTTAAAGATTCCACTTTATGGAGAAGAAACCTTCGTTATCGAAAAGGTTTTATGATGTTTTGTTTTACATTAAAAAAAAAATACTGTATTGAGGTCACTATCATTGATTGATAATGAAGTGTTGCATTTCTCGGTGGATTAATATTCTTTCAGTCATTGTCAGTGAAATAAAAATTTCATTGTCAACTTAAGAAACATGCTACATTTTTGGACATTTCGAGGGTAAGTGGTAAAAGCAACGCGGACTAAAGAAAGGGCAAAGGTTTATTGATCGAAAACTCCTAATTTTACCGTTTTAGGCGATTGGATGCCACTTATAATAGTAACGCACTTCACTGACGATCAGGTGATTCTGTAACACTGTAGGTTATATATGATTAATTGGTCTCTCATACGTCTGGATATTAATTTTGGCGGGGTCGCTAAATCAAAAAAAAAAAAAAGCAAAGTTGACTTGAAGACTATTTGTAGTGTAGCCAGATTGACATTTTGCCCCTAGCTTCAGTATTTTAAATTTTTAGGGCTGCCCGATAGAAAAATGTTAAACTTGGCGGACAACATAAAATCGGTTATATATCGGACACTAAGTGCTGTAGAGCAAATTGGTTGGCAATTTGCCCGTAGCTACTATGCCCCATTCAAAATATAAAATACGCTGTAGGGTTGCCGGATCAAAATATGTGAAATATTGTCGGGTAATATATATTTCGAAAATTAATCTGCTTAGCGCGCATATAATTTAAATTAGGCTGTAACATTTAAATTAGGCTGTAACATTTTCTAGGGTTGCCAAATAAAAAAAATATTCCAAATAAAAAAAATATTTTTTTTGGCAGGGATAATAAAAGCACATATATCTCATAAACTAAGCGTCGTAGGACAAAATGATTGACATTTTTCCCTTAGCTACAGTATTTCATGCTTCTAGTTCTACCAGAACGAAACACGTTAATTTTGATTTTTAAAATTTTGTCTCCTACCAACAACATACCATTCAAATTAGACTTTAATAAATTTTAGGGTTGCCCTCTCTTTTCTCTATCTTTCCAAATGACCTTCGTAGTCGAACCTTCAATTCTATATTCTCCTTCGCAGATGACAGCAAAATTTGTCATTCACTTTCCTTCAAATTTAAAAAAGCCTTTTTGAGGTTGCGGGCATAAGGCTGACAAGACCTATTAACCCTCTAATGCACCAAACCGCCTCTAGACGGATATAACGCGTTTCGTCATAACAAACAAAGTAATAATAACAAACAAAGTAAATATAAAATTTCTTCTTACGTTCTTTTGTTTTATCTCGTTTTGTTTGGCAGCTACTAGAGAACAATGTCACATTTTATTGAAATAGTGAAGAATTAATTTTTTTTAAAACAAGTGTTTTTAAAATATAAAATAAAGTGCTATCGCTTCAAAAAAATTATTGGTGAGTAGCATATTAAATTTTGCGTCACATGAAATAAAACTAAATGTGAAGAATAATTTTTAGAGTTAATTGAGCCAGTTTTTATAAAACCATGTACAGGCAGGTCTGCGCATTTAGATTTATTTATTTTTATGACTTTATCAAACAAAAATTTCATATTTTGGTTGGATATATATAGATTTTCGTAATTTGATTTGAAATTTTTTTACAGATTAGATGGCTAGTATAGGCCTAACATACCTTCCAGGTATAACCTGTTTTGAAAACCTTTTTATATATCCTAACTGCCTAAATAGACTCTGCTGAACATGCTGGGGTCAAATCACCGCATTCGTTATCGAAATTTGTCGGTCTAAATTATTTTTTTTATTTTCCAAAATAAAATACCAAAAATAATTTTACTGTGTCACAGTTAACGAATTATGGCCCAATTACGGCTCCTGATTAAGATTTGTCCGTCTTCTTTAAATAATAAACCAAAATATGGAATTTCGATCGATTTTAGTTGATATCGAATGCGGTGAATTGGCCCCAGGTTTTTAAAATAAAGTGCTAAAAGTTAAACATTTGCAATATAAAAATTAGTTTACCCCAAGAGTTTACCACCTATACCAGCAAAAAACAAATATGTATATTCTTTCCAACTATTATAAAATTTTTATATTCTTTTTTACCAATTTTTACAAAATTTGAAATCGACTGTCCTACTATAATCCATTAGTACAATCGTCATATAATCTCATTGCTCGTTATCTCATTAAAATGAAAACAAGAAAATTGACCAACCGATTTTTTTTACCATTTGCTTGATTTAGCAATTGTGAACGCATATATTTTATATCATCAAATCCATAAGAATGCCGAGAAAGGTCCTCTTCCTGATTTTCAAACAGAGGTGGCCGAATCGCTATATATGGCTAAGGCTGCAAAAAGGGGGGGCAAAGTTGGGCGACCATCAAATTCACCGGCAGCATCAAATAAGAGACAGAAGAGACAGTATACGCCCACTGAAGAAGTGTGTTATGATGGAACTGGTCTATGGTGCGTTTTTCTCAATCAAGCAGGAAAAAAGTTATGCAACTGCCAAACTGCAAGTCAGAAACACAAGCATTTTGCAAAAAATGCAACAAGCTAAATCTGTGCAACTCAACAACAAAATTTTGTTTTTTTGATTTTCACCACCGAAAGGCTTAGTATTTCATACTTTTTTATACAAAACATTTTTTATGAATTTTTTTTATAACATATTTGGAGCATTAACTATATGAATGCCCCTTGTTTATTGTTTAAAATTGAAATAATGAACCCCGTTAAAATATATAATAAAAAAACCATTTAAAAAAATATAAAATAAATTTATCACGATTTTCGCAGAACCATCTCAAGGCGGGTTCAGTATATTGACCCATAAATTAAAAGGGAAGTAAAATATCAAATTTTGGACTTCAATAACGTCCTCAACAACCCAAAATGAGTTTATGTTAAATTTTTCATCCAAAACAAAAATTGGCGCATTAGTGGGTTAACAATCTCTGAGGGGGGTAAAACGAATAGGATTGTTTATCATGCACAGAAGACTCAATTTTTTTGTTGACCCATAGGGCGGTGCATTTAACAACGTCATAGGCATTGAAGAATCGGACAACTTGATGTTTTGGGCATGAGAATTCAATAAGTGGAATTAGGAAGTGTTTGGAGATAAAATGAAGGCATAATTTCATAAGGATGTGAGTGATATAAAGTGAGGGAGCGAATAGCGTTACAAAAACGTTTTGAAAAATGAAAAAGAAAAATGAAAAATGAAAAATTAAAAATGAGAAATGAAAAATGAAAAATGAAAAATTAATAATGAAATATTAAAAATGAAAAACGAAAAAAAATTATCCAGTTAAAATAATAAATAATAACTAGCATATTCCAGCGCTGGAAATTCGAGTGCAATTTCTAGGCAACTTTATTTCTCAACTTAGCCAATTCACAAACCAACATATTTTTGGTTTATTATTATCTTGAATGAGATAACTAAATCATTAACAAACACATTTACCATTTTAATGAATACAAACATAGCATATGTTTAGTTTTATGTATGTGTTAGTAACAAATTTAAATGCAATTTACTCAAAACAAAGGAAAAAAATTTAAAATCTGTAAATCTGGTGAACAGCTAAAAATAACTACCTTTCAAATAATATACGTTTGGTCAAAATCAGGATAACACGGTAGAACAAAATATCGGTAACAAGAAATCGCCTAGCCTATTAATATTATAGATTAATATTTTTATGTTAGCAGATCATTTGTTGTTGTTTGCTATAAGTGATACATAGATGACGCTTTCTGTTTGATTTCAAAAAGTGCCATTAAAAAGTCCCCTGTGATCGGACTCACATGATTTTGTTTTTAGCAATAGTCGTTTATATTTATTTATATTTAGAGTCTCTACGGTAATCCATAGGGAAAAGTTTTCGTATTTCTTTTGGGCGTTTTTTTTTCAATACAATAAAACTCTGATTTCCCTTAAATTTTAAAGGATGTCAGTTGGCATACCATCCCCTTTGTGTTTCATTTCTTTAAACATCGTGTATCTTGTCTTTCATTGTTAACAAGGCAGTGGTGATGGTGGCTTATTGCTCTTGTTATTAACTTATTTATAACCAATAAAATTTCACAATAAAACTGCACACGATTAAACCTAACCACTGGCCGTATTGATCATATAATTCCCACAGATATCATTTTCATAGGAGAAGTTAGTTTTGCGTAAAGAATACACGAAAGCTAGCTTAAAGTGTTAGTTGGAGTGAAAATAATGAAACTGCAGGATTTTATGGATGTTTTCACAAATCATTAGCGCCATCATTAAAAAAAAGTTTCAAATGACATTTTTAATTAAAAGGCAAATATAACAAGATATTCTTTAAAGTAAAGTTCAGTAACACATGCTAGAGTTTTTATTATTTAATAAATTTAAAGCAACAGTATTTTCAGTAGTTAAATTATTATATAATTTCATATCATTATGAAATTCTAATAAAGATTTCAGTTAACGTATACGTAGCTTATTAGTTGTTAAACACATAAATAATCTACCTTATTTGTTGCTGTTTTTATTTATATCTGTTGAACCGTTTTTGTGTTTATCTAAAAAAAACATCAATACAACCGCTTGCAAAACATCCATTTCATTTGGTAATATGACCAAAAATATAATAAAATCAGCAACAATGATGAGGTATTTGACTTTGTTAAAGACCGCGTGTTAAGCATATTAACAAAGAAAAAAATATAATTTTTTATATTTTGTTGTGGTTTAATCTTGTTGAAAAATTTCGCATCTGTTTTATGGGTTATAAAAAAATTAAAATTTATGATTTTAAAGTATTTAATTTAAACGATAAATATCTAGGGTCCGTTTTTTTTTATATTTGATTTATATGGTAGTTCGAATTTTAAAGAGTTGCAAATGATATTAATAGCAATATGTAAATGTTCATATGCCAAATATGCTTTATATGAGACTTTTATATTTAAATATAGTTAAGTGGTCACATCTCCGAAAAGTTTGAATAATTAATACGAGTATCTTCATTTTGAAAAAACAATTTTTTCTTTGTTTCCAAAATAATGTGAGAAACGTTTTCAAAAACTTCCGTTAAATACATATAAATACTATGAAAAATTACTTCCTTCAACTTTACACCATATCAAATTGCAATGGAGAAAATCGATATTAATATCAGGAAAACTCAAATTGATATTAAAGAAGTAGGAGTGTTTAATTCGAATGTGCCAAATCTTTGATACCCTCTTCCTGTGTCCTAAACTCAATGCTATAAACAATGTTTGGTGCCGTTACACTTTTAATACAGTTGCCGCATCTTAACATTTTATTTGCGATATAATATAAATTTCAGTGTACGAATAAGCAGTTTTCAATATTTATTTTTTATTAAAATCTTCAAAAAGTTATTTAATTTTTTATAACTGACTAGCTAATTTTTGAAGAAAATTTAATTTTTTATTATTATTAATATAGCCTCCACACCACTATGTAGATATATCACTTTGTCAATCCTCTTGTAATTCATTGAAAAAAATTTCGGAGACCCCATAATATAAAAGGAGAAGTTGATTTAGCGATGTCCGACTGTCTGTCTAACTGCTAAAATCATTCTGCTGTCGGCAATAAGCCAAGTTGGCCACACTACTTGAGCTTAAAATGTTCGCTATAATCTGCAACAGTTTGGTGTGGAAGTTGGCGCTTATATACCAAATAGATGACTAATGAAGTACAAAGATGTGAAAATACTCTGACAAAATTCCATATAAAAAACTAAAAATCTTGAATAATGGTTAAATGTTAGTTAGTTTATTGATCTTTATTTTTCCAAAATAAGTGCTTTACAAAAATATAAAACTAAATATAAAATTTAATATTTCCAGATTTTAATAATTTTAAGTTAAAAAATAAAAATATGAATAAAGTAAGAACTTACGACTTTGACATACTGTCGTCAGTCTTATTTTATTCATATTTTTCTTTTTTATCTAAAAATTATTAACTCTGGAAATATTAAATTTTATATTTAGTTCTATATTTTTGTAAAGCACGTATTTTGAAGAAATAAAGAACAATTAACTAACTAATGGTTACATGTAACAGAACATGTGCGAATAGATATGTGTCAGCGATGCATACAAATTTTTGTTTGCTAGTTTTAATTGTGAAAAAGAAAAAACAACAACAACAACTACAAAAATATATATGCATCGCTAAAAAAAAATATGTAATGTGGTTCTATTTATGAGCATTGTATTTAATAATTGCTTTCATTAAAAAAGCATGAAAATACATAAAATTTTCATTGTCTTAGTTATTTTGAATATTATTATGAAGAATCTAGCCATTATAATTTGAAATCTTTTTTTTCTTTTATTGTTGAAATCCTTGGTTATACCACAGTATTTAGAACACAGGTTGAGAGTATCAAAGATTCGACACAGCCGAATTTAATACTCTTTTTCTCTCATATTCGTGAATTATTTTATTAATTTCGAGATGACTTTAAAAACAAGAGTGGCAATAGAGCCTAAATTGATATCACACGTGGAGCATAACATATACAGTCATTAGGTAAATACTATAAACGCAACGACCATAACAACACAATTAAGAGTTTCTCTATATTTCTGTTGAAG
This sequence comes from Cordilura impudica, assembly GCA_963682025.1. Classification (NCBI taxonomy): domain Eukaryota; kingdom Metazoa; phylum Arthropoda; class Insecta; order Diptera; family Scathophagidae; genus Cordilura; species Cordilura impudica. The sequence continues at coordinate 45,507,665 of OY821520.1, read as the reverse complement.
TCTCGGGAGCTATTGAATCGATTTTGACAATTTTAGGTACATGCTCAGATTATAAACAAATCATTTCCTCGTAAAATGAGCAACCCACCACAGCAGTTGTTTTGCATACAGAGAGACGGTCATATGGACAGACGGACATCGCTATATCAATTCCGCTTGTTAGAAATATCAATAATATACTAGCAAACTCTTGCGCTCGAAATTCTAGTGCAATTTCTAGGCAGCTTTATTTTTCAGCTTAGCCAATTCACAAACCAACACTTATGGTTTATTATTATTGTGAATGAAGATAACAAACTTATTAACAAACACATCAACAAATTTAATAAAACACCCATACCATATGTGTAATTTTATGTATGTGTATGTAGCAACATTAAATGCAATTTACTCAAAATAAAGGAAAAAAAATTAAAAATCTGTAAATCTGCAAATAATATACGTTTGGTCAAAATCGGGATAAAACGGTAGAACAAAACACCGGTCACAAGAAATCGCCTAGCCTATTAATATTATAGATATATATTTTTGGAGTCCAGATGTTTTTTAATTATTACAAAAAACTTATGTATATATACTAGACTGGTTCATACAGGTATGCGATTTGAAAAAGTATCTCAGATTCTCGCTCCCCTTACAAAAAATGAAAGTTTAGGCAAAAAAAATAATAACTGTTAAAAAATGTCATAAAAAAGTGAAAAACTCGGAGAGCTCAAGCCATAAACGAACATTTTGAGCCAATTTGAAATTTAAAGAAATTATACTTTTGATAAATTGTCTGTAAATTGTTGTCGTTAAAAAAAACTTTTCCTGCAACAATTTTTTTAGGGGTTTTTTGGTATGCCCAATCCAATGGTAAACAAAAAAATGTGTGGTTTCGACCAAAAAAATTGAGTTTTTTATGTTTTAATGTTGATAAATAAAAATAAATTGACCAATTTTTTTAAATTTTTCGAGTTTAACTATTTTTTTCCACCTTTTAACACCTGTTTATATTAATCATCAATGTTCTGTGTTGTAGATAATTTTGTTAAGTTTCAAAAAAAAAAAAAAAATTAAGTGCCTAGCACTTACCGGTCAATTTTAAGAGCTATTTTTGGAAACTTATAGTTATGGAAACATATTATTCGTTCAAGAATGTTTTAATAGAGATTAGGTATTTGTCAGCTGATCGCTAGTATGTTTTACTTTTGAATTTTTGTCCACCTTGTTGTTTTGTGTTTTTTGTTTTGTTTTTTTATATCAAAGTAACGTTTTTTTATTTTCTTACAATTTCAAGTGATAAATTTTTTTTTTTTTGGAAAATATAAGTTTATACCAAAGAAAAATGAGTGCTCAAAAAGTGTTATTAATTGGTAATACAATTGATATTGATATTTTAAATTATTATTTTATATAGTTACTATGAAATTCAGTGTATTTGAAATAAAAATAATGTAAGTATTCTTTAAAAAACAATTGTTTATTTTTATGACAGCTTTTGAGAAAAATTACAGGGTTATCACTTCCGACAAATTATCATGTGATGGCACGTTTACTTTATTTGTTTAATACGGACAAACTACCAATCTGCAAATGCATCGAAAAAGTCGCAAATGAAATAGTAAAAATTTGGAACAGTGTAAATATTCTAGTAAAACGGAAAGATAAAGTTAAAATGTTAATTAAAAAACTTTGTACAGAATATGTCGCTGTGAAGAAAAATCGTAATAGAAATGCTAGTTCACAAAAAATTAAGGAAGAAGCATTTACCAAATATCTTAAATATTTGTTTGACATATGTAAAAGATTTTTTACTCTGCAACAAAAATGAAATTCAAAACAAAATTAAACTACAGAAAACCAGAACAAAAATTGCTTTCGATATTAGAAATATTGGAAAAAGCACTGATCCAATCGCTTCATCTACAAGTTTGACACTGTTTCCATCGATTGAAGAAGCTGCAGACAATGACAATGCAGTTTCAAGAAGTTCATCAACAATTTCAAGAAGTTCATCAGCATCCATGTTATCAGAATATCAGTTACCACAAACAGGTAGTAGAAAAAGATATGAATATTCAGAGAAAAGAGGTAAACAACCTGTTGTTACGTCGCAGGTAGCTGCAGCATTGGACCGTTGTGCTGTTTCTGATCGTGATGCAATGTTTTTGTTAGCATCAGCAGCACATGTATTCGGACAGAACATAGATGATTTAAAACTTTCGCGCTCCTCTAGCATGAGAGATAGAACACAATTTCGATCTAGCATTAATGCTAATATAAACCAATCGTTTCCAAATGATTGTGTTTTTACATTACACTGGGATGGGAAAAGAGTTGAAAATACAACTGGTGGTTCATCAAAATACATTGAAAGATTAGCTGTTGTCTTAACCTCTGGTGGTAATTCAAAAATACTAAGTATTCCTAAGCTAGCTTCAAGCACCGGAAAAATGCAAGCCGATGCGATCTACAAAGTACTGGAATACTATTGTATCGCACACAGAGTTAAGGCTCTATGTTTTGATACAACGGCATCAAACACAAGCGATAACAAGGGAGCTGCGATACTAATAGCTAAGAAGTTAGGACATCCAGTATTGTTTTCCGAATGTCGTCACCAAGTTTCAGAAATTTTTCTTACGCTCGCTTTTTCTACAAAAATAGAGACAGTTACTACTGGTCTCGTTATTCCATTGTTCCAAAGATTTTATAATCATTGGCCAAAAATAATTAAAGAAAATTTTGAAAACGGAATGAGTGACGCCAAAGTATCTCAACACTTTAAAACTGAAATTCGAAACGATATAATAACATTTTTGAAAAATCAACTGGAATTTCTTATCAAGCCGGCGCGCCACGTCTATATGGAGTTACTGGAGTTATCGCTACTCTGTCTTGGAGTACCGATTGCAGCTCAAGTGCGGAAACCTGGTGCTGTATCAAGAGCTCGCTGGATGGGAAAAGCAATATATTGCATAAAGATTTATTTGTTTCGAAAGCAGTTTTCTTTAACTGATAAATTTTTTTTATATTTAATAAATATATAAATATTAAATGATTGAGTTTGAAATTATTCAGGCTCAAGATCAAATGTTTTTACTTTAAATCATTTAAAATGATAAAGATCGAAAATAAGAATTTTTTTATAAAATATATAATTATTATTTATATTAGTATTCAATGTTTTAACTTAAAATTACTATTTCTGTGTTTTAATTTATTTCAGAAAATGAATTAGGTGATATTCAAGACTTTGTCATATTTCTGCTGAGAATATACGTTAAATACTGATTTCAATGCAGCCTTCCTGTAATTGCACCAAGAATTGATTTGCAATTAATTAAAGACTTAATTTTTTATAAAAAAATTAATATTGAAGTTGCAGATAGAGTTCTAAAAGCTGTAATTCGTCATACTTGGTATTTAAATGAAGTGCTAATTGGGTTCGCGTTTTTTGATAGAACTATTGATGTTGAGACAAAAAGATTGATGATTCAGGCATTAGAAAGGACAGGCTCAGCACAAATACAAAACAGAATCACAATAAATCTAAAACTTATTCCACAGCAACAAATTAATGATTTAATCACAGAAAATACTAAAAAATTCTTCGATATATTGTTTGATAATAGCATCGTATCAGTCTCAAAAGATTTCTTAGATCTTGATCCATCGGAATGGTATACTGATGAAAGTTACCAAAAAGCAGAAGAAATAGCTCAACTTCTTTTTATAGTAAATGATGTTGCTGAAAGAGCAGTTGCGCTAGCAGGAACATATAATGATAAATTTACAAAGAACGAGCAACAAAAACAACTAGCTTTTCTCGTTGTTGAAGAACATCGTAAAGAGTTTCCAAATACTATTAAATCAACAATAATGGACAAATTTCAGTAGCTTGCTAATGTATTTCATGTAATCTTTTAATATCAGTGTAATATTTTTCATTTTCATTATAAGTTAAATCTGTATTGATTAAAAATTAATTATCGTTAATAAACTTTGTTTTTCACGAAATTTTGTTAAATTAAATTTTTTTTCAATATTTATAAGTTTACAAAAATAGCTGTTAAAATTGACCGGTAAGTGCTAGGCACTTAATTTTTTTTTTTTGAAACCTAACAAAATACTTTAAAACACAGAACATTGATGATTAATATAAACAGGTGCTAAAAGGTGGAAAAAAATAGTTAAACTCGAAAAATTTTAAAAAATTGGTCAATTTATTTTTATTTATCAACATTAAAACATAAAAAACTCAATTTTTTTGGTCGAAATCACACATTTTTTTGTTTACCATTCGATTGGGCAGACCAAAAAACCCCTAAAAAAAATTGTTGCAGGAAAAGTTTTTTTTAACGACAACAATTTGCAGACAATTTATCAAAAGTATAATTTCTTTAAATTTCAAATTGGCTCAAAATGTTCGTTTATGGCTTGAGCTCTCCGAATTTTTCATTTTTTTATGAAATTTTTTAACAGTTATTATTTTATTTGCCTAAACTTTCATTTTTTGTTAGGGGAGCGAGAATCTGAGATAATTTTGCCAAATGAACCAGTCTAATATATACCCACCCTGGTGTGGATGGTATAAAAAATTTATTCTGAGAAATCATGTTGAGCAATAACAAGTAAGAAAATTATAGTCGGTCTAGACCGACTATACGATACCCTATACCATGCGTTCAGAGACCCTATCTCTTAGGCCCAACTAACTGGACATAGAAAATAAGCAAAAACCAAATTTGAGTGGGATTTTTATTATTTTTTTTGGCTGCAGATATGAAAAAGTTCATATCGGATGCTATATCTATATAGGGACTAGGTCCAAAAATGGACCGATCCTGATCATGTTTGGTAAAGTCTCTTGTATTTTGCAAAAATATATACAAACAAAATCTGAGAAGAATCAGTGCAATATTTTTGTTTTTTAATAGATTTAAGTGAAGATCGGGAAGCAGCTCTATATGGGGCCAAAGGGATCATTTTTGGACTACTCATTAATGGACGTAATTTACGCATACAAAACTCAATTTGAGTAAGATCTATATGTCAATGGGGACCTTATGGCAATTTGTGTCGATTTCATAGGGGTAGTTCGTATGGGGGCTAGGTCTGAACATGGACCGATTCACACCAATTTCAATAGCGTTCATCCCATGGCCGATAAAAGCTTATATGTCAAATTTCATCAAAATATATTAATATTTGCGACCTGCAGTTTGATTATAAAGTTTACATGGACACACAGACGGACGGACATTGTTAAATCAACTCAGAAAGTGATTCTGATTCGATCGGTATAATTAAAGATGGGTCTAGGTCGAATATTTTTGGTTGTTACAAACAGCAGCACAAAGTCATTATACCCAAACCATATAGTGGTATAGGGTATAGGGTATAAAAATAGATATTAAGAAACAGAAAAGTTCAAAGCATAACTAAAGTGAAGTTATTCTAATCAAACAATCTTTAATTGTTATTCTTTTAAACTATTTCCATAGATGTCGATATAAAGTTACTATCAAAAAATCCTTAAAATCTACACAATATAAAAGGAATTTGTTATTTTCCATACAAATTGAAGTCGAGAAAGCAATGCAATTTAAAATTGAATATTTATTTAACAAATTGATTTGAAGGAAATAATAATTGATATTGTAAGATATATGAAATAGGTAATAAGTTTATAAAAATTTGTATTGGGAAATTAGAAAATTATATATTAAGAATTGTAAGTTTAAATTGATACAAGTACAATGAGTTACATACAAAAATGGTACTCGTATGGAAATATTTGTTTATCATGACATCTTAAGCACGCTTAAAAATGTCTTATGGTCGACAAAAACAAAGTTTTACATGGACACACAGACGTAAGAGCAGCCAGACAGATGGATGGACTGACATAGCTAAATGGATTAAGAAAGTGATTTTGAGTCGATCGGTATAATAAAAATTTGGTCTAGGTCATATATTTTTGCTAGTTACAAAGATCAACACAAAGTCGTTATTTCCTCACCACATAGTGGCATTGGGTATAATAACCCCAGCTATAAATAACATTAGTTATTCTGGGTGCATACAATAATGCCCGGAGGCGTTATAGCACTTCTCATAGTGACATAACGCCCATGGGCGTTAATTCACTCCCAAAAGTGTGATACCGCCACTGAGAAAAATGCATTAACGCCCGCAGGCGTTATGACACCATGAGAAGTGCGATAACGCCCGCAGGCGTTATGACATTATGGGAAGTGTGTAAAGCACCGCGCGTATTTTTAATTCAAAATTTTCCCCTGCGGCACTAATTTTTTCGTTTTTATTTAAATGAAAACTTGGAACTAAAAATTCCAAATTTTCGTCTGCGGCGCTCATTTCTTCGTCTTTTTTTAAATGGAAATTTGGAAAAAAAAATCGCGCGATTTTTTGTTCCAAATTTTCGCCTGCGGCGTCCTTTTTTCGCCCTTAATAAAAGGAAAATTTGGAATAGAAAATTGTGCGATTTTCATTCAACATTCTTCGTTTTTATCTTCTTTTCATTTGTGCATTCTTATTTAATTAATCAAGAAATTGTTTACTTTTTTCAGACTACGCCTCAAGCTTTTTCTGCCTCTATTGCAGACAAATAGTTGACGAGGACTGCAAAAGTTTTCAGTAATTTACTACTTTTTTCATATATTTTGTATTTATAATGATATCGTCAGAACTATATATACGACTGTTATTTTTTTTCCATTTTTACTTCATTTTTGATATTTCGGAATTCATATTTTGCAAATTTTATTCACTGAAACCATTGAAATAATTTTTCTGTTTTTAATCTATGCAAAAAAAAAAAAAATCGACAGGCGTTATTGCACTTTCAGAAGTGCTATAAAGTCTACAAAAAGTGCAATAAAATCCGCCAGGTGTAATCGCACTGTTGGGAGTGCAATAACGCCCGCAGGCATTATAAAACTATGTTCAAAACGAACAAAATTATCCAACAAACCAAATGGCAACGTTCTTCTAAATGGCAAGCAAAACTGTTAATAAAAGCTTTTATAATGAATTTTTTTAATGCTATTTCATAATATAAAAAGTAGTCTTTTTTGTATGACAGTGTAGTATGCCTCAGCACGCAGCATTCCGCAGTTCAAATTCTGAAACGGACGAATTTATTTTTGTAATTTACTCTATTCATCGAACTCAGAAGTTGTGGTTATTTTTCTAAGTAACATGCGAATATGTTAGTGAAATCTTAATATAATGTAACTATTCTTGAAAATTACTTTTGCGCAAGTTCAAAAGCAGATTTTTTTTTGTACATTGGTGTAGTAGATTTGTCCTCTGCACAAAGCTTGGCGTGGTTCAAATCTTGATACGGACGAATTTTATTTTTCTTCATTCTCTTTGTCAAGCGCACAAGTTGCGGTATTTACTTATTTTGCTCGATCTCAAGCATATCGCACTTGTACCTCTAGAGTGAGTCAACTCAAAATTTTTCAATTTTCACTTTTTGCAAGAAAACGATACACAGTGGTCATATCTATCCACTGTAAAAATCTTACATCGATTTTTCTAGTCTTTTGCAAAAAAAAGATACAGTTGTAACTCTCTTTGTGTTATAAGAGTAGCTTCTGTAGAATCCGCTAAAAATACATATTATGAGTTGCTGAAAAAATTGCAAAACAACTACTGTTGTATACTTATTATTCGCAATTCTGTAAAATGAAACAACTGTTTTTAAATTTTATAATAAATATTTAAAAAAAAACCGTTTTTTGACTCTACTGAAAATTTGTAAATTTTGCTGATTCCCGATATTAACTTAAATGTATCAAAAAAAAAAAAAAATATCTATATATATATATATATTGCCAAATTTTTCTCATGTTTGGTTTGTTTTTGCAAACAATAAGTGACTTTACCAAACATGGGCATTTTCGACCCCATATAAATATAGCATCCGATATGAACTTTTTCATATCTGCAGGCAAAAATTTAATAGAAATGCCATTTTAATTCGGTTTGTACTTTAATCTATATCCAATTTGTTGCACCGAAAACCCTTTCTCTAAACTCATAGTAAGGTATAGTTCGTCTATGTTGGCTATAAGTTCCTAAATAATTTTTTTATATTTTTATTTTAAACATAATTTTCTAATCTGCGATATTATTAAGCTGCACTAGTTAATATTAAAAGTATATCTAATTTCAGAAAAAATTGCTGGAAGCGTATAATAGGATATTTGGAAGCTGCCTGAAGGGAGTTTTAATAGACACGGCATAAGACATTTTGAAGAAATATCACCTGCAATAGTATTTTTAGTGTGCTGACAAAATATATTAAAAGTGATATTGATTTGAGAATGAATTAAACGCGTCCTAGTTAATTACCATAAATCATCACCATGTGCAACTAAATGATTTGCGGGACTGCCTTTTAAAAATATATAAAAAATTCAGGAGGTGCCATGATGTTTTCGAATAGGAAAACATCAACTGGTGTCGTAGATAGTAAACAATTTTGTGAAACATTTTGTTGCACACTATATTTTGTTAGACTCAACAGAGGTGCGACTCAATTTTTTGATGAGATTCCAACGGGAGAACAAGCTTATATTTACCTCATTTTGTTATTAATTGTTAAGAAATATTATTTCTATAGCGTGCTGATCTAAATATATATTAATTCCTCAGTAAATTTGAATAAATTCATTCATTAAATCAAGCATATTTTCGTTTGCGATTAAAGACTTGTTATAATTTGTTTATTGCAAGAACAATAGAACAACTTACAATCACCGCTATATAAATTATATAGACTTTTTGATAGTTATAAAAGTGGAGAAAACCCCATTTACCAAAGATTGGCTAAAGAATATTTCATTCACTTATTTAACGAATATATCTCCTTTAGGAATAATCCTGTAAAATCGATTGTAAATGTGATTAAAATATGTTGTCGGTGTGTTATAATTGATTTCAAACAAAATAAAACTTGAAGAAAACAAATAAAGTAAAAGTAAGCTGACGTCCAACCATACATGTAAAATGATAACAATCACAAAGAGCCATAAGAAAAAGTCAGCGTCAGTGATGATGATGATGATGATGATGATGATAATGAAGATTTTAACCGATCATAAGTGTAATATTTTTCATTTAAATGATTTTCAATTGATTTTGTATGATGGCTGCTGTTGTTGCATATTGAAAACCTTAAATACATATAACATTGATGAATGAGTTGACATTAATCCTCTTACTAACACCATGCCGCCAAGTGATAATATAAAATAAAAGAGCGATTCCAAAATTTGTAATGTAAGATATATAAAATATAATTAAATACAAATGATGTTTCAACCATTCGGACGATCAGAAAATGAATACATTTTTTTTTCAGTTATATTGATATTGATCTTGTCCATAATAATAATCCGTATTGTACAATCACAGAAACACAAAACGTTGATATAAATTTTGGGGTTACTGTGTTCGATGCTGTTGTTCTTGTTGGCGGGACATTCTTTGTTCGCATAAAATTTTTCAACATCAACCGAAAAAAAAAATAAAAAAGGCAATTGCCAGTTTTGATTGTCTGTAGAAAAAAATTTCGTATTTTAAAATCGAATTATAATTTATGTTTGTGTCGTGAATAAGTGTATGTTGGTTTGAAAGTAGGTGATATTTTATGGGTGTTGTTATTTACACATGTTACCCATAAAGCCAGCCAGCAATATGGACACTTGCATATATAATCACTGTTGTATGATTGTGTGTGAAAGTGTTTATAAATGAGTCTCAATTAAATTATTACATTTTTAATTTAAATCTCTGCTGTATCACAACACATATCTCTTGTTATGGCTGTTCGTGTGCATAAGTGATTTTATGCATTTCACCGTTTTGTCTGTTTAATGACAAAATTAAGCATGTAGCATTTTATTTGGGATTCCTTTTTTCCCATAAGATCAGATTAAAATATAAATTATGACTACATTTTTCATTAACTCATTCAAAAACTACACAACGACCACCAACACATTGATTCGGTTTGCGTATGCTACACAATTCAACACACCTTTAAAGGACTTTTTAGTGATGTTGGTAGTATTGGTCTTAGGAACCATTTTTTATGCATATTACAAAAAATAAAATAAAATGTGAGGCGCCAAGTAGACGATAATTTTAGTATCTTCCCCTTGTTTATATTTAAATATAAATTATTTTGATTTTGTATGGCTTTTTGAACGTTGCAGTCTTTTAATGAAGAATGATCAATTGATGTTTTCAAGGTGTAAATAAAGAAAATGTCTTTAAAAAAAATAACTGTATTTCGATAAATCGTTCTTTGTCAGCAAAACTTAAGTTCAGTAGTAAAATTCAACCCATTGTGAAACTCTGTTTAATTTTCTTGAGACTATAATGTGAACGATTACGAATATTTAATAATTTTATGTTAAAAAGTACATATTTTAATTAATTTATTTCTTAATTTTTTCAAAAGTAAGTTTTTAAATATACTTTTCAAGATCATTTAAAACACACAGCTGTTGCTCAATAGATCAATGTACTCTCTCGCTTCATAATCTCATTTCAATCTATTAACACTAAATGAAGATGTCAAATATATTTATTGATATTTCGGTAATATGTCATCGTTATATTTTATGGTCTGCCATGTTCGAACACGTAGTCTTATTATTTATTTTTTGTGTCGTTACTTAAATTCAACGACAACAGCAAAATATTGATATCGATATCGGTACATAATTCAATTTTTTTCTTATATATTTTTGACAACACTAAACTCAATTTTATATGATGATTGTCATATCGCCTTTTATTGTCTCATCATCTGTCAGATTTTTTAAAAAAGAAGAAGACAATGAATAAAAGACGTAAAAAAGCTGAGAACCTCGAGTCTTGTTGTGTCTTAACAAGACAAGAAAATTAAGAAAGATGTAGAATTATGAATTGGCATGTTTTTTTCTGTTGTAGTTTTAAGGTGCGGGAGGTCTGTGGATGAAACAAAAAAAAAAAAAAAAAAATTGTGGACACAACATATTTTTGATATGACTGCTGTAAGGAAAGTTGAGAAGAGCGTAATATTTTTTACTGGTATTGTAGTTTGTAATGAATGTAGTGTGGTTTCGTTGGTTGATGTATACCTGTTGTATAGTGTTGACGAAAAAAAAATAAAGGAAATAAAGAAGGTCCACGAAATAGTTTTACAATGGATATATATTAAGTTATATATACATATATTATTAAAACTAAATAAATTGACCAACATATATCAATCACTTTTTCAATAAATTCTAAACAGCATGGTGTGAATAAAATCTATTACTAAAATCTATTAGTAAAAATTTAAATTTTTTCGACTTCACTCTCCTTCAATTTGATAAAATTAAGCATCAATGCTCTCTTTTCTAAATAGGACCGAAAATATGGTGCCTCGAACAGTGAACGAATCATCACAGAAGTAGTTCAACATAATCTGGTACAAGTTATAGGTCGAAGGTTATTATCATATGATCTAAATAAAATACCTTAAACAATATATATCGTTGCTATTAGTCTTTTTAATTTTGGTACTAAATTTAATAAGGAAATTCGTACTGGATTCACAATTGTAGTGAAAAATATAAAAGTAATTAGATTTTTTTTTTAATTTATATTTACAGTGGTATCAAAAAGTTAAGATTCATAATTTTTTTTAAAGAAAAAAAAAATATTTATAAATTAAAATAATATATTTGTAATTAACTTTGGGGAAAAAATCAAGGTGTATAAATGCCCCAGCATCGCAGAATTATTTATTTGGTTTCCTGCACAACAGGACTGAGTCCTATTGTTAAAGTAAATCAGTAGAATTTGATATTGAATAAATGAACTGTATTTCAACTGTATTAAACCAAAAGATAATATAATAAAATAATTCAGAATTTTATAAAAAAAAAAATAAAAAAAAAATAATTTCAACATATGTATATTAGAGCGATTCACAAAGAAAAGAAGTGAAGAAAGTATCCCTCTGAAATCTAGCTAGGTTTGTTTTACAATAATTACCAAAATATTTTTATTTTAACGTTTACCTGTTGCGAGCTGGACCGTTTTCTAAAGGGTATATATATTTTTTTTTGAAGATATTTCCATATTTTTCCAGGTTACTAATTTAATTCAATTCGAATGTTTACTGGAAAGAGAAAATATTCATATTGCCTCTTTAAATGAGACTCTTTTTAATGAAAAGTACAAAACAATTTTCAAAAATTATTTAATATACCGAGACGATAGACATGACTCCAAGGGGGGAGGAGTAGCTTTGGTTATGCACAGAATAGTCAAACATAAACTGCTACTTAATGAAAATAGAAAACCTTTCAATGGAAATTTTAATTAACAATATACCTCTTATCATTTCTACAGCATACTCGCCAAAATATACCACGAGTTTTATCAATGATATTATAAAACTAACTTCATTAAATAAAGATTTCATCATTCTAGGTGATTTTATAGCTAAACGCACTTCGTGGCATTATGTTAACAACAACACGGCAGGAAATGTACTGTATAGTCTTCAACAGACTCATAACTTTTTTATATATATGATCCCAACAAGCCGCCTTTTTATCCATACCAACGAAAGCGTAATACTTCAGTTATTGATTTGGCATTAAGCAATAGCACGCTAAATATAAATTAAAATGTACTCGAATTTGAGATTCCATCTGACCACAGACCTGTTGTTTGCACAATTGAAAACTCATCCGCTTGTGTATTGGACACGAGTCACTATAACTACAAAATAACTAACATTGTGATCAAAAATACATGTCGCAAATATCTTTCGACGAAATTAGGTATATGAGCTTTAACGACTTATCATAAAAAAATTTCAGTTAAATTTGGTTTGTGGTTATTTATTGCACTCATTAATCGTCGCACATAAGCGCCCTTAGAACAAAGGAGATTGCAGAAATCAAAAATTTCGTGCACGCTGACGATATTTTGAATAAACTCATCTTATAGGAAATTGTTCAGAGATTACAAATTTGCTACCCTTAATAAAATCAGATTTTTAGTTTAGAAGATATAAACCTTCAAATTTGACCAATTTTCAGTTTTCAAAAAAAAAAAAAAAAAAAAACACAATTTTTAGGCAAGGTGGTCCAGTTTCAGGTAGAATATAGAGAAAGCTATAAATTGGAAAAGCTCAGCTTGTTCATACAAACTCTCGTATATAAAAAGAAAAACATTTCTCATGTTCTTTTCTTTCAAATGTTGAGTTAAATAGTTGATTAAGCATGAGTTGAAGTAATAGGCAGAAGGATGCTGAGATGAACAAGTCGCTTTGTTCGAAAGTAGCTACTCCATCTAGCGCTGTCTTCAATTTTTTCCAAATTTCTCTTACATTGCATAAAGTATTATCTTTTCTAGTATTAGAAAATGTATACATGATCTCGAACCGAACTATAAATAACTAATTATTATTATGAAAACTAGATAATTAATCGTAATTTTTTTATTCTCGTTGATTTATGTATGTATTTACTCAGTATATTATAGAAAATAACTTTTACTGTTTGTTTTTTGGTTCTTCAATAAATCGCAATTTACCAACTGTCTATTTGTGTTCATTATTTTTCAACTTTGATACGCCATATTTCGAAATATTATCTGATTATTATTTTACCTAATTCAACAAAGCCCAGCTGCTTCTAGCTGCTCCTTTGACTGCTAGAGGTAAACAAGTTAAAAAAGACATTTCCAATAAAAAAACACAAAATTTTTAGGCTATTTTGTCAAGTTTTAGGTGGAATAAAAAAAAGCTGGGTAACTAATCGTAATCTCTTTTATTTCTCTTGATTTATCGATTTATTCAGTATATTACAGAAAAAAAATTTACTTTGTGACTCTCCAGGTAAGTCACTATTTACCAACTGTCTATTTTTTTCATTTTTTTTTTCAACTTTGATGGGAAAGAAATTTTTTTTTTTTTTTTTATTTATGGATAATGATTTTAAAATATAAAATAATTTAACCAATAAAAACAAAGTTTTTATGAAAACTATTTCTTTGCTTATTCATATGATATTTGAATCTCTCCGTGACTGTGCGTGACTTTACGTGACTATTTAAAAATTAATCTTTGGTCCTAACACGTCTATGGACAAAGTTTCAAATCGATCGGATGAGGGAAAGTGGGGTTTAAATCACTCCTTGACTATGCGTCACTATGCGCGATTGTGTGGGACTATGTCGCAGTTAATTTGTCTTTACAGCCAGTATATCGACCAAGAGTCAGATTGATTGGCTGAGGGGAAATCCTTTTTAAATCTCTTCGTGACTTGCGTGACTAAGTCAAAGTTAATCTTTTTTTATAGCAAGTGTATGAACCAAGTTTCAGATCGATCGGATGAGCGGAAATTACATTTAGATCACTCCGTGACTAAGCGTGACTGAGCATAACTATCCCAAAATTAATCTGTAGCAACAGCAAGACTATGGGCCAAGTTTCAGATCAATTGGATAAGGGGAAATGGGGTTGATCCATGACAGACAGACAGACAGGCAGACAGAGAGTACAAGTTAAAATAAAGAGTTTAAAAATTGAAAAAGAAACATAAAAAATATAAAATTGTTAGTAGTCATGTTTTATTGTTAACAAATTTCAAATTTGGTAACCCATAAGTAAGATTCTAGGTGGTATAGCACTTTATAGGTTGGATAATTATCTGTCAAATGTTTTTTTAACTTATTTCGTTATCCCAATCGGATCAAAAGTTATGATTTTTGCAACAAAAAAAAAACTCAAATGGCGCCACTGTCCGTCGGTATAAAAGTAAACAAAATTTAGTTCGTTCATGTTTTTGCAAAAAATAAGTTACCAAACATGGTCACATGACCTTGTCCTCACATAAATTTAGCATCCGATATCAATTTTTTTATATCTGCAGGCAAAAAATAATTAACAACGCCAGTCAAATTTGGTTTATGCTATTTTTTTATAGTTGGAATGGAGAGAAAGGGTGTCTAAACACATGGTGTAGGGTATTTTACCGGTTTAATTCTAATAATTCTCTTACTTGGTTGAGTTGGGTTTGTTATTTTTTTTTTTTTGCATAAGATCTAGAAAAAGTAAAGTCGGATTACAACTTTAACATATATTTTTAATAAATGATAAACCTTATCTTTAAGCTTAGCTCAGAATTTTAATTTATAACTTAGGCAATAATAAGAGCTCATCAGTGAAATTTTAACCAAATGCAGAAAAAAAATTTTACAGATATTTTTTAAAAATTTATAAAACTAATGGTTTTTTAGATATGCCGTTTCAAATCAATCCATATATCA
Organism: Cordilura impudica; assembly: GCA_963682025.1. NCBI lineage: Eukaryota > Metazoa > Arthropoda > Insecta > Diptera > Scathophagidae > Cordilura > Cordilura impudica. The sequence continues at coordinate 45,492,323 of OY821520.1, read as the reverse complement.
TTTAAAAGGACAATCTTGTTACCACCCACATACTTGTGTCTAAATCATTTTAACTTTAATTTTCAAATCGTGTTTCAGGAACTAGCAAGATTCAATAAATTTTCAGTGGTGAAGGAAGGAAATGCTTTCATTGATTAGACATGGTTTTACACACAAACAGAAATTCGCGAACCGGATTTTTTTAAAAATTAAACAACCGTATTCTTAACATAATAGCAGCTTAAAAAATTCAATTATGATAAAATACATAATGTTAAGACAACAGAATTTTAATAGGGATTCATCTCGAAATTCTATTATTTCCTTCATCGCAATTGGTTTGGCAATAAATTTGGTAGACACAATGAATCGGTTTTCTATGTGTACTCTCTGTCATTTCTCTGCAAATATTTGCAGTATTCCAAGGAAAATATATTTCCTATATTATTCATATCCTCGAAATATTTCAACTCTCTTACTCAGTTTTTTTATGGCCTATATTGCATAGTACGACCAAACATTTATATATAGCCAAAGCCGATAGCCTAAGTTGCTAGTGCTTTAAAATTCAGTTTATTTTAATTTTACTTTATAACGAATACCCAAATAAATAAAATATTAAGTATCATTTCAAAATATACCCTTAATATTATAAAATATTTATTACGACTCCTTTAGTTTGCTTGAATGTTTAAGAAAGTTTTCGTGTTCTACCTTTCGTTATGTTGCCACATTGCATTATATTAATGGTCACTATAAAGAGGAGTGCTTGAGTGTTTGTATTGTTTTCTTTTGTGAAATTGTACACTTCAATATGACAAAATAATGAAATAACATAAAGACAAACGGTGAAAAAAAGGAATTATCATTCAAAATAAATACCAGTGTTTTGTGTTTAAATAATTGTTCTCACAAAAGATAAACTAGAGATGAGCTTAACTGCACTGATGATGCACATCACACTATAATTATTTGAATGTGTGGTCCAGTTATTTCAGTATATTTAATAGTCTTGAAATTTCTACGTGTGGTCTTAAATTGAAAAATACCAGCTCTTGTATTTTAGCAGTTATGAAGGTGGTTTAAAATTGAAGGCCATTCATTTTACGTAATGTCATTCATTGAAACACCATCTTCTATTAAGTTTTAGTTTAAGGGGTTGTTCAAAAAATATGGCACCTTACATAAAAAAAAATATGGAAGATCTTGTCATGGTTAATTTTAAAATTTCACACGTGGCTTAATGTCTGAATACATTTATTCCACTATATTGATTTCGTGTGTCCGGCCTTATGGGGCTCCTCGTAATGTTGCTGCTGCTGCTGATGATGATGATGTTGTTATATGAAGTGTTAATTTGCTGATATGGCGCCAAAAAGTATTAGGTTCTCATTTCGTGTTCTTTTTCAGTATCCTCTATAAGTATAAAATTTAATTTAAGCATTTAATGAAATTTAAAGCCACCCATAACCAGCTAGTGTAGGCTTACAGTTTATGTGTGTTAACGATTCAATATATGCAACGCCATTTTTAAGGCTAATCAAGCCATATTTATTTCAAATCTACACGTTTTCATATGCAAAAGTGAACAGAGTGGAAATAACGTAAGAAGAAACAAAAAACTTCCCACAATTTTAAACAAAACTTCAGTGAGGTCTTTTAAACAAACGGCCATATTTATTAAAAGGTATGCATGCTTTTGGCAATGATACCAATTTAAGGCTTCTTTCTTTTTTTTTTAATTTTTTAGGTTTTTTTATATTTTTTTCTGTACATTTTGGCACCACCATCATCAACTTCACTCTTTCTAAAACCACACCAAAAAAATATCCTGCTGCACATTCTGATGGTTTTTTTCATAGTCATCTTCATCATCTTACTCAAAAAGAAACTCATCCTCATCATCATCGTCTTGGATTTAGTCTACGTCCTCTTCGTCATCACTGTCGTTGTCGTCGTTTTCATTTTCTTTGTCTTTTTTTTTTGTAGATGGCATTTTCAAGATTAACATTCATCCAAAAAGCAGCCATCTCTGGCTCAGCCCAAAATAAAATACTTTAAAAAACAATTTTTAAACATATTCATATGTCTGTTCTTTTTTTTTAGTAGTTGTGTGTCTTTTTTTAAGTTTTTTGTCGGCTTGTTGTCTTCTCTACCTTTGTTTTATTTTTGCGTATGAATGAGTTATTTTTTCTTTAAATTTTAATCAAATTTTTACATCACCACCTAGCCTGGCTTCATCATGATCATGATCATCATCATCATCATTGTGAAGCATTTAGAGCCTACAAAATATTAAACCTTTACTTGTTTAAACATTAAAGTCCTTATTGATTTTACTTTTTATTCCTTTTTTTTTGTTTTTTTCTTTAGCAGTTGTTGTTGTTGTTGTTGCTGTTGTTGTTAATGCTTTGATTGAACTTCTCAATGAAATATGCAAATTTTTTAGTGTTTGTCGCATTCGTAGTTCTGAGCATTGTTGTGCGAACTAGCATTTAGTTATCTTGAAGTATTGAGTTTGCCTCTTAACTACCCAGTTACTTGAATACAAATACTAACTACAAAAAACACATTCACCATCATAACGCTATATGGGTATTTCTATGTTAAAAATAATCATTTAATTAATGAAAGATCATCCAATTACGAATGCTAATAAAACCACAAAATTAATAATTATATTTGACATAAAGAAATGCTACGAATAACTTGATTGAAATTTAGGTTTGTCGCTAATTATTTGACCTTGAAATAATAACATAACTTCTGACGACTCCTACATTAAGGGCCCACAATTTTTAGAAACCATGCTACCTTTTACCGTACGTGCTCACGGAAAATGAATTGAGAGTCGAAAAGAAAAAGAAAATGTAGCTAAATAAGTTACGAAAACTCAAAAACTGACCAAGAGAAAAGAGAAAGTTTAAAGATAAAAATATTAGTAAGGAAATAAAATAAAAAACACTTTTATTTTTTATCCGCCCACGATATATGCTTTTCGAAATTTTTTTTAGCGATCCAGTGAAAATTTTTTACACTCCATATTAATAAAAAAAAATATTTTAAAAGTTTTGACGAAAACTAATTTTTAATCAATGATATGATTAAAAATTTCGTGTTCAAAATATGTCACCCAAATTAGAAAAAATAATTATTTAAAATTTAATTTTAAGAATAGAAAAAAAAATTTCCATATGAAATATTTTGTACAATTTATGAGTGTACATACATACATTTCCATTGTTTGTTAATTAACAGAAACGATAACGTTAACAGAAAAATTTTACATATCTCTGTGGTCACAAATGATAACCGCCTAAGTCGACATAAGAACGGTTTGAGTTATATATGCTATCATATTCTATTAGCAACAATATATTTACGTGAAATCCCCATTTCCCTTACACTGTTTTTTAAAAAGTTATTAATGAAAACCTAATTCGTACTGAAGCTCCATCACATTTACGTAAACAGTTATTTTCTCGAAAGCATGATTTTCGACTTAGGCGATTAATGTGACCACAGTTCCAAAGAGGTAATGTATGTTTGTTTGTAGGAGATAATCCCGTAACTGCTCACCTGATTTTAAAAATGTTGGTTCCAATATTTAGAAAGGTCCTTAAGGACGGACATAGGCTATAAATTATTTGAATATTTTTAGTGGGCGTGGCACCTCCCATATGAAGTTAATTTTTAATATCATATTAAAAATTAAAAAAATTAATTACTTAATTACTATGACGGAGAGAGCTTTGCAATTTGTGTGATGTCACCAATTATTTATGTTAGTAGTCATACTAAAAATGCGCGTGATCGGATTAGTGAGCGTGGCACCTGCCATACAAAGTAATAGTTCAGTACTATATATCTCGAGTACTATGACAGATACAGCTATCCAAATTTATCTGAGGTCATCTATTATTAATGTGAGCAGTCGGACAAAAAATGGGCGGTATCAGACCAATTGGCGTGGTACCTCCGATAAAAGGTAAATATAAAATGTCATATAACTGGTGTACTATAAAAGGGAAAGCCTAGACACTTTACACGAGCCCATCAGGTATTAACGTGAGTAGTCCGAGAAATTGGCGGCAACACACAGTGGCCGATTTGCCTGATCTAGCGTAACGAAATTAATTTAATAATAAAGTTTTTTTTTTTAAATTATAATTTCCCTGGAAAAGTAACTCAATAAGGAACCAATTGAAATGTTTTTTTTTAACTCTAAATTCTTTTTAAGTTTTATTTATTAATTTTTTTTTTGGTCTACGTGTTAAATGAAATTATTAAATTATTCCTAGTCAGTACTCCAGTCTTTATCGGACTTTTCTGATACTTCCAAATCATCTAAAAGGAGGTATTTCTTCTCCCTATCCAAAAAGATGTCTTTATTTGAAAGACGAGATATGGTTTTTGCATAAGCTCGTTATTACATGATACTAATAAATTAATAATGACTTCATAAGTTTTTCCATTCTCTTCACATTGGTCTTTATCAAGAGATATTTGGCTAAATAACTCTGAGTTGACTTCAACCACTCTTTCAATTGTGTGTTCCTGAAGTTCTTGAGCACAATATTCTTGGGTTCGTTTTGCATATGGATAACAACTCTTTTTGGCGGATAGCAAAACATCGTATGTTGGGTAGATATTACAATATTACAATTTCGAGCTTTTTCACCAGCTTGCATAAGTTTATGTGAGTTTTTGATAAGCCCTCCATCAATGTATAGATTTAAAGCTTTCTCTGCCATATATTTGAAAGGGAGCTGTCGATCTAATTCAGGACTTCTTTTAATTCATTTAGACGCATCGGAACCATTCTCTATCATTGAAACAACCTGCGATGCACTTCGTTTTCCAGCTTATATGCTGACGCGAGTCGCTGTCATGAGCTCATTGTATGTGTTGCTTTCGACTAGTTGTGAAGGTTTGATGCTTTGAGATTTTGCATGGCAATCATTATTGTCCTTTTCTTTTCTTCCTACTCCTTTCTGAGTATTTGGCATACAAGAGCTTAGTTTTCGTCCAACTACGGCTTCTTTCCACTTTCCACTTTACAGACACTCTTTTGCAAAAATTTTCAGTTGTTTAATAATTATAATTTACTCCTCCTCAGTGCAGTTGGATTTCTCAATAACATTTGTAACAAGTAAGAAAATTATAGTCGGCCTAGACCGACCATACGATACCCTATACCATGCGTTTAGAAACCCTATCTCTTAGGCCCAACTAACTGGACATTGAAAATAAGCAAAAACCAAATTTGAGTGGGATTTTTATTAATTTTTTTGGCTGCAGATATGAAAAAGTTCATATCGGATGCTATATCTATAAAGGGACTAGGTCCAAAAATGGACCGATCCTGATCATGTTTGGTAAAGTCTCTTGTATTTTGCAAAAATGTATACAAACAAAATTTGAGAAGAATCAGTGCAATATTTTTGTTTTTTAATAGATTTAAGTGAAGATCGGGAAGCAGCTCTATATGGGGTCAAAGGGATCATTTTTGGACTACTCATTAGTGGATGTAATGAACGCATACAAACCCAATTTGAGTAAGATCTATATGACAATTTGGATCTTATGGCAATTTATGTCGATTTCATATGGGTAATTTGTATGGGGGCTAGGTCTGAACATGGACCGATTCTCACCAATTTCAACAGCGTTCATCCCATGGCCGATAAAAGCTTACATACCAAATTTCTTCTCAATATATTCATATTTGCGACCTGCAGTTTGATTACAAGCTTTACATGGACACACAGACGGACGGACGGACGGACGGACGGACGGACGGACGGACATTGTTAAATCAACTCAGAAAGTGATTCTGATTCGATCGGTATAATTAAAGATGGGTCTAGGTCAAATATTTTTGGTTGTTACAAACAGCAGCACAAAGTCATTATACCCAAACCACTTAGTGGTAAATTACAATATTCAATGCAGTAGATTTTGGGCATTTCACGAAGCTGACGATCTTATTAACATAAAACAAGGTCTCTTCACCGGGCGAAGCTGGCTTTTACTCTACAGAAAATAAATTGCGGTGACAAAAAAGGAGTTAACAAAGTTGCTAATTTCTACTAAAATTTTCGACCATAACATAATACAGGTCACGATTTTTTTTTTTTAAACTGCATACCTTTAGCTTTCAAAAACCCCTTAAAATATGTTTTTGTCATATCTGTTTTAACATGTGTTTTGTTAGAAAACTCACAGGCTGATCAATTATAACAAATTTATCAAATTGAAAATTATAGACCTACTATATGAGTATTTAGTTATTGATGGGAAATCAAATTCTGGTAGATTTTGAAGGTCGAAAATTTCGATTTCGTTACGCTACATCAAGCTAATCGGCCACTGTGAAATGAGCGTGGCACTCCCTATACAAACTAATTAGTAAATTTCATATATCCGGTGTACTGTAAAAGAGGGATCCATATGACTTTGTGGGATCCCATAGGTTATATACGTCGAACAAAAAATGGGCGTGACAAGTACATTAATTATCAATGTGAGTACTCGTGGAAAATAAGAGCGGATTTGCAATAATAGAAAATCGCGAAAACCGAAAATCCCATAAAATAAAAATCGCCAAGAACAAAAATCTTCAAAAATGTGCAAAATCAAAATTCGCTTAAAACAAAAATCGCTAAAATGAAAATTGCCAAATGATATTCTAAATTCAGGGCCAATAGTTAAATGTTGCCAGATTTAATTTGGAAAATGTATATTCTTTTCATGGTCGGCTTTAGGTACCTTGCTCTAGAGTACGAACGCAGAAAATTTCGATAATTGTTGCCGCGAATATAAAAAAAAAATTTTGTATATCAGCAAGCATTGAAATCAAAAAAATCTATAATATTAATAGGCAACGCGATTTCTTGTGACCGATGTAGGCTTGTCAGTTTTAATCCCATTTTGACCAAACATCCCTAATTTGAAAGGTATTTCTTTTAGCTGTCTACCAGATTTACAGATTTTTGAAATTTTCAATTTTTTTTTTGGAGTAAAAGAGTAAAATGCATTTAAAGTTGATAAATTTGTTAATGTGTTTGCAAAAAGCCCTGTGTTGAATTGAAAAATAATTTTAGACGTAAACCAATAACGCCAAAAATAATTTTGTACATAAACCATTAACGACAATAAAAAGTGTTGAATTGTAAATTGCCTAAAATTGATTAGTATACCTTTAGGGACTTAAAAAATAAATTATTAAATGAAAAATAAAATTTCCTACATTTTGCACTCGAATTTCGAGGGCTCGGATCTGCTAGTATAAAATAAATGAAATAAATATAAAATTCACAATATAGAATTCGTAGGAAAAATGGATTATGTAATAAAACATGTCAATAAGTCTCGGTAGGTCGTAGCGAAGCGCGACAGGGCATACTAGTATTCTATATTTTTCATTAGTCTGTTATGGTTGTTATTTTGAAAATAATATTATTTCGGAATTTGTTAGTCTGTTGGCATATGTATTTTTATTTCAAATTGCAATAAATAATATTTGTCAAAAAAGTATCGTTTGTTTGTTTTTAAATAAAATCTGGATATAATAAAAGTGTTTTTAATTGTTAGTTTCATTGAAGTCGAAACAATTAATATTAAAAGAAGCCAGCCACGGGATAACCCCAAATATTTACGGTACCAAATATATTTATGGTAAACAAAGAAATATTTCTAACCATTTCATCTGTAACAACGCAACAACGCAACAGCAGGACAAAATACTCTTAAAATGTAAAACTATTACAAGGAAAATTGTGGAGGTGGCAAATTATTACTTGCAAAATATCAGCTACAATTGTGCCGAAGACACGTAATGAAAATTAGAATTGGATATTGAGATAAAGCCGTGAGAAAAAATGTATATTCTTCGGAAAAATCAAGTTTTAGCCAAAATAAGAAATCCGAACAACAGATGAACTGGCAAAACCCTAGTAGAGATTTGTTAGTTTCAGATGCACACTCAGCGCTCGAAAGACTTTTAAAAACTTGTCTGCGTTACTTCTCTGTGCAACTACCCATATATTGAAATATCGCAAACAAACAAAAAATATTGCGTGGTATGTGTATGCAAGAATTACTTGAATATGTTGCAGTTAGCATTGTTTTATTTGCATCATCTTCATCATTCACATTGCAACTATTGTTGATGTCGTCAGCAGCATCGTCATCCTCAACCTCATCATTTTATCATCAGCATTAAGCATCAGGTTGAGGTTTATGCTCTTTTGGGGCATCTCAAATATCCTGCTGGTGGGTACGACTTTTTTGTTTTTGTTTTAGTGCCTGTAAGTTTGGTATGCAATATTTATCTGGATGCTGGTAAGTCACGTTTATTTCTTTAACAGACACACAACAAAAGACAAAAAATTAAAAAAAAAAAAATTATTCTTTATTGCGAATATTTTATTAAGATTTTTCAAATGTTTAAATATAAATAAATTAAATCTAATAAGTAAATGAAATATTAACAAAATTTGAAATAAATTCAATCTAATAAGTAAATGAAAAATTAAAAAAAAAAAAAATTAATATATTCTGCATTGATTAAAATTGATTTGTGATTATTATTGAAAGCCATAAATTAAACTTAATTAACTTGACTGGCTTTAAAAAACTATTGAAAATAAATTTATCATATGAATCTTGTCAATTTGAAGCGTTAATTATTGTTTAGAAATTTATTACAGATTATTTATTATTTCTTGTTTGTTGTGTATGAATATTGTTCCATTACAACTCTATTTGCAGCACATTTCATAGCTAACAAATAATTTGTCTCTTATGGAATTATGATTGCTGTCAATTCCGGTTTGTTTGGTGGTTAATTACATGAATTAATGTTGTATTAATGTTATACAAAAGTATAAAAAAATAAACAATAAATACTTAAGATTTTAAAATGTGAGCTATGCCGACCCTTTAACACATTAAAACAAATATTTTCAATCTACAAGGAAATATATGGTTTGGCTGCTCGGTCCGACTAAATAGAAAAAATACTCGATAGAAGGTATAAGTCTAAAGCTTAAAGACAAAATTGAATAAAATAGCGTTAATCTTTTGTCTACCCATGACCTGGTTTATTTCCAAAAGGGCTTGAAATTTTCAAAGGAGTTAAGTTTTCCAAAAATATATTTAAATATTTATAATCACACTACAGTGCCGTGGTCTATATCAAATGAAAGACGAAAATCTGGACAGTTTTTTCTTATTTTAAAATACTAAAATACAAAAGAATTAGTATTAATTAGTTTGTAACAAAAAATATTTTTTTATGTAAAAAAATGTTATTAGCACTTAATTAATAAATTTGGAGTCTAATTGTCGCATTTTTTACCGAAATTTTTCGATCGAAATTATTTTTTTATTTTCGGAAATAAAATAGTAGGAATAATTTTACTCTGTTACAGTCAACGAATTATGGCGCCTGGTTAAGTATAATAGTGAAACGAGTTCAGACGTTTGTCCGTCTTCTTCAAATAATAAACAAAATACGGAATTTCGATAAATTTTACTCGATATCGAATGCGACCATTTGCCACCTGGAAGTATAAAATATTGGTACGTTTTATCATATATTGAAGTTGTCAATATAATTTTTGTAAGAAGGATTTTCTTGAAAATTTTAAACGATTAAGTTCTGAATTTGACATTGTTGACATCTTTTTTCACTGATATGAAAAAAATAAAAATATCCAAAAAGTTCCAAGTTTCTCCTTATTCATTTGATCCTGAAAACTGCATTGAGGCCTGATTATTAGTATTTAAAAATATGTTTTTTTTTAAATTAAAGTTTTCACTTCCTTTTAGGGATACAAAATATTACGAAGTAAAAAATTGTAGATGCTATTTTACGGATGGTGACATTAAAAATTCAAAGATGATAATTGTTGTTTTCTCTGCTACGCTTATACGATATTAGAGGCTGACTAGTGCCTTTAAAACAATAGCAAAGCACATTATGTTGGGCTTTTTATATCTTATTGTTCAATATAGCCTTCATTTGACTCGGCACATTTTCTTGCAGATTTCAAAAATTTTTGGATCCCTTCAACATTGCGAAATCTATTGTTTCGATAATTCCATAGTTTCTCGAGTAAAACCATATTTCAATCACGGTTAAAAAACGGTGTGCAAAAATAGAGACTGTTACATGATTGCTTGTTGGCAATTGTGTGCAGACGTGGCACCTATCTTGCGGATTAGTTCTTCAAGCCTTAATGTTCGTGCATGATATTCCCACACTCTCTTTTGAGATGTGAACCAAAATAATAATTTGAGTATCATTATTCATTTCTTCTATGATCAACAAGTTTCAACTCATTCACCAAGCGATCACTCAGATGTACAATGAACTTTTTTCAACTCAGCCTAGATTTTAATTCAATTGTTTAGGTTTTTTTGGTTATGCTCTTCAAATGAAAGTTTTTTGACATCATTCTATTATTACAAAAAAACGTGATAAAAACTTACAAGCTTTTCGATTTTGAAAGGAACTTTCATTCTGCTATCGTACTTTTCATCATCATTTAATTGAAATTGCATTTTAGCAATGAACATCAATGAGTGGTTATAATGAACATCACAGCATATTGTTATTACTATTTTGTATCGAATCGATTTTTTGGTATTTGTAAATCGAGCTTTCACTTCCTAGATAGTCAAATATGATAATTGAGTTAAATGGTATATTTGAAAAACTCACGTGTCTAATACATTTTGACTTGAGTCGTATTACTTTCTTAGCTCTTTATATAACTATTTTTTTTAAACGGACTAAAATTTTTTAATTATTAATTATATTTATTGAATTTTTTTGTTATTGTAGCCTTTACACTGATGTACGAGACTACAAATATGCATTTAGCGGAAGACAGATATCAGATTAGTTTGCAATCCGAGATCAAACACATAGTCCTATTCTTTACTGAGTCAAATAGATGAGCGCGTTTCACCAGAAACATTTTTTTATTTTCTTAAAGTTGAATAAAAATTTTTATAACCCAAAAGTTTTTTGAACCCCTTCAAAGACTACAAACATACTAGTTAAGGTAAACCGCAGTAACAAGTATTAGTTTAAGGGAGAGGTCTTTGAAATACATTCTAAAACAAGTAAGAAAATTATAGTCGGTCTAGACCGACTATACGATACCCTATACCATGCGATTAGAAACCCTATCTCTTAGGCCCAACTAACTGGACATTGAAAATAAGCAAAAACCAAATTTGAGTGGGATTTTTATTAATTTTTTTGGCTGCAGATATGAAAAAGTTCATATCGGATGCTATATCTATAAAGGAACTAGGTCCAAAAATGGACCGATCCTGATCATGTTTGGTAAAGTCTCTTGAATTTTGCAAAAATATGTACAAACAAAATTTGAGAAGAATCAGTGCAATATTTTTGTTTTTTAATAGATTTAAGTGAAGATCGGGAAGCAGCTCTATATGGGGTCAAAGGGATCATTTTTGGACTACTCATTAGTGGATGTAATGAACGCATACAAACCTAATTTGAGTAAGATCTATATGACAATTTGGATCTTATGGCAATTTATGTCGATTTCATATGGGTAATTTGTATGGGGGCTAGGTCTGAACATGGACCGATTCTCACCAATTTCAATAGCGTTCATCCCATGGCCGACAAAAGCTTACGTACCAAATTTCATCAAAATATATTCATATTTGCGACCTGCAGTTTGATTACAAGCTTTACATGGACACACAGACGGACGGACGGACGGACGGACATTGTTAAATCAACTCAGAAAGTGATTCTGATTCGATCGGTATAATTAAAGATGGGTCTAGGTCAAATATTTTTGGTTGTTACAAACAGCAGCACAAAGTCATTATACCCAAACCACATAGTGGTATAGGGTATAAATACACTTACCTAACTCTAATATTAGACCGATATTAAATTTTTTTTTATGGTTCAATTATAATTAATATTATAGATTTTCGAAAATCAATACCAACATGGTATTAGTTAAGTTATATTTATTGAGCCAGTTTTAATACAATAATAACAACTAAATAATGAAAAATAATAAGCGATTAAATAATTTAAGGCTACTAAGTAATATCTTAATTACAAAAATTTTGTACAACACTATGTTTATTCGATGAAAATAGGAGCTAACAAATTTTCAGCTTGAATCTCTTTAAATAACTTTGAAACTAGGAATTAAAAATAACTAAAACTAAAACTAAAAAATAATACAGATCACAAAAAGTAGTCAATATAAATCAAAATAGTAGTGTACCCGATATACTTTTTGTACATAAACTAGGGGACAAATTTCGATTTAAATCTAGATTTTTGCCATCTTCATTCATATATTCAATATTGTGACAAATAGTTAATAAATGATCAGAAAATTATGGTAGTGTAGAAATTTTGAATTGAAGAATTTACACAATTAATAATGGTCGAGAAATGAAAACCCATTAGGATATAACGAACTAGAAATAGAAAAATGTTTGCTATAGAATCACTTCAAGATGTATGGCTTGCACATAAATGATCACCAATAAAAGTTTTATACAAATTTTGTGAGAAAATAAGAAAAAATACTATCACTTAACTGCGTTGCATTTCAGTTACAAGGGATTAACAATGTTAATATTTATACCTTATACCACTATGTGGTTTGGGTATAATGACTTTGTGCTGCTGTTTGTAACTACCAAAAATATTTGACCTAGACCCATCTTTTATTATACCGATCGACTCAGAATCACTTTCTGAGTTTATTTAGCGATGTCTGTCCGTCCGTCCGTTCGTCTGTGTGTCCATGTAAACCTTGCAATCAAGCTACAGGTCGCAAATCTGAATATCTTTTGAATAAATTTGGTACATAAGCTTTTTTCAGCCACATAATGAATGCTGCTGAAATTGGTGAAATTCGGTCCATGTTCAGACCTAGTCCCCATACAAATGACCCCTATGAAATCTACATAAATTGCCATAAAATCCAAATTATCATATAGATCTCTGTCAAATTGGGTTTGTATGTGTTTATTATATCCATTAATCAGTAGTCAAAAAATAATCCCTATAGCTCAATTCTGCATAGGCCCCATATAGAGCTGCTTTCCGATCTCCACTTAAAAATCAAAAATATTGCACAGATTTTTCTCAAATTTGGTTTGTATATATTTTTTCAAAATATAAGTGACTTTAGCAAATACGGCTAGGATCGGTCCATTTTTCGACTTAGTCCCTATATAAATATTGCACCCGGTATGAACTTTTCTCATATCTGCAGCCAAAAAAACTAATAACAATGCCACTCAAAATTTGTTTATGCTTATTTTCTATATCCAATTAGATAGGGTCTCTAAACCATGGTATAGGGTATCGTATAGTCGGTCTAGACCGCCTATTATTTTCTTACTTGTTTTTAATTGAGAAATCGATCAAAGCTTCCATAGTGATGAAAACTTTTGGAGACCATAAACTAGTAATATTAATTATAGAATATTTAAAAAAATTTTTTAAAACAATAGCAACTCCTTGTGAGCTTTGATCTTTTATAAATTTACTAGCTGACCCAGCAAACGTTGTTTTGCTATATAACTTATTTCTAGTGAATACTTGTTAATCGTGATCATATGCATTTACCATGTATGCCACGCCTGCTTGTGTTATTCCGCCCACTTTTCACATAACTGCTCACTCTCATCTTTCCTGAACTCAAGCCTGGTTTCAAGACAGGCTGGTTTATAGTACTCCAGATAATATTTTTTATATGTGACGTGCCACGCCCACTGAGCCGCTCCTGCCCATTTTTGGTACGACTGCTTACATTAACAACCAGAAAGTTTTAAGATTCTGGCCATTACAGTACTGTGGATATATGATGATATGTATTTACCATGTATTTGAGGTGCCACGCCCACTGGTTTTATCCTGCACATTTTTAACAGAACTTCTCACACTCATCATTCGTAAACTCTCACTTATAGTACTCCAGATAATATTTTTGAGGAACGAGCCGTTTTTGGTACGACTACTCACATTAACAACCAATTGACATGTAGAAAACTCAAGACACTGGCCACCATAGTTCTAGGTGTATGATGACATGTATATACCATGTATGGGAGGTGCCACGCACACAACCATATAAAATTATGTGGGGTACCCATACATGACATAAAGCGATATTTTCATTGAAATTCTTGAGGGTTCGAAAATGATTTTAGAGTACAGTTCCTTGGGCAAATATATTTGTTATGGCCCATAGTACCAAAATCGCGATGAACACATGGAGTCAAAATAATTTACCCACCCTAATATATATATAAGATATAGATAATTCTCAAATTTAATTTCTGACTGGCTCGCAAATGCGTTTCTTGGATGAATGCAATATCTGTCTTATTAAATTTTAGAATATTTATCAGATCTACTCTACGACTTACTTTGATAAGAGATCTTACATTAAATGTTAATAAGTTTAAAGTATTAACTTGCACTGAGGGATCCCTATATTGCTTCACGTCCTCCTCTTTTGAATGTTTCTTTTAATTTTTTAACAATTTTTAACAGTTTGCCAATTTTCTCTTTTAAAGACAGGACTTCAGGTCCTGGTTTTATATTAGACGGTCGAATTGGAAATATTTTTTTTCATGATAAAATTTATGGTTTACGTAAGTCATATTAAGATTAAGTAGGTTTTAAGTGGAGTTATATAAATTAAACGTTATATTATGAAACTTATTCAGGATTTTTTTCATAGTTTGTGATTAAAAGCCGGCAAGTAGCGATACTGTTGTCTTTTGACTTATGCTGTAAAATATTTAGGATTTGTGACAATATTCTGAACACTCGCATACAGCATTGGTCTCCTGTAGGGTACAAAAAAAAAAACGGCAAACTAGTAGAGACAGTGATATCTTTATACAAAGAGTAACGTTTTAACTATCAATTGTTTGTTTTTTTTTTCGATACTAAGATTTCTAACAAGTGCACATACGGTGCGAATGCAATCGTATCGCAAAAATATGATTGTAACAAAACACAGATTGAGGAACTAGCAAATCACAAATATTACTTACTTGCATATCTGACGTGTTTACATATAATTATGACAATTGCTTATTTATAAATTTTCGAACTGAATTTTTCTCTTTTTTTGTTAGCTTTAGATATTTAATGACAATGTATGGCAGGTAGCATGATACAATTCAAAAATAAATGTAAGTTGGAATGTTATAATTGTTGTTACATAAGATTCATGATCAACTTTGTTTTACAACTTTTATCTTGTTTTTATGCGTTTTTTGTTACTACTTTTTTTTTTTTTGCCAATTTATTACAGCTGTTTGGTATTATTTTTTTTTTTGTGTTATTTATTTAGTACGCTGTTGTCAACTTATTACAGATGATATTAGTATATTAGGTTCTAGATAAATTATAATCAATTGTTTCACGGCATTGTGTTAAATGACCGAACAATAGACCAACGATTTTAGTATTTGGCGCCACTTTGAAATATACCTAGTCTTATTAGACAAATTTTAACATCTGCTTTTTTGTCGCTCGCTCAAAAAAGGTCAATAGCTTTACTGTTTGTATACAGTGATACAAAATTTTATAGTGGCTTGTAACTAGAAAATTTCCTAACATGAACAATTTGTATTTATATAAGCACTTCAATATGTGTATTTGTGATAAATTCTTTAATCAGTGTTATAATCGTCAATTGCATGTCTCAGTTGTCAAATCGATTAACTCTTCTTTCTGGCGGCTAACTGTTTTTGGTATTATTCGCTATTATTAGAGAAATTTATTGTGAATATAAATAGTTGCCATCAATTAAGCGTATTTTTCCTTAACATTTTCAGAAATCAGCAAGTGGAGTTTATGAATTTGGCAAAAGAGGCATTTAAGTATGCCATTCAGTACATTAGCAGGTGTCCACTAAAGGTTTTCTTCAAAATCAAAAATATCGAAGGATCTTATTTTTTGTTATCCGAAGATAGACGCGGACATTACAAGTTGTAAATGGGAACAGAAGGAAAAACGCTTTTTTCTAATATAAAGGAAAATTTTGATATTTTGCACCATAACAAAGTAAAAAAATCAAAAAACGGCTCATGCCTAGTTGAATGTACAACAGAGTGGAGTGTATTGTGTTAAAATTTCAAGTAAATCGGAGCAAAACTAGCGAAGATACAGCGATTCACACGACCGGCCTCATATGGTATATCGTATATAAATCAGTTTAAAAAAAAAATTAATTCGATTTTCTCGCAAATAACGTGTTCGAAGACCGTGAACATCATAAATCAAAATTCACTTCACCGATTCTTTTGAAATTTTGCACACTACATCAACACATAAGTCACCAGGTAACCGCGAAGAGTTTTTTTATTTTCCATTTCCATCCCTATTTTTTAACAACAAATTCACCGAATTCATGTTTTTCACTTCAAAATGGTGCGAAAAAAAATAGAAAACTCTTTGTGATAACCTCGGGAAATATATCACCTTTTAAATGCATTTCAATTTTTTTATTTCACATGATCCTGTAATGACTCTTGATGTTCACCGAAGAACAACATTTTGTCGAGGCGCCCCCGGAGATTCGCTGTCAAGAACTTATTTATTAAAACTTTTATTTAAACAAATATATGAAAATACGCCTTTTTTCGCTTTTAAAACCTTACTTAATGAGGTCATTTTATTTGAATCGGTATTAAGTTTAATTTTAATTATACCTTTCACCCCACTGTGAAGAGAGCAGTATATCAGTTTATCATTCCGTTTTTAATGCAAAGAAAACTGAACTTGCGACCTCATAAAGCATACATATTCTCGATTCTGATAACAAACAAGTCTACTCGATATAGCGATGTTCATCTGTATGTCTGTTGAAATGACGGTCATTCACAAAGTAAACCATTTATCTGAGTAAACTTAGGATAATATTATTTGTCATTATCTCGAATAAGTTGGTATTTATAATGTAGCAAATCGGTCACATTTGTATCAAGATATGATTTAAACAAGTGAGAAAATTATAGTTGGTCTAGACCGACTATACGATACCCTATACCATGGTTAAGAGCCCTATGTCGTCGGTCCAACTAAGTGGATATAGAAAATAAGCATAAAAAATTTAGTGGCATTGTTATTAATTTTTCTGGCTGCAGATATGAAAAAGTTCATATCGAATGCTATATTTATAAGGGTCTAGGTCGAAAAATGGACCGATCCTGACCATATTTCATAAAGTCACTTATACTTTGAAAAAATATAAACAATCCAATTTTGAGAAAAATCTGTTCAATATTTTTGTTTTTTGATAGATTTAAGTGAAATTCGGGAAGCAGCTTTATATGGGGGCTATGACAAAGAATTTCCATATGGGGTTTATTTTTGGACAACTCATAAGTGGATGTAATAAACACACACAAACCCAATTTGACCGAGTTCAATATGATAATTTAGATCTTGTGGCAATTTAAGTCGATTTCATAGGGGTCATTTGTATAGGGACTAGGTCTGAACATAGACTGAATTTCACCAATTTCAACAGCATTCATCCCATGGCCGGTAGAAGCTTATATACCAAATTTCATTAAAATATATTCATAGTTGCGATCTGCAGTTTGATTACAAACTTTACATGGACACACAGACGGACGGACGGAAGGATATCGTTAAATCGAATCAGATAGTGATTCAGATAGTGATTCTGATTCGATCGGTATAATAAAAGATGGGTCTAGGTCAAATATTTTTGGTAGTTACAAACAGCAGCACAAACCACATAGTGGTATAGGGTATAAAAATGAACACACCTCTTAAAAATGCTAAAAATTCAATGTTTATTTATTTGTTATTGAATTTCATAAATTATAATTCAGTACAAAGAATTAATCTTATATAGAAGTACTGAATACTAATTATAGTTAAATTTTACAATGTACAAGAAAAAATAAGTAAGAAAATTATAGTCAGTCTAGACCGACTATACGATACCCTATACCATGCGTTTAGAGACCCTATGTCTCAGGCCAACTAACTGGATATAGAAAATGAGCATAAACCAAATTTGAGTGGGATTTTTATTAATTTTTTTGGCTGCATATATGAAACAGTTCATATCGGATGCTATATCTATATGGGGACTAGGCCCAAAAATGGACCGATCTTGACCATGTTTGGTAAAGTCTCTTGTGTTTTGCAAAAATATATACAAACAAAATTTAAGAAGAATCAGTGCAATTTTTTCGTTTTTTGATAGATTTAAGTGAAGATCGGGTAGCAGCTGTATATGGGGCCTATGACTAAGAGTTGTCCAATAGGGATTATTTTTTAAATACTCATTAATGGATATAATATATACATACAAACCCAATTTGACTAAGATTTGTATGATAATTTGGATCTTATGGCAATATATGTTGATTTCATAGGGGTCATTTGTATGGGGGCTAGGTCTGAACATGGACCGATTCTCACCGATTTCAATAGCGCTCATCCCATGGCCGAATTTCATCAAATTTCATCAAAATATATTCATATTTGCGACCTGCAGCTTGATTACAAGCTTTACATGGACACACAGACGGACGGACATCGTTAAATCGAATCAGATAGTGATTCTGATTTGATCGGTATAATTAAAGATGGGTGTAGGTCAAATATTTTTGGTTGTTACAAACAGCAGCTGATAATTTGCAAGTGAGGGGGTAGTCGATTCCGAATTCGTATGGCATTAATATAGAAGTGTAACTCCGAAAGTTGAGCCTTATGTTGTATTTAATAGTACGGCGTCCTCTCTCAGACCTAAAAAAGTTTAGTCTTTCGTAAAGGTATTTAGGTTGGCCTGAGTAAATAATTTTGTGCAGGTATATTAGTGATTTACACTTCACAAGGTTTTCAGAAGTGACACCATAAATTTGTTTATCGTAGATGGATACGCTACCAAGTCGTGGTATGCCAAATATATATCGCGCAATGTTATTAAAATATACGTTTAGTTTACGCATACTGGCTGCATCGCAGCTTGAGAACAACTCACAACCATAGTAAAGTTGGTATTAGGTATGTTTTATCCAGAAGCATTCTGACTTGAAGTGGTATGAACCACTGAGTGCACCATAAGTTTCTTAACATACCATATATTTTTCCGGTTGTAATAATAACGTGGTCATTCCAGTGTAAATATTTATTAAATGTGACTATAAGATTTTTTACCTTATCTGCAAGAATAATTTTTGATTCACCCAGAATTATATCAGAAATATTTGGAATAACCTGATTTTTTTTAGTAATTAACATACATTTTGACTTACTTGAATTGATACATAATCCATTGGTTGTAGCCCAGAGCCTAATATTTTGTAAGTCAACGTTAATTTTATGTACGCAATCATCAATTTCCGATATTGTACAGCTAATATAGAGTTCGACGTCGTCCGCATACATTTGAACATTGCAATATTGTAATTGATTCGGAAGATCATTGGCATAACCTGAGTACAGCAATGGCCCTAAGATAGAACCTTGTGGTACACCTCTTGTAAGTTCGATCCTACTTGGCATTTGTTTACCACAGAAAACCGATTGTGATCTTTCTGTTAAATATGAATTCATCAACTTAGTGGATGTCGTAAACATATTAAATATTTTGTTTAACTTTAATGTTAGAATTTCCATGTTAACAGTATCAAATGCCTTAGAATGATCCAAAAGAATTAAGAAGGCAACTTTGTCATCATCAATTTGTGATCTCATATATTCTGTTACATCAATCAAAGTAGATACGCAACTGTGTTGTGGACGAAAACCAGATTGTCTGGGAGTAAGCAAGTTGTTATCCTGAATAAATCTACTGAATTGGTTGTGCATTAAACGTTAAAGTATTTTAGATTGAAATGGTAGTATAGCTATTGGACGAAGTTCGTTTTCCGTTTTGGGTATAGGGACAATTTTAGCGTGTTTCCACTTAGTGGGATACGTCGATTTATTTATTATTGAATTGAACATGTTAGTAATATATGGTAGGATAGTAGGGAACACAATTTTATGAATCTTGGATGAACACCATCACAGCTAGTAGCATTAGACTTTATACTGAGGAAGCTTTCGTATATTTCAGTTACAGTAAAGCAACTAAACTGAAATTGTTGTTGAACGTTTGAAATGGCATGGCTCCTGTAATGTTCAACATTAGCGGTAGGCCTTGGTAAATCTGTAAATTTGTAATTTAATTCCTCAACATTTATATTTACAGTATTATCTCTGGTTTTGGTAATTATCCCTACATTTCGTATTTCACTCCATCTTGCTTTGCTATTTAAGCAACTTGAAAATTTTTGTTATAATAATTTTTTATTAAGATAACTAAACTCTTTTTATTTAAACATAAAACCCATTTTGAGATTATTAAAATAATATATACCGTTCTTCTTTTTCACTTAATTTATTTGCAGAAAACAAATTTTTGTTGCAAAGTTAAGAAATTTTCTTTTTAATGTTGCAGGGTAACTTTTCAGATTACGTTTTAAAAAATTACTTTTATGCAGTTTGAAGACAAGTTTATTGAAAAAAAAAAAAAAAAAAAACGAAAAGCATTATGACAAAATTTTTTTGTTCTATAAATAAGAAATAAGCGTTAACAGAGTTATATATTTAGTATTTGACTACTAAAAAAATTAATCAAAAAATTGTAGACTGGGTGGTAAACAAACTTAGCAAAACATTTTCAGTATGAGATATATAACACAAAGTTAAAGGAGTAAAATAATAAAGGGATACGAAAATATACCTAATCGTTCTTTTTTTTAGATTTGTACCAATTTATTTTAATCGAGTTTTCAGCTCTTTCTTTTACTAATCTTTAAAGTATTTGATTACTTCGATAATATGAAATCAGTTCTGATATATCATATATTTAGTATTCCCCTGTTACTCTGGAGACAAATATGCCTTTCGAATTAAATAATGAAAAATTTTATACCCTGGTTGGTATATGTATTGACATTTACATTTAGCTCTTATAGCCAAAACGTTTCAAGCCCTAAATATTAGTTAACTTTAAGCTTTATTTAAGAAAGTATTTGTATATACATTGTTAAAAAATATATCTAAAAATTTAACTATTAATATCAATTTCGGTTTTTTTAAATACATAATTTACTTTTTTGTATTATCTATGTATCTGTTACTTTTTTTGCATTTAAAATAGTCACAAAAACGAAAATGCACAATATTTGCACACGCAACTTGTGCACAAATTAAGCTTAAAAAGTGGCTGTAAACGTTGCGTATCAAGATCTCGTTCCGGTTGTACATTGTCAATAATAGCCTTTAATTCTTTAACGACCGCGACCTGCAATGAAGGATCTAGTTCAGAAGCTCTTAGGAAATCTTTACGAGCCTTTCGAGGATTCCAAGCACCAAAATTAACCTTTGCTATTCGGTAAAATGCCTTAACATTTAGCGGATCTAATTGGAATTTCTCATTACAATGTTCAATAATAGCGCAATAATCGTTGCAAAGAAAACGACACTGGGCATAATTTTTATATAACGTGAACTTCCCATACTTCCAATTTAAATTTTTTACCCATGGGTCCATCCAAGGTTCGAGTTTGGAAATGAAATTTGACCTTAAGGAAACAAATAAATCCTTGAATTATTGATTTCATGAAAAAAATATTATGATGACTTACCCTTGAACCTACATTTAAAGGTATGTTTACGCGGCGAAATGGTACTCTTTTGCACTGAAGCACCTGCACCTTCAGTGTTTGTATCCATTTTAGTTTACAATTCATTATATTTATTACTTATTACTTACAGCAAAAAAAAAAAATAGAAACAATTTTATCAGCAGTTTCTAATGCTTACTATATAAACAGACCTGAAGTCGGCTGCAAATCAGTGGCCTGTGTAAAGATCTAGTTAGCCGCACGTAACCGTAACGTAACGTGTCTGCCTTTTTTCACATGAAAAGTATTAGGACGTTTCGGTAACGTTCGGTAACTGTTCTAAATCATTTTCATGTAAAAAAACAGCTGACACGTTACGGTTACGGTTAGAAAACATTGACCTTTTATATATATTATAATGCTATGAATGCATTTATCTTTCGATATATTCTATTTTTTTGTTGATTTGTATATCTATTATTTTATAATTTTTTTAATTTAATTATTTTTCTTTAAATAAATTAATACATATTTTTTTTTTAAATTTACATTGTTATTTTTTTATTAACAACTAGGTAGCTTAGCATTATTTGCTTAGAATCTAGGTTTAGATGTTTAGAATCTAAAGTTTAGATGTTGGAGAATTTTTACTCCCTATATATTATTCTCTGCTTGGCGACAAAATTTTGGATCGATTTTTAGCCCCCTTCCCGTGACCCAATCGATCTGAAACTTTGAAAGCAGGCTCGTGGAGTTGGAAAAAACGATCTAACAAGTTTTTTTTTAGCGATGCCAAACAATGGATACTTTTAAATTTTTCTACCAGAGTTGATTAAAAACATTTACGGAGGGTTAGTTTTTATTATATTATTACCACAACGACCATAAAAACAAGTCCAGCTATGACAACAATACAACATTTAGAATAACAACAAGAGCAATACATAACCATCGTATTTTTCATTTTTTTTTATTTTTCAGAGATTTCCCTGGACCTGTTCTACCGATTTTAATGATTTTTGAAAAAGAAATTTTCCCATGATCTTGGTGACTCATCCTCACTAAAAATAATCACCCTAGCTGTCCTACTGAGGGCGTGATCGTGACAAGTAGAACATAGAAAATCATATTTTTTCAAGACTTTTTTAGTTCTTCATTCAAATCAACCGATTTGGGCGATTTTAAACAGCAAACTTCTCAGAATGTTTGTGAATCAGTTTTTATGCCAACGAGCAACCTAGCTGCCCGATTGAGGTTGTCATCGTGATTTACAGAGACGGACAGATGGACAGACGGACAGACGGACATCGCTATATCAACTCCGCTTGTTATAAGGATCAGAATTTTTTTCTAATTATTACAAACGGAATGACAAACTTATACATATATACCCTCTGCACACTGGGGTGTATATATACGAGTACATCAATTTTTTGATCAAAAGTAACCTGTTATCCTATTATCAATTTTCTAATCAATCTCTGTCCCGATTTTGATATGAGTTACTCTTGGATAGAAATTAATATATCGAGGCACCAGATAAGTTAAGATAGTATCTTGTCTTAAAAAAACACTTTTTTAAAAAAGTATATTTTCTTTAAAAATAGCCCTTTTTTAAAGAAGTGTATTTGCAAAAAAAAAAAATAGCTATTCTTGGAAAAGAACTTTATCTAAAAAAAAAACAATTTTGTTAAAAAGTAATTTTTTAGGTACTTCTTCATAATTACCGTTTCTTAAGAAATGACCTCTTCTCAAAAAGTACTTTTTCCTAAAAAGTACCGGTACCTGAAATATGACTTTTTCTTAACAAATCAGATTTTCTTGAAAAGTACCTTTTCTGAAAAAGTACTTCTACTCTAAAAAGTAAAGTATTCTTAACAAATGAATCAACAAATATGAAATTTGTTGCGCGGAATCAGATGGAAAATATCAGCAAGAAGACACTTTTAAGGAATTCAGTAAAAATTGCCAAATAGAAAAAAGCTACACAATTTTTCTTTTAGAGAAACTGATGAGTTTAATTAAATCTATGCATGTGAATTCAATAACTTTTCACCAAGAAAAAACATCGCCCAAAAAGAATTTTTTTTTCAATCGACTGCTTTGGGGTTAAAAACCTTTAAAAAAGGGAAAGTAACTTTTTGTATATTCTTAATAAATTAATCTACAGATATGAAAGCTGCATTGAAAAGATTTGAATTAACCAGAAAATGCAGATTTTTCCTTTATAGAGTTTTTTTCTTATTGAATAATTAAGTACACAGGATAGGGATGTGATCATGATGGCACATACGCACTCTTTTATATAAATATTCATTGACCACTTTGCATAAACGTCACTGACTGTCGTAGAATTTCGTCCTTCATTCCGCGGATAGTTTCGGTTTTGTTGCCATAGATCCCATAAAAAAATCCAATGGTGTTAAATCACACCATCTAGGGCGCCAATTGTAACCACCGAAAGGACAGAAATACACGACCAGGAAATATCTCATGCCGTAATTGCATCATTATACGGGATTTAGGGCTTGTGGCATTATCTTATTGATGTCATATATCGTCCATATAAATGTCATCAAATTTATGCAGAAATTAGTCTGTTATTATACTGCCTTACGGTCGAATGAGTGACACGTTATGGATACATTTGTTTTTTGACAAACACTTGTTGTCTCCATGTACCCAAAATGCGATAATTTTTATGATTAAATAAGCCATCAAGGTGAAAATGTTCTTCACCGCTTAGGATGATTTCGTTCGAAAAATCAGCACTCAGTTGTTGATGTTCAACAACTCTTTTCGTTGTGCATGGACAATTCTTGTGCCTTTAGTGAGTACTTACACGCTATAGAGAGTGTCTTGAAATTTGCAATCAACGCTCTTATGAACTGCTTCGTTATTGACATCTTAATGTGTTTTGTTTTGGATGACCAGTGTATTTAGCATTAATGATTAACACAGTTTGCCTGAATTCTTACTCCTTTCCCAATTGGTATTTCGAAAATATTCTGTGTTAACTTTGCGAACTGCAGTCGTAAAACTTTCTCTCTTTTTGACATATTGTTCAACAGTGACAACGCATTGATCTATTCTATAGTGCTCCATTTTTACCAACCCTAAACTGACAGCTGTCAAATTGTCTTTTTCTCTTGGTTGCCAACACTTCACTCCACAAATGGAGCCTACTTCAAATCTTGCGTATATTTTCTTAATTTCACAACCTCCACCTAGAAATATTTTGTGGAAAAGGGACAAAAGGGTATATATCTTTAAAAATTTACCTTTTCAAAATATATCTTCTCCAGACTTCACTTTTATCTTAAATAACAAAAAAATTTTGTTATTACTGAAAGTCCCAAATGGATCACATTTTCAAATCACCAATTGTTCTTAGAGGTAAGTACCAACAATTATGTGATTTTAGATTATGTTTTTTTCACATGAAAAATATTTGCTTTGCCATTAAATATTCAGGTGAAGTTTATTATGAAAACCATTAAAAAATAGGACATCTTGAATGCCGATAATAACCCAAATAAATATGGAAAAATTTACATTACAAAAACAAAGAAACAAATTTTACAATTGAAATACCATTTGATGTTGTAATTAAATATTATTTACTATGAAAACTTTTAAATATTGTACGATATTTTTGCATAAGAAAAATTTAAAAACAACATTTAAATTCTGTACAGTTGTTTCAAAAATGTTCTAAAATGTTTTTAATTGAACGTTTTGATTAACCATCATCAACACAAAAAAAAGGACAAAAAGCAGAAACACTTTTTTTTCTTTAACATTCCTCATACAAAATTAATGATGTTTTGTGTTTTAAAAAGAAACACAACTAAAAATTTGCATAAAATCAACCTACAAAATCATTAGCAGCACAGGACAAGAGAACAGTGCAACATAACTATCAGCCAGCCGCACAAACATAAACAAGAACAAACATGCTTACACTTAAGGCTGTTAAATGCAGTTAACAAGTGTCACGTCGGGCATATAAATTCATATGTTTTTTTTTTGTACTGAATAACAAGGATACTACCACAAATAATGAAAATGAGAAAAAAAAAACAAAAAATACTTCCAAAATAAAAAACCAACATTTAAACAGACAACCATTCACAAAAAACAGTCACAACATGAATAAGCAGTGAATGATCAGAAGTACCAAAAAATATATAAACGGGCAAAAGACAAGATAAGCAGATAAGATTCTTTTTTTCATTCACTTTAAGCGAGAGAAAAGGGTATAAAAATTGGACCACAAACGTTATAAATATTAACCGCAAAATAAGCTCCAAAGAACAAGGGTAAAAACATGAAAAAACGACCAAAAAAATAAACTTTGTGTGTCATGTTGTTGCATGTTCAACTTACCACAACAACTAATTTCGCACTGAGGATGGAAAGCATAATGGCCCACAAACCATTTTGTTTATTTAGTTTTAAATCAACCTCGTAGAATGGTTATATAATTTATCGTGAGCGATCCAGGGGTGAATCAAGCTGGGCAAGCAATAATACTGCGCGTTTCTTTCAGCTTTAGAAATTTGGCATATTTTGCAAATCATTAAAGATGATTTCGACAATATCAGCGTCAAATAAAGTTATGAAGAATACAAACTTTTTTTTGCTCTTAAAATAATAAAAACAAATATTTATACCCTATACCACTATGTGGTTTGGGTATAATGACTTTGTGCTGCTGTTTGTAACAACCAAAAATATTTGACCTAGACCCATCTTTAATTATACCGATCGAATCAGAATCACTTTCTGAGTTGATTTAACAATGTCCGTCCGTCCGTCCGTCCGTCCGTCCGTCTGTGTGTCCATGTAAAGCTTGTAATCAAACTGCAGGTCGCAAATATGAATATATTTTGACGAAATTTGGTATATAAGCTTTTATTGGGCATGGGATGAACGCTATTGAAATTGGTGAGAATCGGTCCATGTTCAGACCTAGCCCCCATACAAATTACCCATATGAAATCGACATAAATTGCCATAAGATCCAAATTGTCATATAGATCTTACTCAAATTGGGTTTGTATGCGTTCATTACATCCACTAATGAGTAGTCCAAAAATGATCCCTTTGACCCCATATAGAGCTGCTTCCCGATCTTCACTTAAATCTATTAAAAAACAAAAATATTGCACTGATTCTTCTCAAATTTTGTTCGTACATATTTTTGCAAAATACAAGAGACTTTACCAAACATGATCAGGATCGGTCCATTTTTGGACCTAGTCCCTTAATAGATATAGCATCCGATATGAACTTTTTCATATCTGCAGCCAAAAAAATTAATAAAAATCCCACTCAAATTTGGTTTTTGCTTATTTTCAATGTCCAGTTAGTTGGGCCTATGAGATAGGGTTTCTAAACGCATGGTATAGGGTATCGTATAGTCGGTCTAGACCGACTATAATTTTCTTACTTGTAGATTTTCAAAAATCAATACCAACATGGTATTAGTTAAGTTATATTTATTGAGCCTGTTTTAATACAATAATAACAACTAAATAATGAAATATAATAAGCGATTGAATAACTTAAAGCTATTAAGTATTATCTTAATTACAAGAATTTTGAACAACACCATGATTATTCGATGAAAATAGGAGCTAACAAATTTTCAGCTTGAATCTCTTTAAATTACTTTGAAACTAAGAATTAAAAATAACTAAAACTGATACTAAAAAATAATACAGATCACAAAAAAGTAGTCAATATAAATCAAAATAGTAGTGTACGCGATATACTTTTTGTATATAAACTAGGAGACGAATTTCGATTTCAATCTGGATTTTTGCCATCTTCATTCATATATTCAATATTGTGACAAATAGTTAATAAATGATCAGAAAATTATGGTAGTGTAGAAATTTTGAATTGAAGAATTTACACAATTAATAATGGTCGAGGAATAAAGACCCATTGGGATATAACGAACTAGAAATAGAAAAATGTTTTCTATAGAATCACTCCAAGATGTATGGCTTGCACATAAATTATCACCAATAAAACTTTTCTACAAATTTTGTGAGAAAATAAGAAAAAATACTATCACTTAACTGCGTTGCATTTCAGTTACAAGGGATTAACAATGTTAATATTTATACCTTATACCACTATGTGGTTTGGGTATAATGACTTTGTGCTGCTGTTTGTAACTACCAAAAATATTTGACATAGACCAATCTTTTATTATACCGATCGACTCAGAATCACTTTCTGAGTCTATATAGCGATGTCCGTCCGTCCGTTCGTTCGTCTGTGTGTCCATGTAAACGTTACAATCAAGCTAAAGGTCGCAAATATGAATATGTTTTGAATAAATTTGGTACATAAGCTTTTGTCAGCCATAGAATGAACGCTATTGAAATTGGTGAAATTCGGTCCATGTTCAGACCTAGTCCCCATACAAATGACCCCTATGAAATCGACATAAATTGCCATAAAATCCAAATTATCATATAGATCTCAGTCAAATAGGGTTTGTATGTGTTTATTATATCCATTAATTAGTAGTCCAAAAATAATCCGTATAGCACAATTCTTAGTCATTGGCCCCATATAGAGCTGCTTTCCGATCTCCACTTAAATCTATCAAAAAACAAAAATATTGCACAGATTTTTCTCAAATTTGGTTTGTATATATTTTTTCAAAATATAAGTGACTTTACCAAATACGGTTAGGATCGGTCCATTTTTCGACCTAGTCCCCATATAAATATAGCACCCGGTATGAACTTTTCTCATATCTGCACCCAAAAAAATTAATAACAATGCCACTCAAAATTTATTTATGCTTATTTTCTTTATCCAATAAGATAGGGTCTCTAAACCATGGTATAGGGTATCGTATAGTCGGTCTAGACCGACTATAATTTTCATACTTGTTTTTTTTATCTTTATCATTTAAGTTATATCCACATAACTACCTCAAATGTTATTTCTCATACAACGTCGAAATTTCTGGTCCATTGTGCGACGACATTTACGACAACAATGCGCGAATGTGTGAAATCAAATTGTTAAGAAGACACGTCAAACCAGCGAACAAAAAAAAAAAAAAAGAAAGGGAAAAAACAAACACGAAAACATCTACAACAAATAAGAACAAGATTCATTCATGTTTTTCGGACACTTCAAAATTTGTATGTATTCTCTTGGCTCATTCAGCTCCCGATTAACATTTCTTCATCGTTTTTATTGTTGCTTTAGGCATGATCAATATAATTTCATTTAAACTTAAGATTTTGCACGCAGTTTTCTTAGTGTGTGAAATGAAAGCTGTTTATGCCGCTTTTCAATTCATTGTACAAAGGATTATAAGGGTTTAGGAGATGAGTTTTTTTTCTTTTTGTTATTGTTTTGCTCATACGGGAGTACATGAGACAATAATCAAATCAAAAGACATTCCTTTTGCAAATAAAACCAAATATTTGTTAAAATACATACTTGAAATGAATAAACGAAAAGTTTCACATATTTTGGCGAATTTTTGTTCGGTTTTCTGGTTGCTGTTCAGCGAGTTGTTAAGACAATCCATTGTTTTTTGTACATATGTTAAAAGTGTTCAGATCAGAGCAAAAGTGCTGTCAGCCTCATGCTATATATTAAAGAAGTTATGGCATAACGAAAACTGAATGTTGAAGAAATAATCCATAGAAAAGAATTCTAAAATATTTAAAACTAGCAGATTCCAGCCTTCGAAATTCGAGTGCAAATTTAAGGATATTTTATTTTTTCATTCAATCTAAATATTTCTTTTAAGCATACTATTCACAATTAAAAATTCAACGCAGGGTGTGTAATATGCAATTATTTTAATGAAATTCGCTTAAGTTATCGTCGTTATTGGTTTATGTATAAAATTAATTTTCAGTTCAACACAGGGCTTTTCATAAACAATTTTTGCCAACACATTAACAAATTTAATAAACACACTCACAGAGGGAGAAAAAACTCTTGAGTAAGATGTGATAGCTAAAAATTACCTCCTCGGGAGCGCGAATTAAAACTCACTCATGCACCCATCTGAAGCCAATATCTATGCAGAAGACAAGTAATAAAATTAAAGTCATTCCAGACCATGCATCTATAGGAAGGGTATTAGGTCCAACTATTGTTAATTATTTTTATACCCTATACCACTATGTGGTTTGGGTATAATGACTTTGTGCTGCTGTTTGTAACAACCAAAAATATTTGACCTAGACTCATTTTTAATTATACCGATCGAATCAGAATCACTTTCTGAGTTGAATTAACAATGTCCGTCCGTCCGTCCGTCCGTCCGTCCGTCTGTGTGTCCATGTAAACCTTGTAATCATGGGATGAACGATATTGAAATTGGTGAGAATCGGTCCATGTTCAGACCTAGCCCCCATACAAATTACCCATATGAAATCGACATAAATTGCCATAAGATCCAAATTGTCATATAGATCTTACTCAAATTGGGTTTGTATGCGTTCATTACATCCATTAATGAGTAGTCCAAAAATGATCCCTTTGACCCCATATAGACCTGCTTCCCGATCTTCACTTAAATCTATTAAAAAACAAAAATATTGCACTGATTCTTCTCAAATTTTGTTTGTATATGTTTTTGCAAAATGCAAGAGACTTTACCAAACATGATCAGGATCGGTCCATTTTTGGACCTAGGCCCTATATAGATATAGCATCCTCTATGAAATTTTTCATATCTGCAGCCAAAAAAATTAATAAAAATCCCACTCAAATTTGGTTTTTGCTTATTTTCTATGTCCAGATAGTTGGGCCTAAGAGATAGGGTTTGGTATAGGCATGGTATAGGGTATCGTATAGTCGGTCTAGACCGACTATAATTTTCTTACTTGTTTTGCTTGCAGTTATGGAAAAGTTCACATCGGATGCTATATTTATATGAGGATTATGTGGAAAAGTAGACCGATTCTGACCATACTTGGCAAAGTTATTTATTTTTTGCAAAAACATATATGTGACCTTCTCCGAGAAAAGGGACCTAGCGTGTCAAAAAACGGGTTGTGTAAAAAACGGTGGATTCTGGTACATAAAAGGGTGTAGAAACTTTAAATGCGTTTTTTTCTCAAAACTTAATTTTCACACACTAGGTCCCTTTTCTCGGACAAGGTCACATATATATATATATATATTTGAGGAAAGTCTGTGGAATATGTTTTGTTTTTTAATACATTTATGTGAAGATCGGGAAGCAACTTCAAATGGGGGTTATGACTAAATATTGTCCTACAGGGTTTAATTTAATTTAGTCTGTAGAACAAGAATTTCAGCAACATTCATTCTACGCATATTAAAGTTTACCTAGCAAATTTCATTAAAATGTATTCATATTTTCGACCTGTTGTTTGAATAAAAGGTCGATCAGTGATCCTGGTAAAATATTTTTGGTAGTTGCAAACATTAGCACAAACTCATTATACCCTCACCACGTAGATAAGCGTTGATGCCCATCAATGGCAGTAGGGTAACCAACTCTATTGACTCATTGGAACATCGTCGGAATGTGGGTTGTGTATCACTGTTCTATAGGTACTACCATGGCAAATATTTTTCTGAGATTGGCGAACTTACTCCAAGTGCCCGAGTTTCGGTTCGCTCTACCCGCTTCTCTAGTAGATCACATCCGTTTGTAGTTTATTGACAAGTTGACCGCACAACGCATTACAGAGAGAAATCGTTTATCAGTCGAACTAGCCGTATGTGGAATAAACTTCCTGCAGAGGTTTTTCTTGACAGTTATAATCCAATAAAATTTAAGTGAAATATCCACAAACACTACTCCCTTTTTCCTCCTTCCCATAACCAATTTTCCTGAGATCAACAGAATGCACTGCATCTGTAGGAGGCATCCCTTGAGTGTTGGTTAATAAATAAAAAAAAAAAAAATTTGTATCAACTCGTGTAATAAAATATAACTAGTATATCCCAGAACTCGAAATTCAAGTGCAAGTTCTAGGAAATAATATTTTTTCATTCAATTTTTGTCTTCCAATGTTTTTTTAATCGATATAAGTTGGAAACACAAGTGGGACGAACAACGAATTTTTCGCTCCGAATATTCGTCGTCAGAAATAAAACACATTTGTGCATATGAAAATGCATACAATCAGTGCGTCGAATGAAATACGTAGTGCGTAACTAACTTTGCGATAGGTTTATTTCCATTTCTTACGCCGACTAACAACGAATAAATTAGTGTAGAATGGCCGTAATTTATTTTAGTTTCACCATTGTTTTAGCAAATAAACTTATTTTTGTCTTTAAGAATTGTCTTATATTTTATTTATAATTTACAAATTAAATAAATTCTATTTTTAATTATATAATTTTCTTTTACATAGTTTTTTGTTAATATTTATTCTTTTTCATTTAGAGCTTCTTTTTTTTACTATGGTCACACTATCAGCTACAACATGTAAATAAAAATTACATAAAATTAATTTATTAATGAAAATTTGTGTAATTTTTTCAGAATTAAGAAATTAAACGCTGCCGTACAAAAATAAAGGCTTCGGCCATCGTGAACATGATGTTTACAATTGTAATTACTGGCAGAAAATTAAAAATTCTTTTATTCATATTTTCCCATTAGTTATTTATATAAATTACAAACAATTTCAAATGACGTTACAGCTGTTTTGTGAATTCGTCGTAATAGTATTTCATTCGACGAATTTACGCAAATTATTGTTGCCGACAAATATGTCGAGATGTGCATCCTATATATATAAAAATTTATGAATATTTAAATGTTAATCAATTTTAGCAAATCACAATTCAACACATAGCGTCTGATATATAATTTAAATCATTCGCAATAACAGAGTGTAACGAATTATTATAAACATTTTATTTTATTTTATTTTATTGTATTTTATTTTATTTTATTGTATTTTATTGTATTTTATTTTATTTTATTTTATTTTAATTTATTTTATTTTTTTATTTTATATTATTTTATTTTATTTTATTTTATTTAATATCTTTTTAAGGCAGATAAACATAAATTTTACCATTCTCAGCTTTTCCTCCATATTAACTATAACTGTGCAAATTTTCACACTCCTCCGTGCTCGCACATTGCTTAAAAAGGGAACTAAAAATTTACCTTCACGTATTGATATATAGGTAATAAGAAAAGCGCCTTAGTAGTAATTTACGATCCGTCGAATAATGATCTATTCGTCCCTTTTAGTATTTCCGAATAAGAAATTATACGCGACGCTGTTTATTTCATGGTATTCGTGGTTGCTGCTCAGCATGCAGTTAGCTTATGTACCTAATTGCATGCTTTTTGGTTATATTATATGACCTATTATTTTACTAGTTTTAAGGATATACATATCTACACACAAAGTTGCTCAATCAGCCCTGATATATGGGTATTTCACTACACTGTCAAAAACGACAGAACCCAAACTAAAAAAAATGAAATGTCCTTCTGAATATTTTGTGTATTTATTTAGGAAAAATTAATGATTAGCACAATCTATAATATTAATAGGTTAGGCGATTTTTTGTTACCGATGTTTTGTTCTAGCTTTTTATTCAGATTTTGACCAAACGCATATTATTTGGAAGATATTTCTTTTTAGCTGTTCACCAGATTTACAGATTTTTAAATTTGTTCCTTTATTTTGAGTAAAATATATTTAAAGTTGCTACTAACACATACATAAAATTATACATATGCTATGTGTGTTTATTAAATTTGTTAATGTAATTGATAATGAGTGTGTGATCTTCATTCACAATAATAATAAACCAAAAAAGTGTTGATTTGTGAATTGGCTAAGTTGAGAAATAAAGTTGCCTAGAAATTGCGCTCGAATTTCGAGCAATGGAATCTGCTAGTATTAATTAAATGCTAAGTAAAAGTGTTTAATGTTGAAGCCCATTATAGTGACCAAAAAATTAAATTTTATTTTTCGATTTTTGAACAACTGTTTTGATGAAGTTTAAAAGATATGTTTAATTTAAAAACTATTTTGATAACAGGTATTAACCTGAGGATGCCTTCCTCTTCTTGAAAATTTACCAACTATCAAATGTATGTAGAATTTGTTTACAAAATTTAGCCTTACCAGTTGGTCGTCACCAATGTCTGCATCATAATAGTGAATTCATAATAATTTGATTTGTTGAAAGTTTATTTTCTACAATAGTAATTTCAAACAAGTACGTATGCTACGCTTGCGCTGAGTCATAAGAGCAATTGTATTAAGATTTTTGCTAAAGTGTTCTTAACAACTATTCTTTAAAGTTTACTCCACCTACAGAAATACAATATTTAAAAGAAAAGCAGTACGTTATGACACATCATTAGATTATTCTAAATAATTCGAAAAAAATTACCCTAATTCGAACGCAGTTTGATACCGGAAACTCTTGACATACCAATGTTCCAAAAAAAGAACCAAAAATATTTGAGAAGTAAAAATCCTTTTCATTTATTTTGAAAACTGTAAGCAGCAGCTTGTTCTTTTTATCACTACAGTCAATTTTATTACTGCCTCCGCTTAGCTTCTGCTTTGGCTGCTGTTATTGTATTGCCAAGTATGGTGTATATATTTTTTCACATTGTATAATGCTCCTTATTTTCAGTTCGTTTTTTTTTATTTCATTCTTTAAATGAGATCAAATATGATAGCGCCAGCCATGATTATACCCAAAAAAAAAAATCCAAAAGAAAACATGTTTATAGCTATTACTTACCTTATACGTCCCCATAAAAGTGATTCCTGAGAGCACTACTCCAGAGTTTTGAAATATTGTAACCTCTAATATTACTTGTAAACCTGAGTTTAAAAAATTAATATTTTTAAGTAGATTTATTATAAAACATGTAAGAGTGTTATATTCGGCTGTGTCAGCACATAATGATAAGAAAGGCTAGATTTAAAATTTATCGGCTAGACCGACAAAAATTTGAGAACAACGCCAGATCGAATTTTCAATTCATAAGGATCGAGAATATATATTGTTTATTGGGTTTGCGGAATTTATTCCGATTCAAGCAAAGACCATTCGATATGGGCCACATATAACTACGGCCCAGGTCATCATTTATTTTACTTAAGCAATCGTCAATATTTTTATTGCGATTACATATGTATACTTGAATATCATCAGCATGTATATCAATAATATGCATAGTTGTTACTCTGATAAACCATTAACATATATTTCAAAAATCATCTTAGAATCAATCCTTGAAGCACACATTTTTATTAGTCAATGATCATGCTGTTTTATTATTAACAGAGACTGACTGTTAGCGATCCCATAAATATGCCAAGTCTGGAAATAAAATATAGGTGTTGCTTAAAAAGTGCCCCAGTTTTTCAGTGATATCTTTAGAAACATAATAATGTGAAATTTCTTCATTGGTAATTATTGTAAATACTGGATTTAGAACTTAAATTTAAATATTTTATAAATGAATTAATTCCTCGAAACTCTGAAATACGCTATGCTATAGCTTCTGCTGGCTTGTTAACTAATATTATTGTGGAAGTTGATGTATTTGTTGTAATTGTTATTGTTGTTGTTTTTGCTGTTGATTATGGTGATGTTTTGTTGTATATTGATGGCGTTGCTGATGACGCTGTTTCACCACTAGCCATAATAATAATAAGTAAGTGGTGTTGTTCTGCATTGCGTTGAGCTGTGTTGTGTTGTACTGTGTGATGTGTGATATACGTATGCACGTTTGTTTCTTAAGTCTTTCGTTTTTATTCCCTCTTCTTATTGTCAGTGGTGGTGAATGAAGGAGCCGCCGACAGTAGTGGCTCATGGCTATAATTCAAACCCTGTTGATGACTTTGAATGGGTTCAGTTGGTTTTTTTTTTGTTCTTCATTGGATGGCTGGTTAGTTTTCATATTGTGCCATGACCCAAAACTCTTTTGTTTAAAAATTTTGTTTTATGTGATTTTGCACCATCTTTTGAAGAAACCATCCACCTCCATGATTTGTTTTTTATAAGAAAGGCGCTCGTCTGTGTTTATAGTTTGTTAATCATCGTGTGAAGTTGGTCCGCATAAAAATGCTCTTCTTTTCTGTTTATGTTTTTTTTTTCTAAATTTTATTCGAAATTCTTCGGCGCTGTTCTTCAATGTTGTTTGACATTCAATCTTTGATTTGTTTTCTGTTTCTTTTCATGTGTTATAGTTTTTTTTTTTAATATTTATTCTTATTTGAAGCTTTTGTATTTTTTAATTCATTCAAATCCTTTTATTGTTTGTTTGTGTGTTTTCGGTGCAATTCTTTTGTTTGGTGTCAAGTTTAACAAATATTTAGTTGGGTTTTATTTTGTCTGGAATTTCTTTTATTTATATTTCTTTTATATAAATTATCTCCAAAAGAGCTTCATTGAATTGTTTATGTTTGGTGTGTGAATGGCGTGTGTTGGGGAAATATGTACTGGAATGTTCTACAAATACGAAAACAAAAAATTAGGATAAACTCAAAACATAATTACTCATTTTTCTTATAGACATACAATATTTTTTTTGTTTCTTTGGTGAAATTTAATAAATGTTTAAATAACTTTTTTTTGAATCCTTTAATTTTCTAGCAGAGTTAATAGTACCAAAATGGACTTCAACAACAAAGGGTGTTTAAATTTAGACAAAACACATCGACTTTGTTAAGGCTTTTGATCACGTACAGCAAGACTGCTGAAATGCTGAGATGGTTTCGTCATTATTTATCTAACAGAATCTGTAATGTCTCATTCATTTTAATGTTGGTAAATGTCGGTCAATGACTTTCCAGACATGTTTTCATGTTTTGCCAGCTCAATATAATATTGGTGGATATTTTCGGAGGATGAAATTTTGGACTTAGGTGTATTATGTGATAACAACTTTGTTTATAGTGGTCACCTGAACTACACCGGTCGTAAAACTTATACATTTTTAGGTTTTATTTATCCTAATATTGGTATTCTGTTTGATTATAATGCGATCGAAATTAAAACATGCTTCATTTATTGGAAAAATTTTTCAAGTTTACTTTTTCACCTCTTCATTTCTCACCTTTGTTTCTATCTTTTGGGTGCAGAAATATTTGGATTTCTACGAAATCGCTGGAATATCGAAAGAAAATATCTTCTTTAATTTCTTTGCATAATTTTTAATCAGGAGTGATCTTCCATATTTCTTTAAAATGTTGCTTCCTACATTTGAGGAGAAATAATTGTTTTGGTAAGTACATAAATAAGTAAAAAAAAAATTAGTAAGTAAATAAAAAATAATTTTAAATATATAAATAAATAAAAATATAAAAAAAATAAATGCATCCATAAACAAATAAATATATATAACTAAATAAATAAATAATCAGAGTCCCCCACTACTCGAGCTTCGAGGTACTCGAGCTGCTCGAGTAGTTAACGAGATGCTCGAGCTCAACGAGTAGCTGGAGAAGCAAAAATTAAAATTTTTCATGTTTGAAAACATGTAAAAAGATAAATATTAGTATTTAGTATAATAAATCTGGTAACAGGTACCAAGAATATTATCCTGAAATTTAAATTCAATCAGACTGTCGTATTGCCGTGGGCAAACTTTGACTTAAATAAAAAAAAAAATCCCAAAGTACATGGTATGATTTTATATATTTTGAAGTAAGTTATACTGATAGGTTATCCACACGAAATATTAAAACATTCTTATTAAAACTGTGGAGTGGGCTTACTACTACATGAAAATGATCATCCACTTTCCTCTCAAATGTATGAAAATATGATCTTCGCATATGTTTGATGCCTATTTACTCGAGTACTCGAGCTTCATCGTAGGTTTTGTAAATAATTATATAAATAAGTAAATAAATAAATAAATAAATAGAGAAATAAATAAGTAAGAAGAGACAAAAATTAAATAACTAACTAACCAGAAGAAAAGAATAAATTAAATAAATACTTAAATAATTAAGCAAGCGAAAAAAAATAATTAAACGAATTTATAAATACATAAATAAATTACACGATAGATAAGTAAATAAATAAACAGATAATAAAATACATAAATAGATTAATTAATAAAATAATTAAATAATTAAATATAAATGTAAATAAGTTAATAAAAAATAAAATAAATAAATAAATGAAGTAATAAGTATTTATATAAATAAATAAATAAAGAGACAAACAAATAAATAAATAAATATATAAATAAAAAATTAAATAAATTAATAGATAAATACAGAAATAAAATTAATAAGTAAATAGGTGGATCCTTACGTAACTTTACAAATTTGTAAAAAAGTATATGAATAAGTAAATAAAAAAATTAACTGTTAAATAATAAATTAAATAAATAAACAAAGAAATAAATAAATAAATATTTATGTTAAAAAAAACAAACAAACAAACAAATAAATAATTAAATAAATAAAAAATAAATAAATAAATAAAATAGATAAATATAGAAATTTATAAATTAATTAATTAAAAAACTAATAAGCTAATAAATAAATAAAAATTGAATAAATAAATTTATATAAAAATAAATTATTAAAAAAATAATAAATAAATAATAAAATAAATAAATTAATAGATAAATAAAAAATAAATAAACAAAGATTAAAATTAAATAAATAAATATTTATGTAAATAAAAAAAAATAAATATACAAATAAAAAAAATTTATTTAAAACAATAATTAAATAAGTAAACAATTAATAACTAAATTGATAAACAAATAAGTTAATAAATAAATTTAAAACAAATAAGTAATTAAACTAATAAATTAATGCATAGTTAACAAATAAATGAATGAATAATTAATTATACAAATAAATTAGAAAATATATAACTAATAAAGTCAGTTAATAAATAAATAAAAAGAAGTAAGAAAATTATAGTCGGTCTAGCACGACTATACGATACATTATACCATGGTTCAGAGAACCTATCTCTTCGGTCCAACTAATTGGATATAGAAAATAAGCATAAACCAAATTCGAGTGGCAGTTTAAGTAATTTTTTTGGCTGCAGAAATGAAAAAGTTCATATCGGGTGCTATATTTATATGGGGGCTTGGTCCAAAAATGGACCAAACCAGACCATATTTGGTAAAGTCACTTATGTTTTGAAAAAATATATACTAACCAAATTTGAGAAAAATCTGTTCAATATTTTTGCTTTTTGATAGATTTAAGTGAAGATCGGGAAGCACCTTTATATGGGGGCTATGACTAAGAATTGTCCTATATGGTTCATTTTTGGACTACTGATTAATGGATATAATAAACACACACAAACCTAATTTGACTGAGATCTTTATAATAATTTCGATCTTGATTTCATAGGTGTCATTTGTATGGGGACTAGGTCTGAACATGGACCGAATTTCACCAATTTCAATAGCGTTCATCCTCTGGCCGATGGAGGCTTATATATCACATTTCATCAAAATATATTCATATTTACGACCTGTAGTTTGATTACAAAATTTACATGGGCACACAGATGGACGGACGGACGGACATCGCTAAATCGACTCAGAAAGTGATTCTGAGTCAATCGGTATAATAGAAGATGGGTCTATGTCAAATATTTTTTGTAGTTACAAACAGCAGCACAAAGTCATTATACCCAAACCACATTAGTGGTATAGGATATAAAAATATTTGAATACTTAAATTTATTCATGAAAAATTAAAATCAAATAAATAAACAAATATATAAAATAAATAATTACGTTAGTGAATTAACAAGTCAATAAATAAATATATAAAAAAATAAATATTTAAATAAATAAATAATAAATAAATTAATATGTGAGTTTTTAAACGGCCTACAATAGGTTCTGTATTGAGATTTGAAATATGCTGCCATAAAATGTGATAACTAGTTTTTTAAGAATATCAGATTTTTTCTATCTTTTACCGAAATTTTGATTTTTGATATTTTTTTCCAGCAATTAGTTAAACTAAAAATTTATCCAATTAATATTCCAAAAAGCGCATTTTTTAAATTGATGTAGTCAACACTTCTCTGGATCTGTTACTTATGCGAATCTTACTTATGGATGACAGATGATGGGTTAAAAAATAATTTTTAGTGGATTGATATTACAAAAAGTTTATTATTTTCATCTGCTGATATTTGTTTCTATTGAAGTAATCATTTACATTACTTCGCTATATCTATAGGTATGACATACCTTTCACAACAGTTTGACCTGTGTTCTTTTTTTTTTGAAAATTTAGCTCTTAGCGATTTTGATATTGTACCAAATTATACAATAATTTATTCCATATCCCCTTATTATAATAATAAAAATAAGAAGTTGCCATAAAATTAATGCTTTTTATGAGATCACAGCGGTAGTCCACACTTTTGAATATTTGTTTTGTTTGTTTTGTTTTTGGTTACATTATAAACATGCAATAACATTTTACCAATAAAAGAAGTACTTACTGGTGTCTTTATCACAAAAAAAAAAAAAACATAGTTAACCAATCCAATGCAACCTACCAACCTACAAATGCAATTATATATGTCGGTGTATATACTAAATAAGCTACATCATCCCCATTTAGTGGATGTA
Organism: Cordilura impudica; assembly: GCA_963682025.1. Classification (NCBI taxonomy): domain Eukaryota; kingdom Metazoa; phylum Arthropoda; class Insecta; order Diptera; family Scathophagidae; genus Cordilura; species Cordilura impudica. Next base: position 45,452,017 of record OY821520.1, on the reverse strand, counting down.
ACAATATTGTGTTTAAACATATTTATAAAAATTTGCATAGCTGTAACTTAAACACAAAGAGATGTAAAAACTTCTTCAACTCATTGTTTGACAACATTCTCGCTCTTCATTTGCATTAAATAGTACGTAGTCAAACAAATATGACTGATAGCAATTTGAATAAAATTATTAAAAAAATAGTGAATGTAAATTGTAAATGGTAAGAAGGGTCTATATAAATCAAGTAAATTAATACTTAAGACGTACTTTTTTTTCATAACAAACTTTATTTATAATCTTCTCATATGAAGAAAGTAAGCAAATTAGCAAATTTTAATTTGCTGTTGGACTCCATATTAAAATAAATTGCGAATGTTTTTCTTGGACCCCATTGAGAGCATCAGCATATTTTCAATAGGAGATAAGGGATAAAAGATACTTAAAAATGTCTAAGATAATTATTTACAAAAATATATTAAAAATGAGTTTTAACAATATGAAAGAATTTTATTAATTTTAAAATAAATTGCATTTTGTATTAGATTTTTTTTAAACGGAATCGTAAATCAAGTTCATGATGCCATTTAAGTTTTCTTACTCCTTTAGAGTTATCAAGTAAAGATATAACCAGTAAGTTGCAGTGATTACTTAATCTTTTTAGATAGTTTGAACTAAACCTGTAGATCTCATCTTTCAACTTTGGAATAAATAAAACAGTTATTCTCCATAACTGTATGCCAACAGAGAAGAATATTTTTAATTATAAATGTTCTTTCTTGGCTTTCATGTGATCTTTTTATGTTAATCTTTTGGCAATATGAAGCCCATTATATTTCACACTTTCTTTTTGAGGAATTTGACTACTGTTAATTAAAAAACTTGGAGAGCCACCCTTACTTAAAGTGAATGTAACCTCAGCCGATCTTACAGTGTGGACTTTAATGTTCCACTTGTTTAGCCACTTTTCAATTTTATTCAGTTTTCTTTTTTGTACAAGATGGAGAAGTGCTGGAAGATAATACAGCTGTATCATCGGCGTAAGTTGCAATTAAAACGTTTTCGGTAAGAGGCATATCTGTTTTAAATATTGCATAAAGTATCGGCCCCAAAACGCATTGATACTATAAATTTGTGTTTTTTGGTCTTTTACTTTTACGTAGAAATGTGGCTCCCTTAAATATGATTTGAATAGCAAATAAAATGGTTTTGGAAGCAGTTTTTTAAGCCAATATGCCAGACTATATCATATGCTACTTGTATATGTCTCCAAGGTATCCCTTATAAAGCCCACTGTACTTGAATGAGTGTCTGTTAAAATAAAATAAAAGAAAACAATAAATTTTGTTTTAAATTAATTGGGGAAATAAGTAGTTCCGTCGATAACTAAAATAAATATGACAAACTGAGTGCTTTTTTGATGATTCAGTTCAGTTTGAGGTCGAAAATTTAATAAAAATAAAAAAAAATTATTTTCAATTTTTTATTAAATATTTTTTTATCTTATCCAATATTTCGGATAAGATCTTTCGGATTTAATAACATTTTTTTTTTACAAAATATGAACAAAATATTACATTTAATTTTATTGATAAACAAAATAACAATAAAAATGTAAATCACAAAAAAATATTCTAAGCACTTTGAATATTTTTAAACTAGTGAATTCGTCCTCTGTGTTTGTTTACTATCTGTCTGTATTTGTGTGCATTTCCCGTGTCTTGTATTATAGTTAAGTCTCTTGTTTGTTGGAACGTCAATTATATGTAACATCTCTAAACTATATCTGCTCGAGTAATTGTTCTCTCCTTGTAAAATTTATACCTCGTCAATTTTGGGTTTGTGTTGTGTTAAAACACAATGGGCTGCAAGTGTTGTTTTTTGTTCAATTGGTTTGTTTATTGCCTTTTGGTCAGATTTGTGTGATGCTATTCTAGATATTAGTTTAGTCTTTGTAATACCAACATAAACTTTGTTGCACGGGTTGCACCCGTCTCCGTTGCATTCCATTTTGTAGGTCATATTTGATTTTTTATCGCTTGGATATTGTCTTGCTGAATCATTTGCTTAATGTATTGTGTGTCTCAAATGTTAATTGAAATTTTTTTTCGAAAACTGGAATGTAGAAATACCTTTATATATTATTGGTGGTTCATCATTATACTGTTTTTTATTTGTATTTTTAATAAGGTTTCGTATCGATTATCGAGGAAATTCGTTCTTTATCAATATGTTTGTTATATTCTCTGTGGTGGAATTCGGTGTCGCTTATGTTAAGAGCACTGTGTATAAAATTTTGAGTAATGTTCATTATAGTACGTCTAGGTTGGATTGAGTAAAAACAGATTATTCGTCCAGATGCCGTCGGTTTTTGATGCCAGTTTATTTTGAGCCTATTACCTTTTCTTATTAAAATAGAGTCTAAATATGGTGGAGTATTATCCTGTCCTATTGTAAATTTAACTTGCCGATTGAATGAGTTGAGAATTCTGATTGTATCATTTATAGCTTCTTTTTTACAATAGCAAAAATGTCGTCTATATAGTTGGTTAAAATCCTAGGTTTTGTATCTATTTTAGCAATTGATGCGTCTAATAATTTCTCTATATCTTATCGTGTTTTACGCTATATTCATAAACCACTATGTGGTCAGGGTATAATGAGTTTGTGCTGGTATTTGTAACTACCAAAAATATTTGACCTATCCTACCTTTTCTAATACCGATCGATTCACAATCACTTTCTAAGTCGATTTAGCGAAGTCCGTCCATCCGCCTGTGTGTAAAACTTGGAACAAACAAAAGGTGGCAAATACGAATATATTTTGATGAATGAGCTTGTATCGGTTATAGGATCTTCGCTTTTGAAATTGGTGAAAATCGGATAGAAAGTCCCCACGCCAAATAGCCCTATTAGAGCGACTTGCACTGCCACAAGATACAAATTTTCATATAGATTTCGGTGAAATTGGGTTTCTGCGTATTTATTATATATGTATACACTAAGCAGTAACCCAAAATTTAACCATATAGGACAATTCTAGGTCATATCAAAAACAAAAATATTGCACAGATTTTCCTCAAATTTGTTTTATATATTTTTATTAGAAAAAAAAATAGGTGACGTTTCCAAATATGGTCGGGATGAGTCCATTTTTTGACCTAGTTCCCATATAAGTATAGCATCCGATATGAACTTTTTTAGATCTACAGGCAGATCAACTCAGATTTGGTTTATGCTTATTTCCTATACCCAGTTGGTTGGACCTAAGACTAGTTCCCTAAGCGTATCTTATGGGGTAATTTCGTACTTGTTTTAATTAAATTTCTAGGTTGACACTGTTGAAGTTAAACTGTTTTATTAAAATAGAGGCGTTATCTTCCTCTTTTGAATTGTCTGATTAGTAAAGCGTATTATTTTAAAAATATTTTTGCAAAACTGAAAATCTTTAAAAAATTAATATAAGGGGTTTTACAATCATTAACTATATTTTTTTATGATTTTATGTTTGTAAATTTGAACACTATTAATATTCAAATTTAATTTTTTAAAAATAATAATTATTTATAAAGTTTAAAAAAGCCAATCTTATTTTATGTGCAGTGCAAAAGCATTCAAGGCCCAAAAAAATAATATGGATTTTGATTGTATTTTTCTTAACGTAAATGTACAAATTGCTAAAATGCTTTATAATTAAGATGACTAAATTATTAACTTTTGTTTTAGTTTCTTAAAACTAAGTTGTATAAATACTAAATTATTTGCTTTCTAAATTTTTGTTATGTTCTATCGATTTATCTGCTAAACGGATATAGTTTTTGTAATCTATATATTTGTAAGACACTAATTTTTATACCTTATACCACTATGTGGTTTGGGTATAATGACTTTGTGTTTCTGTTTGTAACTACCAAAAATATTTGACCTAAACCCATCTTTTATTATACCGATCGATTCAGAATCACTTTCTGAGTCGATTTAGCGATGTCCGTCTATCCGTGCGTCTGTCCGTCCGTACGTCCGTACGTCTGTCCGTTTGTCCGTCTGTGTTTCCTTGTAATAAAACTAAAGGTCGCAAATATGAATATATTCTAATAAATTTGGTTTATAAGCTTTTATCCGCCATAGAATAAACGCTATTGAAATTGGTGAAATCCGGTTCATGTTGAAACTGACCCCTATGAAATCGACTTAAATTGCGATAAGATCCAAACTATCATATAGATCTCGGTCAAACTGGGTTTGTATATGTTTATTCATCCATTTATCGTTTGGCCAAAAATAAGCCCCTTTTGGCAATTCTTTGTCGTAGCCCCCATTTAAAGCTGCTTCCCGATTTTCACTTAAATCTTTCAAAAAACAAAAATATTGCACAGATTTTTCTCAAATTTGGTTTGTGTATATTTGTATATATATCAAAATATAAATGACTTTACCAAATATGGTCAGGATCGGTCCATTTTTAGACCTAGTCCCCATATAAATATAGCAAGGGATATGAACTTTTTCATGTCTGCAGCTAAAAAAAATTAATAACAATGCCTCAAATTTGGTATATGCTTATTTTCTATATCCAATTAGTTGGACCGAAGAGATAGGGGCTCTAAACCATGATATAGGGTATCGTATAGTCGGTCTAGACCGACTATAATTTTCTCACTTGTTTTTCTATTAATATTATGCCATCTCTTTCTTACATATTATTTACTATTTTTATTGTGGTTGGCAATATATATTAACTTAGCTGACACATCTCCCAATGAACTAAAGGGCTGTTGAACTAGAAGATCACACTAGTTCAGTCAACCGTACTGAACTTAAAAGACTGCTTACTCAGTTGATTTAGAAATCACAACTATAGTCATTAGTAATCAGAAATCAAAATAGATAGTTTATTTGGTACAAAGTTAAATTCATGTAACTTAGCTAAAACGAACCTAATGAGAATCTAAGCAAAGAAATACTAGTTAAGCTTTTTCCATTATAACAAACTAAAATATAAAATAATTTTGAAACAAATGTGTATGTCTATGATTAAAAAGATTGAGTTAGAAATTATTTTATTTATTTTAATTTTGTGTATTTTTCTTTTATATATTTTAAATTTATTTATTTTTGTTTTATTTATTTTAGTTTTATGTATTTTGATTATATTTTTTTAAATTTGATTAATTTTGATTGAAAAAGTTTCATTTCATTCATACAGTAAGTACTCCTAGTTACCAAAAATTAATTATTTGTTTTATTATTTATATATGTGTAAAAAAAGCTCCTAATTTTTGTATTTCTTTTTCTCCTTCTTTCCTTTACTATTCAGCTTTTCATTAGCAGTTTTTCATGTTTTGGGCTATTTTCGAAAAAGGTGCTTTTTGAAGAAAAGCTATTTTTTTTAAGAAAATATACTTTTATTGAAATTGGATGTTTTAGTGCAAGCTACCTGTTAAGCAATTTTCCTTTTTTAAGAAAATCTAGTTTTTAAGAAAATGTGCTTCTTAAGAAATTTTACTTTTCTAAGAATAGGGACTTTTTACGAAAAGACACTTAAAATATAGCTACATTTTAAGCAAAGATAAATTTTAAGAAAGGGTGCCTTTTAACAATAGTTCGCTTTTTAATAAAAGATATACTTTTTAAACATTGCACCTTTTTTATAATAACCTAACCCATAAAAACCAAGTTTTTATTAAAACTCTTCCTTTCCTTATGCATATGAGTTTTGAATATCTGCGTGACTGTGCGTAACTGTGCCTGAATATTACAAAGTTAATCTTTTTTTACAGCAACTCTATCGACCAAGTTTCAGATCTATCGGATAAGGGGAAATGGGTTTTAAATCACTCCTTGACTGTGCGTGACTATGCGTGACTGTGCGTGACATGTCGTTTTTAATCTTTTTTCACAGCAAGTGTGTGTACCACGTTTCAGATTGATTGGATGAGGGGAAATGACATTTAGATCACTTCGTGACTGTGCGTGACCACTACCCCAAAATTAATCTGTAGTCACAACAAGACTATGGGCCAAGTTTCAGATCAATTGGATAAGGGGGAATGGGGTTGACCCACGACAGACAGATAGAGAGACAGACAGACAGACAGAGAGTACGAGTTAATAGAAAGAGTTTAAAAAAAGTAGTTTCAAGAAAGGTATTTTTTAAAAAAAGATACTCTTTAATGAGAAATGACCTTTTTAAGAAAAAGGAGTATTTTTAAGAAAATCTAAACTTTTTTACGAAATGGAACATTTTTACGAAGTGGTACTTTTTTACGAAATGGTACTTTTTACGAAAAGGTACTTTTTTTAAGAAATGTTAGTTTTCAAGAAATGGTGCTTATTATAGGGAAAAGTGGTTTTCAAGTATAGGTACATTTCTAAGAGAAGGTAATATATATTGAATTTTTTTATATGAAAAGGTACTTTTTTTAAAGAAAATTCACTTATTTAAGTTTTTAAGGATATTAATTTTATTGAATTATAAATTGATGAAGTTTTAGGCCAAATCCTCTAATATTCTGGTGTTTACGTTTAATGTTGTTATAAATGATTTTTAAATGTTTGACGGCATGCTCTCCGTTAATAATACTAAATACTAGGTATTCTTCGACCTTTTTGTTGTTATTAAATTATAAATTGTTTCGCCTCAAGCTTAATCAATTTACAATTTAATAAAAATAAAAAGGTCGAAGAAGTACTATTGGATTTAATTTTTGTAAGAAAATGAATATTTTTAAGATAATTCACTTTTAAGAAGCTGATTTTTTTAAAGTTGCTTTCTTAAGGAAACGTACTTTTTAAGGAAAAGGGATTTTTTCCAATATTACACTTTTTAAAAAAGTGTTTAATACATTAAATTAATCAAAGCGATTTTAATGTATTATATATTTCAATATAGATTTTTTATAATCTTACAAATATGAAAACAAAATATTTATTGGATTGTTCGTAATTCATTGTGTATGACCTGTATGACATACACCAGTTAACATTCTTTTGCAGTCTGCGTATGCATATCAATTTAACGATCTTTAACAACAGCAACAAACACAAAAAGTCAGTCACTGAGTGAGTGGCGGCGGTGTTGGTTTTTTGTGTCTTCAAAAAAAATTTAAAAAAATCACACAAAAAAGATGAGTGTTGCTAAATCTTGTCAGAGGGCTATATTGTGGCACCCCATGGCGCAAATACTTTACCCGATTACCCATCTTACAATTTTTTTTTTTGCTTGGCACTCGTTGCCATGTGTTGGTTGATATTTATAATACGCAATAAAACTAAACAAAAAAAAAAAAAAACTATAAAGAATTTATAAAATAAAAGAGCGTTTTTTGCATTCCTTTGTTTAAACTATTGTTTCCTTTTTTTTTTTCTTCGATTTGAACAACAACTTGCAGTATGCTAAAATCAAAGTTAACATTTATGCTACAAATATTGCTGTTGTTGCTGGTTATTGCTGTACGACATATAATAATTGTTTGTTTATTATTGTGATTGCTGTTGATTTTTCTGTTGTGTGTTTAAGTATATTTAACAATATTTGCATTCTAGTATGTCTTTTTTGCATTCGTAGCTCAACGTGAGTTGGTATTTTTTTTTTCCTTTGTTGAAAATAAGTTTTGTTTGTTAGTGTTTTAAGTTGAGCATATTGTTTCTTTTTACAGATGTTTATCACTATTATATAGAGGTTAATTTATTTATATAAATAACTTGGGAAAATTGTTAATATTTGTTTGGTGTGTTTTGCATTTGTTTGGGAATTATTTCTTAGCCTAAATGTCACAAATTCTACTTTTATTTAAAAATTAAGAGAATTTGTTATAAAGAATTTATAAATTAAAAGTTTTTTTTTTTAATTATAAATAATTGTTTGTTATAATATCGAAAAAATTATTTAAAGTGAGCTCTAAAACTTTATGAAATAAAAATACGGTACTTATTATATCAACTAATAAAATACATTACTCAACTAGACCCAGGCGTTATATACAAGGATCTATTGTTCAACTTATCACCATTGACTTCCTGAAAACTATCTCTGATCTATATATAACAATACTGTTAGCATACAACACTATGCTGTCATCAGAACACTATCCTGTCACCTTCAAAATAGAAGCTCTGGAAATTATAGAGGATATTACAAGACTGGATTTTAAAAGCGCAGATTGGAAGCAGCTTAAACAAAATATTGAGTAGCCTCTTGCTCTAGTTAATATCAATAAATTTTCGCCCACACAAGTAATATCAACAATTGTGAAGCACAAATAATAAAAATCTTAAAATATCGTTCCAGTTTTCTGTAGATGAAAATGTTCGTACATAAACTTTTATTTTTTTTTTTATTTATTTATTTAATGTCTATGGAATTACAAATGTCCTTACAGACTAACATATTTAGTGTATAAAATACATATAACAAATAAAATGACGATTTAATTATTTATTTAATTTTACGTTTCTTTACGATTCTTTAATTTCTGACAAATCTATGATGTGGTAAAATCTATTAAATTACTCACATAACCGGCGAAATGGACCATTATTAGCATAGTTAAATTGAAAATAATTAATATTTAAGACCTTAAAGTTTCTTGTAGGTCTCGATGGTATATTAGTTTGAATTCTACTTAACAAGTAATTGGAGTCAATGTCAGTAACTTGATTAGAGCAAGTCTGGATTCATAAGAGGGTAAGGCATGGGAGTTCCAACCAAGTCCACGTAGACAGAATAAAAGAAATTGTTTCTGGACAGATTCAACGAAATTTATATGAATAATGTAACATGGATTCCATATTATAAAACCATATTCCAGGATGGTACAACCCAGGGATGTTATATGTGGCTGTTTGGTTATATATGGATCAGAAAATTCTTTACTCCATCATTTAATAAATCCAAGAACATCAAGCTTTATTTATTGCTGAAGATATATGCGGACGAAAGTTTAATCTATGATCTAATAAGATGCCAAGATCTGAGAATGTATCAACGGATTCCAATTCACTTTCATTCACACTCATTCACAAAATAAGTAGTATGTGGATTATTACATCTGCAAAAGGACATATGCTTGCGTTTTTTTTTATACTGAGCTCCATAAGGTTTGCACCATTCACAAAAATTATTTAAATCGGATTGGAGCAAAAAATCTTGAAAGTAATTTTGAAGAGAGGAAAATAGTTTGACATCATAAGCATATAAGAGAATTTTAAGGTGTTAAATAACAGAAAGGAGATCATTGATAATTAAAGTAAAAAGTACTGGACGAAGATTACTTCCTTGTGGAACACCAGAAAACACTTAGATTTTTTTAGAGACAGCTTTTCTAAATTTAACCCGCATTCTGATACACTACAGAAAAATGTTCATTAGATGGTAAGGAAATTATTTTTTTGACAAATCAACCGTACGAGGAGGCAATTGAACAGCATTAGACGAAAATATACTCACGAATTATAGATTTCGGTGGCCAAAAAATCTGGATTTACAACCGCAGCAGACACTTCTTCAGGAAGGATAATATTTAAAGATGCTTTATTTCGTTTTTCAGCGTTTTTAAATTTAAAAACATTTATGTCAATATTAATTGGAAGGCGTGATTTTATGTAAAATGCTACATCTTCCTCTGTTGTCTCAGCTGCAAATCGATCAGCAAAAATCAGAATTGGAATAAGTTTATCTTAAAACTTGTAGTCTGTCCAAAGAAGTTTGGTGTATCAGTAATTCATTAAGATGTAAAAAGAGTTAAATGTAATGATCTGAATTTCGTTTAAGACAGCTGACCAATTTTAAAAAACTCATTAACTTAATTTGACATAAAACACAGTTCGGAGATAAATTTAACAGAAACATTCAACGAATTAGAACTGCAATATATTACAAACATTAATACCGAAAATTATATCACACTAGAAGAGGGTAGACTAAATGTGAGGCAACTGAGAAATGACAAAGCGCCAGGCTTTGATGGAACCCTTAAAAAAATACTAACCATGATAATTTTTGTTAAATATACTTAATACTTGTCTGAAATTTGGTTACTTTCCATCTAGTTTCACATATGATAAGGTTACAAAAATGAGAAGAAGATAATAGATAAACTGATAAGCCTTTTGAGCTGGCGTTGACCAAATGTTTCAAAAATTAATTCTTCCGCGAATGAATATTTTTAACGAATAGAATGACTTAAACAAAAAGAATAATTTGGATTTCGAAGACAACAATGCACCAAATAACAAGTAAGAAATTATATTAGGTCTAGACCGACTATACGATACCCTATACCATGGTTTAGAGACTCTATCTCTTCGGTCCACCTAATTCGATATAGAAAATAATCATAAACCAAATTTGAGTGGCATTATTATTAATTTTTTGGCTGCAGATATGAAAAAGTTTATACCGGATGCTATATTTAAATGGGAAGTAGGTCGAAATGTGGACCGATGGTGACCATATTTGGTAAAGTCACTTATATTTTGAAAAAATACATACAAACCAAATTTAAGAAAAATCTGTGAAATATTTTGGTTCTTTGATAGATTTAAGTGAAGATCGGGAAGCAGCTCTATATGGGGCCTATGACTAAGAATTATCCTATAGGGATATTTTTGGAATACTTATTAACGGATGTAATAAACATATGCGCACCCAATTTTACTGAGATCTATATGATAATTTGGATCTTATGTCGATTTCATAGGGGTCATTTGTATGGGGACTAGGCCTGGCCATCGACCAAATTACACCAATTTCAACAGCGTTCATTCTATGGGCGGTAAGACCATATATATCAAATTTCATTAATATATATTCATATTTTCGATCTGTAGTTTGATTACAAATTTTACATGGACACACAGACGGACGGACAGACGGACATTCGGACCGACGGACATTCGGACCGACGGACATCCCTAAATCGACTCAGAAAGTTTTTATTAATAACTTAAAAAAAAACAGTTTCAGAGAAATGGGGATTTTACGTAAATATAAAGCATTTACATAGCCCAAATCGTTCTTAAGTCGACTTAGGCGGTTATCCCTTGTGACCACCGATGTATAAAATTTAAAATTTGTTTGTTTATTTGTTTGTATGTGGTTTTGACATTAATAGGTGCCTAACTCATTGAACCGATATTCTTGAAATTTTTAGAGTGTGTAAGTTTGTATTGGGAAAGTAAAATGGGCTATATTTCTTTTAATATATGAAGTGGGCGTGGCACCTCCCACATATATCCAATTTTTAACATCATATATCTGGAGCTCTATGATAGTAAGAGTCTTGAAACTTTGTAGGATTGCATAAGTTAGTAATGTGAGAGTTGGGCTAAAAATGGGCAGGACAAAACCAATGGGCCTTGCGGCTCCCATGCATGGTAAATACATATCATCATATATCTACAGTACTATGATGGTCAGAGTCTTGAAACTTTCTGCGCGTCAATTGGTTGTTAATGTGAGTAGTCGTACCAAAAATGGGCGGGATTGGATTAGTGGGCATGGCACCTCCCATACAAAAAATTATAGCTTACCCTGTTGTGCTTCGTTACGACTTACATTGAATATATATTTTTTTTTTTTTGTAATAAATGCTTCCTATGTTCATTTCACAAAGCAAAATAGAAAATACAACTTAAAAAAATTTGTTTTTTTAATTTTATTGAGAAAATAAATGTTTGATGTTTTTCTGTTCTAAACTCAGAAACTATGACATTTCTCTATATATCGGTAAAATGATGTAGTAATTTCTGACAAACGGAACGTTTAAAGTATATGCTAAAATTGCTAAATTCTCAGCTAGGATTTGCACAAAGTGCAGTACTTTCCCCAATCTAGTAATCGCTCTTAATTTCAGATTTTGTTGCTTGTCGAAGCACTGAATTAGCACTCTATGCCGATGATGTGGGTATGGCTACCAAAGGTAAACTATCAAATGAAAAAGGTCATAAGCTTGGAAAATGCTTGCAAATATGTACATGGCATTAGAATTATTGGAAAATCCATATGAACGCAGATAAAACCCAAAAATATTCTTTCCTTTTAATAAGTGTCCGAAGCGTGTTTCGACTCCACTACGAAAAAAATGTTATCCCAGTTAGTGATTCTATAAAATACATTTACTAATCCCATCGGATACATTGCGGACAAAGCCATGAGGTGCATTAGAGCTCCATATCTACTACTAAGTAAAACGCCACAACTTAATTCTTACAATAGAATTATCTATACTAATATAATAAAGAGGTAATGTGTGTTTGTTTGTTTGTTTGTTTGTAGGAGGTAATCTCCGTAACTACCCATCTGATCTTCCTGAAATTTTCACAGGGTCTTACTGCGGATATGGGAAGTGCTATAGGCTATAATTTTTTAAATTTTTTTGGTGGGCGTGGCTCCTCCCACACAAAGTAAATTTTTAATATCATGTACATATATTGAGTACTATGATAGGGAGAGCTTTGCAAATTTGTGTGAGGTTACCTATTGTTAATAGTAGTAGCTACTCCGGAAATGGGCGGGATCGGATAAATGGGCGTGGTACCTCCCATACAAGAAATAGTTCAATATTATATATCTCGAGTAATGTGATAGAGAGCTTTTAAAATTTTTCTGATATCGCCTATTATTAATGTGAGTAGCCGGATGCAAAATGGGCAGTATCGGACGAATAGGCGTGGCCCCTGCCATACAAATTAAATATAAAATGCCCTATATCTGGAGTACTGAAATAGTGAGAGTCTTGGGACTTTGTGTGAGCCCATAAGTTATTCATTTGATTAGTTAAACAAAAAATGGGCGTGCTCGGAGCAGTGGGCGTGGCACCGCCCATACAAAGTAAATATATGATATGATATAACTGGTGTGTTAAAAAAGGAAGCTTTGACACTTTGCACGAGCCTACAAGATCTTAGTATGAATAGTCGAACAAAAAATTGGCGGGTTCACACCAATGGGCGTGGCACTCCCCATGCAAAGTAACTATTTAATGTCATATATCTGGAGTATTGTAAAAGAGAGAGCTTTGCGGCTTTGCGTGAGCCCATAGGTTCTTTGTGTGATTAGTCGAACAAAAAAATGGGCGTGATAGGAGCAGTGGGCATAGCACCGTCCATGCAAAGTAGATGTATAATATCATGTAACTGGTGTACTAAAAAAGGGAAAGACTCGACATTTTGCATGAGTCCATTAGATATTAATGTGAGTAGTCCAATAAAAATTGGGCGGGATGGGATTAGTGGGCGTGGCACCTCCTATGTACAAAATATAAAGCACCACGAAAGCGACAGTCTTTTGACAAGTTCATTAGTTATCAATGTGATTTGTCGTGGAAAATATATCGCCAAAAATATATCACCCAAAAATCGCGAAAAATAAAAATCGCCCAAAAAACAAAAATCTTCAAAATCAAAAATCGTTAAAAAGAAGAATTGCCAAATTATATTCTAAGTTCAAGGCCAATAGTTAAGTATTTGTTCGTTTGTTTGTTTGTAGGAGGTAATCTCCGTAACTACTCATCTGATCTTCCTGAAATTTTCACATAGTCTTACTGCGGATATGGGAGTGCTACAGGCTTTAATTTTTTTAAATATTTTTAGTGGGCGTGGCACCTCCCAAACAAAGTAAATTTTTAATATCATATACATTAAGTACTATGATAGAGAAAGCTTTGTAAATTTGTCTCATATCATCTATTATTAACGTGAGTAGTTAGACAAAAATATGGGCGGGATTAGACAAATGCGCGTCATATTCCCACAGAAACTTAATATTAAATGTGATATATCTGAATTAGTGTATTAGTGAGAGCCTTGCGACTTTGCGTGTGCTAGTATTAGTAGTATTATATAAAACCTTTACGAGATAGTTGTTATGTTTGAAGTAAACAGACAAAAACCCATATAAAGAGAACTCGAGTAATGCAGATTGAAGTATTTGAAATAATTCACAAACTATTTTAAGCCATGCACGTGACATTCACATTAGATATTTAGATCAAATCATAAAAGATATAATAGCAATTCAGTTGAGATGTAATAGCATCTGCAAACAGATTCAGGAATTGTGAGTACGATTTAATTAAACACTTTACGGTTAGAGTATTATTTATTTATTTCAGTCAATAGAATATGATATCCTTATAGACTGTGATTAAAATAATTACATATGTAAAAATTTATGCACAAAAATTTACAAACTAAATAATGTAAAGAGGAGCAATTTAAACAATCTTTTGATTTAAAAAATTCTATTACCTGGCTTGGGATTCCATTTAAAGCTATTTCATTAATAGAATTTATATCGTCACACACGCCATTTAAAGTAATATTTTTGGGCATAGTTTGTGCGATGGAATGGAATATACAAAATATTAAGGTGACGAAGTATTATAGGTGGAACATACAACTGTATTTGTGATAGCAAATCTAAATAATAAATATTGCAGATTGAAATCTAAGTTGATATTCTAATGTTTCGAGACCTAATAATAATCCGTTTGATCTATAAGAGGGTATAAGATCAACAAATTTAAATATTGAAAGTAAGTATTTAAGAAAAATACGCTGCACTCTTTCAATACGAGAGATGTATACTATATTCCACAGTTTGAGCTCCAAACAGCAGTAGCATACTCTAACTTTGACGTAAAATGTATACAATCTTACCCTACATGGGTCAGAAAAGGCAGAACAACTTCTCCTTATAAACGCAAGTATGGCATAAGCTTTGGCACAATATAATTAGTATATGGAATAAAAGACATGGTTGAGTCAAACACAACACCTAGATCAATTGTTGAGTCTGCATTTTTCAATTTATAATTAGCAATTTAGAAAACCGATTGAATTGGGCTTTTAGTTTTGTTGAAACAGATATGAAGGCATTTTTCAAGATTTAATTGAAGGCTGTTGAATAAACACCATTTGTGTAGATTGTCTAAATCATTATGAACGTTTAGTACATCATTGATAGAATTTATATTAGTTTATATTTTTACGTCATCAGCATATAATAAATAGCTTAAATTAGAAAAACAACTCGATACATCATTTATGAAAAGATTAAAAAACAGCGGACCCAAAATTCTACCTCGAGGGACGCCTGATATTTGTATATATGGCGAAGATTCATAACTTTTAACAACTACTCTACACACTCCATTTGTTATATATGACTTTATTGACATTACCCAACTTAAAATAGAGAATACCTAAGGACACTCTATCAAAGGCCTTAGAGAAGTCAATATAAATGACCTGAACTCGTTTGCCTAATTGTAAAGCTGATAAACAATACTCACCATTGTTAGTTGTAGTTGACCTTCCTGAATAACAGACATGTTGACATGGATATATAAGAGATTTTATTAAGAAAAAATAGCTTTCTATAAACTACATGCTTAAAAACTATCGAAACGCATAACTTGGATATCGGCCTACAACTGGTTACGTAATCCTTTCTGCAATTCTTAAAAATTGGTGTAATAAATGGTAAAGTGACAAATTAAATATATAGATAAGAGAAAAAGTAATGGATGGACATTTTTTGAATAAATAAGTGCATACATAGACCTACATAGTCAGACTTCATATTGTTTTTTATGTGCATTAATGCATTATAGACATCATCTTCCGGAACTTCTAGGATACCAATGTCTAGCATATAAAGTAAATTTAAGTATCTAGCTGTATGGATCGTGAAAGATTTGAAATTTGAACTAAAATAATGTGCGAATACATGGGCTGTATTGTTTCCCGATTCAGAAATCTGGTCCCCATATATAATTTTCGATGGAATATCCGAAACTTTTTCTTCGATTTAACGAAAGACCGGAACGATTTCAGAATACTTCCTATTTAATCCTCTTTCTGTAAACTTAAATTCTCTTTGACAATAGATAAACTTTCCAGGGCTTCCTACACTGACACAATCAATATAATGTTTATTTAGCTTATTACGGATTTTTTTGAGTTTTTTAAAACCTGGACTGTACCAAGATAGCTTATTAGGTTTGGCGTTAATTAAAGGAATGTTTTTATTGCAAATTCCCAAAACCAAATTTCAAAATTTCTCATAACAAAAAGATGCTGATTTTTGCAAAATATCTGTCATTTTGAAGATATGAATAACGCTGGATTATTTAATTCATCTACACGTTAGAGCATAACATTTGAGAAATCTTTGAAAGAATTTTTAATTAATCTCTGGAGGCATTGTTGTTTTGTGGTGAACATCAGAACTCGTTACCCGATGAAATGAAAGAAAAAAATCGAAATGCGTTTAAAAGGTGACATGTTTGCTGAAGTAGTGACGAAGAGTTTTTTAATTTGTTGTTAGAAAATTGGGAAGAAAATGGAAAGTAAAAAAAAATTCTTCGTGGTTACCTTATGATTTATGTGTAGACATAGTGTATAAAATTTCGAAAGAATCGGTCAGGTAGGTTTTTAGGTATGAAGTTCACGGACTTCGAACATTTATTTGAGAGAAAATCGATTTATGGTTTTTTAAAAACTGATTTATATACGATATACTGTATGAGGCCGGTTGCTGGAAATGCTGTATCTTCTTAAGTTTTGCTCTGATTTACTTGAACTTTTGACAGATTTACTTGAAATCAGAAGGAGAAATGCAAAAATAAAAGGTTTTAAAAAATTACCCCCTTAAGAGATACTGGACATTGTAGATATTAAAAAAAACTGTACGCGTCTACTGCAAATAATTAAGCACTATGGTGCACATTAGAAGCAGAAATTGCCAGCAAACTCTTACATAGATAAAACTTGAAAGCATCTGGAACAAAAAGCAGATCCAAAGATGGTTAAAGGGGTTAGAAATATGATCAATTTCAACCAAATCTAAACCTAACGTATTATTGCTAGGTAATAACTCCGTACCATCACAAACTTGTGACCACAAAATTTCTTTAAGATTGAAATCTCCTAAAACACAGATTCGAGAATTTTTTCCCGTCTAATGTAATGATATTTTGTACTCATGCCACACACAATCGTACTAGCAGGTGGAATGTATAGAGTGATATAAACAGTTGATCTATTCATCCATCCATATTATCAATGGCAATTAAAGACTTACATTCATGCTTGACTTCAACAAGTAGAAGAGCCGGTGAAAATCTCATTTCTATCCATCCGATAAACATTTAAAATTCAGCATCAGCAAATTCGGCATTTAACCATGTTTGCACCCACACAATTACATCATATTCACATTGAGAACAAAAGTAATGAACCATTTTGGACTTTGTACGCATTCCTGTTAAACCATCCAAGTGTCAATGTAAACAGATGTGATTTATGTTCCACTGGCACAGTTAAACTCCCGGTTTCCTTGATAACATTTAAATATCCCTGTATTTTTCAAATTTCGTTTACGATCTATATGTTGAAATATTTTAGATATCCGCAAGATAGTCTCATAACTTTTACTTTTACTCTATAATATGATACCAATTGAATAAAATAAATAATAATCTTACCCATAAAAACAAAGTTTTTACTAAAACTCTTTCTTTCCGTATGCATATGAGTTTTGAATCTCTGGGTGACTGTGCGAGACTTTTTGTGACTATTTTAAAATTAATCTTTGGTCACAACCAGTCTATGGACCAAGTTTTAGATTGATTGGACGATATGAAGCGGCGTTTAAATCAGTCTGTGACTGTGCGTGACTATGAGTGACTGTGTGTGATGTTAAATGAAAACCGATAATCTTGGAAATTTTGTAATATATTTTATTTTATCACATCCTTTAATATATTCAATAATTTTCAGTAAGAACAAGAATTGAAGTGTATGTTGGGATCCGGAAGATTGATTCCATTTTGGTTTTTGATTCTGGAATATTTATTTAATACTAGCAGATTCCAGCTGTCGAAATTCGAGTGCAAATTCTAGGAAATTTAATTTTTTCATTTAATAAATTATTACAATTCACACTTTTTAAATATCTATGGCATTATTGGGTTATGTCCAAAATTATTTTTCAATTCACACAATTATTATTGTGAAAGAAGTGAACAAGCTCATTTTTTTACAAACAGATTAATAAATTTAATAAACACACACATATCATTGTATAATTTTACGTATGTATTAGTAGCAACTGGAAATGCTATTTTACTCTAAAAAAGTGCAAAAATTTTAAAATCTGTAAATCTGGTGGACATCTAAAAAGAAATGCCTTTGGAATAAGATACATTTAGTGAAAATCGGGAGAAAGTTGTTTAACAAATCATAGGTCACAAGAAATCACATTACCTATTAATATTATAGATAACGAAGGATCATTATTAGATATTTTCTATACTAAGACGCATTATCAAGCGGTAGAACATAAAACTCTTCGCAATGCTTTAAGGGCTCTTAGATAATACTTGTACAACACTTTCTTTGTTAATGCTCTATGCTGTGGCGCTACTTAACCAATTGTTAGAGATTATGGTAATAAGGGTACATATCTGGTGGTACTAGTGTTAATAGAAAACCTTCGAATTATGTTATTTATATAAAATTACTTATTTGGATGTGATACAGATAACCAAACAAAAGACTTAAGACAGAAACTTTACTTAACTCTGTGAGTCTTAAAAATATCTAAAAAAAAAAATACAAAATCTATTAATGTATTCTTAATATACAAAACTTAAATAAGAGAAACACTTGACAAATTCTTGTCACGTACAAACATTTCATTCATTAAAAAAAAACTATCTTTGAGAAATGAAAAACCTAATAGAAGACGACCAAGCAAATATGCTAACATATAATATTTTGGAAGAGGAAGGTAATAAACAAAGAATAAGAAGCTACAAATGTAACAAAAACATTGTCATTTGTTTTTTTGTTTTTCCTTTTTGGAGGCCACTAATCATTTGCCACTTGTATGACAAGGTAAACACGACAAGTAATAATCCATAATGCCTTTAACTACTTACATCTACAAAATAAATTGTAACCTTTATGTGATTTTATAGTTTAGGAAAACAATACGATGATAACAAAACAACAACAAAAATACAAGAATGAATCCACTTAGAAGCCGAACAATTTCCCTGGAATTTAATCTTTATTAAGAAATAATATATTTTTTTAACATTCTTTGTTTAATTTTTTTATATTTTTTTATTATAGAAATTTGTTAGGTTTGAGTATTTTTCATTACCAAATTTTGTATGACTGTTGCCACCCTGATTGATATTAAGCCACAAAAAAGAAAGTAAAATTATTTGATACAATGTCTAGAACGAGTAGAAGAAAATGTAGCAGTGGAAAAAAATATCTTGAACATTTCCTTTCCCACATTTTTACACGTATATTGGAAAATATAATGATATAAGAAAAAACGTTATAAAAGAAATTGAAAAGCAGCAAACAGTTTCTATGCACTTTTATGTTGACAAAAGATTTGCCGACTTTTAAAGCAACACTTACGATAAGATAGAAAATTGTTAACAATCAAACAGAAAATGATGACCAGCTAAAGATGTCCTTTTTTTTGAGGCCTTATTTAAGAAAAAAATTTAAGACATTCACACACAAACTAAAGCCATAATTCACTCACTATATATGAGATCAATACAATTGAGTTTAGACCAAAAGGGAAACAAAAAATAATAAAAGATATTTTTGAATCATTGTTTAGCATGTGTTACAATGGAAAAAACATAACTGTTTAACAAGTTTAACACAGCAAGGATTGAAATTTTTTTTCATGGCATTTTTCTCAGCCTCGTCAAAGGTAAAATAAAGTGTAAATATTTTTCCCAGGCCTTAAGAGTATTTTGACAGATTTTTTTCCCTTTATAAGATCATTGGAAAAACAAGTGTTTATTTTTTGTATTTTTCTATTTAGATTTTATAGTCATTTTGTTTAGTATGAAAATATTTTGTAGGTCATAAAATGTTTTTTTTTTTTAGTACATTTTGCAAATTGTCTATGTGATACTAGACAAAAGATGATTATTTTACGAGTTTTAAGGCGCCAGCTATATATAATACTATTATTTGGATATAATATTATTTAGCTAGCATTAAGGACATTTATTTAATATCTCTGCCTGTTTGAATTTTGTGGTTAAATAAAAACATTGACTTTATCCACTATTAAAAAAAACTATATACGAAATGTATGTTTTGTAAGTCTTTTATTATATGCAAATATTTAAGTTCGAATCTTAAGTCTTTTGTTTTAACAATTATTAAAATTAATAAACATTAAATAATATAATAAAATTTTAATTGTAGAGTTATAAAAAAATGTACTTTAAGTTCGTTAGCAAATAATGATTTTTATTATAAGATCTCAATTAACGTAATTTGGAGTTTTTTTTAGTTTGTTCAAAAAAAAAAAACTGTCTTAGATTCTGAGAAAAATGTTTAGTTGAAGACCAGCTAGATGAAGTGGTGACATCAAAATTATTTTAAAATATTTATATTTAGATAACCAAACATTTTAACATAATATTTCTGAATTTCCAAGCTTTCGATTAATTTGAAAACTTTTATAAAGTTAGAAAAAAAAATCTAAAAACTGTTTCGAGCAATTTGACACTTTTTTGCAATTTGAATTTAATCTAAATAGAAAAAGATTTCTTTTTATTCATGTCTTAAACATAATAGCAAGATTAATTTATAATCACCCTTTGTTTTCTGAAACATATAATTAATATTGATCCATTAAATATTATTTATGTGAGTTTCTTCTTCATTCACATAAAGTTTCATATAACACCAGTTTACAAACGAATCAAAAAAATATTAACGACTACACCCTCTTCCTACTTAGTGTATAATTTAATTAAATGTTAACCTTGCAGTTATCGATTTAATGTTTGCTAATAAAGACCATCAATTTAAACAAAAAAAAAAAAAAAAAATTAGCAACTTTTTACATTCACAACAAGGGATACTCTTTTAAAAACCACAAATTTCATTCATTTGCTGGTTGATATGCGATCACAGGCTATGAAGACCAGCCAGAAGTAACAAAATGTATCCCATTTATTAATTTTAATGCTGCTGCTGTTGCCGCCGACCCAGGTCATAAGCTTCTAGAGACACAGTGTTTCGAAAAGAATTTAAAATAATAACTTTTTTGGTGAAAAATAATAATTTTAAGATAAGTGGAAAATTTATTTGATTTGGAAGATTTTATCTTAATCCATTAATTTACTTTGTTAGATGGATAACGTTTAAAAGATGATACAAATCAATATGTTGGCTGTATTTTTTTAGGCCAGTTCCATTTGGATTTTTTTTGCCTTTGATATTAAACTATTCCAGGTTCCGTATATTGTTATGAAAAACTTTCCTACGAAAAGTAAGGCCATAGCTTTGGGTGACTGGCAGATTGGGGCGACATATCAATCCTTCACAAGATATTATGGAACTTAATTTTTAAAACACTATGTGAGTCCGATCGCTGGGGCGATGTGCAAGCATCTAGTTACACATCAATTAATATGAAACAGTAAGTGCCATCTATGTATAGCAAGCAACTATGGTTGTTATACTTGATGGTTGCAGTTTTTGCTATACATTCTTGGCGGTTTCTGTTGGTTGCTGAATCAGCTAAATAAATTTAAAACATAATATTTGCACCAATACACTTACATATACCTCACACCAAATTTTCCTTAAGCTGTTTTTGTGATTGTATTGTGAAAGAGATTTCTACCCCCTGAGCGCATAGATGTTTACACATCAAAAATAAAAAATTAACAAATAAAAAAAAATTGTTCTCCTACAATAGCGGATATTGTTCTTGATAATTTGCTGGACGATGCAATAATAGAATTAAAAAATAAAAATATCAATATAAAATACATAGCAAAATATGTAGACGACATTTTCGCTATCATTAATAAGGACGATAAGGACGAAATTCTTAAAATTTTAAATTCTCACCATCAAAAAATTAAATTCACCATCGAAATAGAAAAAAATAATGAAATAGCATACCTCGACGCAAAACTACGGAAAAATAAGGATAACATTATTTTTAATTGGTATTCTAAGGAAACAGCTTCAGGCAGACTTATGAATTTTAACGCCACACAACCCAGAAGCCAGATTATAAATACAGCGAGAAATTTAATAGGGAGGGTACTGAAAATTAGTGACAAAATATTCCACAACGAAAATATTAACATAATACAAGAAATATTGATACAAAATAGTTTCCCTAGAAAATTAATAAATTCTTTAATAGATGACGTATTTAGGCGATTAAACAAAAATAGGAAAATTGACAACACTGATGAAATAGAAAACAAAAAATTCTACAGTGTACCATACATCCCTGGCCTTACTGACAAAAGAAACATGATAACAACACTGAAACAAAATAACATATGTTTTGCGTATAAGCCTAACAAAACAACAAATGCAATATTCACTAAAATAAAAGCGCCAGTAGAAAAACAACAACAAAATAACGTTGTTTATGAAATAGGATGTAAAGGAAACAACGAAGAATACTGTGATCAGGTGTATATAGGAACAACAAAGAGAGCTTTATCAACAAGGATAGGAGAACACAAAATGGATATTACGCGACAGAAAGAAACAACAGCACTAGCCATGCATATGATCAGTTCACACCATGCACCAGATTTTCAACGTATTAGAATATTAGACAAGGAGGAAAATATGAAAAAGAGATTTACGAAGGAAAGCTTGAGAATTCAGCAAAACATAAAAAAGACAATGAATTTCAAAGAAGACACCAACAACATATGTGCAAGTTATAGAGTAGCCATCAAATAAACTATGATACAATTTTTAAATATTATGTGTTTTAATAATTCCATGTTCTTTGTTTTTTGTATTATATATGTTAAATGTAAATTTTTGTTTTTAAAATTTGTTTTTTAATGTAATAATATATAAAAAAATGTAAGTTCTAAATGTTATTTGGTAAAAAATTGTTAATCAATGTCATGTTCTTATTAAATAGACGATCCCCAGAAGAAGTCGACAAAAAATCGACGAAACGTCGGGAAAAAATGTATTAAAATTGTGTTTTTAATTACATAAAAGATTATAGGCCGTATTAGCTTAATAAGGAAATACAAACAGATTGTTTACTTTTTGTTCGTTATTTAAAATAAATTCATGTTTATCATTTAGTAGGCTTTGCATTTCATTTTTTTCTTAATTCGAGGAATGATATCTAAACAAATAGCGATTGTGACGAAATTCATATTTATAATTTCTTTTGTTTATCGTAGTTAAAAAAATCCGCCAACATTATAAAGAATGCATTACTAAGTCTGTGGTGAACTTCGTTATTCTTTGTTTTGGTATAAAGAACTTTTATATATTAAATTATATATATCTATTAAAGTGGTTAAAATTCGGTTGGTATACCGCCCCCACCAATAGGGAAATATTTTGATCAATGAATATGTCTTTTCTGATCAAACAATCTGTAATAATGATTAAAATTATGATAAAAAGAAAACACAAAAAAAATTTTTTTGTTCATTTTACAAAAAATGTTTGAAAGTGAAGAATTTAGATCAATTACTTGCAAGATGAAAATTTTCTTCCTTGGAAGTTCTGACTAAGAAATGTAAATCGCCGATGCTATTTTGTACGTTAAGGCTTAGCCTTTGCAACAAAGTCTTTTTACTGTTCTAAGTGGAACATCAAATGCGCGTATTACTGCTCATTTCGGATTTGGATTGGAGAGTGACACTTAACCCTTTCCGAAATTAATGTGCCTAAAATTTAAGCCCGGATGACATCATAATTGGGGGTCCTGGAATAGAGGTCGAAGTTGATGAGTCCAGTTCGGTAAGAAAAATGCGTTTAGGAATTTGGTGGTATTAAAAGAACACCTGAATGGATATTTTTTTCGGAGGTAGTCGCTAGTAGGGACGATCAAACTACACACGAAATAATAATGAGACGAGTTTTGGAAGGCGTATCGAGGCAACAATAACGTCAACTTTTATAATAATATCGGATTAGTCAGAGACGAAAAACAAACACAATGAGGGTAGTTGGTCACATTGATTAAAAGGAAAGTTCCCATTAGGTGTTGTATCTTGAAAATATATCACCAGTTCTTTTTTAGTTTATATGCCGTTAAAGCAATAATGCTAACTTGTCGGCTGCTTTTTTGAAAAATTTTTCTTAAATTATTTTATTTTTGTGTGGGTTCATTTAAAATTTTTAAAGTTTTTGTAATTTTCTTGTCAGATGTGAGATTTTTTGGGATGATTGGAACAAGCGAAAAGGCTCCATCAAAGGTTTATATTAAAATAAAAATAAAATTAGGAGTTTATTATAAAAAAATATAATTTATAAGTTATGCTAAGCAAAATTAACTATTCTTTTTTTTTTGATGGTTAAAATACATGGGGCGCGGTTTTGGTCCTTGGTCCAGAGCGTCACAAATGCTCGGGCCGGCGCTGCATACGAGATGTATATCGTTATCTCGGCATCTTCCAGACAGAGCCGACACAGCTTAGGTTGTCAAGGTAATGTTATACAGAACACATTTATGTTATTAAAAATATCTCAATTTGAAAAAAAAGCGCTATCAATATTAATAAAAAACTTTATGGTATATCAATTTGTTTTAGAATAGCAACAGATGTGGCCTATGTGGCTAGTTCGTCCGCGATGCCCAGAATTTAAAAAAAAATGATTTTATATCTAGTGGATAGTTGTTGAACGATATCAAAGATTCCGGTGAGAGTTGTGACGTATGACTAGGATGATAGCGCTCAAAGTGGTACTATGTGATTCAGAAAGCTTGGCAGTTAGACCTCATAAGCCAGCCTTAACCTCAAAGGGGTATGAAGAATAATGATAAGCCTTGCAAAACATGTGGTAATACAGTGAGCGTATGACATATTTGAGTATCAATTTTTATACCCTATACCACTATGTCGTTGCTGATGTTTGTAACTACCAAACATATTTAACCAAGACCCATCTTTTATTATATTGACTTAGAATCACTTTCTTTCCGTCCGTCCGTCTGTCCGTTCGTAAATGTAAATCTTGTAATCAGATTACAGGTCGTAACTATGAATATATTTTGCTGAAATTTGGTACGTAAGCTCCCATCTTCCATAGCACGAACGCTATTGAAATTAGTGAATATCGGTTCATGTTCAGACCTAGTCCCCATACAAATGATCCCTATGAGACCGACTTAAATTGCCATAATATTAAAATTATGATATAGACCTCTTTAAAATTGGCTGTATCGGTAGTCCAAAAATAAACCTTATAGAAAAATGCTTAGTCGCAGCCCCCATATGTAACTAATTCCCGATCTGCACTTAAATATATAAAAAAAACAAAAATATTGCACAGATTTTTCTCAAATTTGGTTCATATATGGTTTTGTAAAAAATAAGTGACCAGGATCGGTCCATGTTTCGACCTAGTCCCCATATAAATATAGCATCCGATGTGAAGTTTTTCATATTCGAAGGCAAAAATAACCTGCAACTGAAACTTGGTTAAGTTTATTTTGTATATCTAAATATTTGGACCAAAGAGTAAGGGTTAAACGCACGATGGTAACTTTGTTACTTGTTTTTCCCACCCACAATTTCGATGTTTTCCGGCGTGGATTTATCTTTTTCTTTTAAATCTCACATAATTTTCCAAGTATCAGGTGATGTTTGCTTTCCCATAGTGAGAATGAACTTTAAACGGTTTTTAGTGAAGTTATCGCGTAATCAGTGCAAATTTGTCACTTTAAAAGTTTAGCTTCTTCACCGTAATATGAAACTTCAAAGTAGTAAAATCAATCAAAAAGCAAAATAACATGCTATAACAACTTTTTCCTCGGAAATCTCTGTGGCCAGCAAAAAGATCACTGAAAGTATTATAAAAACACTTATTCGAGGTAGTCCTGAGTGGATATAATTACAGCCGGATTCGAAACCTGAATTTCTGTAGTATGACCCAAACATTAGCTTCACTCTATATTCATCCCAACACACAAATAGCTCTCGAGATAGCAGAAGAGTAGAGTGGCGTTGTTTCAGGAAAAGGTATAAGACAAAAATTTAAAAATTACGTCAAGTTATAGAAAATATACAGGAATTTTCTTCATCAGCTTATTTCTGCTTCGTGGACTATACAAAATCTCTCGATTTATTAGAATGGAAACTTTTTTGGGATGCACTACCGAAACTGGCTACAACCGATACAACAAAATCTTTTGCGGAATATATTCAAACTATACTGACGGATATATTTGTAGCAAAGTCTGGTGGAGGTATTGCAAGTGGGGGAAATATAGTAAAGATCCCAAGATATGCAGATGACAGGCTCATAATAGCTTCCTGTTCCGACGAACTTGAGGATATTATGACAAGACTCCATGTATGTAGCAATAGGTATGCACTTCAAATAAATAGACCAAAAACTAAAGTCATGATTATAAATAGAATTAACAAAAACCATCTCGAACTAACATCGATAGCTGGATTTGAATTTTTCAACAGTCCAGACCCATACCTATACGATACCCTATTCCATACGTTTAGAGCCCCTATTTCTTACGTACAATTAATTAGATACAGAGTGACATCTTTATTATTTTTTTTGGCTTCAGACATGAAAAAGTTCATATTGGATGACTAGGTCGAAAAAGTTCATATGTGATAACTAGGTCGAAAAATGTACCGATTCTAATTAAATTTGGTAAAATCGCTAGTTTTTTACAAAATTTGAGAAAAATCGGTGAAAAAGTTTTGTTTTTTGATAGATTTAATTGAATATCGGGAAGCAGCTCTATATGGGGCCTATGACTAAGAAATGTCCTATAGGATTTATTTTCAAACTACTGATTAATGGATATAACAAACACATACAAATGCAATTTGATCTGTATGATAATTTGGATCTTATGGCGATTGCGTATGATTTATTTTTATGAGGACTAGGTCAGAACATGAACCGATTTTCAACAATTCAATTCAAGGGTTTATTCTATGGCCGATATAAGCTTATGGACTAAACTTCATAAAAATATATTGATACTCGCGACCTGTAGTTTAATGGCAAGTTTTCCAAGGCACACAGATGGACGGACGGAAGAACAGGATGGACGTGATTATGATTCAACACAAAGTCACATAGGAGTCGGGGTATAAAAACATAAACCAAATTTGAATGGCATTGATGTAAATTTTTTTGCCAGCATATGAAAAAGTTCGCATTGGATGATATATTTATATGACAACTAGGTCGAAAAATGGACCGATCATAAAAATAAACAAACCAAATTCCTTTTTTTTATAGATTTAAGTGAAGATCGAGAAGAAGCTTTAATGATGACTATGACTAAGAAATCTCCTACAGGGTTTATTTTTGGACTACTGATTATTGGGTGTAACTAATAATACGATAATTTGGGTCTTATGGCAATGTAAGTTAATCTTATGGGGGTCTTTGTATGGAGACTAGGTCTGAACATGTATGAATTTTAACCAATTTCAATAGCGTTTTATCAAAATATATTCACATTTGCGACCTGTAGTTTAATTACAATGTTTGCACGGACACCCAGATGGACAAACTTACAGACTAACAACTCACAACGCCACATACGCCATCGAAACATAGGCTATTGAAAGTTTTTAACTGTGGGTGTACGGAAGAATTTTAACAGTTTCCTGTACTGAACTTCTAACTAATGTTTCAATGATGGAAGAGATAAATATAATAGAAGAATTGACGAAACGAATCAGCTTGTTGGGAGACATTGCTGGAAAGTTGATGGAAACAGATGAACACCAACAAGGTGATAAGGTGAACTTGAACCACTTATTTGAGAAACTTTGAATGAAGCTTTAAGATTTTTATTTATTTAAATAATTTATAGTACTCATCTTACTATTCTCTGTCACGAATTCTGGAATATAGAGGTGTAACATTGCAATTTCCCAGGCCGCTGTGTCATCCGATTTATGATTGAGATTGACACAAATACATAAAATAGAGGCGATATTATTTGTAATGGAAACAAAAGCTCATGATGGGCATTTTATCTTCTTAATAAACAATAAAATATATATATAAACAAAAATTTTTTTGTTTGTGGGCCGATCTTCTTGAAATTTTCACAGTATGTAAGTATATATGGGAAAGTAAAATAGGCTGTACTTTTTCGAATAATTGACGTGGGCGTGATACCTCTCATACAGAGAAATTTTTAACATCATATAACTGGAGTCCAGAAACTTTGTAGGATTCCATCAATAAGTAATGTGGGAAGACGAGCTAAAAATAGGTGAGATCAAACAAGTGGGCGTGGCACCTCCCATACGTAGTATATACATTTTATCATATACCTAGAGTACTATGACGGCCAGAGCATTGAAAGTTTCAGCACGTCAATTGGTCAGTTAGTGCGAGTAGGCATACCAAAACCAAAACCCCACAAGTATAACCAGAGCCCCTGCAGTTGTTTGTGATACATAGATGACGCTTTCTCTTTGATTCTAAAAAAGTGACATAAAAAATCTTTAATTACTAGATGTTTACACATCTCCCCATGTGATCGGACTCACATGATTTTTTTAATGGTAACATCAGTCTATGGTGTTTTAATCTGCCATCAAGTTCATGGTGATAGTATTTTATGATATGCACGCTGCTATTTTTTGAAATAGAAAACAACTATTATTGGCGAATATTGCTCCAAATAAACGGAAGATTTTTACAACATATTGCAGGTAAACATACGCGCATTTGAGAGAAAAAGTATTGATTCATCAGCTGAATACGCAGGCCCTCAATTGAAATTATGAATTCTTCCACCACATTTGCCAGATGTTCACAAAGATAAGACCATCGTTGAAACAAACGCCTCCTTTAAAGTATTTAAGAAATCGAATTATTTGGAAAGAACCGAAAATTTAGAAATATTTTTGAAGAAATCTCTCCAACTGAAGAAAGAATATGAATATTAATATGAAATGATGTGCGCCACAGGCACAAGGAAATCCCAAAATTTATAAAGACAGCTTCTCTATATTTAGCTTAATAATCCAACTTTTTCAACTTTTTATGGGGTAAATCATTTTATCTAATGTAGAAGTTTATATAATGACAGCAAAATCTTGCTAAAAAAAACTAAAAGGGTCCTCATCTTGCTTTTTAGGGGAATAAGGAAAAAAAATATGTTCAAAGATTAAGGCTGAAGAAAGTTAAGTAAAATAAAGTAAAAAAAGTTCATCAAGTTGATTAAAAAAATATGTTTATTGCCGTAACACTGTGCCATGCTGCAAAATAATCAGTGCTTTTGTATATTTCGCAGTCCGTCAGTGAGACAGTCAGTCAAGTTAGTTAGCTGTTTCATCTCCATAAAATGCGGTGATTGATGAAGCCGAATTAAGCAAACCCTGCCGCTAAATCCAAATAACAAAAATCTACAAAAAAGTAAAAAAAAAAATAAAGCTTGTTATACCAAAAATTATACAAGAACGAACATCAGTACAGTGCATTTAAGTGGCGCGTTTTTTATGTGTGAGAACTCACTCTCATGGTCAGAAATGCGCGATGAGGCGCATGCGAGCAGACACAATAAAAAACAATAAAACCTCAGGAAAGCGCAGCCAAAAAGAAGGATTTACCTTTTTATTATTATTATTACTGTAGCTGCTTCTACTGCTTCTTTTTTTTTTTTTTGCTAAAAAAAATATGAATAGTGGACGATGGTGTTAGTATTGTGATGAAATTTGCACACTTGGTTTTTACTTGCATACATACATACATATAAAGACAATAGTTTTAAAACCAAGATGATCAAAACTGACGATGATGATATGGTTTGATACTGGTGTTGCTGATGGTGTGTTGGAGTTACTGTAGATCTGTTTTCTCGTTTTTTTTTCATCTTCGGCTTTAATAGCTGTGGGAAACACTCTTTATCCCAAAGCATTATCACTACATATTCATGTTTCAACCATACATAAACATAACATTTATAACGCGTACGTGTTACTCGTATATTGTTGATATATTTTACTTTGATAATTCGTTTTTTATTTTTTTTTTGCTTAAAATTTTCTTTTCAATTCAATGGGCTGTGACTTGTGCTGTGTCTTGTTATAGTTATAAATAAGTTAATAATATGGCGGAATATAGCATTTTGTTATCCTTGTCGCCGTCATTTTAAAAAAAAAAGTTTTGTAGAGCACAACAACAACAAAAATGTACAAGCAAACAAATATAAAAAGCAACGATTTACGGCATTTGCAAGCCTTAGGCAAAGGAAGTCACGGTTTTAAGTCACTTTTCTTTTATATTAATTGAACTAATAAAAAGACCTTGTTAGCATTTTTGGGAAGGAGTTTTCAAGTTTGCAAACAAAATCTTTATAACAATAGCCGAAGACCACCGTTGTACGTGCAGCAGGATAATGTGGTAAAAAAGCCGATTTTAGTTTTTATAGTCCAGTTTTTTTTTTTTTTTTTTTGGTTGGTTTATATTGCATGCTTGCTTTATTATTAATTTTTGTTGACTTTTAATATAAATAAAATTACTTGCACAAACAATAATTCTCTACCCAGTTTGTGTCTTGAGTTTTTTGTTTTGTACGTCATTATACCCTATACCAATGTGTGGTAAGGGTACAATGAATTTGGACTGATGCTTGTAGCTAACAAAAATATTTGACATAGACCGACTATCAACCAACTCTGAATAACTTTGTGTCTGTCTGTCTGTCCGTCTATGTGTCCATTAAAAACTTTTAATCAAATTGCAGGTCTCGAAATATATTTTGAGGGAATTTAGTATATGTGACCCTGCATAAGAAATCTCCCCTAATGTGTCAATTTTCATGATTTACCTTTTGCACGTATATGTAAAAAAAAAACCTTAAGTTTTCATATGAAACTGCTCACAAGTCTCAAAAAGTAATGTAAAAATTGAATTTTTACAACTAAATTATATAAAACATACACTATGAAAACAACACAGAGGGGAAACTTTAATTGCGTTTTAGACAAAAACTTGATGGGTTTTCTTATACAGGGTCAGATATGAGCTTTTATCCACCATAAGACGACCGCTATTTAAATTGGTGTAGTCCTCATACAAAGTTGATTCCAAATCTTCACTTAAATCTATCAAAAACCAAAAATATTGGAATTTTTCTTTTTTCTTTAAATTTGACTGACATACGTTTTCGAGAAAACAAAAGGGAATTTTCTAAATATGGTCATGACTAGTTTATTTTTTGACCTAGTTGCTATGTAAAAATGACATCATATAAGAAACTTTTTCATATCTGTATGCCACATATTAATAACAATAGTTAGCACTAACATTTGGTATATGCTTATTTATGTCCAGTTCATGACGCAGCGGAGTTGGGTCCAAAATCTTCTCTTGGAATGCATGGTATAGGGTATTTGTATAGCCGGTCCACAACGACTGTAATTTTCTTACTTGCTTTCGCTTTGGAAAGCATTATTACTTAACTTGTTTAAGAATATAATCCCACCCACCAACAAAATTTTATGTTTAATATCTTTGGCATTTCCGTAATATTTGCGGTTTTTATTTATTTATTATTATTTTTGTGTTTGTTACACACAATATAAAAACCGTAAATTAACGTTACTTATGGCATTTAATGATTTGTTAAGAAAACGTGATGCCGCTTACTCCCTTTCATTTGTTTTTTGGCTGTTATTTTTCTGTTAACAATAAATCTTGCTTAAATTCAAATCTGAATATGTATGTTTAATTCCGCACGTTATTCACAAATAATTTATCAATCATGTTAGGGTGAGTAATTTGTTTTTACTTTATTTATTTTATTATGCAGTTAATTATATGAATATATATATTTTTTTTTTTTTTTGATTTTTCAGTTATACTCGCAAAGTTAGATGATTTTGATTACTCCTGTTGCATTAAAATTAAACCAAATTAAAACGAAGAAAGACGATAAATTTTATGTATTTACATTATATATAAATAAGTTTTATTGGATTACTTTCCAATTGGTCTTCATATAATTTGCATACTAATCAGTTTAAAGAAAACCCAACAAAACAAAAAAAAAAAAAAATATATTTATTAGTTTTAAAATTTTAGCTTTATGTATCTTATGAATTTTAAAATTTTTCATTTCAATCGAAAATACATAAAAAACAATACGAAAATATAAAGGGTCCGCCATCTAACGGTTTTTTTTTTCAACTAGTGCTTCTTTCGTGAATGGTAACACTTAGCTCATGTCTGATTTGATAGATAATTAGTTTTATCCTTCCGCTGAACGAATATGGTTGTGTATACGCTTGAACAACGCTTTGCTAAGTGGGCCTGCGATCGACTTACAGAAGATGCCGATTTTGCCAAAAAAATCATCTTTTCAGATGAAGCTCATTTTGATCTTGGCGGGTATGTAAAAAAGCAAAATTGTCGCATTTGGGGTACAGAAAATCCGCACGCATACATTGAAAAGCCGACACACCCAAAACAAGTCACTGTTTGGTGCGGATTTTGGTCCAGAGGCATAATTGGGCCATTTTTCTTCGAAAATGAGCAAGGAGTGGCCGTTACAGTCAATGGCGATCGTTATAGGGCCATGTTGAACGAATTTTTGTTCACAAAAATAGAAGAGGAGGATATTGGCAACATTTGGTTGCAACAGGACGGCGCTACGTGCCACATAGCCGAAGCTACACTCGATGTTTTGCGCCCTGTTTTTGAAGATCGCATTATCAGCCGCAGAGCTGATGTCGTTTGGCCAACTCGGGGCAGCGATTTGACACCTTTGGACTATTATTTGTGGGGTGCCCTCAAAGATAAGTGTTACGCCAACAAGCCAGAGACAATTGACGCTTTAAAGGACAATATTCGTGAAGCCGTTGGTGAAATACAGCTGCACACAATCGATAATGTGCTTAAAAATTGAACCGATCATATAGGCTACTGCATGGCCAGCCGAGGCAGCCATTTGAATGAAGTTATTTTCCATTATTAACCGGAAGGATTGTACTTTGAAATAAAAGAAGAAATTTGAGATAATATGCAGTAGTTTTTTTTTATAGCATTTTCAAAAAAAAAAAAGTTATTTGGCGGACCCTTTGTTATACATAATCATACTCCAATTGACTTCATATGACCAATTCTTTCTAAAATATTAAAAAGGGTCAGTAGGGTGTTCTAATATCCATTAATTCATGAGTAATTTTAATAGTCCAGAAAGTACTTATACGCGTTAACTCAAACTGACATAAATTTTATGCGACTGACTTGCTGATATTTTACTTTGACATGCTAATAGTGGGAAATTTTCTTCCGTTCCCAAATTCTGGTTTTGGTTGATTTACAAAAAGTGTATGCCAATTGATTTTCAGACACTGTATTTATATTTGTATACCCTTCTCAGCACTGTGCAGAGGGTAGAAATAAGTTTATCATTCCGGAAATCTGGATATATATATATCGCACTTGTACCTCTAAAGTGAGTCAAATCAAAATTTTTCAATTTTCACTTTTTGAAAGAAACCGATACACAGTGGTCATATCTATCTACTGTAAACATCTTACATCGGTTTTTCTAGTCTTTCTTAAAAAAAATACAGTTGTGACCCTCTTTGCGTTATAAGAGTAGCTTCTTTAGAATTCACTAAAAATACATATTTTAAGTTGCAGGCAAAAAAGTTTTTATTTTTGATGATCACTGAAAAAATCGCAAAAAAAAAACTACTGCTACATACTTACTATTCGCAATTATTTACAATGAAACAACTGTTTTTAAATTTTATAGTAAATATTAAAAAAAAAAACATTTTTTGCTCTACTGAAAATTTGTAAATTTTGAGTTGACTCACTTTAAAGGAACATGTCCGATATGTATTCTTGAGCTCTTTAACAAACGGATTTAATATAGCGATGTCCATCCGTCCGTCTGTGGTAATCACGATGATGAGATGTACCTAGTTTTTCTAATCTAATAATTAAAAAATTAAGATAATAAAAACAAAGTTTTTATAAAAACTCTTTGTTTGCATATGAGTTTTGAAAATCTCCGTGACTGTGCGTGACTTTGCGTGACTATTTTAAAATTAAGCTTTGGTCACAACAAGTCTATGGACAAAGTTTCAGATCGATCGCATGATGGGAAATGGGGTTTAAATCACTCCGTGACTGTGCATGACTATGCGTGACTGCGTGCGACCATCTTAAATTAATCTTTGGCCACAATAAGCCTATGGACAATGGTTCAGATCGATCGGATGAAGGGAAGTGAGGTTTTAATCTCTTCTTGACTGTGCGTGACTATGCGTGACTGTGCATGACTATGTCGAAGTTAATCTTTTTTCACAGCAAGTCTATCGGCCAAGTTTCAGATTGATTGGATGAGGGAAATCCATTTCAAATCTCTCCGTGACTGTACGTGGCCATGCGTGACTGTGGGTGACTAAGTCAAAGTTACTCTTTTTTTTCATAGCAAGTGTATGGACCAAGTTTCAGATCGATCGGATGAGGGGAAATGATATTTAGAACACTCCGTGACTGTGCGTGACTATGCGTGACTCTGCGTGACTACCCCAAAAATTAATCAGTAGTCATAACAAGACAATGGGCCAAGTTTCAGGTCAAATGATTGAGAGGAATGGGGTTGACCCACGACAGACAGACAGACAGACAGCAGACAGACAGACAGAGAGTACGAGTTAAAAGAAAGAGTTAAAAAAAAAATTATTTTTATAAAAAAAACAAAGTATAAATTATAATAGATACTGGTGAAAAAGAAAAGCAATGAACTTAAAATTTATTTGGTGATAGAATTTGAAGGTTGGTAATCGTACGCAACACTGATTATAATATTGAGTTCAAGATATCACCGAATTTTGATGAATTGAGAAATACTTATTTTCAAATATTTCATAAATGCTGCTGATATTCACACAATAATTTAAAAATTAGCGATTTTATATTCCCCGTAGGGCACTTTTATAGCTTTTTACTGGAATTTTTGAATGGTGTTCTGTGGTTTGAAAAAAAAATGTTCTACAATAAATTAACACAACTACTACTTTTGTGACATAATCACTTGTTACTGAAGCAATGTAATTTATTTAAAATTTGTATAGTTTTGTTTTCATTTGCATCTATTGTAATTCGATTATTAGCTGCTAACTATTCAAAAAAATAAAAAAATTGTTTTTTATAGCTGCTATTATGTATAGATGTTCGCGATACCGATAGTAATTATTCGTAGCAAATATTGAAAAAAATAAATAAAGTATTGAATTTGGTCACATTTTCACATGGCTAAAAAATTAGATTTTTACTCTTTTAATTCTTTAAGTATGTTTAATCAACAAATATACAAACAGTGTCATATTTAGCAAATAAATAACATTTTCATACAAAATAAAGGGTTCTTTATGGGTTCAGCGATTTGCCAACAATATTTCACTAGCTATGAACATTTTTGTTGTTAATTGTGATGATGTGTATTTACCATGTGTGGAAAGTGCCACGCCCCAAACAATAAAAAGCAAGAAATGCTTTTTTTATATATAAAAAGTTATTTTTCTCAAAACAAATTAAATCAAAGCTTAAAATTCTTTTATACCAGTCATTAATAAGGCCTATCCTAACATATGGTTGCCAAATATGGTTCAACATATCGCCATCCTATATGGAAAAGTTTAGAATCTTTGAAAGAAAATGTGTGAGGGCCTGTATATCCCTCTATAGATCTTCAAACAGTAATTATCTCAAATATATATCAAATAAAAAGCTATATTATGCTGCAGAAATAAGTAGAATTGATAACCCTATCATACACTTAATAAGAAATTATATTAACAAAAGCTTGAAATGTCATGAAAATAATTTAATTGTGGCTCCTTATTACGCCAGCGATGAATATATATATTTAACTTTACAAAGTGGATATGTACCACCTGAGTCCTTTTTATACCTCGATAGTAAAGGTTATATACAAAATGAAACAGGTATCCCTATGCTGTACACCATACACAGACGGGCCAATATAATAGCTGTATATACCAATCAACTTACAAATGACAATTGTAGATTTGATACTAGCATTTACTTACGAGATAAAAATATAATCCCAAATCTAAACAAAAGAAATAGTTTTACAACTTTCAACATTTTCATCATTTGACTACAGTTTTATCTTATCTACTATAAAAGTATTTTTTTTTTCTCTAAATTTTTTCATAACATATCATTTATATTATCTACAAATAAAAAAAAATTAAATATTTTATTAATATATATTACGTAATATACTTGAGCACCGAATATGGGACTATGTATAACAAAATGTAAAAACACACTATTTGTTTATTTTTAGTTTTATTATATTAATTTTTCTTAAATAAACGTTATATAAAATAAAAAGTGCCACGCCCACTGGTTTGATATCGCCTATTTTTCACATAACTTCTCACAATCATCATTCGTGAACTCACACGTAGTTTCGAGACTGTCGGGTTTATATTAGTCCAGGTAATTTTTTTGTATGTGAGGTGCCACGCCCCCTAGCCCAATCCTGCCCATTTTTGGAACGACTACTCACATTAACAACCGATTGATTCAAGATCTAGCCACCATAGTGCTGTAAATATATGATGATAAATATTTACCATGTATGGGAGGTGCCACGACCACAGGTTTTATCCAGCCCATTTTTCGCACAACTTCTCACACTCATCATTCGTGAACTCTCACCTGGTTTCAAGACTGTCGGGTTTATTGTACTCCAGATAAAATTTTTTGTTTGGAAGGTGACACGCCCACTAATCTAGTCCCATTACTTTTTTTTGTCACTATACCTATAAATATTCAGACATGAAGTATTGTTTTGTTATCACGCTGCTAACCTATTGCGCAATGAGACCAAAGATGGAAAACTTTTTTGATAAAATTTTGAAAACTTCTTTTTTAAGTTTTAAAATATTTTCTTGAACAAAATTTCAAGAAATGGATCTAGCACTTTAAGGTTTGTCAAAATTTTTACAACGATTTTTTGCGGATTTCGGGAAAAATTTGAATTAAGTGAAATGTTCAGAAAATGTACTCTATTTAAATACTTTGTATCAAAAATAAATCACTTTTCTTCTTTTAAATGTTTAAAAAAATAATATCACCTCATTAGCCCTTTTTAACTTGGGGTCACATATGTCCCCAAGCTAATAAAAGACAATTTATTCAAAAAATTCAAATATTTTGTTAGTCCAATTGAATTTTTAGATGCAGTGCTTAAAATATAATACCTAAATGTGCAAGTCTGCCATTCTGAAAATTTGCAGTGAATCGAGCAACGTTAGCCCCTGCCTTGCCAAGGCCAAACTTTGAATTTTGGCACACTAAAAAAAAACTAAAAATAATGTAAATGAATGAAATGAAACCCTTATTATTGGTTGGGAAATAAAATTTTGTTATATTTGTGATACTAATCGGAAATAAAAAATTCATTCACCCAGAAAATTTGACATATAATGATTTAGGCGGTTTTGTGTCCCAGAAAACTAAAAATTTTTTCAGCTGTTTTAGTATTTCTGCAGAATTTTTATTATTTCCTCCATCGATATGGGAATCCAATGAAGATTTTAAAAAGAGTTACAATTTCTGGAAGGAATTATTTGCAGTAAACGATACTCCCGAAAGAGGTGCTAAATTCATAAAGGATTTTTATTAAGTATTAACAGATAATGTAAAAGAAAAGCAGCTTTTACTCCAGATTAGAATCATACAAAAAAAAAAACATCCTTCTTGTACAAATAGAAAAATAATAGAAAAACTTATTTACGGTAATATCATAAAATCCAAAGATGGCCTTGGGTTAACGATCTCGGCTTTATCCGAAATTTTGGGAAAGGAAGATCTACACATTTGGTTATAATATTTTAAGTAACGCTTTTAAAAATTCTAGAGCACTTAAAAAATATTAGAATTTTTTGAATCAATTGCTTTTTAAAAGCATTTTTTTTTCTTTGTTTTAGTCTAGCCATTCATATCTTATGCCGTTTTCTTTTCTGACAAAAAATGTTGTCCTTTTTTGCTTTTTTTTTTTTCGAAAAGTGCAATTTTTTATATATTCTGAATTAAGACCAACCTTATCTTATACATCAATCGAAAGGTCTCAATGTCGAGCCCTCGTAAATCACAAAGAATTCCAGCCATTGACTTCTTTCAGGTCAAAGTGTGAGAATATTTCCCCATTGTTCCCCTTTTTGAATATTTTCACCCTGTGCCTTCCAAGTGGATAATAATCAAATTTTTTTTGCATTTGTGAACACAGCACTTTGAGACCTTTCGATTGATATATAATATAATGTTGCTCTTAATTCAGAATATATAAAAAATACACTTTTCCAAAAAAGGGCAAAAAAGGGCGACATTTTATGTCAGAAAAGAAAACGGCATTAGTATTTAAATATTGCGCCAAAACAATACTTTTGTACCATAGTTCACTGGCTACAATTTATTTAAACAAACTCCTTTAGCACATAAGGAAAGAAAATTTTTAAAATTCCAAGCTACTCAGAAACACTCACTACAAAAAAAAAAAGGATTTTAAGTCTTGTGCACAATTTTTTATCATATTAATTTGATTGTTTAACATGTTTCTTATCTTGTATAAGGCACCTAAAAACAACAAATTTTTGTATCTTAAAGTTTTAAATACCTAGTGATAACGCAATTTAAATGTCATTAAGCTGAGCACCCAATTATGATCGTATAAAAATGTAGAACTCCTCGAAAAAACAAACACTGAGTATTTGCCGCTTTTGATATATGAACGATCAGTATATATTTTGAGTATTTCCTTAACGTTCCTTTTCATTATGAACTGCGTTTTTTGTAAATGTTTTTGTTTTTTTTTTTTGTTTTTTTTTTTTTGTCTCATACGATGATGCTTTTTATGGCGCTAATTTAAAATTATAGCTTTGTTGGTCGCAAATATATAAAAACAAAAACAAGTTAAATGTTATAACAAGGCGCCAATTTAATATTTTGAAGAAAACAACATGTTTTTTGAAAAAGTGAGTAAGGAATGTATCTGGCTAAGTTTTAAATTGTGTCATTTATCCTTGTTAAGAGAAAAGCTATTAATAATATGCTACAGACATACACTCTTAAATAACCCATTTAACATTTTGGGTTCGAAAATGACTCATTAATGTTTTGTTAAAATTTCTGAATTCGTTTAAAGTAAAGGGATTTTCACTTTTAAGATATTTTCCTACTCCGAATATTATATTATGACTTATAAAAATTTTTCTAAAACTAAAATATTTTGAGAAAATAAATTTAAAAAAGTTAAGATCATATAAGTACAATTGATGAGTGTAGAATTGTTTTGGTTCTTCATCTTCATAATTCTTAAAACAAAAATAAATACACGGATGTTTAATTTTAATGAAAAAAAAAACATCTCTATAAACAATGATTGTTCGAAAATTTATGATATTGATTTTTTATTTTAACGGTTTTCGTAATTGATCTTTATAGCTTGGCTATCAGCCACACCAAATGTCTGTTACTGTTGCTACTAGCCTACCCTTAAGCGAAAAATCAAATTAGAAACAATTTCTATTTATATTTCTAGACACTATTCACTATTAGATCATTTTAAGCGTCAGCTAGTAAGTTAACGCTTGTTAAGTGTCGAAATTTCAATTGGATTTATTTTGCCACAGCTGTCAGTTTGAACAGAGAAAAAAAGGTAATGAAAAAAGGCCTGCTCTATAGCAAAAACAATAATAACAACTTGTGCATACGCCCGCGCACCTGGTTTGTCTTGTAGCTATTATGTTGTGCTGCCAACGAAAAAACGACCTCACTTGAGCGGCCACTTCAGCATATTCTGAAGTGTTTGAAAGAACAATAAGAGAAATTGTGGCAACAAAAGATTAAGAAAATACATAAAATTGATGTGAAGAACATGCGCCAAAAAAAAAACAAAAAAATGTTTTTAAAATTAATTTGTAAAAACCCAGAAATATATATATCGAAAAACAAAACAAAAAACAAGGTGTTAAACAAATGTTTTACCCTAAATCCAGGTGATATTTATGTATATGTTATCACTACATAACAAAACCTACAAAATCTTAAGCCGATTTAAACATTTTAATAGAACAATCAATGTTGATTTGAATGTTTCTCAGAAAATAAAAGAACAATTAATTAAATTGATTATTAAAGCAAATTATCATATAATTTTCTTAAACAAGATCTTTAAATCTGATTACATTTTAATGATATTTCATAAAAGTAATTTTCTTTATAAATGCAAAATTATAATTATAAATGTTATTCTAGCTTTTTCATGATGAACAAATTTTCTCTTAATATGAGAACAATACTATCTGGGCCTTGAATTTCGTTCAGTGGTTTAAAAGATAAACAGTGAAGCACCATACGAGCACACTTGGGTGGATCCCAGGAGCACTGAAGGGTTAAATAGATAAAAATTAACCGAATTATTTTTCTTAAATTCTAAATAGTGGTTTCATCGAGTTTAACAGAAAAACTCGTTTTCGGTCATTTTTATTTAAAAATATCTTAAAATTCAAAGCTGGGCTTGGAAAATAATGGGTTAGCGTTCCGGGATTTGGTCCAAATTTTAGGAGCGGAAGTTCTACACATTTAGTTATTATATTTTAAGCATCGCATCTAAAAATTCGACAACATTTACAAAATATTTGAATTTTTTGAATAAATTGTCTTTTATTAGCTTGGGGTCATATGTGACCCCAATTACAAAAGGGTTAATGGAGTCACATTATTTTTCACCGAAACCCTAGGCTATTAAGATAAAGCATAACATTTAAAAGTGGAAAAGTGACAAATTTTTGATAAAAAGTATTTAGAAAGAGTACACTTACATTTTTCTCGAAATCCGCAAAAATAAAATCCTTGTCAAAAAAATGCTGGCAAGGGATTAACTTAAAAATTTACACAGTAAATCTGTAACATGCATTTAACAAAACTTTAGAGAATTAGATCCTGTTTTTAAATTTTGTTTAAGAAAATTTTTTAAAACTTTAAAAAGTAGTTTTCCAAATTTTAAAAAAAAAATTCCCATTTTAAAACAATACTTTATATCTGAGTACCTGCAAGTATAGAGACCAAAAAAAAATTATGGCATTAATCAATTTCTCAAAGTTTAAAAAAATGCCATCAAATTTCATAAGCTATTTTTTTAGCACAAAGGTGGTCTGGGGCATTTGCTATTTCTTGACGAGGTTTTATTCGATTTTGAAGTTTTATAGCTTTTTGAAAGGATAATTTATTACTGATGCCGAATTATAAAACAACTTGTCGGAAAAAATAAACTATAGAACGAAATTTTCGTAAAATCTGAAAAAGTCATATTTTTCCCCATATAAACACACTTGAAATTTTCAATCGCATATTTGTAGGGGGTGAGACCGAGAGTTTGAACACTTTTTTTTTTTACTAAGGGCCACCTTAGAGCACACATTGTATACTACAATATACATGTTTTTTTTGTCTTGAAAAAACAAGAAAAACTTGTTTTTGCTAAACTTATATTTAGCGTTAACGGCGGGCCCTCCATATTTTTAACTTTATTATTTTTTATAAAAATAAAAAATCTTATTTTCGATCGTATACAAAACACATTTGTTTCAAAGTTGTTCTATATTTGTGTTTGTTACATTGCAATGTAAGAAATAAAAAGAAACAAAAAAGTTATAGATTTTTAATCGCTTTTGACCACTGTGCATTGGAATAGGCTTAAATAGTATGACTTTTGATTGAATTCTCATTTGGTTGTTTTCAGCAAATATATATTAATTTAACTTTTTACCAAAAAAAATATCTACTGCTTTTGGTTACTGATGAGGGTTGGTGAGTCTTCCCGAAACACTGTATAACCTGTCGTGCAGAATATAGATCAATTTTTTGAAACAAATGTGCCAATGTTTTTTCTTTATTTAGAGTAAATACATTTGACCTTGAGCCTGAATAATTTCAAACTCAATCATTAAAATGATAAAGATCGAAAATAAGATTTTTTTATTTTTATAAAAAATAATAAAATTTCTTAATGATTAGATTATCTCATTGATGTGAGGAATTTCCGAGATAAGACATCTCGAGTAGAAGTTTAATGGGAGTCTATTTATTTTGTTATTTATTAGTTCAACGTTGGCTAAGGAGTGCGCAATCGTTGAGTAGAATAGTGCAAAGGTAAATTATATAACATTTTAAGTAGTTTGTTTTGGGCGATCTGAAATTTTTTGATATACATTATGGCGTGGAATATTGATTTAAATATTAATCTTTTGTTTTCGATGTTAAGTTTGGAGTTTCTTTTTATAAGAGGGTACAATAATCTGGTGGCATTATTTAACTTGTTTATAATATATGGGATATGAAGATTAAATTTCAATTTTGGATCTGATATCACTCCCAGATATGTGACTTTGTCTGTCCAATGGACTTCGCTGTTATTTAAAATAGTGGACTGTTGAGGTCAGAAACAGTTTTTCCTTCTTATTGAGAAATAAATGGCTTGTGTATTTTGTGTGTTTATTAGTATTTCCCACTTCATAAAATATGAATGAATTACAATGAGTGCAGTCTGTGAACTGAATACATCAATCGCCAATTTTAGAGCTAAGAATAGCGGTAATGGAAGTAAAGTAATCATCCAGAGCTGGAAAATCTGCAGTGAAAATATTATATATTATTGGGGAGAGGCACGATCCCTGAGGACACCCGGCTGGTACTTCAATCTGAGATGAGTTTTTGAAGCCAATATATACCTTGAAAGAGCGTTTGGAAAGGAAACTTTGGATTATTTTGATTAATTCGATTGGGAAATTAAACCTTATCGTCTTGTAGATCAGGCCATCCTGCCAGACCGAATCAAATGTAGATTTGATGTCTATCATACCAGTTGATTTCCCACTATTAAAATTTGAATTTTTAACTTTCGTATTCTAGTAAGTGGCTGAACTGTATTGTGTTCCTTGCGGCTATTATTTTGCTTGCACACAGGGGCAAGTCATTTATGTATTCCGCAGTCAGTTAGAATACAAAATGTGACCGATGAATTGTCAAGAGAACTAAGCTACAGCCTCACTGCTATTAATGCATAAATCGCGAAAAAAAAATGAATAGATTATTTCCCGCACAAAAAATTGTTTTTGAAGAGATAATAGACGCAGATCAGTAGAGATGATGGATTCCTTGGATGATAATGGTGGCGCAAGGCAAACATTCCTCCTAAATCTTTTGTTGGCATACATCCGTAAAGGCTCCAACATCGCCATTGCACTTGCTTCCTCGGGGGTTGCGGCAAGTTTTCAAAGCGGTGGTAGAACTGCACACTCTGTTCTCAAATTACCCCAGAGCAACATTCGTAAAAATATCAGTTTGGGAGTTTCCCTACGAATATCCAAATTACTGGTATGGGGAAAATTACTGGAACAGTGGCTGATGAAATTAATTTGGAACCAAGTTTTTAGATTAAGCTTTTCTATCAATATGCGAATGCATCTGTTTAATGATTTCACTGCTGAAAAACATGCAGCAGAATTTGGAAAATAAGAAATGGTAAAGTGGTTAAAGGCAGCAATGAAGAAATAGCATTTAAACTAGCATTCTGCAATTTGCTGTCCTCTGAAAAACAACTTATATCCCAAGTGTATCCGGAAATTAACCAAAAAAATATCCGACGAATGCTGGTTATGCGAAGAGTACTGTAAGCAGCAAAAAACACATCCATAGATCACATTAACCGTCAAATTCTGTGTCAAATTTCTGGCATATCTACAATATACAAAAGAGCAATTCGCTACATACCACCCCGAATTTCTCAATTCCATTGATTTGTTGAAAGTTCCACCCCATAAATTAGAACTTAAGTTTGGAGTTGCAATTATTCGTATGTGGAATCTCAATGTGCAAATCTCATCGGATCAACTATATTAATAGGCTCAGGAATAGGGAAGATTTTATCATTCCACGAATGCTTCTCATATCAGCAGATTTACCATTTCAAATCAAACGCCTGCAATGCCCAGTCAAGTTAGCATTTGCCATTGCAGTAAATTAGATCTAAGGAAAAGCATTAAAAATCACCGGCTTTATTTTTTAGGAGTGTTCTATTATATAGGTGATTTTTGTTATATTTCGTTAAAAGCAGTGTATATTATAACAATATTCCTTTTAAGTTATTTCTTAATTTTTTCTAAATAATGTGTTTATTTTCGGTAAATATGGGCAATGCCGCGTCAAAAC
This sequence comes from Cordilura impudica, assembly GCA_963682025.1. Lineage (NCBI taxonomy): Eukaryota > Metazoa > Arthropoda > Insecta > Diptera > Scathophagidae > Cordilura > Cordilura impudica. The sequence goes on along the minus strand of OY821520.1, from coordinate 45,407,752 downwards.
AGTTAGTATCATATATCTTTTAAAAATTAAACATAAAAAATTAGAAATTATAAATCAAACTACTTAATATACATAATTTATAGGGGAACCTATCTTCATGCAATTTTTACAGAGTCTTACTGTGTATCTGGAACGAACTATAGGCTACAATTTTTTTTTTTTAATTTTTAGGGGGCTCGGCATCTCCCATATTAAACGTATTTTTAATATTACATAAGTTGAGTACTATGACGGGTGGAGGTAGGTGTGCTGTAGGCCGGGTCGATTTAAAATCGCCCAAGTGACAAGGAAAATAGTATTCTAGAGATCAAAATAAGAAACTTTGCCCGAGGAACCATACCACTAAAACGAATTCTGATGCCCCGACTTTTGACCTGTCTGTCTGTCTGTCTCACTTTGACCCATTTAGAGTGCCCCAATCGAGTTCAAATGTATGGTCGACCCCCACTAACTTTGTACGGCCAACCCACCCATGATAGTGGCACACCCCCTGGAACTCCAATGGGTTATCACATCCAAACATTTCAAAAAATCACCATTTTTCTTTAAAATTGGGCTGACTATGTTTGATTTAATATTAAAATTAACACTCATACGTACACGTACCTTCTACTCTGGTAATAAATAATAATCATACGCCTTGACTATGTTATGCTATTCACAAGATCGGTCGGATGAAGGTAAATAACTTTTAGATCACTCCGTGACTATGCCTGACTATGCGCGACTGTCCCTAAATTAATCTGTAGTCACAACAAGACTATGACCTAGGTTTCAGATCAATTGCATGAGTGGGAATGAGGTTGCCCCAATGCAGACAGACAGACAGACAGACAGACAGACAGGTCAAAAGTCGGAACATCAGAATTCGTTTTATACTTATGGTTCCTTGGGCAAAGTTTCTTATTTTGATCCCTAGAATATGATTTTCCTTGTCACTTGAGCGATTTTTTTGCCTTCCTACAAATCGGCCCGCCTTAGTGTGCTGGCACTTATTACTAATGTTGGCCCCCTATAAAGTACTTATTCAATATCATATCGCACCTGCACCTCTAAAGTGAGCCAACTCAAAATTTACAAATTTTCAGTAGAGGCAAAAAACGGTTTTTTTTAATATTTACTCTAAAATTGAAAACCAGTTGTTTCATTGTAAGGAATTGCGAAGAACACATATGTATCAACTGTAGTTGTTTTTGCGATTTTCAGTGATCATCAAAAATAAGAAGTTTTTTGGGTGCAACTCAAAATAAGTCTTTTTAGTGGATTCTAAAAAAGCTACTCTTATAACACAAAGAGGGTTACAACTGAAATTTTTTTTTTACGAAAGACAAGAAAAATCGATGTAAGAATCTATCTTACAGTGGATAGATATGACCACTGTGTATAGTTTTCTTGCAAAAAGTGAAAATTTAAAAATTTTGAGTTAACTCACTTTAGAGGTACAGTTGCGATATATATCTCGAGCACTATGTCAGAGATAGCCTTGCAAATTTTCCCGGGGTCATTTATTATTAATGTGAGTAGTGGCAAAAAAAATGGGTGGAATCGGAGCAGTGCAAAGTAAGTATTTAACATCTTAAAACTGAAGTTCTATAGAAGGGAAAATATTGACAATTTGTACGAGTTCATCAGATATTGATGTGAGTAGTCAGATAAAAAAATGGTCGGGAGATGATTAGTGGGCGTGGCACATCCAATACAAAACAAATAAAGTACTATGAAAGTAACAGTCTTGAAACTTTTCACATGTACCAATGTGAGTAGTCCTGAAAAATATGGGCTAAGACGCGAAAAACATTTATTGCCATAAACAAAAATCTTCAAAATCAAAAATCGGCAAAATCAAAACTAGCCCAAATCGAAAAATTGCCATATGATAATCTAAATTCAATTAAATTAAATTAAATCAAATTAAACTGAAACTTTGCAGATCAAACTGTTACCTTTGTAGAGTTCCTCAATTCATTGGAGCCACCAGGAATGCCCCGTTATGCTAACGCCGAAATTGTACCCACCAAAACGTTGTAATGGAATCAGACTTTGTGTAAAAAAGCTGATACCAAATATTATTATAGCAACAATAATAAATGGAAAAAGCAACGGGGAATATGTGCTTATTCCACGCATTCCACTGATGCCCACGATTATGCTGTTCCAATTCGAATGGTTGCAATTTCCATTGCGACTTGCTTTCGCAATAACAATCAACAAACACAAGGCTAATCATTAAGTGTTGCCGGTTTAATTTGAAAAATACATGTTTTTCTGATGGACACCTATATCTTGATCCAAAGTAGGAACGCCGAAAAACTTGATAATTTGTGAATTGAAATAAAAAGTGTATAAAATAAATAAAAGAAAATAATAGAATACAAACGTCGCAGGTACAATTGATTTTGAAAACAACATGTGAGATTTCAATGAAAACTTATTGATTTTTCTATGTTGTTCTTGTTATTGTTGTTATTCCAAACTTTTTTTTTTTTTTTGTGTGATAGTTGTAAATGTTTTTGTTTTTGCGGTCGTTGTGATTATAGCATTCGCTTCATGAATTTATGTATATAGTTAGGCGGCTTAAGGTATTGAAATTTAAAATACTGCTAATAAAAAAGAAATAAAATTTTGCTTTTTTTCTGAAGCTTTTAATGACTCAACCAACACAAGTTATTATAGAAGAATATCTATCTGTTTCATAATTGTAGTGGGATTTAACCTAGGCAATGGTAAGCCTACTCCAATGATAGAGATAGAAGTTGAATCTTTCTGTGAAAAAAAACCATCATTGCCTTCATAAAAATTAAAAGTTATAACAAATACTGGTCAAATAAGAAAAACACTCGACTATAAATTTAAATGGTATTAGTACTTAATGGTAATAATAATGAGTTTAAGAAACAGGTGGATGGTACAAAAGATTCGGATTGGCCAAATTTGATACTCTTACATGTTAGTTTTTCTGAATTTAAAAGTAGCACTCTTTGTGATATACTTTCTAAACAAAGAAATTATCATGTTGAAGGTGCATTTAATTCCTTCGAAATGACACCTCAACTGTTGACACACTCTTTAGAGTTTTTAATATTTTTTTCATTTTTGATGCAGGCATATTTCGGGATTTATATTACTTACAAATTAGAAACGAACAATATGATATACATAAATTTGAAACTAGAGGCAAAATATTGTAAAACAATTTTTATCGAGATATTGGGACTTTTTTAGAGTTCTTAAAATTTTCAACGACAAAAAACTCTCCAGCCAAATTTTTCGATTTATCAATATGAAAATTTACAGCAACTTAGCATTTGCTATTGCGAAAAAATTAATTTATAAAATTCATCACAATGCAGTTTGCAAAGAATTTTGTAGCTACAAGGATTCTGAACATAACCTTGTTAGTTGTTGAGGACATCTTGCATCTTGCTAACTTCTGATAAATGTTAATAAAAATATTAAATTTTGTCAGACAAAAAGCGAAATCGCATTTTGAAAAATTTTTTTTAACCCTCGAGCTTCTACGGAGGTTGGTCTTTTAGGCCCTTATTTCCAAAATATCTAGAATTATACCACAACTGCGTTTATTTCTGGTATAATAAATTCAAGAAAAATATAGAGCTAACAATTTCAGTAGGGTCTTCAAAGACACGAAGAAATTCCATTTGGGGTTTTTACACATACAAAATTTTCAAATCAATAAAAAAAAAATATATATATATATATTGATAAAGTTGTATGAAAATGTAAGAAGTGATGCTCTGACTAGGTCTAGACCGACTATACGATTATACCACGCGTTTGATGACACTAGCTCTTAAGTCCAACTAAGAAGATATAGAAAATAAACACAATCCTAATTTGAGTGTAATTAATTTGTTATTAATTTTTTTGCCTTCGGATATAAAAAAAGTTCATATCGGCTGCTATATTTATATGGGGACTGGGTCGAAAAACGGACCGATCCTGACTATATTTGGTATTTTCTTGAATATATTATACCAGAAATGTACGTAGTTATGGTATAATTTTGGACATTTTGAAATTAAGGGCCTAAAAGACCCACTTCCGTAGAAGCTGGAGGGTTAGAATGTTGTAAAAAAATATTCACTGATCAATTTCATGGAACAAATGTTAATGTAGAATTTTAATCGGAGAACTCGTTAGTTATACATTTTAATTTTTTTGAGCCAAACTTTTCTCAAAAAAAAGTACTGTCTAAGAGCCCCAAATGTTATATCACATAATTACATACTTGCCAAATACTTTCAATCGGTGATAGGGATTTGCGTGCCCAAAGCAAAAAGTTTGGATTTGTCGTATAGTGTAATTTAATAAATTTTTTTTGCGTATACATAAAATAATCTATCACAAAAGAATCTAAAAATTAATAAAGTATAAAAATGATATTATTAAAGTCGTTTTGTTGTAATATTATGAAACAAAAAATTCAAGCAGTGGCCAAAATTATCCTCATACCGATAGCAACATTATTGAATCAATTTAAATTTAAGTTGGAAAAACATAATCCCTTGAAGCGTTAGAGTCTCTCTGAAAGGAAAAAAGTCATGAAATGATCAGTTCTCTGCAGCACAATTCCAGTTTTGGAAGTGTATCATCTTATCGAAATATTCAAAAGAAAAACTTAAGAATTTAAGCTGATCGTAATTAAAAATGAAATTAAACTAGACTTCGTCCTTTTTTGTATAACAACACCTTGTGAACACATGTTTAGTTTAGCTATAAAGACAATAATTAAATTGCGTGTGATTTTTATATTTTTTCTTTTTTTTTGTAATTCATGAATATTCAGAAGATGCCGCTGTATGTAAATATTGTGAAATAATGTTTATAACAAAGGATTGTTAAATTAAATGTGGCCGTAAAGTTTTGTTTCGTTGTGTCATTAAGGTGCGTATTGTCACGTAAATTTGTTAACACAGTTATGGGTATTGTTGTAGGTAAGAATAAGCAGAAATATTGCTTGATTTACAAGATTCATTTTACGATAATTAAATGTATAAATATATGGGTTTGTAGGGGAAGTTTTTATAAAAAAAATGTTTTTCGTAATATTTTTTTTAAATATGATATTGAAAGATAACTGTAAATTAAATTCTGATACGAATAATTAATGTCACGAGGAAATAAACTAAACAATTTTACAACTATATTAAATTTTTAGACAATCGTACGAAAATTATTTTATATAATTAATTTTTATTTAATGTTATTAATCGACATATGTCTATTGTATGACTTTGTTTGTTAAAAGTTATCCCAACAGACAACTTTCTATATAACTTCCTATATTAAGTATTCTTTTGTTTCTATTCAATCGACATTTATAAACCAACTTTGTCTGTTAAATCTTTATATTATTATATTACAATAAATGCAAAACGACAAACATTTTCTAGCGCCATCAATACAGCAGCAACAAATAACGAATGAATCACTCGTTTAATAAATGGAGAAAGACAAACAACCGCTTGTCAACAGTCACAAGAGTTATAAATACATGAAATATTTATATATTTTATCACATTATTATAACCTAAACGGGCTGTATTAAGTTGCAGATACATATTGATCAATTATACTAAAAAGCTTTAAACGACTAATGTATAATCTATTAAATAGATAATGAAAATATGTAGAAACAGAAAAAATCGCCATCACAAGTGACATAACGTCACTCTACAAACTAATGATGATCCATAGCTATCTATCGGATATTATTTAACATTATAAAAGCTTATTGGGTCTTTACAAAACCGCACGACAAATAAATTATAAGTATGACACATAAAAAGCAAATAATTAAACATGCCAAAAGTATGTGTAAGTAGGGTGATAAATGCCACAATAAAGGTTTAATCACTTACAATCAATATGAGATCAATTATATATATTGAATAGAGATGCCAGATAATGGGCAAACATAAGTTGTCGCAATTTAACGCTTTCTGTGTTTTTGTCGAATATATTCGACATCAAAGCAGGCATTTATTATAATGAAAAAGTTAAAGGCATATTTAAATTTTGCATTGCTTTGCTAATTTCTGTGATTACAAATATATTTATGTATATAGTCTATCTGCTAGGGGAGAAATCTCAGGTAAAAATTATATTTTTTTTTTGGCTTTATTGCCATAAGAAGCTAAAAATTTTCATATCTATAATATTAATAGGCTAGGCGAATGTGAACCGATGTTTTGTTCTACTGTTTTATCCCGATTTTGGCCAAACTTTGATTATTTGAAAGGTATTTCTTTTTGGCCGATTTGAAGACTTACAGATTTTAAAATTTTTTTCTTTGTTTTGAGTAAACTGAATTTAAAGTTGCTACTAACACATACATAAAATTATACAATGCTATGGGTGTATTTGTTAAATATGTTAATGTGTTTGTAATAAAAATGGATTTGTTTTTTGTGTTGACTTGTGAATTGGCTATAATTGATTAGCATACCTTTAGGGTCTTTATTTAATGAAAAAATAAAATTTCCTAGAATTTGCACTCGAATTTCGAGGGCTGGAATCTGCTAGTTTTTATAATTATTTTTGACACGGAGAGGGTTAAGAAAGGAAAATATTGTCAAAATGGAAGTAAGGGCACTGCGAGCTTAGGCCCCAAGGAACAAATGCCCAAAAAAAAATATGAACCTTTGCCCCAAACAATTTATAATTTTATAGTTTTTAGGGCGTAAGTTCTTTTTTTTACACAAATTTTTAATTTTGGGGCCTAAATTCATTTTTTTTTTCTTCAAGACTGATGAACAAATATATCCAAAAATAAACTACGAAACTGGTTTATGTTATTGTTTTTTGTTTGTAGTATATTTATTTTTTCGTAAACTGCAAAAATATCGGGAATCGTTTGTAAATTGAAGTAATCAGTGTAAATAAAATTTATCATAACTGTGTTTCGCGAGCGCATCGCGCACGCTTTCGCACGGGTTTGGCAGCCACACATGCGCCGCTCAGTTGTCGTTAACTTATTTGTAATCGCCGCGCAAAACATATTTTTGGCAGATCATTCCGATATTTGATGGATAAGAGAAAACGCAAAAATGCTATGAAAATATTGCACAAACATTACAATATATGCTATGGTGTTGCGAGCTAAATGATGCTGCCTCAAAAGAATGCTGAAAAAGGAACCTCCTTATTGAAATATGAAAAAATATCGGAAATTTCCGACCTGTTAAAAAAAGGAAAAATAAATAACGCAATTTTTTTGGATAGAATGTGTTATACGAGAAATGGCATATGCTCGGATATGCTGCCACAGGAAAAGAACATTTTCGAAGAGTATTCGAATACTGATAAACCTTGTTCCGACGGCGAAGAGCTTGCAGTTACTGAAGTACAGATTGAATCAAGTCAAACTTTAAATTGCACCGTTTGCTTGAATGCAAAATCGTGCGTTCTTTTTTTTACCATGCAAACATTGCAAGATGTGTTATGGTTTCGAGAGAAAGCTCCGCAATGATGCTGCTGAAAAGAATACAGAATTGATATGAGTTTATTGCAGGGCAAATATTGAAAGCAGTATGCAAATTTTCATTAAAAAAAAATATTTTGCAAAAAACATTAAATAGAAATATGTGAGAAAATTCACAATTCACTTTAGGGCGCAAGTTAATTTTTTTTTTTGGTTTTTTTTTTTAAATTGGGGCATTTGTTAATTTTTTCGGTCTTTTTTAAAAACTCTTTGGGACTTTTGTTCATCGGGAATTTATTCCCCAATTTTCTGGGTTGTTGTTCATTTTTTTGGAGCATTTGTTCATTGGGGGCCTAAGTTTGCAGCGCCGGAAATAAGATATAATTACAAACAAATCGCAGAAATTAGTACATCAAGTTCTTTATGGAAGGAGTTAAGACCTAAAATAGTTAAAAACCCATCTACACTGGATGAGCTTATTTATGGATATAGATGATGTCTATGTGTTGAAATTGGATGATGAGGGCTTTTATTATTATAGCATTGCCAGACAATTCGCCATTGCATTCTCCTGGATCACTGATACTACGTGCACTTGTGGACCATGATAATAAAAGCTTTGTTAGTAGCTTCGTCTTGTATATATAACTTGATGTAATCCTGTGTGCTTCGCTGTACCCCCCTCCATACCCGCATCGTAATGAAAGGGCTCACGTAATGTCCCAAGGCTCTCACTATTACAGTACTCCATATATTTGATATTTATTATCTACTTTATATGGGGGGTGCCACAACCCCGTTTTCGGATCCCGCCCATTTATTGTCTGACTACTCACGTTAATAATAGATGACCTAAGACAAATTTGCAAAACTGTCTTTGTAGAGTACTCGAGATATATGATATTGAGTAATAACTTTGTACGGGAGGTACCACGCCCACTTATCCGATCCATAGATAGTATAGATTGGATTCTTCGGGTGATTTCTTACTGGAAGGCTAAAATTATAATTTGACTGCAATTTTTTGCATTTAGCGGTAAAGGCAAACTAGTACGTCTTCATACATTTAAATTGAGGGGATGTGAATAAGAAATTTGGGGAAATTTGATGCATTTGTGGCAGCCTCTGTGCAGAGGGATATATAAGTTTATTATTCCGTTTGTAATGCTTCGAAAAATTTATTTGCGACCACATAATGAATATATGTTATAAATTTTTATAACAACTCGAGTATAGGTAATGCCCGTCTGTCTTTCTGTCCGTCTATCGTCTGTCCGTCTGTCTGTCTGTCTGTTGAAATTACGCACATTCACAAAATAAACCGATTTCATGGGTAGAATTACGAAAATATTGTTTATCGTTATTTCAGATTTGTTTTTAAAATGAGGTAAATTGGGCGTAGTTGGGCCAAAATATGGCCCAACGTATGGAGACACTGCTAAAAAACCAAGTTTTTATTATACTCCCTTGCTTTGTAAATTAAGTTTACCAGCTTGTAATTAAATAATTGATTGACTGAAAATTAAACATGTGTAGAAAAATATAAATGCAAAAATTCAAATTTTTTTGCAGAAAAATATGTTATTTTTATGATAATTTTTTTAGCGCCGTGAGTATGCCTGTAGGGTTTCAGATCGATTGGGTCATGGGAAAAGGGCAAAAAATCGATCCAAAATTTTGTGGACAAGCAGACACTACGAGTTAAAATAAAAGGAGTAATAATCTAACCAATAAAAACAAAGTTTTTATTAAAACTCTTTCTTTGCTTATGCATATGAGTTTTGAATCTATCCGTGACTGTGTGTGACTTTGCGTGACTATTATAAAATTAATCTTTGGCCACAACAAGTCAATGCACAATGTTTCAGATCGATCGGATGAAGGGAAGTGAGGTTTTAAGCACTCCGTGACTGTGCGTGACTATACGTGACTGCGCGTGACTACCCCAAAATTAATCTATAGTTCCAACAAGACAATGGGCCAAGTTTCAGATTAATTGGATAAGGGGGAATGGGGTTGACCCACGACAGACATACAGACAGACAGAGAGTATGAGTTAAGAGAAAGAGTTTAATAAAAGGAGTAAAAATTAATGTTAAAAATTCAATGTGTTTTTCAAGTTGTCTGCTTTTTCAAAAATATTTTCAGTATATTTGTTAAAAATAGTGCAATAAGTCCAGATATTAATGTAAACATAAAAGCCAAGTGCAGGATATCGCAGATTTTGCATAGTCGAAATTAACACTCTTACTTGTTTCTTTCTTTTTTTGTCGATATCCATGTGGAGTTAATACCTTTTTTGTACATTTGAATGTTCTTTGCAATCCACAAGAAGAGTTTCAACCATAATCCGTGGTTTCTGCTAAAAAGTATTCGATATCCAATGCGGCGATGAGCCCCCTGATGTTAATTTTATATTTATTTTTATATGGGGACTAGTTCCAAAATATACCCATCTCGACCATATCTAGTAAAGTAAAGTTACTTTTCTCAAAAAATTATATAAACCAAAATTGAAAAAATTTATGCAATATTTTTGTTTTTTCATAGATTTAATTAAAGATCGGTAATCAGCATTATGTGGGGATTATGACTAAAAATAGTCCTATGTTATTTATTTTTTGTCTAAAGATTATGGGTATAATAGACATACTTACACCGGATTTTATCGATATATAGGTATGTATATATGATAAGCGTTTATCCTATGATGGACAAAAGCTTATACACTAAATTTCTTCAAAATATATCCACAGAAAGACAGAGAGACAGCCAGATAGACAGACATATGGACAGACGGACTGACAAACATCGCTAAATCGACTCAGAAAGAGATTGGTATAATAAAATAGGGCTCTAGGTAAAATATTTTTGGTAGTTACAAACATCAGTACAAACACTTTATAAGGTATAAAATATGTTTTTATTTCGGAATTGACAACTACGTACAAGAGATATATTTTTTGAAAAAACAAATTTAAGCTGTTTTTTTTTTTTTTTTTTTTTTGATGACGCTTTTATATTTAACCATATTTGATTGCCCACAACTGAACCCTTTGTGTCAAATATTCCTACAGTATTAATCGATACCCATTTTTGGAAATAATATAAAAATAATGTCTGGCATCTCTTCTCTTAAGCACGTGCGACAACTACAGTTAATGTGCGTAGGCATACATTGTTAATTGTTCATTGTTATTGAAAAGGGGTTAAACTTTAACGCAATTAAATTGACACTTATACTCAGGGGTATACACCGGGCATAAATGTTTTATTGATATTTAAATGTCAACAATGATAAAAATTGCAATCATTAAATATTTTGTATCATAATTTGTGAATCATAGTGTTTGGCATACGACAAGCAAGTTTTGACGTCATGGGATGTTGTAATCAATGAAAAGTATAATGAAAAAAAACATACAAAAAATATATTTATTTTTGACAATATTAACTAACACATTCTGAGGCAGATGTAAGCGTTTGTTGAAAAGAATTTCTTAGAATAAGAAATTTAAACACTGCTAGTAATAGGGAATATCCATTATAAATCATTGTAAAAATAAGCTCTATCGACCTTAAAGTCTTCGAATTTAAAAATATTTGGCAAGAACTATTATTTACTTAACAAAGAAATGAAATATCTTGATTCCGTTTAACTTAAAAAGAAAAGTTAGCTTCCAAAGTGTATGGCTTATCATAAAGCTACTGAGAAAAACCAAAGGTCATTGTCGCATGGGGTAAGTTTTGGAATGATATGTTGAAATAACGGTTTTTCTGAAAATCTAAAACCATATATAGTCTTTCTATTGTTGTGTGTTAGTTGTTTCGTTAGTTAGAATTGATATTAGTTTTGTAAATAAACGATGAGTTTAAAGAAGGGTCATTGATTCAACAAATTTGATATAGAAAAAAGCATAAACTAAATTTGAGTGGCATTGTTAAAAATTTGTTGCCTCGCGATATCAAAAAATTCATATCGATGCAATTTTTATATGGGAACTAAGTCGAAACATGGACCGATCATGACCATATCTAGTAGATTACTCGCTTTTCTCAAAAGCACATACTTATATCAGTCAAATTTGAAAAAAATCTACGCAATATTTTTGATTTTTGGTAGATTTAAGTATAGATCCTGAAGCACATTTGTATGGGGCTATGGCTAATAATGATCATACAGGTTTTATTTTTGGACAACTGATTAATGGACGTAAGAGACACTCATGATTCAAATGTCACCAATATCTGTATCAAAATTTGTATCTTAAGCCAATTTCGGTCATTTGTATGGGGAATAGGTCTCAGCATGCATAGATTTTCATCGATTTAAATAGCTATTGTTCTGTAGTAGACGAAAGCGTGTATACCTAATTTCGTCAAACTATATTTATATTTGAGACTTCAAATTTGATTGCAAGGATTACATGGACAAAAAGACAGACAAGCAGACTGTTTACACAGTCCAGTTTACACTATCATACTTTGTAATACGACCTGTCAAAAAGTCGAGTATTATGAAAAAGTCGTATCATGTAAAAAGCTTATGTTATGAAATTGACAGTCTGTAGGATCTTATTTTCGAAGTCCGATGGTTTTAGAAACATTTCTAAAAATCTGCCATTTTCATCGGACCAGAGTTGTGTTTTTACTTTTGGTAATATAATATTAAAAAAGTAAACAAAAACAAAGAAAGTGGAAATAAAATACAAATTTCGAAATAAATTTGCTTATTATACTACACAGCTGATAGTCCTATGAATGTCATCGGATTTTTATTTCGAAAATTATACGGCTAAGTGATACCATGTAAATGGGCCTTAAGAAAGCGATTATGAGTCGATCGGTGTAAAAAGTTAGGTCTATGTCAAGTATTTTTATATAGTAAGAAACATCAGTATATGGTTTAATCAATCTAGACCGACTACTTCTCCCAAACAAAAACTTTGTTTTATTTCGCATAGCGCATAAAAGAGACTGATTAGCCGAAAGGAAACTACAATTAAAAATATTTATTATTATTTATTATTTCAACTGGTTAATTTTGAATTTTTCAATTTTAAATTTTAATATTTCATTTTAAATTTTTAATTTTTAATTTTTTATTTTTAATTTTTCATTTTTTATTTTTCATTTCTCATTCTGCATTTCTCATTTTTAATTTTTCAAAACCTTTCTTCGTCATTTTATCTCCAAACACTTCCTAATGAAATCATGCCTTCATTTTATCTCCAAACACTTCCTAATCTTTTCACCAACATAATCGTACCTTACACCGTTTTTGTCTAACTCTGTTTTTGTGATTGTGATTTTGTGATTTTTATCCCCCGGAGCGTATAAATGTTTACACATAACCAGTAAGGAAATTACAGTCGGTCTGAACAGCCTATACCATGAGTATAGAGACCCTATCTTTCGGTCCAACTAATTAATATAGAAAATAAGCATAAACCAAATTTGCGTGGCATGGTTATTAATTTTTTTCTTCGGATATGAAAAATTCATATCGGATGCTATATTTGTATGGGGACTAGGTCGAAAAACGGACCGATCCTGATCATATTTGGTAAGGTCACTTATATTTTTGAAAAAAATATATAAAAACCAAATTCGAGAAAAATCTGTGCAATATTATTTTTATTTTTTTGATAGATTTAAGTGAATATCGGGAATTGGGCCCGATTTAGCATCTAGTCGTTACACTAAGGCCAAAATTAAGGACTAAAATTTTTAAAAATATGCCGTTTCAGAAGGAAATTTCCCAAAATCTTTAACATCGATAATTTGTTAATTGGAATCACAATTATTATAGAAAAATAACAAATCTATAAATAACAATCCTCTAAATTAGGTGCAACGTTCCTGTCTAGAACTTTTTGTACTTTGTATGTTTTCACTAATGGCATCAAATAATCCGAACACTGATCCAAACGGTCTATTTTTCTACCAGATGTTTTGTCAATATGCTTACTATTTTGTTGGCCTTACAAACACCATGAATTGCTATTATTCTTCTCTAACCAGTTTTCATATCCATTGCGAAATTCTGCAGAAACTTTCTTATAACAGCAGACCCTTACACTTTGGCCAACTTTATGCAGGACCAAGATGAATTTTGTGTTGTGAATATTTAATAGTTTATGCAGGTGTTCATTAAACATAATAATTGACATATATTTGCAAAAAGAACTTGATAAAAAAATATCAGATAATGCTTGTGAAAAAATTTATGACGTTCTCATTCCTTAAGCTTCATTGCTCTTCTCTATGTGATTTTCTATCAATTTGTTAGAGTTTTCGAACCCAAAATCAAAGAAAATCTTGAAAAACTACTCCACGAAATGTATTTATTATCGCATTTTACTTACGCCTTCAAAAAAACATATTACGTTTATTAATTTAATAGGAAATTCGTTACGAAGATTATTAAGACTTTTAAACTAAAAATATTTAGAAATTAAACTCACAAAATATATTTCATACAAAAATGACTAATTTTGGTATGAATTAGAATTTTTTTTTTTTTATTAATTACTTAAAGTTATTTTTTGATGACATATAAATTCAAAAATAAATCTATAGAAGTGACACATAAAAATTAATTTTTTTGGTTATAAAAATTACAAAACTGTTCAGTACCAGTAACCATAGACATAAGAAAATCCAATATAATCGTAGTATAATCTTTCATGTGTATGTGTAATATGTTAAAGAGGCGCTTAGTATTGGACAAAAATGAGTTGCTAAATTAATTTTGAATCTTGTTACCATGAGAAAAGACAACAATTAAGAAAGCAACAACCGAAACCAACAATAACTAATACTGTTTTCGCTGGGATGATGTTGTAGATGTTTTCGATGATGATGCTGTAGTAGTAACTTTCGTTGCTTGCTGAATTGTTTGTTGGTGAATCAACATTTAAAAATGGATCATATTCCACCATCACCACCACGCATTCGAATTAAGAAAAAAAAAACACAATATTTAAAAAAAGTGTTGGTACACATTTAATCCGCTAAGCAAAAAGATGAATAAAAAAACTACATATATGTATGTATATTAAAAAGCTGTCTGTCGGTACACTTTGTTGTCTTGCTGATGATTTTTCAAGAGTTGTATATTTGTATGAAAACACCAGAAATCTACACAACGAAGGTGTTTGGTATTAAAACACTCAAAAGTGATGTTTATAGCATAATTTACCTTTAACTTGAGAATCTGTTTCCGTTTGAGTTTAAAACAGAATTAAAAGAGAAAAAACTGTGGCGTTTTCACATAGTTTTGTGGTAATCAATGTCTGGATTTTTTAAAAATAAATATTTTTAGAAGATGATTAATTTCAGAAAAATTTAAAAACCTTTAATATTTGCAAGTGAATGCATTGGTAATTTATCATTATTTTGCCATGAGCAAAATATTGTTTCAATTAAAAAAAACTATAAGGGCAAAAACTGATCCACCAGCAATAAGGATGATTATTTTTGGAAAGTATTGGTATTTCCTTTAAAAAAAAAATACTAAACCTGAGTGCTACCAGCAGTAAGTGGTTAAATCATTCAGTTATATCGATTTTTAATTTATTATTTATCATTATCACTTGAAACTTAAAAATAGTGTAAAATTGAAAGTTAATTGCTTTTCTTTATTGACCAGCATTCATTGTTTTTTTTTATAAAAACAATGGTGGTTTTTGTTATAGAAATATTTAACTTCTATGCGAAAAATTTAACTTTTTTTACTAATAGAGCAGAAAGCTATTAAGATTTCTTCATAAAAGAAATACTTTTTTTGTCCTTTTCTATCGGATTCTCTTCGAAGTTAATATCTTTCATTAAATTGTGGATATTTGGTGTAATTAAAATATCTGGAAAATAATAAATATTTATTTGAATAACAGACGTGTTCAAAATTATTTTGTGAATTTTTGTTTTCAAGCCTACAGGAAATAATTATTTAATATCTTGTGGTTCTATAGGAAAAATATTAGTACGAAATATATTTTAAATGCTAATAGGTAGTTTTTTAACTGAGAGTTCAGAGAGTTTAAATGTCTTGAATTCATCAAAACTAGGTAAGTTGTATACAACAAATTTTAAATAAGGAAAATTGGCAATGTTATCATATGAAAAACAAATAATATGGAAAATGTGCTTCAAGTTTAAATTTGTAGTTCTTTTAGGAATAACTGCTTAAATCTAAAGTGTTAAATAAAAATATATGAAAAGCTTATTAATTTTTGTTTTTATTATAATCTATAATATTTATAGGCTAGGCGATTACTTGTGACCGATGTTTTGTTCTAGCGTTTTATCCCGATTTTGACCAAACGTATATTATTTGCCGTTTTGCAAATTTACAAAATTTAAAATTTTTCCTTTATTTTAAATAAATTGCATTTAAAGTTGCTACTAACTCATACATAAAATTATACAATGCAATGTGTGTGTTTATTAAATTTGTTAATGTGTTTGAAATAAAAATGAGTTTGTTTTTTTTTTGCGATGATTTGTGAATTGGCTATAATTGATTAGCATAACTTTAAGCCCTTTATTTAATGAAAAAATAAAATTTCCTAGAATTTGCACTAGTCTATATTAATATAATAGAGATGTAATGTGTGTTTGTTTGTAGGGGATAATCTCCGTAAATACTCATCTGATTTCAAAGATTTTGGTTACAATATTTAGAATGCTGCTTAAGGATGGACAGGCTATACATTTTTTTATATGTTTAGTGGGCGCGGCACATCCCATATGAAGTAAAATTTTAATACATATATTGAGTACTATGATAGAGAGAGCTTTGCAAACTTGTGTAAAAATTGAAGGGATCGGATAAGTGGGCGTGGTACCTCCTATAGAAAGTAATGATATAAATTTACATATGAGTATCGAGTGATATGACAGGACAGCTTTGTAAATTTGTTTGAGGTCATATATTGTTAATGTGAGTCGGAACATAAATGGGCGGCATTGGAGCAATGGCACTCACCATACAAAATATTTTTTGAATGTCATATATCTGGAGTACTGTAAAAGGGAAAGCCCACACATTTTGCAAGAGTGCATCAGATATTAATGTGATTAGTCCGTCGGAATGGGATTAGTGTGCGTGACACCTACTATAAGAAAAATATGGAGTACTACGAAAGCGACAGTCTTGAAATTTTTACAAGTACATTAATTTTCAAAGTGAACAGTCGTGAAACATATGGGCGAAATCGCTAAAATCAAAAATCGTCAAAATCAAAAATCGCTATAATTAAAAATTGCCAAATAATATTCTAAAGTCAATGTTCTTCTGTGTATTTATACAAGTACTTATTCATCATTACTTTGTAAAAATCCATTACTTTAAATATAAGATTGTAAATCTTGTTGTAACGGAAAATAATGAAATATATTAAAATTAAATTAAATTGGGCATCTAAATGTACCTTGTACCAGAGTAGAAACGTCGAAAAATTTGATAGTTGTTGGCACCGAATGAAAAAATAAAAAATTTTGTATATCAGCAAGCATGGAAATAAAAAAATAATAAAAGATTTTAATTGCACAATACAAAGTTCGTATGAAAAATTCATTGTGAAATAAAATATTTCAATAAGTCTTGGTAATTCGTAGCGAAGCGAGACAGGACATACTAGTCTATAAATAATTATTTGGGTACTAGGTACTTTTTTATTATAATTATTTTTCTTTTGGTTTAAATTGGAGACTTTTTGTATTTTTTTCAAAATAACGTGCCAAATTTTTTTTTTATTTATAATTTTTTTTTTTTTGTTTATTTTATTTACTAACAATTTGTGTAGCCTCAAAAAAAATAAAAAATTAAAGTGATACGTGGAGTATAGCGATATATGTATACATACACAACACAACAATAATAAGAGCAATAATAACAATTACAGTTGTCACATAAAAACTACAAAATAGAGAATAACAACAATAACAAGAACAATTTAGAAAAATTTATATTTTTTTTCAAGAGTTTTTATTACATTATTACGATTTTAAATAGCAACCTGCTCAGTATGTCACTAAATCTGTGGTCACAAGCATCAACCGCCTATTTCGAAAATTATGCATTGAAGAAAAATAACTTTTTATATAAATGTTATGGGGGCTTCATTACGACTTAGGTCAGTATATTTTTATTATTATCTTTTTAATACACCGTGCTAGAGAAACGGCGATTTCACGTAAATATAATGCATTTTTAGTAGCATATGATAGTATATATATCTCAAATCGTTCTTAAGTCGAATAAGGCGGTTACACACAGAAATTATGTGATTTATGAACTCCGCTTGTTATAAGGATTAAAAAACATATATTGTGTGGGGACATTATATCAAACTAACACATACCCTCGGCACACGCTTTGGAGGGTATAAAATCTACACGAAAAATTAGTTTATAAAACTTTTAAAAATCAATAAATTAAGGACTTTAATGATAAAAAAATTCAAAAATTCAATTAAAGTTGGTGAAAAAAATTCTGAATAGAAAATTTTGCTCAACACATTCTTACAAATGGAAAATGGTAAGATATGCATATTCAATTTGTATGAGTGTTTCAGGTGATTGGAATTAGAATTACGTTTGCACAAAAAAAAAGTCAATAGTATCCATTAGAATGGAAAATATCAAATTTTTTCTTACATCGCTTAAAACGGAAATTTGAAGTTTTAAATTTTATTTTTAATTAAAATTTAAAAAAATATTATTGGTATAAAATAAGCGGCCGTTGTGAAATGAAAAACACTGTAATATAATATGCGCGTAATATTTTGTATTTTTCTTTTTTTATTTATTTCTTTAAATATTTATTTTAGTATTGTGAATAACATTTTGAATTGCAATAAATATTTTTCACAAAATTAAGTTCTCAATTCGGACAAAATTTCAAATATTTTTCTCTACGATGCTTAGTTTTCGAGATGCAAGCGATTTTATGTTCCCCACTAAATGTGTACGTTTTTCGCTTTTTCAATCATGAATGGTTAGTTCACAATTGGGTTGGGATATCGAAAAGAGGTAGAATTATTTCAAGCGACTTAATGTTACTCGCATAAGCTATGTTACCCACGATTTTTTGTTGCTTGCAATCCTAAATTATAATAGTTAGTCTATAGGATGTAACCAAGAGGGGACAATACTTCAAACATTTTGGTCTACAACGCCTAGTTTTCCAGATATAATCGATTTTATGTTGCCCGATTTTATGTTTCGAACTGGAAATCTGAAAAATGGTTGGTCCACAATTCGGTTGAGGCATTCCAAATGGGTAAAAATTCCAACAATTTTGCTCTACGACGCTCAGTTTTCGATTTTATTAAAATTATAACAATCATAATTCAATATACGTTTATTTGCACCGTTGTCAGCGAAACCCATCTATAGCAATATAGTATATGGCTTCGTAATTAACTTTAGTCCAGTAAAGATTTACATAGCTAAAGAACCAGTGTAATAAGCTTTGAAAGACAACCTACAAACTCATCAAAAACTTTAGCATAATACCCGTAGTAAATAAAATGGTGCTATTGATGTACGCCATCGAGCTGTTTCAGGTTGTGAAGAAAGAAGTAAATTTGGTGCCGACTTCCATTGCAATTAAATTTCTCGGGATAAAATACGATACATTTTAAACCAGACTTGTATGAACACTAATAAGTTCGAATTTAGTTTTTAGCGAAAATAACAGAAATGTGAAAATTTTATAACATAGGCACAAATAAAATCCAATTTACGAAATAAGCAAAAGAAAACAAGCAAGAAAATTATAGTCGGTCTTGACTGACTATACGATATCCTCTACCATGCTTTTAGACACTCTATCTCTTTTATCCAACGAATTAGATTTTAAACCAGACTAGTATGAACACTAATAAGTTCGAATTTAGTTTTTAGCGAAAATAACAGAAATGTGAAAATTTTATAACATAGGCACAAATAAAAACCAATTTACGAAATAAGCAAAAGAAAACAAGCAAGAAAATTATAGTCGGTCTTGACCGACTATACGATATCCTCTACCATGCTTTTAGACACTCTATCTCTTTTATCCAACGAATTAGATATAGAAACTAAGCATAAACCAAATATGGTTATTATTATTAATTTCTTTGCCTTCGGATATGAAAAACATCATATCGGATGCTATATTTATGTGGGGACGAGGTCAAAAAATGGACCGATCCTGACTATATTTGGTAAGGTCACTTATTTTTTCAAAAACATACACAAACCAAATTTGAAAGTCGGGAATCAGCTTCATATGGAGGCTATGACTGAGAATTGTTCTATAGAGTGTATTTGTGCCTAATAATCGATGGATGTAATTACCTAACATAAACCCAATGGGGTTATTTGTCAATGGGGTTATTTGTATGGGAGGTCTGAACATGAATCGATGTTCACCAGTTTCAATAGCGTTTATCCCGTGGCTGATAGTAGCTTATGTACTAAATTTCATCAAAATATATTGATATTGGCGATCTGTAGTTTAATTACAAGGTTAACATGGACACTCAGAAAGTGATTCTGAGTCGACCGGTATAAAAAATGGGTCTAAGTCAAATATTTTTGGTAGTTACAAACATCAGCACAAAGTCATTATACCCTAACCACATATGGTATGGGTATAAAAAATATCAAAGAAAGCTCTTAAGATTTACTTTTGATGATCTGGATTTGTGTTCAATCCCCTTCAATCTGCCGTTCAAAATAAAAACATAAGCGTGCTTCAATTTGGCTGATTAACTGCACAAGCGTAAATATAGTGATTATTACAAATTGGGATAGTCCCAAACTTGTTCATTGATATTGACTTTTTAGCCCGAGGTCCTTTAAGAAATGTGTACAGTACAAGCATCCATAATTATTGAAACTAAAACTGAATTGTTTGTTTATTTTTTTCTTTTATTCAAGAACAATATTTATCGGCATTACTTTGATTTAATATAAGCAGCCCTTTAGACAGAACTGTTCTTGAGTGAGGCCAGGAAATCATTTTTCATTTTGTGTGTTTTTGTGTAAATATTGTAGACAAATAATAAAGACACCATTGTTCGTTTTGAAAAGTGTCAACTCAATTTATTGATGATAAAAAACGACATCAATGAAAAATAATAATAAAAAAAAGAAATCATCTAAATCCTTCATGTATAAGCCGCCAAGAATTCGATGAATTGAGATATATAAAGTACTTTTTCAAAAATTTCTATAGGAAAATAAATTACTTCCGGAATCGAGTAACAATCAATACATTTTAGTAATTCTATGTCATGGTCAGTAATTGTACCAAATGACTCGTATGTACGTACCAGTCGGTATATATAAAAGTGTGTAGTTTCTCAGTATTATAACCATTCATATATTTTTTGTTTTCATATTTATTCATTTGTTCATGATATGGACCTAATGTTACTTTGGTTTCTTTTTCTGTCAATTACCGTAACGAATTTAAGATTTCACGCTCAATTGGAAATTGTGTATCGTTTAAATGGAGTTGCTGCTAACCAACTGTTAAAGAGTATCCTTGATCCTGTCAAAATGTTTGTACATTTTTAACTGTGATTTCATGCTTATTAAGTTGTTACTTTGTGTTTATATGTTTGGTTAGTTTTCTTCGTTTCTTTTTTTGGTTTAAAAGGCGGTGTTATGGCTTTACAAAGTGTTGATTTGTTTACGATTTTGAAGATTTATGATTGTGTCAAAATAAAGTTTTGGTGAAAATCTTAATGAAGTTGGCAACGTATATTACATTGAAAAGGATTTTTTGACTGCTCAGAATTCCTTATTTATGTTAAGAATGCCTTATAATTTTAGATAATTTTTAGACGATTTTTAAATAGTCTTAGGCATTAAAAAAAAAATATGTTTTCACAAACCATACTAATATCGTATTCAATATTTACCTAAATTGTTCTCTAAAATTACCTGTTGATAAGGCACGACAATTCGCATCAGGGCTACGTATCAATTTGCCTAAAATTTTGAAATGCAAAGATTTTAAAATCTCTATTCGAAACATGACATGAATATTACACATGGATAGTGTTCTACAAACGGTTACTCAAATATAGGTAACCCTCAATTCAGTTACTCGCTATAAAAATAGATTTCTTTTATTTTTGCTTAAATCAAATAATTTGTTTGAGGAAGGATAGGTAAAGATGCTACATGTGTTTGTCTGAAAATAGTTTCTTATTTTTACAATCTTAATTATAGAGACCATGCTAAGGCCTAAATAGACTGCACAAAATGATTGCGCAAAATCGTGTTTGCGCAACATTTTTTTACATATACACTACACAAAATTTATTAGCACAAGCATAGAATTTTGGTTTGGTTTTTATACCATATACCACTATGTGGTTTGGGTATAATGACTTTGTGCTGCAGGTTGTAACTACCAAAAATACTTGACCTAGACCCATCTTTTATTATACCGATCGAATCAGAATCACTATCTGATCAGAATCACTATCTGATTCGATTTAACGATGTCCGTCCGTCCGTCCTTTTGTGTGTCCATGTAAGCCTTTTAATCAAACTGCAGGTCGCAAATATGAATATATTTTGATCAAATTTTGTATATAAGCTTCTATCAGCCATAGGATGAACCCTGTTGAAATTGGCGAGAATCGGTCCATGTTCAAACCTAGCCCCCATACAAATGACCCCTATGAAATCGACATAAATTGCATAAATTGCCATAAGATCCAAATTGTCATATAGGTCTTACTCAAATTGGGTTTTTATGCATTTTTACATCCATTAATGAGCAGTCCAAAAATGATCCCTATGGGACAACTCTTAGTCATAGGCCCCATATAGAGCTGCTTCCCGATCTTCACTTAAATCTACCAAAAAACAAAAATATTGCACTGATTCTTATCAAATTTTGTTTGTATATAATTTCGCAAAATACAAGAGACTTTACCAAACATGATCAGGATCAGTCCATTTTTGGACCAAGTCCCCATATAGATTTAGCATCCTATATGAACTTTTTCATATCTGCAGCCAAAACAAGTAAGAAAATTATAGTCGGTTTAGACCGACTATACGATACCCTATACCATGCGTTTAGAGACCCTATCTCTTAGGCCCAACTAACTGGATATAGAAAATAAGCAGAAACCAAATTTGAGTGGGATTTTAATTAATTGTTGCGCAAAATTCCAAGAAATCAAATCGATTTGCTTTTTGCACAACTTTTGCGCGAACATGAAAAACAGCCCTATACTTAGTGTATATACTTTGCGCAAACACGATTTTGCGCAATCATTTTGTGTAGTCTTTGAAAATCATTCCAATAAATGCATTTTTTTAGCTTCTAACAAATTTTGTGCTGTGTATTTTCCTCAAATTTATTACTCGTATATGGATAATCGGCTACCCGGGACCCGCATTTCAAACGAAATTTTTGTTTAATTAAGATAAAATTTTTGCAGAAAAACGGTTTGAGATATTTATATAAATGTGTTTGATGAATTTTTGCATCATATGTTGTCTTACTTTAAATTTTTTATACCCTATACCAGTATGTGATCAAGGTATAAAGAGTTTGCGTTGAAGTTTGTAACTACCCAAAATATTTGATCTAGACCCATATTTTATTACAACGATTGATTCAGAATCACTTTTTGAGTCGATTTAGCGATGTACGTCCGTCCATCCGTCCGTCCGTTTGTATGTCCATGTAAAACTTGTAAGGAAACTTCGGTTCGCAAATATGAATATATTATGATGAAATTTGGTTGTTGTCGGCCATAGAACAAATGCTGTTGAAATTGGTGAAAATTGGCGCATGCTCAGACCTAGTCCTCATACAAATGACCACTATGAGGTCGATTTAAATGGCCATAAGATCCAAATTAACATATGTTAATTACATCCACAAATCAGAAGTCCAACCACAACCATATTGAACAATTCTAAGTCCCCTATATAAAGCTGCTTCACGATCTTAACTTAAATATATAAAAAAAAAAAATATTGCACAGATTTTTCTCAAATTTGGTTTGTGTATGGTTTTGCAAAAAAGTGACCTTACCAAATATGGTCAGAATCAGTCAATTTTTCAACCTAGTTCCAACATCAATGTAATATCCGATATTAATTTTTTTAAGTCTGCAGTCATGTTTGAGGTATTATCTTCATTTAAATATTATCTCCTTTTTAAACTCTTTCTTTTAACCCATACTCCCTGTCTGTCTGTATGTCTGTCTGTCGTGGGGCATCCCCATTCCCCTTATCCAATTGATCTGAAACTTGGCCTAGTTTTGTTGTGACTACAGATTAATTTTAGGGTAGTCATGCACAGTCACGCGCAGTCACGTAGTGATCTAAATGTCATTTTCCCTCATCCGATCGATCTGAAACTTGGTTCATACACTTGCTGTGAAAAAAGGATTAACCTTGACTTAGTCGCGCAGAGTCACGCATAGTCACGCAGAGATTTAAAATGCATTTCCCCTCATCCGATCGATCTGAAACTTTGTCCATAGACTTGTTGTGGCCAAAGATTAATTTTAAGATAGCCACACGCAGTCACGCATAGTCACGCATAATCATGTAGTGATTTAAGCCCCATTTCCCCTCATCCGATCGATCTGAAACTTTGTCCATAGACTTGTTGTGACCAAACAAAAAATTTTAATAAAAACTTTGTTTTATGGGTTAGATTATTAATTTTTGTATATGCTTTAAATTATTCGATTAAATTCAATTTCTTTAAATTTTTCAACGAATCTTAAGCTGACTTTGTAGTATTGTTATACTACTGAATACTAGATATGGGACAGCATACGACTTTTCGATTTCGAAACGCTAGACCCTTGAATTTTGTAAAGATCGGAAAAACATTGGATGAGCCAAAAAATCGAGGGGTGATCGGACGAGGTCCTCGACCTCAAGGTAGGGGCAAAAGGAAAAAAATTGTCAGAAAAATCCATAACAGACTCAGACCGTTGAGGGTGGCAAACTAATTGTAGTCGGTCATACATCTTAGGAGCAGTGAAGATCAATACATTACAATTTCATAAAATTTTAAACTTTGTATGGTGGGTCTATTAAAGAATTGAGATAGGGACTAGGAATGTTGGGGAAATGATATTGGGGAACATAAATGAAGGGGGATCGGTCCAAGATTTTACATCTCTAGGAATGACTGTAGCACTTATGAAGATTTTTAAAATTTTTTCTTTTTGTCCGCACTTTGAGATCAATGAGTAGTTTCGTGCCCATTTTTTGACTCGTGCAATTTTTTCCGATTCTCACAAAATCCTGCTTTTAAGAAACTCCGTACACACTATCCCATACCTATTGAAAATACATATTGAGATTAAAAGACTGTCTTGATTATATTTTTTAACCAAAATATTCCTATTATTCCATTAAAATTAACATTCTTTGTCGCACTGTGACTGGCTATTATAAATCCGTACATATATACATATATTCCTATTCTAAAGTTCACTGCCCTACATTGTTTTAAAAATTGTAAACAAAAATATATATCATACTTCATTCTTACCACACCAACAAAAACAGGTGTTTAGTATCGAGCAATTACAACAGCAAAATCAAAATAAGCAAACTAAAGCAGAACAACAGGCTGGCTCTGTATTTACTTTACGTACACGTTCGTAAGTATCGATTTGCTGGAGATCATGCATATGTGGAAAAATGTCAATCATGCAAAAATTACGATTATTAATTTTCATTATTATTACAGCAAACAGCCAGTAACTTGAAAGAAAATACCTAAAACTAGCAAGACAAATACGAAAGACGTATTACAAGATATATTTCAAATGATCTCGAAGCAGAGATGTGCAATCGGTTCCAGTTCACGTGAATTTGCAAACAAATTTTTTTTCTATCATCTTTGAGAAGGAGCAGTAAAATTGCATCAAATGCAATTTTTGAGTCGATCGCTATCGATATTATTGAGAATTTTATGTTTAGACCTGGCTTTCAACAGACTCCACAATGAATGAATCCAAAATTTGGATTTTTTCTATCAATTTTTATTTGCAAATGAATATTTTGTGATAAGAAAACTGTTAGCTCTATGCTGATTCATCGCTAAGGCCCCTGATATGATTGGGGCAACATACTACTGAAAATAATGACAATAAATTTATCAGCAATGCCTAATTAGATATTTGGTTTTTTCATAAATTATCTTATCAAATCTGGCCCCCGTCACAAAAATTGTGATCTTCTCGGGCTTGTGATGTTCTTCATATTTATTTTAATACTATATCATGTTACCCTGCACTATTTCTTTACAAAAAGAAAACATGAAATACTCAAACAACCAACCTACAAAAAAAAATAATTTTTTTTTTTTTCGTTCAACTTTGAAGTGCAGCAGCATCAAGTGGTTTCGAATCAACCAAGCATTACAGAAATAAAAAAAATGTTTTTTTACTACAAAGCTAAAGCGAGAACACTACATTTATTTGTGGTGTAAATGGGCTAAATGATTTTTTACTACTTCTATACTAACTATAACAAAGATGAAGAGCACACGTATTGTATAGTCAACCAACCAACAAACAAACAAACAACATTGATGTTGTTCATGTTGTTAGACCGAAAAAAAAAAAGTTAAATAAAAAGTTATTGAAATTGCAATTTAAGTAACTTAAACCCAACATTTATTATGCATTTGTGTTATTTGGCTCTTTGGCGAACCTTAAGAAGTCATTACTATTTGACCATGTCGCTTAATTTTCAGTGGTCGCTTCACTGAAATACAAAGTCATTTTATACGAGTTTAGTTGTTTTAAGTATAGAAGTCAATAGTAGCAAATTTAATTCTCATTGAAAACACTAAGCGCCTCAAATTTCATAGCAAACGTGCTGCAAGTGCCGCCAACATGTTTATTTAAAAGAAACCAAAAAGCACACTGGGACAGAATTGTTCTATATTAGAAATAGACAAAGTTAAACTAAACAGCTTCAGTAGTGTTGTCCATTTATGAATATGTTTTTAATGTATGTCTTCAAAATCATAAATCTAGAAATCAGTTCAGCTGTAAGAAACTGTTTGGAGAATTATTATTTGCGGCACATACGTTGTTAGCCAAGGCAGAAAAGAAGATCTGGCCTAGTATGCTGTGTTCGAATTAAAATATAAAATTTATAATATTATTTGCAAACGCCTCTGTTAACCCATTTATGTGATTTTTCAAACAGCAACTTTGAATTTTAAAACGGAAAAACAAATTTTTTTTTATCAGTGACAATCTGTTGATTAGTTTATTTACATACTAAAACTTCTTTTTGGACAATTAAAAATATGTTACCAAAAATAAAATATAATATTAGAACTATGAAAAATACCAAAACTCGAATAAATGTCATATTTATCTGTCAAAAATACAATATACATTATATATATATATATATAACATATGTATATATTTTTAAAAACAGAACTCTTTATAGATTTTATTTTTCTCTGATGCTAAGCACAGTTAGCCATTGCTCGGTTTTTCGAAAAATTTTGAAAATGTTCTTCATGGAGCACAAAAAAGCACAAGCTGAAAGTTTAACCAAAAACTCCAATTATTCTAAAAATAGTGGCAGGAAATGGGTTAAAGAAGTTAAACATATCAAGGCAGCCAAGTATGTGGCAAACAATATGCATTTATATGCATTTGATTTCATTTCGTTGGGATTGTTCTTTAAAATTTCTCTAGGGAATTTAACTATGTCAGCGTACTCCACCACTATCGTCGTCATCATCTTCAAAATCGCCATCGTCTGAACGCAATGTTTATCAAATTGCTGATTTTGCATTTATTCGATTTTTATCGTTCCCAAGACACATCTGTTGTTTACAGCAACTCTTGCATCTGATATAGTTTGAGTATTTGCTCAATCTTTGCTGTAGTTACACGAGTTTTGTGTTTTTTTTTCTTCGTAGTTTTATTTTGCAGTAGCCACCTTGTCTACGATGGTGGTATTAAATCGTTTGTGTGATTTTTTATTTCTTTTTTTGCAGTTTATAAATATTTTTTCCACAGTTGTTGTTGTTCAACAAGTTGTATCAATTTACAACCTGTGAAATAAATTATAAATGCCATATAGACAGTTTTTATTTTTTTAGTCGAAATGGGTTGTTTTTCATTAGTATTTTTACTTGTAAAGTAGATATTGAAATTATATTGTTTTAAGTAAGCAAATTAAACACGTCATGACAGTTATTTTATAAAAATGAATTAATTAAAATTTTTTTCATATAATTTTGTAAGCATTTAATATAATAGTTTATATACTAAAGTTATTCAATTAATTTTGTTGTAAAAAGGACATAATATTTTAAACTTAATAAAGAAATTATTTATAAAAAGTTGAAAGGAATGACAACAGCGATGAGTACATTTTTGAAGCAAAACTAACTTAACAGGAATTTAAAAAATTTTAAAGTAACGATTTTTCTTAAAAATACTAAAAACAAATTGCGCGGATAGAAAACCTTTGTCAATAGTTAAGTGTTATATGCCAAAATTCTTGGTTTTCTTTGTAGATTAAAAAAAAGTTGGTTAAAACTAAAATTTCGAAGAAAATTTTAAATCGGGATGGTCTAATATATATACATGAAATTGTTGAATCCAAGGCCATATGGCTCAACAAGCGATATTGAGAAATTCACGCAATAAACTCAGCCCTAACTGCTTGGCCCCTTTGATATTGAGTGTGCCATGCACTGTCTCCCTTTTGCCTCCCATCACAAAAAGGCTTGGCTTGGGCGGTAAGATTCAGGGTTATTATTAGTACAACATTGGCAACCTTCCAGCCAGATGGAAAGACTCCCGCACTGTACGAAGAATTGAAAAGGTAGGTCAATGTACTAGCTAGCGTCGAAGAGCACTGTTTCAGCACCAGTACTGGTACACCATCCGACTTATTTACATTGATATTCGAAAGCAGCTTTTTGACCGCACGAGCTCTGACGAATATTTTAGGCATAGTACAAGATACCCTTTCGAGTTCAGGCAGTGATTGATCGCTATCCGGTAAAAAATCATTTATTGGACAAAGTTAAGATAAAAAGTTGCCTTATCAACCGGGTCAGTAAATAATTGATCATTAATTATAAGAGCATTATTCTTTACACTTATAACAAATGACCAAAGTACGGAGAACCTCGTAAAGTTCGTAAAGAAAGTTTTCGCATCTTACTATATTGGCACTCGCCTGTTGGCGTAAGATGTCTATAATGGAATTTTTATTTTCACGCCAATATCTGAATGCCTTCTATCTTAATTTAGTTAAGCCCAGATTTTTGATTTGGTTTATGACGAAATGAGCTTCAAGAGAATGAAAAATTGCATACTAAACATTACTATTTTTTCCACCATTTTCACCGCAGCATCAACATTATTATACAGGAAAGAAAGGTTCCTGTTGAAATGCTTGAAGAAAAATGTTTGAGCTCAGCCGAACAAGCAAATTAAAAAGCTTATTTTATTAAGTGCAGAATCGATCTAATCCTGCGAATAACCAATTTTTTCCGTATCTACAATTAATATTTTCACTGTTTGTATATTTAAGAAATTATGGCCAAGCAAGTACATGATATAAATATAGTTCAATTATATAAAAATTTGTTTAAGCACTTAAGAAGGAAAACGGAAACCCTTTCTTGATAAAGGGTGCTAAGCGTAAAAGATTCGATCTTATGGTTGTCAAATGCCGCAAAATCTGGCGCGTAAGTTGTTACCGCTGAATAACACCCCTGCTCTGTTATTTGGATTTGTCTTCACATTATTGAACACTATTCAGAAAATTTTCGTGTACCTACTAGTTTACAGTTTTTTTTATTCAAATAGATTAGTAATTAGCATGCATATTTTTTCAAACTAAACATTTATTGATGGTTCTTAAAATATATATAACTTATATTAGAGTGGGTCCCATTGTAAGGGGCCGAAAAAATATCTATATCATCGCGAATCTGGTACTATAACAAGTATATTGGTCCAAGGAATCATTTAATTTTGTATGGGGTACCCGTATACGACCTATATCGATTATTTCATCGAAATTTTGGAAGGTTCAAAGATGAGTTTAGGGCCAACTATAGCCCATAGTACCAGAATTGCGATAAGACCATGGAGTATAAATAAAAGACGCACCCTACTATATATACATTTATGTGTCGTCAATGAAAAATTATAGAAATAAAAAAAATGTATTTTAAATTTACTAAATAATAAGTAAGAGTGTTAAATTCAGCTATGCCGAATCTTTGATGTCATAAAGTGGAATCAAATATATTCTTATTAGCGTTTAGCCCATCTAAAAATAGTACAAATATGAAATTATAAAATTACTAAAATTAAATATAAAATAAGGTATTTGTGTTCAAACAATACTATCATCTAAAAAAAGAATGTACACCGTGAAGGCAAACATGTTAAAAAAATGTTTCTACCTGATAATATCCATAATAATAGATAATATTAAATTTTATTCTTTTAAAAAATTTACAGCTTAATTTCCTTGACTTTCCTATGACTTTCTGCTAATAGTTACTTTTAATAGCATGTCATGTTATATATGTCACGACACGTTTCATATTATGGTTTGTTTTACAAAATTAACAAATACATAAATACATAGTTATGAGTATAAAGTAAAATATTTTCAAATTATTTTAACAGAAGTTTTGGATTTAAAAAATATTTGGATTAGAAATAGTTTTGAAAATATAGCATCCTGTTAATCGGATAGTCAGTATTTTAATTGATTTTGTTTTGCTATTTTTGTTTTGCAATTAAATGTATTTGAGGTATGTTTTCCTCAAAATACTTTCCCTTTAAAATTTTTAATAAAGTTAACAATTCATCCATTAAATTCAATTTCTTTTCTTTTCAACGAATTGTAAGATAACTTTGTAGAATGGTTATACCATCGCCGTCTCTTGAGATTAAAACACTCTTTTTGGCTTGTTTTTATAGCCGAAATATTATGTGTTTTGATAATACCAATCTGGATTTCAATATTTGTATTATCCCATTTCAATTAACATTCCTAGTCGAACTGTGGCTGGTCATTATAAATCCGGTATTTTTAAAAAATTCGACACTTTCCATATAGTTTTGCATTTTAACAGATAATTATTCCTTTTAATGTGCTAATATCCTAGAACCACAGTTTCGATAGCTTGTTTAATAGTAAATAATGTACGACAAAATTTTAATTTTTATTTATTTTTCTTTTGATTAAAATATGATTGTAACGTGCAAAGCCACGAAAATGCCCATATATTCCCATATAAGTACTAATAATAAAATTGGCATTAGTATCAATGAAATTTAATCCGCTGGTAACAAAACCAAGAAGCACCAAAATAGTGAATTTCAGAGCACAAGTTATAAAATTATGTGCCTAAAATATTATATATATTTAAAGTTTCAGTTTTAAAGTTTAAAACTCCAATGTTTCATATATAATTTGTTTTCCTTTTTTATACCCTATACCACCATGTGGTTTGGGTATAATTGTATAGGGTTTCGGTCTAGACCGACCAAAATTACTTGTTCTACTTTCTTTTATTTTCGCAAATTAAAATTATAAAATTATAAACTATTAAAATAAATTGAAATTGTACCCTTTTGTAGTAATTGTAACTTAAGTCCTACTATCGTCTAACACTGTAACTTAAAAGAATTTATTCTTGTTGTGTTAGAATTACAAAAAATTAAATAAAAATTGTTTTAAATTGAATTAAAAATTAAACTAAAAATTTGTTTCGTATATACTATTAAATAAAAATTAAATTAAATAAAAATTAAAATAAATTGTATAAAAATTAAATTAAAAATTTGTTTCCTATATAATATTTGAATAGCCTGCCAGTTTCGAAAAATAAATTTAGGACAAAAATTTTGGGACATTTTTTTAAATTAATTAATTAATTAATTAATTTAGAATAATTAGCAAGTACTATTAAGCAAATATGTGAGTATATATGTTTATATGAGTATATGAGTTTAGCAAAATCAAATTGGTTTTCTTGTTTTTCAAGACAAAAACAAACATGTATGTTGTAGTATGCAATGTGTACTCGTATACAAACATATTTACTGATGAGGGTTGGTGACTCTTCCCGAAACAGCTGTATAACCTGTCATGCAGAATATAGATCAATTTTTTGAAACACATGTGCCAATTTTTTTGCTTTATTTAAAGTAAAAATATTTCAAACTCAATCATTAAAATGATAAAGATCGAAAATAAGTTTTTTATTTTAATAAAAAATAATATAATTGGAAATGTAAATATTTAATTTTTTATCTAATAATAAATAATAATAAATAACAAGTTAATTTC
The DNA here is from genome assembly GCA_963682025.1 of Cordilura impudica. Lineage (NCBI taxonomy): Eukaryota > Metazoa > Arthropoda > Insecta > Diptera > Scathophagidae > Cordilura > Cordilura impudica. Next base: position 45,375,936 of record OY821520.1, on the reverse strand, counting down.
TGTCTTAAAAATGCATTATACTTAACAATAATTTTAGGATTGTTGTACAGTGTAATCTGTAAACAATAACTTAATCACGGGTATCGTAATGTCGCCCATAATATTCTTTCATCTATCTATCTATTTTCTACATAAGTATATATAAAAGCGGAAGTATGTTTGTGTGTTCGTTTGTAATTTATAGGAGGCTAAACCATTGGACCGATCTTACTCAAATTTTTACATAGCATTACTGTGTATCTGGAAGGAGCTATAGGCTCTTACTTTTTTAAAATATTTTTAGTGGGCGCGGCACCTCCCATACAAAGTGAATATTTGTTATTTATACTAATATAAGATAGAAATTATGCGTGTTTGTTTGTAGGATGTAATCTCCGTAACTCCACGTCTGATCTTCCTGAAAATTTCACAGTCTTACTGCTGATATAGGAAGTGCTATAGGCTACAATTTTTTTAATATTTTAAGTGGGCGTGATGCCTCCCATACAAAGTAAATTTTTAATATCATATATATTGAGTACTATGATAGGTAGAGCTTTGCAAATTTGTGTTAATTGCTATGCCGGAGATGGGCGTGATCGGATAAATGCACGTGGTAACTCCCATAAAGTAATTACTCAATAGCATATATCTCGAGTACTATGATAGGGACAGATTTGTAAATTTGTCTTAAGTCATATATTAATAACTTAAGTAGTGAGACAAAAAATGGGCGGGATCGCACAAAGGGGCGTGGCGTGGATTATTGTAATAGTGAGAGCCTTTGAACTTTTTCTGGGCGCGGGGGGAGGGAGGGGGTAGTGAATCACACGGGTTATATCTAGTTATTAATACGTTAATATTCTAGTTAAACTTTTTTTATTGTATCTATAATATTAATAGGCTAGGCGATTTCTTGTGACCGATGTTTTGTTCTACCGTTATATCCCGATTTTGACCAAACGTATATTATTTGAAAGATATTTCTTTTCGCCGTTTTGCAGATTTACAGATAACACATATATCAAGTTAATACTATGCTATGTGTGCTTTATCAAATTTGACACCGCACATACTAAATAAATATATAATATATTATAGCTGGAGTACTATAAAAGGGAAAGACTTCGCATTTTATACGAGTCCTCGGGAGAGGATTAGTGTGCGTGGTGCCTCCTATACAAAAAGAAAGAAGTGCTATCAAAACGCTAGTCTTGAAACTTTTGACGAGTACATTAATTACCAATGAGATTAGTCGTGGAAAATCACCAAATTCGCCAAAATAAAAAATTGCCGAAGGCAAAAATCGCGAAAACCAAAATCCGCCAAAAAAAAAAAAATATCTTCAAAATGCAACAATCGCCAAAATTAATAACCTTCAAAATCAAAAATCGCTAAAATATAAAATTGGGAAATGATATTTTAAATTCAAGATTTACCGTTGTATTGCCGGATTTAATTTTGAAAATTTATAGGCTGCTCCACATTTGTAGCTTACTCTAGAGTAGGAGCGCCGAAAAATCTGATAATTTTTACACCGAACAAAAAAAATCATGAGAGTCCGATCGCAGGGGAGATGTGTAAACATCCAGTAATTAAAGATTTTTTATAGCACTTTTTTAAAATCAAACAGAAAGCGTATCACTTATAGCAATCAACTGTAAGGGCTCTATTTATTTAAAAAAATTTATTATTATTTATTATTTTAACCGATTAATTTTTAATTTTTCGAATATTTTTTATTTTTAATTTTTCCTTTTTCGTTTTTCATTTTTATTTTTTTTTTTTTAATTTTTCATTTTTTATTTTTAATTTTTTTCTTAATTTTTCATTTTCCAATTTTTATTTTTCCATTTTTTTTATTTAATTTTTTATTTTTAATTTTTTATTTTTCATTTTTCGTTTTTCATTATTCATTTTTAATTTTAGTTTTTCATTTCTTATTTTTCATGTTTCATTTAATATTTTTCATTTTTTATTTTTCATTTTTCATTTTTTATTTTTAATTTAATTTTCATTTTTCATTTTTAATTTTTCATTTTTAATTTTTAATTTTTCATTTTTCATTTTTAATTTTTCATTTTTAATTTTTAATTTTTAATTTTTTATTTTTTATTTTTTATTTTAAATTTTTTATTTTTTATGTTTCATTTTTTTATTTCTCATTTTTTATTTTCCATTTTTCATTTTTAATTTTTTAATTTTTAATTTTTTATTTTAATTTTTTTTTTAATTTTTTATTTTTAATTTTTAATTTTCAAACAGGTTATCATAATATCATAATTTTTTCACCAATTCAATCACATTTTGTCTTACGACTCACATGTTACGCTCACATCTTGTGCTCACATGTTACGCTTACATGTTACGTTCTTTTTGAAATTTACCCCCCTGCGCGTATAGATGTTTACACATCAAAAACCAACAATAAATAAAATAAAATTTTTTAATTGATTATGAAAATACACATGTCAATAAGTCTCGATAAGTTGTAGCGAAGCACGACAGGGCATACTACTACATATTAAATATTTCAAACTATTAAGCCAGTTTTAATACCGCCATAAATGCAGTTAAATCTAATGTAGTTTTTATTTAATTAAATTATTAAGTACTTAAATATTATACGGAAATTTTAATTAATATATTTTTAATTAGCCATAAATAAATCAAAATATTTGAATACAATAATTATTGCAGAAAATATTTAAAAGTATTAAAATTTTATTATAAACAAGAGAGTGAATTTTTTATAAAATCCATTTTCATAATTTTCTCTAACACCCTTAAGCTAATAAAATGTTACCTGAGTCTCACGTGTTACATCCAGCATTTACATAAATTATAAACAATTATAGATAAACAAATTTTCACAAAAATCACCTCTAACTCTGTAGATTATTTATTTATTTAGTTATTTATTTATTAATTTTTTCACCAATACAATCACATTTTGTCTTACGACACACCATGTTACGCTCACATCTTACGCTCACATGTTACGCTTACATGTTACGCTGTTTTTGAAATTTACCCCTTGCGCGTATGGATGTTTACACATCAAAAACAAACAATAAATAAAATAAAATGTTTTAATTGATTATGAAAATACACATGTCAATAAGTCTTGATAAGTTGTAGCGAAGCACGACAGGGCATACTACTATTAAATATTTCAAACTAGTAAGTCAGTTTTAATACCGCCATAAATTCAGTTAAATCTAATGTAGTTTTTATTTAATTAACATTATTAACTACTTAACTATTATACGGAATTTTAATTAAATTATTTTTAATTATCCATAAATAAATCAAAAGATTTGAATACAATAATTATTGCAGAAAATATTTAAAAGTATTAAAATTTTACTATACACAATGAGTGAATTTTTTATAAAATCCATTTTCATAATTTTCTCTAACACCCTTAAGCTAATCATATGTTACATGAGTCTCACGTGTTACAGCCACCATTTACATAAATTATAAATAATTATAGATAAACAAATTTTTACAAAAATCACCTCTAACTCTGTAGATTATTTATTTATTTAGAATTTCATTAGAATTAAAGCCAAGTTAAAATAAATTTCTATAGAAGCAATTGCTTTTTGTGGATAAAATCCCAACAGAACTAAACAAAAAATGTATAGCAATCATCTTTTCAATTTAGCAATATCAATTAGATATTTTATTGGAATTTGACATTTATATTAACAGCGTCAGCAAGCAACTACTGCATAAACAATTTATTAACTTGACAACAAACAATTATACTCATACTAGTAACACAATTAATACAATTAATATAAATTACCCACCAAAAAAAAAAAAGAAAAAAGAAAATAATAATGACAATGATAACCGAAATATAGATAATCGTCGTAAATGGCACAAATATTGTTGAACTTAATATAATGCTGTCTTGGAAGAGAAGTACATAAGTACAACTGTCTTTTATGTAGTGATTAAAGTCTTGGAATATGCAAACGTGTCTTAAAATATCAAAATTGCAACAAATATGGGCTATAACCTTCAAAATAACCGTGTAAAGTGATTGATTAACATTTAGGAAATATGACTGCACTTTCCATGGTCAGGAAAGAAATTGGAGTTTAGATATTTTATATATTGTATTTTTTTAATGGGTGTCAATTATCACTATAAACATTTTATGATTGGAAATTTAAGCTTTCATTCGGAAAAACTTAAGTGGTCTAAAATAAATTATAGAAGCAGGATTTCGTTATATGTTAAAATTTGGCATGCAAAAAAAAATTGTTCAGTTGTCAGCACTGCACAATTTTTTGCTGGGCAATAATATCTTACATTGTATTATGGTGTATTTATGTCTATACTTATCATTATGAATTTTTATGACTACATATGCAAATAATTTGAACAGTTATAGATACGTTTATAAAACGTTGTAAAAATTGGGACGTCATTTGTCATTAGGTGAATTGATAAAAGTTAAGACGTCACAGGAAGTCAAGTTAAATTGTGGGACAATGTTTTATTTGATTATAAAGCAATTGCCAGGTATAAAATATTTTTTAAAGGGATATTGTTTGTTCTATTATATATAAAACATTTTTCTTAGAACATATATAGGTGCTAATTATAGTGTAAAATATTTAATCACGATCATTTTGATAATTTTATTACTAAGTAGTTTTAGCTATTAGTTAGACGTATTACAAGCTAATGTGAAATTGGTTTTTTCAATAAGTAATTGAAATCAATTATTTCATTAATTTAGACTTAAAAATTTTTAGTACCTTCAATGTGTCCTGACCATTAAAATATGAAAAAACATAATAGTCGGTCTAGACCGATTATACAATACCCTATACAATTCTCTTCGAGAGGGGGTCTTGGATCCAACTTCGCTGAGGGAAGAATTGGACTGAGGTAATAATTTGCAATAATTTGTGGCATGCAGATATTAAAAGTTTACATAAAAAATTGGACCGATCATGACCATATTTATCTTAAAAACATATGATTAGTGTATTTAATAGACATATTTGTAGAAACTTTTGTCGATGTATTTATAATAATCTGGATTTTAAGAACTTTTTGGGTGATATGATAGAAGTTACTTATATGAGAGCTAGGTCTGAACATGCACCGATTTTCATCAATTCCGATAGTCATCTTTATATGACTGATAAACGCTCATATACCAAATTTAATCAAAATATATTCATACTGGTGACTTGACTCGGTTTATAGATGCGAAAGTTCAGAATAAATTAAAAGCTAAATCCGTGGGCTATACTGGAGAATCATACAGTGAGTTGGGAAGAACATTCGAATACCACAAAAATGCGAAAAAAAATAGCCATCAATTTCAGGCTCCGCTTCCTCCTGCAAGTGCTACTTTAAAGTTGAAGGCAACGAATAGAAGTCAAATCCAAAAATTCAAATATATTTATAAGATGAAGTTTCCAAGAAAATTTTCCGGTTCTTGGTCACAAGTGGACCAGTATTTTTTTTTTTTTTTTGGTGAATTAGCTGTCAATGATTATGGAAAAATAAAATCGACATTATAATTTTCCGATCAGATTTAGAAACTAAGAAAACAAAAATCGAATCTACCACCCAACTGAGATTAATCGAAACCTTTTCAGCAAATTCGATTTTAAATAAGTATAATCCAGACCGACTATACTAAACCATATGCCATGAGTACAGGGTAGTAAATCCAATTAATTGGATGTAGAAAATAAGCCTATATTAAATTTGAGTGAAATTAATATAAAATTGTTGCCTCCCGATATATAAAAATTCATATCGAATGCTATTTTTATGTGGGAACTAGATCGGCAAATGAACCAAGTATGACCCTATTTCATTACTTTTTTGTAAAAACATAACCGAACCAAATTTTAGAAAAATCTGTCCAATATTTTTGTTGTTTTTATAGATTCAAGTGAAAATCGGGAAGCAACTTTATATAGGGGCTATGAACAAGAATTGTCCTACAGGGGTTTTGTTTTTACCAACTGATTAATGAATGCAATAAACACACACAAACCAAATTTAATCTAGATCTATGTGATAATTTTGAGTCAATTTCACAATTTTCATTTGTATAGCTCTAGAAAATGGTTCTGAGTCGATCGATCGGTTTTGGCAGATATTTTTGATAGCTACAAACATCAGCACTAACTTGTTATATCTTTACCACAGATTGGTGTAAGGCATAATAAGTAAAATGTTAAAGCTTTGGTGGAGGGTACCTGGGCTTTACGTTTACATTTACATCTGGAATTAATGCATTTTTATACCCTAGTGGTATAGGGTCAGGGTATAATGACTTTGTGCTGATATTTGTAACTACCAAAAATATTTGACATAGACCCACTTTTTATTAACACGAATGATTCAGAATCACTTTCTGAGTCGATTTAGCGATGTCCGCTCGTCTGTCCGTCTGTGTGTCCATGTAAACCTTTTAATCAAACTACAGGTCTCAAGTGTGAACATATTTTGATGATATAGTATGAACGCTGTTGAAACTGGCGAAAATCGGTGCATGTTCAGCCATAGTTCCCATACAAATGACATCGATTAAATCGACTAAATTTGCCATATGATCCAAATTGTCACATAGTTCTCGGTCAAATTGGGTTTGTGAGTGGTTAATACACCCATTAAGCGGTGGTCCAAAAATAAAGCCTCTTTGACAATTCTTAGTCATAGACCCACAAAAAGCTGCTTCCCGATTTTCACTTAAATCTATCAAAAAAAAAATATATATTGCACAGATTTTTCTCAAGTTTGGTTTGTACATGTTTTAGTAAAAAATAAGCGACCTTACCATATATGGTTAGGACCGGTCCATTTTTCGTCCTAGTTTTCATATCTCAAGACAAAAAAATAATAACAAGGCATATATCCAAATTATTTGGGGTAAGAGAGAAAGGGTCTCTAAACGCATGGTATAGGGTATTGTAGAGTCGGTTTTATTTAAATTATAAATAAAACATCTGAAATAGTAAACAATTTGATAAACTTATTTCCAAATTATTGAAAGACAAACACTGAATTTTTACCATTTTTTTAAAGGTATTATTATATTTAAGGTCATATCTTGGCACAATGATAACCGATTTATTCCAGACGGACGGATGGACGGACGGATAGATGCATATTGCTATATCGACTCTAGTTGCTACAGGGATTAAAAATAGTTTTGCTTTATAGGGACGCAAATTAATTTTTCGATGCGTTACAAATGGAATGAAAAACATGTATATACCATCTGCACAGTGGTGTGTAGGGTATAAAAATGGCTAATGTGATAATAATAATAACAAGCAGATTCCAGCACTCGTAATTCCAGTGCGAATTCTAGGAAATTTTGTTTTTTCATTTAATAAAAACCCTTAAGGTGTGCTTCACAATTCAACTCATTTTAAATGAAGAAAATAAACTCAACACATTTACACAAACATATTAACAAATCTAATAACATTGTATAACTTTATGTATGTGTTAGTAGCACATTTAAACGATCATAACTCAAAAAAAATATTCCAGACGATGAAAATCTGCAAATCTGGGTAACAGCTAAAAAGAAATACCTTTCAAATGATAAATTTCTTGTCAAAATCGGGGTAGAACTGTGAAACTTACATCGGTCACAAGAAATCACCTTGCCTATTAATGGTATAGATATAAAAAATATACAAGGGGAATTCAAAGGGACAAGCAAATTAATGTAGGGATAATTTACTTATATACATTTTGTGTTACTACATATTAATTAATTAATTAACTAGATAAAGCAGCTTCTTCATCAATTTTAAAAAGTTTCTTAATTTTTTGCCATACGTTATTGTAACACGTGCCCGTCCCCAAAAACAATGATAATCATGTTCAGGAACATCTTAAGTGTAGATGTTACTAAAAAAAATTTAAAATGAATAATAATAAATGCTACTACGGAGATTTGAACCAGCGATCTACATGTCTAGATGTACCACACACTGAGCCACAACACGATATAATATATAATAAGTAAATATGCAAAAAGTAATTGGAGCAAAGACCAATTTTTATAAATATTTTTTATCGTTTTATACTAATGCAGAAGATACAATCGTGCACATTATTTTTATTTTTTTTTTTTTTTTTTTTTATTAAAACTTATTTGATATGTATCCACCCTTTTTTATTATCGAGTATTTAAGTTATAACCAAATGCCAATACCAAGTTTTTGCTGTATAACAACTTATTAGAAACATTTAAAATATAAAATGCTTACACATAATTAAAGGAATTAATTTTTTAGTTAACTTGTGCATGTGTTTCTCATAACATTAGTAAAAGACATGAGGATTAGCTGCGGCAAGATTGATGACTAATTGGTTAGTAGGTTAATATCCAAAATTAAAACAATTTCACATCACAAGAAACGGAAATTGAAGAAACATTTTTAAAACATGACTTAAACTTGAGTTCCTTGAACAACATAAAATCCTCTCATATACCTACTAAACTTAGCAAATATTTTTATGGAATTTATTTACTTGAAAATTGACGTCACTGATGACACCAAAGGTAAATATACCTGGATTTCATCGTGTGAAAATAGGACGGCTGCCGTTGCAAAAGTGTTAGCTTTAATGTAAATAAATAAAATAAACTCGGCAAAATGTATTTCAAGTTGAAGACAAGCAATACAAAAAATCCCCCTATAATATTACTTCAACACTACTTGTGAAATGGAGAAGTTTCGCTTATTTTCTTCTGACGTTTGTCCAATGTTCAATAAAAAATTATTGTTCTACCATTTATAATGTACATATGTATATTGTGTTAGGACGAGTAAAGTAATTTGTGTTATCGGTGTACTGATAATATTGTTACGCTTTATTTGCCGTAAGTCATGTGTGTTTCCATGTCTAAACCTTTTATTTGCTGGCTGGTGTTTTACCATATATAAATTCACAAGCAAATCGAAAAATCATGATCAGTCTTCATTTAAGCACACAACTAACTACTAATAGAGCTTATAATATCAATTATATATTATTTATGAAAATCCAATAAGTTGTTGCAAAAAAACGTATATCAAACCGTATGAATTGTTGAATAAAAGTGAAGAATATAATATACAATTATATTTTATTAAGTATTTAATCATTTTTTTTATCAAAGTGAAAATAATGGATTATATTAAAAATCAAGAAAAAAGTAAGTTTTATTATTTAATCCTTAGTGTTAAAAATATTAAAATTAGAAATTTTTGCTAATTTTTTTTTTAACTAAAACACAAGATCTTAAAACTTTTTCCGAATTTTTTAAGTAAATCAAAACTAAAATTAAGTAAACTAAAAATATAGTTTTCATTTAACAAAATACGTTAAAAAATAATATTTTGTTAAACATGTTTTGTTTTGCTTAAATACAATTAATTAAAATGTCCATAAAAACAATAACAAATTATAATAAGGCACACGCTTTAAGTGATATGTTATCAAATTATCACCAATTTCACAAAAAAAAAAAAATAAAAAACGGTTCGTATAAACAAACAAACACTCAAAATTATAAAAGCTTATCACATTTCAAGTTGTATAAAAAATTGTTTATAAAACTGACCTAGCGTAACAGTAAATATGTTATGACATTAAATGAGAGAAACAACAAAAAGCTTATATATCAAAAAAAAAAAAGAAAAAAAAAGATAACAGACTTCCCCACAGATATAAAATACATATATTTATACAGAGATATATAAATATTAAATAATTTTTGAACGCCTACACTGGCGATAAAGTAAACCAATATCTATTTCGTTCGTACCATATCAAAAAGTCTCAAATAATACTAGAGACTGCCAGACAAATTAGTCAACAATAAAAAAAATTTATTTTAAATGACAATAATATAATTAAATCAAAAGGCGCTAAGCAGACACCCACTCATAGCCATAGTCTGATTAATCCAAAGTCTATACATCTTTATGACTATCTATGAATGTAGTTTGATATGTTTTTAAACACTCATCATCATGACAATGTCCATTAAAACTTGTCCAATTTTAAGTCTTGCATATTCATGATTATTTGGTTGCTATAGACAAAAGTCTTTGATAATTTACATTACAATTATATTTTTCTCACGTAATTGATATATTTGCGGTGGGTAAAATTTCAATAAAACCATTTGTTTTTTGGCGCAAGCTTTTTAAAATAACTCTAGTGACTAATCGTTATTTCATCTGAATTTCATAAAAGTTCGTAATTATTTGGTATGTGCGTGTGGTTGTGTGTGTACGAATTTCCCACACACCAAAATACTAATCAAGCAAACGACCAACAGAAATTTTAATCTCACACTCTGCAATCAATGTTACTCAAAAAATCAATGACACCCAAACAATGTGCTCCTCGTAAAAGAAACAACTACTATATACTCGTACATACGAGTATTTGGTAAGCTTTCGCTCTCACTTTTTTTTTTTTTTTTTTAACAGTTTGTTAGCTTTAGTCGCGTGCTTATAATACAACAACAAGTAAACAATTTATTATTTTAGTTTCGTATAACTGTTATTTAAGCTTTGCCTGGCTTGAAAATAAATAAAGTCAACGAACCTATTTCTGTATTGCTTTTTATCTTCCTCCCTCATTTGCTCCCCTATTTATGGTTGTATACAATTTAAAAGCTTTTTTCATTGAATGTAGTTCAAAAGAATATGAGGCCTAGTTAATTTTTTTTTTTTTTTTTAAACATCATCATGAACTTGAAATATTTTGTTTACACTTACAATGACGTTTATTTAAATTGTTGTGCTTGTAGTTTATATGAGTAATCTTGACTTAAATGCATTTAATTTTTGTTTCTTTTTTTATGAGATAGTGATATAATATACAGTAATACATAGCAGTATAGATAAAATGATGTCATTTTAATTTTTATGTAGATGATAACTAATAGAAACAAATTTAAGTTGGACTTAAAATTTTAATAAGCTGTGTAAATGGTAAACGCTTAGTGCAAGAATTTTTGAAAATGTTCTAAATAAAGCGTATTTTTCAAATTATGAACAGAAATAAGTTCTGATTGGAATATAGGTTCTGATTAATTCAATCTCTTTAAAATTCGTAAATAAAGTAGGTATCTCTATATACATAAAAGGTTAATATGCTACAGAACACGGATATAGATGTCTCACATACCGAATTGCGAAACTTCACTTTTTGATTTATGATGGCTAATTATTATTTAAACAAATTTCTGTAATAAATAGAATTAACACCATTAACACCACTTATCCATCTATATGTGAATAAATTTGGTTAAGTTTAATTGATATGGGTTCATATTAATTTATTACCCCTAATAAAGCTGTGTACTACATTTACGTCAAGCTAAAATTTGTCTAAATATAATTCTTTCTTGAGCCAAATTAATATCCAATTCAATCTTTTAACGCATTGCCTGCTGTTCAAACTAACAAAAAGAACGTTTTTTTTTAAAGTGCTGTAGCTCAGTCGTTTTTCAATTGATCAACTTTGAGTTTTTTACGTGAAAGTAAACGTAATTTTCTTTTCTTTCTTTTTCCGTACATGTTTATGTTTCTATAATGGATATGGGTACGCAAAAATTAGAAGGCAAAGGGGTGTCCTTTTTCTTGAGAACCAGATGTCGTATCATGTGTAATCACGTCAGGCAGGTCCTCATCTAGGTTATTTTTACAAAATTAAGCGTTTTTAAACAAAATTTTCAAAAATTATCTGTTAGCCCAATTATCCTAGTTCATAGCCTGACTGACGTGATTACCCACAAAACACCACCCGCCTCCTCTTGATCCAACTTCTGCCTCTCGAGAAAAACAACACCCCAATTTGAAAAACCTGACTTCGAGAAAAACGCTTTTAAAGTTTTATTACAAGAATTTTCTATATTGTCGTACAAACATATACATATATGCACATATATTGCTCGGTAACGGCATTATTTTTTAAGGATTTTAGAAGACATTTATGAAAAAAAAAATCGAAAAAATTTTTTAGCCGCAGGTCATACCTTGAATGAAAACAAAATCATGTGAGTCCGATCATAGGGAAGATGTGTAAACATCTAGTTAGTAAAGATTTTTTATGTCACTTTTTCAAAATCAAACAGAAAGCGTCATCTATGTATCATAGCAAACAACTGCAGGGACTCTGGTTATATTTGTGGGGTTGTTGAATTTTATATATATGTATATACGTTTATATTGTCAATTTTTTTTGTCGTTTTACAGCAAAGGGTTGTTGAATTAGCTGAAGCAATTTTATATCATAATTTTTTCACCAATACAATCATAAGTCACACCGATTTGTCTTACGGTCACAGCGCAACATGTGTTAGGCTGTTTTTGTGATTGTATTGTGAAATAGAAATGTACCCCCCTTCGCGTTGTAGATGTTTACACATCAAAAATATAATTTTTGTTATAATTTTTTATAAACCAAATAATAATGAATAACGAATTAGCTCATTTTTAAGCCTTATATCAATACAAGTCCCAAGATATATTATAATTAAAGATCATTTCTCTTCAACATTTACTATAACAAGCTTCAAGTTTTATTTTTTTTATTATAACTTTAAATATTAATAACTTAAATTTTTGAGCTACACATCTTGTTGTTCTCTCATTCCTATGAATGATTTTATTAATTTTAATATAATATTTGCTTAATATACTTCTTTCATGTTGAGCTCTTTTTGAATTACAAATCATTGTTAATAAACTGTAAATAGTTGATTGGTTATGAAACGTAACAAATTTTAAAATACTCCTACACAAGCCATTAGTAGAAGAGGAGAAAAAAAAGAAGATAATAGAAAACCACATAATATCTAACAAAGCCAAATATAAGGATAACCCACATGATAAAAACCCAAGGAAAAACCCAGCAAAAGTAGAATAAAAATCCTTAACAATTACAAGAAAAACTCAAACTATTTCAAATAACTCAAATCAAATCAACATTAATACTCAGGCCGAGTACATACTCGTACATACTCGAACATACGACAATGCGTAGTAAATGTTCATTCATTGATTTACAAGAAAACTGCATCGCTTGGTGTGTGAGGTGAGCACTTGTTTGGTTCGTCAGGATAAAATGCACTTCACAAGCCAGCATAAACTCGTACTTCATGATGAGTAAACAACGAGACATGCTTTAGTTTCATTTTCGTTTTTTGTTTTTACATTTTCGCTTGTATATTTTTTTAACTCACACTTTATATTATACAGTGTTTGTTGTAGACTCACTTTAAATGGAAATATTGGTTTGATATTTTAGCTTGTGCTGGTGATGATGAAGACGATGACGTATAGAATATGTGTGTGGTTTGTTTAGCTCGCGCTTAAAACAGAATAAGTATTTATAAAAAAAAAAAATTATATATAAAAAAGTTTACTTTGTCATCACATTTGTTAGCTAAAGTTAGTTTGATTTAAACAAGCGTTACGATAACAACACACTTTCGATAGCAATAATTTAGTTATTATTAAGAAAACGAACGAACGAACATAATTTAAGCGATCTAATAATACAGTTTTTTATGTGAAAATCGAAATATACGAAATAAAGCCGCAACGAAAAATCGTATAAATAAGTCAAGCCAAACGATAAATGAAAACAAATTTAACAACAAACCGATAACGGATATAAAATTGAAAATAAATATTTATTACATTATTAACATTTAAGAAGCCTTTAATTGTTGTTTGTTTCATAATTTAATATAAAGGTATGTAAACAATATCGAATTGAGTGATACAGTTAATCTGAAAACTGAATTCTTTTATTAGCGAATAAAATTGGGGTTTTCCAAAAACTTTGAAGATTTAAAAAAAAAAAAACAGTGTAATCAGTTTTAATAATAATTTTGTATTTATAGTTATTTCTAATCAATTTTTAATGAGAGACAATAATTAGTGATAATTTGTATAAAAAATATATTCAAAGTATTATATTTAATTTAAACATAAATCAATTAAGAAGAATTTAAATAAAATTTATGTTGTTATAAAATGCAAATATATCATAGAATTAATCAAAAGTTCAACTAAATAAAAAACATGTACGAGCGTTTTACGTTAACCTTACTATCTGGACTTATTGCACTATTTATAACAAATGTTAACCAAATTAAATTATTAATAAAAAAACACTGAATTTTTAGCATATCTTAGGTCATATCTTAGCACAATGATGCCCGATTTACCCCATTTTAAATATGAACTTGCTCCGAATAATATAAAACAATATTGTCCTCAGCTTACCATGGTAAATGAGATATTTTGTGAATGAACATGATATCAATAGATAAACGAACGGATGGACAGACGGATATCGCTATATCGACTCGAGTTGTTATAAGTATTAGGAATTTTTATACTTTATTGGATCGCAAATTCATTTTTCGAGGTGATACAATTGGAATGACAGACAAATTGCACAGTGGTATGGAGGGTATAAAAACACAAGGGAACAAGGTTTTTATTGATTAAGAACTGAATGTTGTTATTAAGGTTATTTAGGATGCTGAATCCATATCTGACTTGTTTTTTTTTTATCAGCTCCACTTTTCACGATATACCGTCATGTCCCAAATTAAGGCATTTCCACTACATGCATATATTAGAATAACTGGAAAACGGAAAAAACTAAACTCATCAACAATATTATCTTCACGCCGTGCTTACATTGGTTCTATATTTGCCCAGTAGTTTCAGTGATATCGTTGAAGATTTGAAAAGATAACAATTTTTTTAAAAAGTCAAAAATAAGATTAGTCCCTGTAAGTTAAAAATGTGAGCTGGTGGAGAAAAATGGAGATTAGATTTGAAATCAGCGACCTCAAATTAGTAAAAAAAAATCCAACACCACAAAAGTTCAATTTGGTCCCTTGTGTAAACGAAATAATTTTCTTTTTATTAATTAAAATATCCAGAAACTTTTTAAGCATATATAAAAATTTCATATAGAACTAATTTTGCCTCAAAAAATTATAAAGGCAACAATTTCGACAACAACTAAGAAATTCTATTCCTTACTAAAATGTTGCTTTATATTTTTTTTTCTTTCTTTCAGTGGATTGCATGGCAGGAACAGCAATTTTAGAGAATCTTAAGCAAACGGCTAATTTAAATATAACAGAATATTACACAACAGTTAACAGACGTTGTTTGTGCCTCGTACAACCAAAAGTTGTAGAGCAAAACAACGACAACACTAAACACAGGCTTATGAAAGCAACTAAAACAAACTACTGTCACAACAGTAGTTGTAAACTTAACAGAGTTTTAACAAATAATTATAATATAAAACTACAACAACAACGCCAGAAATGCCCCTTAACACCTGGTTTGTTAATAGTTATATTGTTAGCCATCATTTTAACACAAATGCCAACAATGGTAAGAGGAAAGGCAATTTCCAGAGATGTATTATTAAAAGAAATATTAGCAGTTGATGCTGCACCATCATCATCATCATCACAAACATCCGCCGATTCAAAAGTATTACTGTTATCATCAGAAGAAGAAATGGATAAAATTAGACAAAAAGTTGACACTTCATCTTTAGATGAGGCTAACTCATCGAATTCATTAACATCATTGGAAGTGTTGAGGCATGTCCAACGTACCCAGCAACATCAACAAGAACGCAGAACAAGACATCGCAAACGTCACATCAATGATTTAGTAATTAAAAATTTTTTACATGAAAATTCAAATAGTCTAGAATGGAGCAATACCTGCAATGGAGTTTATCAAATTACCAACTATGAAGGCGTTCAAATACCTTTAAAAGAAGTAAGTACCTTTATCTATGCACAGCTAAGTATTGGTCGAAAACTAAAATTATTTTTCTCTTTTTAGTATATAAAAAAATTTCACACAATCATTGAAAATGAACTTCTTTCCGAATTACCAACACATGGTATAAATATTGCCGATATAAGTGTTTGGAGCTCACACGAGGGAAGATATGCATTTTTACCCAAATTAAATAGAAATGGAAAAGTAAGTATTCTCAAAAGCTTTCTTTGTTATATGAACTTTATGTTTAAGGTTGAGAAGTGAAATTAACAATGACCATCAAAGCTGTAATATGACACACTCAGTGAATGATTAAAAATCAGATAACTTTTTATCTAAATATATTCAAATGATGATTATAAAAAAATTTATATGTATGTATATCATCTATATGTAGAGGCCTGGGATTTTCTCATTTATCTGGTTTCTTCAGCTCTGACTAATATTCATAATTACCGCATTGCAAATCTGCAATTGAGTGTGTCAAGTTTAAAACATGTTCTAGGTCTTTTGTTGCATCGCTTTTTGTTGTTATTGTTACTCATAAAATATCAAGTTTAACTTCGTTTAAGCCATGTTTACCATGCAAGATCATGTTTGAAGAACTGTTTGACTTGTTTTTCTTTAACTTTTGTTTACAGAAGTTTCATAATTTGCCGCTTTTTAATGTGTAGATGTTTCAATGGTGCACTTACATAAAAAATGCACTATTTTGGGTGCAGTGGTTCTCGTGCTCTTGCATTTTGACCACCTAAGTTATAATTACATACATAGGTATGCGAAAGTTAAAAAATAAATAGAATTAAATCTATAAAAAACAAGTAAGAAAATTATAGTCGGTCTAGACCGACAATTCATATGTACCAGCATAATCCAGCACTCGAAATTCGCAAATATTAGTAGTTTTTTTTTAAATTTTTTTTCTTTCAATGTTTTTTTTAATCTATATAAATAAAAATTTTAAGATAATAAATAGTTTTATAACAGCACAAATGTATGCTAATCATTTTTGGACAATTCACAATTCAACGCAGGACGTGTGATATACAATTATAATGACTATAATTGATGAGCATACCTTTAGGCTCTAATGAAATTATTTATTATTAATATTTTATTTTACTTAATTTAATATATTTTTAACACATATTATACATAAATTTTAACATTTTGCACTTCTCCTCCATATGAGCTATTACTGAGCCAATTAACACACCCCTCCGTCCCCGCAATATGGCTAAAAAGGGACAAACAAGTTTTTCTCCACTTAGGTAAAGCTCTGGTAAAGCAATTGCTTTGCCAACGTTTGCAATATAGCTTTGATAGTGCTCACATAGGGTATAAAAACATTTTATTTTGTAGAAACCCATTTTTTTTAATATGGTACAGTTTGAAAGTAAAATTTAAATAATTTTATAGATGCTCAGGAAAATTTCTCAAGAACTGAGAATTTCGTTTTATTTTTTGTTATACCCAACGGCTTCTTAAACTAAACTACACGTTCACGTTCTCAAGAAGTTGTACGAAAATTAGCTTCATCATCTTGTAACAGCTGAGAAAAAAAAATATTTTATAAAATCTTGTCACTGAATTATTAAGTTCTTTTTTATTTAAAAAAAAAACGGCCTAAATATATTAAATTCTTAAAAAACTTTAAAATACTTTCAAGATTTTTTTCCAAATATTTTTCCTTTGCTGCTGCGCTAACTTGACAATCACCTCCCTCAGGGCTTAATAAAGCATGACAGCATGATAAACAAGTAAAATATAAAAACTGCCATTTTTAAGTGATCAGTCAGTCAGTCGAGTAAGAGAGTACAAACAGATACAGATTTTACAGCTGTTGTTAACAGGGCTTTAATTTTTAATGGTAGGTGGCTATAATAAACCATAAAACAAGCAGAAAAAAGTGCGAGAAAACTAGTTTCTTTGGGCTTTAAAGACCAACAGGAAAACAAAATTTGCATAATATAAACATATTTTTGCTCTCCTTTGAATACGCTAAAAAGTGCAGTGTATGAGTGTGTATGTGTGCTATGTTTAAATAGGTTTAAAAGATGAATAAATCAATCATTGTTAATTTTTCTTTAAAGGCCTGCCTTGCAACGTACAGTTGTTTTTCAACATGAAAAATCTTATAATAGTGAAGAATTTTATTAAATTAATTTTCATTCATTCTTTTCAGATCACATTAAGACATTGGCATCGTAATATGCAAATATATGTAGCATCGTTTGGTTATTTGGCTCGTACACAATACAAATTTGACAAGAGAAAACAAATAAATGCCGGAAACTCCTCGGAAGAACTTAATAAATTACTAAAAAGTGCCAGACATTTACTTTGTGAATTGGAAACAACTATCAATGGTTCACATGCTATTAATAATACCAAAAAACTTAAAACCATCAGTCGTGAAGTCATGAACAAAAAACTTAACCATTTCCAAACAAAGAGAGATGAATTAAGATGGGGTTTGGTTGAGGCCAATACGGTGGATTTGAAATTTGCCAAAAATTTATATTTGAAATTCGTAACCGACATGCACACCATACTAAAGCGCAAGATCAGAAAACATGTGTCCACTAACACGAATGATGAAAATCAATCGTATATTTCGCACAGTTTTATGATCGATGATGACAGTGTCAGTATTGATAGAAATTCCTTGATGAAAACTGATTCTAGGCTGAGTGTGGGTGACAGTTTTGAAGAACACATGAAATCCCATCGAAAGCATTAAAGCAAAATAAAGCTTTATTAATGTGAATTTCTTCCATGAAATTAAAAAAAAGACAACCTCTCTGCAGAAGACAATAATTAGTTCCTAAATTTCTTTTTAGAATTTATTTCCTTATTCGAATTTCTTAAACTTAGTCATGTACTTAATGCTATCTCTAAAATTTTGTATGTAATTAAGTGTCGTTCACTTTCATATATAATTATTTATTACATTTTTCCACTTCCATTTTAAGTTATTTATTATGATCATTCCATTTTTCGAATTACTTATTTATTTATTTATTTACATATTTAGTATTAAGACGATTTTGTATAAATGTCCTGTGATATATAAGCCTAAAACTTTAGAAAGTTTTTTATAAAGTATTTAATTTATTTATTTAGCAGTCGAAGTATTATTTAAACGAACAAATTATAACGAATAATTTCATATAAAAAACAATGCAAATAACAAAGTTTTACAATAAAAACTTCAAAAACAAAGTTGCGAATATTTTATTTCAAATATATAGTCAGGTTTCCAGCTGAAAAAAATATTCACTTTACCATAGCTGCCCAAGATAATAACAACCAAAAATTTATATATAAAAGGTTTTGCGAAAATGAAATGCATATTAGTGGAGAAGATACAAATTTATACCGGAAAGTACAAATTGGTTTAAGAAGTAAGCAAAAAAAGAGGAAATATACAGGGTGGTCCCTTTGGTGTTTTCATTTCAAACTACTGGTTACTTAAGTTCGACAAGAAGTTGGCATAATATATGCAGTTTAATAAATGCGTTGACTTATACTATACTTACAAATACAGTTAGATGGGCAGGAAATTAAAGTAAGCTACCAATTAATGCTGACAATGATAGGTGGAAAAGTAGGCCAGGCTTTGACTAACACGAAGACTGCATCCAGCTACAGTATATGCCAAGCAACATCAAGCCAATTTAACCAAGTCCCGACAAAATCATTAGATAATACTGATGAATATCAATTTGAATTATCACCTACTAAAAATCAGTTTTGAATTGGATTTCGAATCTACAGGATGAATAAGAAACAAAGAAACCAACAAACAGTTAAGAAGTTCAAAAAAGAAACATGTTCAAGATGAATATAGCAAATTTGAATTGATTATAGATCAACCAAAACAAGGGTCAGGCAATACAAATGATGGCAATACAGAAAGAAGATTCTTTTAAAATCATCTGAAATAACGCGAGTAGAATTAAACCTTATTTTCGGATTTAGAAAATTTTGAGTTTTTAATTTTTCAGAAGTAATAGCAAAATTTCCAGTTGATTTTACTTTTTTTGAGTGTGAAAATTTTTTTGCGTGTAAACATTAAAAACATCCCATTATTACAAAAATTATTATTAAAATCCAAATATAACATTTTTAATAAATAAATATTTCATGAAAAAAGTTAAAAAAAAAAAAATTAAAAGTTCAATTTTGACCTAGAATTTCTTTAAAAAGTACTAAATTAATTTTAATGAAATTAAAACTGACTAAAGCTCAACTACTTATATATCCGTCCATTAAAAGAAAAATGCTAAAATATTTTGAACGTTTCAAAAGTTACAGAATTTTGGCCAATGAAAAACGATTTTCAGCCACTGTGCGCCGTACACGGTTTAATAATAAACATACACAAGCCCAATTTCAGTCGATTTCATTGGGGTCATATGTATGGGGACTAGGTCTGAACATGAACGGATTTTCACCAATTTCAACAGCGTTTAACCTATAGCCAACAAAAGCTTATATGCTAAACTTAATCAAAATATATTTATATTTGCTACCTGTAGTTTGATTACGAGATTTACATGGACTCATAAACGGACGGACGCACGGACATCGCTAAATCGACTCAGAAAGTGATTCTGTGTCTTCGTCTAATATCTATTTATTCAAACAACAGCATAAAGTCATTATACCCTCACCACATAGTGGTATAGGGTATAAAAATTAGTAAATGTTTCTAGAACTTATTATTCTATAACCACACTTAAAATGTAACCAAAAAATACAATAACGAAATATTTTATGAACAAATCATTTGAAAATAAAGCACTCCAAAAAAATTATTTAACATTATACATGGTTTGTACTCCAAGTTCACCTTTTCGCAAATTAAATTCAACTTTTGGCAAAATAAATTCAACTTTTGGCAAATTAAATTCTCTTGTTGGCAAATCAAGTCACCATTTTGCAAATCAAATTCACCCAATAAAAAACTGTTTTTTAACATTAGTATTTAAAATTTTAGTAGGCGATTAGAAGAAACTAATATTATGGAAGCTTGGTTAATTATGAACAACGTAAATCTTCATAACACGCAGGAGGTACGTAATCTGATTAGATAAACTAGGCACACAGTAGTTTTCCGACCGCCTTATTCCCAAATGCTCAACCCAATTGAAGAAGTACTTTCTAAAGTAAATAAAAATAATAAAATTTATTGAACAATCATATGTGTAAGTAATTGCCGTCCGCGGCTGCAGGAGAACCTTTATATAGTAAATGAATAAAATATTTTTATATATTTCCAACTTCAATTTTTCACATTGTTATAATAATTTAATTTTGAATTTGTAAAAAAAATTGTTTTTTTTTTATATACATACATATGATTTATAAACAGTATTTTCTATTGGGTGATTTTGATTTAAAAAAGGTGAATTTGATTTGTCTAAAGTTGAATTTGATTTGCAAAAAAGGTCAATTTGATGTACAACAAGTAAGAAAATTATTGTCGGTCTAGACCGACTTAACAATACCCTATACCATGCGTTTAGAAACCCTATCTCTTAGGCCCAACTAACTGGACATTGAAAATAAGCAAAAACCAAATTTGAGTGGGATTTTTATTAATTTTTTTGGCTGCAGATATGAAAAAGTTCATATCGGATGCTATATCTATAAAGGGACTAGGTCCAAAAATGGACCAATACTGATCATGTTTGGTAAAGTCTCTTGTATTTTGCAAAAATATGTACAAACAAAATTTGAGAAGAATCAGTGCAATATTTTTGTTTTTTAATAGATTTAAGCGAAGATCGGGAAGCAGCTCTATATGGGGTCAAAGGGATCATTTTTGGACTACTCATTAGTGGATGTAATGAACGCATACAAACCCAATTTGAGTAAGATCTATATGACAATTTGGATCTTATGGCAATTTATGTCGATTTCATATGGGTTATTTGTATGGGGGCAAGGTCTGAACATGGACCGATTCTCACCAATTTCAACAGCGTTCATCCCATGGCCGATAAAAGCTTATATACCAAATTTCGTCAAAACATATTCATATTTGCGACCTGTAGTTTGATTTGACGGACGGACGGACATTGTTAAATCAACTCAGAAAGTGATTCTGATTCGATCGGTATAATTAAAGATGGGCCTAGGTCAAATATTTTTGGTTGTTACAAACAGCAGCACAAAGTCATTATACCCAAACCACATAGTGGTATAGGGTATAAAAAGTTGATTTTAAAGTGCAAAAGGGTGAATTTGGAGTGCAAAGCCTGTATTATTATGTTTAATATTATGTATTAGCCTTGTATATTTATATTATCATGAAACTTACTGAAGCTTTATAAATAGTTCAGCGAATTTAGCACAATTTATTGATATAAAGTTTTGTTCAATCTAGTTATGATTGAATACGGTTTTTACATTCTATAGGCCTATCTGGACAGGCTATATGGTGTTGGTGCTGAAATTTTTAACTGCCAAACCTAATTGACATATGCCGATTGACTTAGATATACTCTTTGGTTCAGTTTAAAAATATCCGTTCATCCGTCCATATTTAGGTCGCAAATATAAATATGTTTTGCTACAACTGTGGAAAAGCAGTAAATATTCTGACTTAAACCTCATTGATTGACTAAAATTGCCCTAAGATCATATTTATTATTGTCAAAATTTGTGTGTGTGTATTTTATTACACTTATTAATCAGTATAAAGCGGCTTCCCCATCTTTACGTAAAGCTATCAAAAATCAAAATTATTGCATAGTTTTTTTCTCAAATTGGAATGATTTCTGCTTTTGAGAAAAATAAGTGACTTTACATAATATAGGCATGATCAGTCATGTCGTTGACCTTGTCTAGTAACAATCTATATTTGGCGTAGCAATATTGCTGTTAGTCAAATTGGCATTTAAATTAATTGTTACATATATGTTTTATTTTTTAATTTTAAATTCATATTCATTTGGTATGAGGTTTCCATATTTTATACATGATTCCAGATATTCTTTGACCATATCTATAAATAAAACAAGTAAGAAAATTGTAGTCGCTCTAAGGAAACTATTTGATACTCCATACCATGAGTATGGACCTTTCCTTTAGGTCCATCTAGTTGGATATAAAAATCAAGAATAAACCAAATTTGAGTTGCATTGTCATTTATTTTTTGCCTTCGAATATGAATAAGTATATACCGGATGCTGTATTCATATGGGGATAATGTGGAAAAAAGGACCGATTCTGACCATATCACTTATTTTTTTGCAAAAACATATGCAAACAAAATTTTAAGAAAATCTGTGCATAATTTCTGTTTTTTTTTTACCCTGTACCACTATGTGGTTTGGGTATAATGACTTTGTGCTGCTGTTTGTAACTACCAAAAACATTTGACCTAGATCCATATTTTATTATACCGATCGTCTCAGAATCACTTTCTGAGTCGATTTAGTGATGTCCGTCCGTCCGTCTGGCCGTCTCTATGTCCGTCTGTGTGTCCATGTAAACCCTGTAATCAAACAACAGGTCGTATATATGAATATATTTTAATGAAATAAGCTTTTATCGGACATAGGATGAACGCTTTTAAAATTGGTGAAATTCGGTTCATGTTCAGTATGAAATCGACTTAAATTGCCATAAGATACATATTATCATATAGATTGCGCTCAAATTGGGTTTGTGTGTGTTTATTACATCCATTTGTCAGTTGTCCAAAAATAAATTCCATATGGCAATTCTATGTCATAGTCCCCATATAGAGCTGCTTCCCGATTTTCATTTAAAATATTGAACAGTGTTTTCTCGAATTTGGTTTGTATATATATTTCAAAATGTAAGTGACTTTACCAAATATGGTCAGAATCGGTCCATTTTTCGACCTAGTCCCCATATAAATATAGCTTCCGATATGGACTTTTTCATATCTGCACCCAAAAACATTTATAACAATGCCACTCAAATTTAGTTTATGCTTATTTTCTATATCCACTTAATTGGACCGAAGAGATAGGGTCTCTAACCCATGGTATTGGGTATCGTATGGTCGGTCTAGACCGAATATAATTGTCTTTCTTGTTTAATAGATTTAATGATGATTGGGAATCAGCTTTATATGGGTGCTACTACTAAAAATTGCACTACAGGTTTTATTCTTGGACTACTGATTAATAAATGTAATAATCACACACAAACTAAATTTAATCAAGGTCTATATAATAATTCAGATCTTATGACAATTTAAGTCGATCTCATAGGAGTCACTTGTAAAGGGACAAAAGCTTACATATAAAAAATTTTTTAAGTAATGTTGGGCGGTCCGCTACATTTTCTATGCATAATGGAGCTGAAATCGTATTCTCTCATTAAATTTTTCAATGTACGAAACGTTTCATAACTCATACCTCACCTAAAAGTGATTTTATTTTTCCCACCACACAAAAGAATATCAACAAAATAAGAAAAAATTAAAACATGTTGCTGAATATCATATTATTTTATTTCTGTTATTACATGAACTTGCAAAAAACATTTTTATATCATCTCTTCTAATCTTTGAAGTGAAATGTTAAAATCATTCATAGGAGAAAATAAATATATCTGCAAAATAAATTAATGACACCTCAAAATTGTTTGTTTCAAACTCTAGGTATAGTTTATTTTCTCTCTCGAAGAAATATTAGGTCTGTTCCGCCAGAACAATATCTTTTAAAAGTCTAGCAAAACTCAAGCATTGAGTAATTTCATATTTACGGTCTTCGCTCTCATTTTCTGTTTTTCTGGTGGAACGACTTGAAGCAAAAACCATGATTCATAATTAATTCTTCTTCTCAATCACTGCTTGATTCCAACAAATTTTCATATAAAACTAATTTTTCCATTTTATTTATTTTTACCAAAATTTTATTCTTTTTGACAAAAATCAAAAAACCAAAACAGCGAATGAAAACAACTGCTTCGGTCACTTTTCGTAAATGGTTGAAACTTACTCACACAAATTTGTTCTAGCAAAGTTCAAGCTGTTCAAGCATGGTGAGTTGTGGTGAGAAACTGCAAATGTCTCTCTCTTTAGCTTTGACATTTTTCTGGTGGAACGCACTCGACTAATGTTCAACATACTTTAACATGCTTCAACATCGTGGGGGAACAGAACAATTATTATCTCCATTTAAATTCTATAACACGAGTAAAGAAATTTAAAAAAAGGGAATGTTCTGCATTTTTATAGCTACTTATTTTATTTTTTAAATATACTTATATATTTTTTTTAATAATATGTTATACTCGTACCACCCTATTGACAACTTCACACCTCACTATTTAATAACCCCTGGACTAAGTTGACTCAGTTTTAAAAAATTCCAATTTATTCAATAACCACACTTAATGTGCAACCAATGAAAATAATTTTAAAATATATTATCGGAATATTTTATGGACAAATGATTTGATAATAAAGCAACTCCTCACAAGATTTTGATGTTATATAATAATAACTATTATTATTAATAATATTTGTCTTGTGTTTATTTTAATATGCAAGTGAATGAGGCTTTTTAAATAGTTCACCTGATTCCAGCCTTTAGTTTTAGTTTGCAGAGCACTCTCTATTATTAGAACAGTTTATTGATACAAAGTTCATTTCAATCAAATGAATGAAAACGGCCACGGCCATGATGAGTTTGTACGATTTTAACTACCAAAACTAATTGGTTTAAATAGAATTCTAATATACCTATCGACTTAGAATCAATTTCTGTATCAGTTTAAAAATGTCGCAAAAATGAATATATTTTTTGAAATTCAGTATATATGCTTTTGTTGACCATGGGTCGGTACTGAAATTGTTGAAAACCGATACATGTTCAGAACTTATTCTCAAAGATTGACTAAAATTGCCATAAGATCATATTTATTATGGTTAAAATCAGCAGTTAAAAACTCTATATGGCCATTTCTAGTCATAGTTCTCATATGAAGCTGCTTTCCAGCTTCGCTGAAATTTATCAAGAAGCAAAAATATATGTAGCATAGATTTTTCACAAATTTGACTTACTTTTTTTGAGAAAAATAAGTGACTTTACGTAATATTGTAATGATCGGGCCATTCTTCGAATATGTTCCTATATAAACATAGCATATGAACTTTTCATATCTGCAGGCCACGAATCAAAAAAAAAATTATATATATGTATTCTTCAAAATTTGTTTTTTTCTTATTTTCTATAAACAATTATGACCTAAACAATGTTGGACTGAAGATCTCTCTCCATCTTCCTGATAAAGAGTATCGTATAGTCGGTCTAGACCAACCATAAGTTTCTTAATTGTTCAAATAAGAAAACAATAATAAATGCAGTGCATTTGAAAGGCATTAAATGATAAGTTATCAGATTTTTTTTAAGTTATCAGATCATTATTAATAACAATGGAATTTAGGTGGAGGTGTGTCTTTATGCCATCTAAAGTGCTGACACTTTAGATGTATCAGCACAGTGTCAATATAATGGAAGAAAATTAAATTGTAATTATTGATAAAAAAAATATTCACAAAAAATACTCATTACTAAGATTTTGAAACCAAATACAATCAAAACAAAAGCGAACTTCATAAAGTACAGGAAATACTGATTAAGCTTAATCCTCTAAAGCAAAAGTTCGTTTTTTATAAATACCGTTTAAAAATTCGAAATCGGTTAAAAAATGACTAAGTTACAAATGTTCTAGTGCGCCAGTCCCAAAAAATACTCTTTTCTCCATATTTCCAAAATTTGAGGGTATATTGCAGCCAGACTAACAAACTACATTAGGTCATCTAACAAGTTATTACAATTTTATTTTATTTTGTAGCACCGTAAAATTACTATGTGATTATTTAATCGCAATAAAAAAGTTTTTATATATTAAATTAACGATTTTTAATACATATTACTTTAATTTTATTTTCAACTATTTCCTAAAAAATTAGTGGATTGTCGAATAATAATTCGGTAGTCAGTTTGAAACTCAAGAAAATTTCTCTCAGGGAAATAAAATACTTACAATTTTTCCCAACTAAATTCACTCTGGCTAATAATGCACCGAAGGGTTAAAAAACAATAAACATCAAACACCTGATTTGATAAGTTTACAAATAAAAACACAACTGCACTTAAGTAACAGATTGTTATAATAGTTATAAGCCTTGGTATTTAGGTAGAGTGCATGACGTTTATCAATAAATAATTAGGGGGATTTTTTTCATAAGGTGTACTGCTCTTTTGAGTGCCTTCTTCTTGCCCATAGCACTTGCACAATGTAGTTATGGGACATAGGTTTATGGTTAGTCCGTAAAGGTTGCTGACTTAACTAATCACCTTGAAATTCACCATAATTTTATTACTTATTCAGCGCACATTTGCAATACATGGTTTGTGCCTTGTCTATTTCAAACTGTGCTTAAGTATAATGAGCTATAAAACTGCTTAGCTATAATTATAGTGTACTATGGATAATGTTACCTGTACCTTTTTTCACTGTTAAAGTTAATTTATATTTGGAGAGTTTCTAAAGAAAAGGATATTTCAGTTCTAAAATTATGGGAACCCAAAGAAGGACTTTTGCAATAAATTCTTAAATAATTATAAAATAATTAAAGAACATACGAAACGTAAGTTTCTGTTAGTTGTTCTTTTTATGAAGCTTTTAGATTAATGTTATCATTATTTAATGTTATAAATGTACTGCTGTATGTTAAAGGTTGAAATTATTGTAAAAATTAGAAATTAAGTGAATTGCATTGGCTACGCCAAATTTATCCCCACATTATTACATTTAATTGGTAGGTTATAAAAAAGAAATGGTGGAAGCAAAATTTTTTTCTTTTTGGTGAATTTGAAAAAAAGTTTACCACCAAATAACAACCATTCACCCACCAAGAAATTAATTGTAAATTTTCATTACCACCAAATAACGATTGTGCAAATTTTGTAACAACCATGCAATTTTGCCGTTTTCAATGACGCGTTTTTAAAATTACATCGTTTTTTTTTTTTGTAAATTTACAAATTAACCTCGGAAGGGCGAAATGTTTCCAAAAAATGTATTTGTATTTTCAAATAAAAACATTACTCACGGCGAAGGCTCCATGTGACACAAGTAGGAGTGTTAAATTTGGGTCTGCCGAGCCTTTGAGACCCTCCACCTGTGTCAGAAACTCAATATTATACTTAGGAACTTCATATTTTTTGTCCTTATTCTGAGATAAACATAAATTAAATATGTTTGTGAATCATGAAATTTGTAATAAAATGGCATCGATTTGTTAATGCATATTTTTGTAAATTTCGTTATAAATGCATGCTCTTGCATATTTGGCTACTACTTTTTTGATGTGTAAATATCTATACGCGCAGGTTGGTAAATTTCTATTTCACAATACAATCGCAAAAACAGCGTAAGACGTAAGTGTTACTTATGATTGAAAATGAAAATTGAGAAATGAAAAATAAAAAATAAAAAACGAAAATTAAAAATAAAAATTGAAAAATGAAAAATCTATTTATATAAAATTCATTTTTTGTTGTGTGGTATATTTCTTTCCTATACAAATTTGTATTTTTCAACGGATTTCTCTGAAATTTGGTTTACACGGGAATAACTTCACGGTGAAAAAATTCCCCAAATTAAAAAAAAAGTCCCCAAAAGAAATGAACAAAGTCCCCATTTTTTTTTTAACGAAATAAAAAAATAACTTACTCCCCAAATTCATTCTTAAATTTTTTAATTTTTTTATTTAATAAAT
The DNA here is from genome assembly GCA_963682025.1 of Cordilura impudica. Lineage (NCBI taxonomy): Eukaryota > Metazoa > Arthropoda > Insecta > Diptera > Scathophagidae > Cordilura > Cordilura impudica. Next base: position 45,347,322 of record OY821520.1, on the reverse strand, counting down.
TTTGTTAAATATTTATTTTAGTGAAAATTTGCATGCTGCTCTCAATATCTGTCCTACAATAAACGCATTTAAAATGAGTATTCTTTTCAATAGCATCATTTCGGTGCGCGGAAGCTACGCGCACGCGGAACACAGCTTAGCTAAAATATCGCAATGATCTTAAAAATATATTTTGACGATTAAAATAAGTTGACAACAACTGCGCGGCAGCACGGATGTGGCTGCCAAATGCGCGGAATCTGACGCGGCTCGCTCGCGGAACACAGCTCAGTGAAAAGTCTTATGATAAATTTTATCTACGTATGTGAAATAATTACCTGTTGATCCAAATAGGCCACACATATACTATAAGCAGTTACTTAAAGCAACCTTGCGGTACAATTTTAAACGACGCATCTTTTTTCCATTTTTGAAACTTCTATAAATTTGACGTCTGTGCTCAATGATGATCACTTAGTGAATGAAGTAATTCAATTTTTAAAAGTTCTGATTCCTCTGATTTGCAAACGATTCCGTTATATTTTGTGTTAATAAAATAAATAAACTTAAAAAAAAACTTAAAGCGGTTTGGCAGCTTATTTTTGAAGCATTTTTCTGTAGCGTCTTATAAAAAATCAAGAAATTTTAGATTGAAATAAAAAATGAATTTAATTCCCAAAAAACGTAAACATTGTGGAATTTTTTTCATCATGAACAAATTCCCCAATCACATACAAATTTTTGGGGAGAAAGTTTTTTTTTTTTGAGGAAGTTATTCATTGGGCACTAAGTACTCAGCTTCTGGTAAGCATAGTGTACCATTTTTCAAGTCAAATGTCTTTGGATCCCGGGCAAGACCGGGTAAAAACAACTAGTAAAAAATAAAAATTTAAAAATAATATATTATTAAATACAGAAATGAAAATGAAAAATAAAAAATGATAAAAGTAAATCGAAAAATTAAAAATAAAAAATGAAAAAGAAAAATAAAAAATTGAAAATGAAAAAAAAAAAAAATCAAAAATAAAAATCAAAAATGAAAATGAAAAATAAAAAATGATAAATGTAAAACGAAAAATGAAAAATGAAAAATAAAAATGAAAAATAAAAATATTAAAAATAAAAAATGAAAAATTAAAAATGATATAAGTAAAATGAAAAATAAAAAATGAAAAATTAAAAAAGATAAATTAAAAATAAAAAAACAAATTTAACATAAAAATTTTTAAATAAAAATGAAAAATTAAAAATGATATAAGAAAAATGAAAAATAAAAATTTAAAAATGAAAAATTGAAATGAAAAATGAAATTTGAAAAATGAAAAATAAAAATTAAAAACAAAAAATTAAAAATTAAAAATAAAACATTAAAAAGAAAAAAGAAAATAAAAATGCAAAATTAAAAATATAAAAGTTAACAATAAAAGATGAAACATAAAAAATTTAAAAATAGAAATTGAAAAATGAAAAATAAAAGATGAAAAAAAAAAAAATTAAAAATTTTGAAATAAAAATTAAAAATTAAAAATGAATTAAAAATCAAAAATAAAAAATGAAAAAAGAAAAATTAAAAATTAAAAATGAAAAACCAATTTAAAATAAACAAGTAAGAAAATTATAGTCGGTCTAGACCGACTATACGGTACCCTATACCATGCGTTTAGAAACCCTATCTCTTAGGCCCAACTAACTGGACATTGAAAATAAGCAAAAACCAAATTTGAGTGGGATTTTTATTAATTTTTTTGGCTGCAGATATGAAAAAGTTCATATCGGATGCTATATCTATAAAGGGACTAGGTCAAAAAATGGGCCGATCCTGATCATGTTTGGTAAAGTCTCTTGTATTTTGCAAAAATATGTACAAACAAAATTTGAGAAGAATCAGTGCAATATTTTTGTTTTTTAATAGATTTAAGTGAAGATCGGGAAGCAGCTCTATATGGGGTCAAATGGATCATTTTTGGACTACTCATTAGTGGATGTAATGAACGCATACAAACCCAATTTGAGTAAGATCTATATGACAATTTGGATCTTATGGCAATTTATGTCGATTTCATATGGGTAATTTGTATGGGGGCTAGGTCTGAACATGGACCGATTCTCACCAATTTCAGTAGCGTTCATCCCATGGCCGATAAAAGCTTATATACCAAATTTCATCAAAATATATTCATATTTGCGACCTGCAGTTTGATTACAAGCTTTACATGGACACACAGACGGACGGACGGACATTGTTAAATCAACTCAGAAAGTGATTCTGATTCGATCGGTATAATTAAAGATGGGTCTAGGTCAAATATTTTTGGTTGTTACAAACAGCAGCACAAAGTCATTATACCCAAACCACATAGTGGTATAGGGTATAAAAATGAAAAATTAAAAATGATATAAGAAAAATGAAAAAAAAAATGGAAAATGGAAAATGAAAAATAAAAAATGAAAAATGGAAATTTTAAAATGAAAAATTAAAATGAAAAATTAAATTTGAAAAATGAAAATCAAAATTAAAAACAAAAAATTAAAAATAAAAATAAAACATTGAAATGAAAAAAGAAAAATAAAAAATGCAAATTAAAAATATAAAAGTTAACAATAAAATATGAAACATAAAAAATTTAAAAATAGAAATTGAAAAATGAAAAATAAAAGATGAAAAATAAAAAAAATTAAAAATTTAGAATTAAAATTGAAAAATGAATTAAAAATCCAAAATAAAAAATGAAAAATGAAAAATGAAAAATAATAATGAAAAATGAAAATTAAAAAATGAAAAATAAAAAATGAAAAACGAAAAATGAAAAACGAAAAATGAAAAATAAAAAAGAAAAAATTAAAGCTAAATATTTTTATATTAGCAGAGCCCCTACAGTTAATTGCTTTAGGTGATAGTTAGATGGATGCTTTCCGTCTCATTTTAATAGAGTGCCATAAAAAATCGTTAATTAGTAGATGCTTACACGCCTCCCCTGTGGTCGGACTCACATGTTTTTCTTTTTTATAATTATATTTATTTCAAAATATAATTTAATTACAAAAATTTATAATATTATGCCTCAGCGACGGTAGAGGCTAATAAGAAAACTAACTATTTACAAATTTCTTATATCAATACATTTTTTTGTCTTGTTTTTAAAATTGTTAAAAACAAAAATAATATAAGTAATAGAATAAAAGAGTAGCGAGTTACATAATTCAAGATTTTCGAAACACGAAATTTTCTAACATATATGTATTTTTTTATTGATTTTAAAAGTCGATATAGCTGAAATGTTTCTTAAATAATCAGGTAATTGATTAAACTGCATTGCACTATCTTTTGCATATCCGATGACTTTAATAGAAGAATACGCAAATGTTTCTAAGGTTATGGAAACAATTAAGCGGGAGGAGCTAAAAGTTGTTAAAAAAAAAATAAAAAAGCGCCTTTAGTTAGCCGAGACCGCATCATAACTCCACCACTGCATATAAATCTCGGCATAATGAAACAATTTGTGAAAGCGCTTGACAAAAGTGGCAAATGTTTTAATTTTGTTTCACGCAAGTTTCCACGATTAATTAAAGAAAAATTGAAAGCTGGTATTTTTGATTGGCCGCAGATTATGCAACTCATGAAAGATCCTAATTTTGTTAAATCAATATCTAAAGTCGAATCCAAAGCTTGGAATTCTTTTGTATTGGTTATGAGTAATTTCCTCAGCAAAAAGAAATCTGACGACCAGTGAAGCTTGTTGAGTGCATGCTTTCGAACTTTTAAGAGCTAGGGTGCAACGTGAGCATAAAAATCCACTTCCTGTACTCGAATTTGAACCAATTTCCACAAAATCTGGGTGATTTTAGTGAGGAGCAGGGTGAAAGATTTCATCAGGGTCTTTGGATAATGGAAGAGCGTTATCACGGACGGTGGGTCGCACATATGATAACAGACTACTGCTGGAGTTTGCAACGAGATCTACTTTACGTCGTTCATTCAAGGAAATTTTATAAAAGATCATTTGCTAGTGTTCAATAGAAATTTTGTTAACATATATTATTTTTTTGTATTTTTTTTTACCAAAATAATAAAACTATATATATCAAAAGGTGAAGCTGTTAGCAATCTCGCAGTATTGTTTTCATAGTCAGGGCCATACAATTACCCAATAATACAAAAAAATAAAGGAAACAAGACTAGTGTTGACCAGTGTTACTAAATAGGATAATTATGATATTTTTTTTTTTAAATTCGCTTTTATATAATTAAAAATAATAAGTATTCAAAATATTATATGTTCAGTATTCATCTATGAACTAATTTAATGAAACGAAATTTTGATTTCAACATTTGTAAACATAAAATAAATTTTTGATGGTACAGATATATAAATATATGAAAATATAATCAAACATTCGCTTTGAACTCTTTTAAACGTTTCTGATCTTAAATTAACAAACTTTACTTAAGACTAAATTTTTTTTATAATACTAACAATGTTTACAAACCATTTAACAATTAGCAACCTTTGCTTTTGTCTAAGCTTATGTTGATAAACATGATATTAATTTACATCAAACATAAAAAAAGGACATTTGTAATCTATCGTGTTCTTTAAATATTTGATGAAGTGTACTTAAATACATTTAAATTTTGTTTGCATAAACTTTTATTTTTGTTAATGTTTATGTCTAGGTATATAATGGCAAGCTCTTCTGTTTTGAAAATAAATATATATTAGACAAGATGTATTGTTATGGTAGGTGTCATTTTAAACTTTAAGTAATTAATCAATTTAAAGAAGTTTGCTGAAAAATATGATATCACAACAATGAACTAGACAAGAAAAAATAAAATATACTTTATAAGCAGACGACTTAATGTTCTTTGTTATAATATATTTCAGCGGAAAAAAAGGAAAGAAAATGTTTTTGTTAAAAAAAACAACATATTTTTGATACTTTTTTCGTTAAAGTACTTTGAAAAACAATTCGGTATTCAAATTTCTATTTCTAAATCCATCATAATAGGATCTTAGTATTTGTATGTTGAAAAATTATTATTATGAATTGCTTTATATAATTTGAGTATCATTCTTATGGCAATTTTCAATTTGCTAATTTAAGTGACATTTTTGTGGCTATATAAGGGGCGAGTGAGATTGAATAATAAATAATAACATAAATAAAATCCAAAAACAAGTAAAAAAAATTATAGTCGGTCTAGACCGACTATACGATACCCTATACCATGCGTTTAGAAACCCTATCTCTTAGGCCCAACTAACTGGACATAGAAAATAAGCAAAAACCAAATTTGAGTGGTATTTTTATTAATTTTTTTGGCTGCAGATATGAAAAAGTTCATATCGGATGCTATATCTATATGGGGACTAGGTCCAAAAATGGACCGATCCTGATCATGTTTGGTATAGTCTCTTGTATTTTGCAAAAATATATACAAACAAAATTTGAGAAGAATCAGTGCAATATTTTTGTTTTTTAATAGATTTAAGTGAAGATCGGGAAGCAGCTCTATATGGGGCCAAAGGGATCATTTTTGGACTACTCAACAGTGGATGTAATGAACGCATAGATACCCAATTTGAGAAAGATCTATATGACAATCTGGATCTTATGGCAATTTATGTCGATTTCATAGGGGTAATTTGTATGGGGGCTAGGTCTGAACATGGACCGATTCTCACCAATTTCAACAGCGTTTATCCCATGGCCGATAGAAGCTTATATGCCAAATTTCATCAAAATATATTGATATTTGCGACCTGCAGTTTGATTACAAGGTTTACATGGACACACAGACGGACGGACGGACATTGTTAAATCAACTCAAAAAGTGATTCTGATTCGATCGGTATAATTAAAGATGGGTCTAGGTCAAATATTTTTGGTTGTTACAAACAGCAGCACAAAGTCATTATACCCAAACCACATAGTGGTATAGGGTATAATAATGAAACCATTGAACATAGAGTTTTGATTCTTTTTATATATTGTATATTTTTTTTTATCTATACTAATATTATAAAGAGGTAATGTGTGTTTGTTTGTTTGTTTGTTTGTTTGTTTGTTTGTAGGGGGTAATCTCTGTAACTACTCATCTGATCTTCCTGAAATTTTCACAGAGTCTTACTGTGGATATGGGAAGTGCTATAGGCTATAATTTTTTTTAATATTTTTAGTGGGCGTGGCACCTCCCACACAAAGTAAATTTTTAATTTCATATACATATATTGAGTACTATGATAAGGAGAGCTTTGCAAATTTGTGTGAGGTCACCTATTGTTAATAATAGTAGCTACGCCGGAAATGGGCGGGATCGGATAAGTGGGCGTGGTAGCTACCACACAAGTAATAATTCAATATTATATATCTCGAGTACTGTGATAGAGAGAGCTTTTCAAATTTGTCTGATGTCACCTATTATTAATGTGAGTAGTCGAACAAAAAATGGGCAGTATCGGACCAATAGGCGTGGCACCTACCATACAAATTAAATATAAAATGCCATATATCTGGAGTACTGTTATAATGAGAGTCTTGGCACTTTGTGTGAGCCCATAAGTTATGTATGCGATTAGTTGGACAAAAAATGGGTGTGATCGGAGCAGTGGGCGTGGCACGGCCCGTACAAAGTAAATATATGATATCATATAACTGGTGTACTAAAGAAGGGCAGCTTTGACACTTTAAATGACCTCATCAGATCTTATTATGAGTAGTCGAACAAAAAAATAGGCGTGATCGAAGCAGTGGGTGTAGCACCGCCCATGCAAAGTAGATATCAAATATCATATAACTTGTGTACTATATAAGGGAAAGACTCGACATTTTACATGAGTCCATCAGATATTAATGTGAGTAGTCCAATAAAAATTGGGCGGGATGGGATTACTGGGCATGCCACCTCCTATGTAAAAAATATGAAGCACTACGAAAGAGACAGTCTTTTTACAAGTTCATTAGTTATCAATGTGATCTGTCATGAAAAATATATCGCCAAAATCAAAAATCGCCAAACCCAAAAATCGCGAATAATAAAAATCGCCCAAAACAAAAATCTTCAAAATCAAAAATGAGCAAAATCAAAAATCCCTAAAAGGAAAAATTGTCAAATGATATTCTAAGTTCAAGGCCAACAGTTAAGTGTTGCCAGATCTAATATGGATAATCCATCTTCTTCTCATGGGCAGCTACATGTACCTTGCTCCAGGGTAGGAACGCCGAAAAATCTGATAATTGTTGTACCGAATGAAAAAACAAAACACATGGTATATCAACAGCAGCAAGCATTGAAATAAAAAATCTATACTAATAATCTATACTAACATAATAAAGAGGTAATATTTGTTTGTTTGTTTGTTTGTTTGTAGGAGGTACTCTCCGTAACTACTCATCTGATCTTCCTGAAATTTTCACATAGTCTTACTGAAGATATGCAGGCTGCAGGCTTTATTTTTTTTAAATATTTTTAGTGGGCGTGGCACCTCCCATACAAAGTGCATTTGTAATATCATATATATTAAGCACTATGATAGAGAAAGCTTTGCAAATTTGTCTCAGGTCATCTATTATTAACGTGAGTAGTCAGACAAAAAAATGGGCGGGATTGCCCAAATGCGCGTGGTACCCCCACACAAACTTAATATTAAATGTGATATATTTGAATTACTGAATTATTGAGAGCCTTGGTACTTTGCGTGATCCCTTTCATAACGATTCGGAAGGGGGGGAGGGGGAGGGTGTAGCGAAGCACACCGGGTTACATCTAGTTTATTATATTTTATCATCATTACAATTAAAATAAATTTATATATTTCATATCGACAGTTTTTGAGATATCACTTAAAGTACTGCAGCAAATAGAGTCTTTTTTGTTTAAATTTACACATGAATTGAGTTGATTGCATATAGAAGGAAATAGATAGTAAAAAACTCTTTTGAGGCGTCTCAGAAATTTTGTCACCAAGTTTTTCATTCAACTTCTCTTCAGAAGCTAACTAAAAACAGAACAGAAAATCTAACTAAATTCCCAAATTCCTTATTAGGTCGCAATTTGAAGACCTTTTTCTGCCTTCGAATCTGGATGTTAATTTTTCTAAAACTGCTTTTAACATTTCTTGCTTAAAAATGCTGTATAGTAGCAGTACCATATCACATAGGAAGATTAAGAATTACTTTTAAGTTTTTATTCTGAATAACCTGAAGCTTTTGTAGGTAAGTTTTTGCACATCTCGTCGGCCACACCTAACAGCCGTACGTCATTATAAAACTATGTTTTTTCTATTAAACTTAGGCTTTCGGTTGAGTACAGTAGCTCTTCCGCATTTCAAAGCTTTATTACAGGCTTGGAGAACATGTTATTTGAATGATAGATTCTTAATCCCAAATATTCCAGTATTGTAATCTAAAATCCTTGAATATTGAGGGTTGATTGTGGAATTCTTTTTGGCGACTTGTTAAAAGGAAAAATAGTTGCCTTTGTCTTGATTTGTTTCTATTTTCCATTTGTTGAAATATTTATTTATCAGCATGAATTAGTGCTTTTTTCATATTCAATACTATCGCATTTGAAATCTTACCGCTCAAAATAAGAACAGTGTCATCTGTATAAAGTGCTGCAGATTGATTTTCTTCATTTTAAAATCCGAAAAATATATAATAATTTTTTGTTTTTATCGCGTACCCTCTTAATTTATTCGTATAATGTTAAACCAAATCTAAAAAAAATCGTGTACTTAGGACCATGGGAACCCATGCCGACTTGCATCGAAATATGTCAGTACTTACACGCTTACACAAAAAAATTCACAATAAAATCAAACAACTCTTTAAATTGGTGCAGTACCTATTACGTAAAATTGTAAATCCAATTGCGAAAAGTAAGGCTTTGATTGATTTTACTTTATTTAAAAAAAATGTTATATAAATTAAATGTAGTTTAACATTGAAAAAATTTAAAATTCGACCTCCAGGTGCCATGTATCATGCTCGTTGGATGGAAAAAGATATAAATTCCCTAAAAATATCCTTACTAAAGCCAAGTAAAATCAAGTAAGAAAATTATAGTCGGTCTAGACCGACTATACGATACCCTATACGATGCGTTTAGAAACCCTATCTCTTAGGCCCAACTAACTGGACATAGAAAATAAGCAAAAACCAAATTTGAGTGGGATTTTTATTAATTTTTTTGGCTGCAGATATGAAAAAGTTCATATCGGATGCTATATCTATATAGGGACTAGGTCCAAAAATGGACCGATCCTGATCATGTTTGGTAAAGTCTCTTGTATTTTGCAAAAATATATACAAACAAAATTTGAGAAGAATCAGTGCAATATTTCTGCTTTTTAATAGATTTAAGTGAAGATCGGGAAGCAGCTCTATATGGGGTCAAAGGGATCATTTTTGGACTACTCATTAATGGATGTAATGAACGCATACAAACCCAATTTGAGTAAGATCTATATGACAATTTGGATCTTATGGCAATTTATGTCGATTTCATATGGGTAATTTGTATGGGGGCTAGGTCTGAACATGGACCGATTCTCACCAGTTTCAATAACGTTCATCGCATGGCCGGTAAAAGCTTATATGCCAAATTGCATCAAAATATATTCATATTTGCGACCTGCAGTTTGATTACAAGGTTTACATGGACACACAGACGGACGGACGGACGGACGGACATTGTTAAATCAACTCAAAAAGTGATTCTGATTCGATCGGTATAATTAAAGATGGGTCTAGGTCAAATATTTTTGGTTGATACAAACAGCAGCACAAAGTCATTATACCGAAACCACATAGTGGTATAGGGTATAATTACGAACCAGGATATGGCACTACAATTTGACGTACATGTGTTTAGTCAATGTTACATCTAACGATAAGCCATGGCTTCAATGCATTTATGCAGTAAAAGCACCCTATCAAGATTTGAGTTTTTTAAAGTCAAGGAAGACCTATGAAAAAATTGATAAAAACATCTCAAAAAACGCTTTACAGAAATTAATCCAGCATCTATGGTATTTGACTGATAATGTATCTAACTTCGCACTATTTGATGACGATGTGACAAATGAAACTGCAAATTTTAACCAAAGAAAATATATCAAGCCTTGGTAAACGTTACATCCCATCGAAGGAGTAAATTTGTGGTCCATTGTACGGTAAGTTTCATAAGTAAATTTATTTATATAATATGGTAAATATATAAGTTAGTGTTTTCTTTTATTTATTTAACATTTTTATTAATTTAGCATCTATAATCTATAATGTTACGGATCCTTTGTTAGCACTAGAGTGACCTGCCTTATTCCACTTGGTAAATAGTAGAGTGTGTTTTCCTCCCTCAACTCAAGCCCGAGGTTCGTACCAATTAACGATATTTACATATATCAAATATTTACTTACACAAAACACGCACCACGATTGGGAGTTAGATGTTGACCATCAACCGCCCTACCCAACCTTGGTCATAATAGCTCCTGCTCTCTTCATTTATGACCCCGTGAACCGCTCACCTTTACCACTTACCCTTATATTAACATCCCCCAATCTTTAATAGTTTTAACCACTCATGATCTTATAATTTTCACTTTCAAACCACAATTTTATTAATAGACTTAAAACTTTTTTCAAATATACATATAACTAATATTATGTATATACTAATTTTACTCTCAATTTCGTTTTTTCTTCCCAGAGTTCTCAAAAAAAAAAAAAAAAAAAAAAAACACAAAACAAAAAAATTGGTGCCACATTTAAATATAAGCGATTTCTTGTGACCGATGATTTGTTCAACAGTTTTCTCCCGATTTTGATCAAACGTATCTTATTTGAAAGGTGTTTCTTTTAGCTGACCCCAGATTTTTAAGTTTTAGATTTTTTTTGAGTTATGCTGACTTAAATTTGCTACTAACACATACATAAAACAAGTAAGAAAATTATAGTCGGTCGAGACCTATACCATCCGTTTAGAGACCCTATCTCATAGGCCCAACTAACATGAAATAGAAAATAAGCATAAACCAAATTTGAGAGGGATTTTTATTAATTTTTTTGGCTGCAGATATGAAAAAGTTCATATCGGTTGTTATATTTATGTGTCGACTAGGCCCAAAAATGGACGGATTCTGACTATGGTTGGTAAAGTCTCTTGTATTTTGCAAAAATATAAAGAAACAAAATTTGAGAAGAATCAGTGCAGTATTGTTGTTTTTTGATAAATTTAAGTGAAGATCGGGAAGCAGCTCTACATGGGGCCTATGACTAAGAGTTGTCCCATAGGGATCATTTTTGGACTATTGATTAATGGATGTAATAAATACATACAAACCCAATTTGAGTAAGATCTATATGACAATTTGGATCTTATGGCAATTTATGTCGATTTCATAGGGGTCATTTGTATGGGAGCTAGGTCTGAACATGGGCCGATTCTCACCAATTTCAATAGCTTTCATTCTATGCCAATAAAGGCTTACATACCAAATTTCATCAAAATGTATATTTATATTTGCGACCTGCAGTTTGATTAAAAGGTTTACATGGACACACAGACACACAGACGGACGGACACACGGACGGACATCGTTAAATCGAATCAGTTAGTGATTCTGATTCAATCGGTATAATTAAAGATGGGTCTAGGTCAAATATTTTTGGTAGCCACATAGCCACATAGTGGTATAGGGTATAATTATATTTACAATGTGTGTTTATTAAATTTGATAATGTGTTTGCAAACAAAAAATTAATTTATTTTCTCCATTCGCAATTATAATCGTGTTGAATTGTGAATTGTCTAAAATTGTTTAGCATACCTTTAGGGTCAATAATTTATGAAATTAAAAAATAAAATTCCCTTGAATTTGCACTCGATTTTCGAGGGCTGGAATCTGCTAGTTTTTATTATATTTTCGGAGAAAAACATCGATGACTTCATTTCAGTCAAAAGCAAATCCTTTTTTGAACGCCTAAAAATTGATGATTGTTTCCTACTTTGTGTCCAAATAGCAATTCGTATAAAGACGCCAAAAATAAGGTTTTATCACTCAGGACTATAAACTATAAACGATACAGCTGAAAGAGTTGTTAAGTTGATGTAATATTTTCATGGTTTAATCACAGTTGAAGAGAAACAAAAGCAATTTTTATTATGTTGCGTACAAGAACATCGTAAAATATATCCTAATTGTAATAGGCAAATGACTGAAATTAATAATTTTGTTTTATTTATTCAATAAAATGAGTACAAATTCCTAAGCCAAATTTTGGCATCAAGGCGGCACGGGTTATCATTATCCAATCGTAATAATATTTTTTATTTCAGTTATTCAGATCAAATATAATGAAAATAGAGGTGATGCATATCAACATTCTCGAAAGAAATTCCTTTATGTCTTGGGACACCTTAATATATGTTATGATTTTATATATATCGATTCAAGGGAAAAGTCTCAAAATTGAAGATTTTGTGGCAATGTTATAGGAAATTAATAAATTGAAAAACGCATTACAAAATTTCGTCAGAAAGAAATTCGATTTTAAGTTGATGTAATATTTTCATGGTTTAATCACATTTGAAGAGAAACAAAAGCAATTTTTATTATGTTGCGTACAAGAACATCGTAAAATATATCCTAATTGTAATAGGCAAATAACTGAAATTAATAATTTTGTTTTATTTATTCAATAAAATGAGTACAAGTTCCTAAGCCAAATTTTGGCATCAAGGCAGCACGGGTTATCATTATCCAATCGTAATAATATTTTTTATTTCAGTTATTCAGATCAAATATAATGAAAATAGAGGTGATGCATATCGACATTCTCGAAAGAAATTCCTTTATGTCTTGGGACACCTTAATATATGTTATGATTTTATATATATCGATTCAAGGGAAAAGTCTCAAAATTGAAGATTTTGTGGCAATGTTATAGAAAATTAATAAATTGAAAAACGCATTACAAAATTTCGTCAGAAAGAAATTCGATTTTAAGTTGATGTAATATTTTCATGGTTTAATCACATTTGAAGAGAAACAAAAGCAATTTTTATTATGTTGCGTACAAGAACATCGTAAAATATATCCTAATTGTAATAGGCAAATAACTGAAATTAATAATTTTGTTTTATTTATTCAATAAAATGAGTACAAGTTCCTAAGCCAAATTTTGGCATCAAGGCAGCACGGGTTATCATTATCCAATCGTAATAATATTTTTCATTTCAATTATTCCGATCAAATATAATGAAAATAGAGGTGATGCATATAGACATTCTCGAAAGAAATTCCTTTATGTCTTGGGACACCTTAATATATGTTATGATTTTATATATATCGATTCAAGGGAAAAGTCTCAAAATTGAAGATTTTGTGGCAATGTTATAGGAAATTAATAAATTGAAAAACGCATTACAAAATTTCGTCAGAAAGAAATTCGATTTTTTTTATTTTTAAAAACTGCAGCAAAATTTTTAAAGTACATGGCTGTGAGTTAAAGACAATCTTTGAGTGCAACTAATACATTAATTTAATAATTTAATTGAAGGCTTTCTTAAAAATTTCTTATTTCAGAAAAATTCTGTTTCTTTTCAATCATTTTTCACTCCTTTTCTGCATGTTCTGCTTAATTTTAAATACAACCAATTCTCCCACGAACACCAAAATACTAATTGCAATACCCACTATCCATGGCAATATCAATCCAGCAAAATTGTTCATATCCAATTTAACCGGATCAGTATCAATAACTCTATATTGAGATGCTTTTACTTGAGTCTGTTTATTTATATTTATAGTTTCGGCCGACATCTTCCATTCCCAATATTTATCTAAGCCCGAAGAACGCCAGGCCAAAATCAAATTATTATATTTTTCTAAATAGGCCCAATAACGATTAGTCACACCCACTGTGTGGGACCAAAATATATCATCAATCATAACTTTCAGGCGTCCTAGGGACTGTGAGGAAATGAAATCGATATTAGCATAATGACCAAAAGGCATCCGTTCTATAATAGTTGCCATATTTAAAGTTTTATGTGTAAGCTTCTCCTGTATCTCGTCGAAGCTCAATGATATAAAATTGTCAGCAATTTGTTTGATAGCGAGCTGTAAAATAAAAGAAAATATGACGAAAGTACTACAAAAGCCTTTTTATTTGAAAACACATTTGTACCCACATTTGTCTTTTCGTCCTTTATGGCCGTAACCAACTCATACCAGGGCCCGGCCAAAGATAAGTTATGCTTATATAATCTCTCCACTGTATCAGCAGCTTCTTCTAAGCTAAAAACCAATAGAGTACGGGTAAATTTCCAGCATAAAAATATACAAAATATTAGAACTTACGTTGGTACTGTCAGAATGGCCGATAAACCGCCTCCATAAATACTGGTTAATATAATATCAATCATATAACAGGCGAACAACATGGTACGTACTGTATGAGCATTAACCACATAGTGAATACCTTGCGATACGAATAGCTTTAGTGTAGTGGTGTAGCCAAATTTAAAGCTATTCTCCCATGAGTTATTCGACTCTTCTAGCGACTGCTCAAAATGTCTGACAATAAATAGGGACAGACATTCCAGCAACAAACAGCCAAACACCGCTAGCCATAAGGTCAATTGAAATGGTCTGAATGATAAAGTCCAACTAGAAACAGTAGATGGCAGCGGTACTAAGCAAGTGATACCGGAACGACTCACCGGGAAAGTCATATCTAAAGTGGCATAAACTGGATAACTAAAAGTATATAATAAATGATCTCATGTAAGATGCATTAAAAATTTCTTTCGTTTCAAAAAAAATTTTTTTTTGATGTGTATACATTAGGGGGGGGGTAAAACATACTTTACAATACAATCACAAAAACCGAGTAAGACTAAGACAGTGTGAGGTACGATTGTATTGGTGAAAAGATTAGGAAGTGTTTGGATATAAAATGAAGGCACGATTAGGAAGTATTTGGAGATAACATGAGGGTAAAGTGGCGTTATAAAAACGTTTTGAAAAATGAAAAATAAAAAATGAAAAACGAAAAATGAAAATTGAAAAATGAAAATTGAAAAACGAAAAATAAAAAATGAAAAATGAAGAATAAAAACTGAAGAATGAAAAATGAAAAACGAAAAATGAAAATTGAAAAATGAAGAATGAAAAATGAAGAATGAAAAATGAAGAATGAAAAATTAAAAATAAAAAATTAAAAAGGAAAAATGAAAAATAAAAATGAAAAATGAAAATTGAAAATTGAAAATTGAAAAATGAAAATTGAAAAATGAAAAATGAAAAACTAACCAGTTGATATATTAAATAATAAAAAATATTCTTATATAAGCAGGGACCCTGCAGTAGTTTGCTATAAGTGATACATAGATTACGCGTTCTGTTTGATTTTAAAAGAGTGCACAAAAAACCGCCCAAAACCATTGATTCGGTGTTTTACTTTTATCTATCAACTATATTTTTCTAACTTGAATTTTTTGGAATTCAAATTTTTTTTTAGCATCTGTAAATATTATTCTGTTGAAAACGTGGCAAGGTCAAAAGTTGTTCAAAATTTTATTTTCATAGAATCGTTTGTCCTTAAAAAAAGAAACAAACTAAAACATATTTATCCAGCAAGAAGTGGAAGTTTTAAATAAATCGATATTGTAAAAATTATCTCCCTCGGTACCATGGTTAAATAGTTAAAATTGTGTAATTACTTCACTTACAATGTCATCAATGATCTCATGAGTATATCAAATCGTCCATCCATAATCTTCTTTATGATGTGATCGTTAGCATGTTTCTTAAGGACTACGTCACTTTTTTCAGTGGGCGCTAAAAATTCAAGTTTGAAATCAAAATTAAATGCAATAAATTTCCTTAAAAGCCACGTACATGTATCGAATTGCACTGTACAATTGAAAATCTCACAAAATATATGACAAATACGTATTTCAGTACCATCAACATAAACCAAATGATTGGAATTGTTTTTGGAATGATCATAATATTGAGGAAAGCGATTGTAGTCAACAGCCATATAGGGACGATAATCAAAACTCCTCACAATTATTTCACGACCTTGCAGATCTTTTAACTTGTCTTTGGGAAATAAATCTGTTAACGTAGAAAAATCATCGCTAGAAGCATTAAAGGTGAATAATTCTATAAGTTCTTCAGGATTCTGCAGAACGGAGCCCACAAATTTGTTGGTTTTCAAAGAAAATATTGATGAATTCATAAAGTCAGCTTCAATTATCAAAATGTTGGGTTGATCTTAAATATAAAAAACATACGTTACTGTTATTATCAAAATGAATATGAAATGTGTGTATTAAGACCATCCTACTTTTAAATAGAATATTTTGAAAGTAATTCTCCTTTAGGTTTTCCTTAGTATAAGCAAATAAAAAACGTATCTGCAATGCGCGCCATATAGAATAATAACTGGCTGTTTTGAAAGCTGCAGCAAACAGTGGTATGTCGTCTTGAAAAGCCAGGAAACCCTAAAGAGATTTGTTTTGAAGCGATTTTTTTTTATCTATTAAACGAATATTTACCTCACAGTGCGCTTGTTCTATGGTGGCTACATATTTTTTTATAAGATCATTAAACTCAATACCATTTTCAAGTAAACGCTCATCTTGGGCACTAAAATTATAAACATCCTTGGCAAAGGATGTCCTTAAAGTTGATGTTTCAATATGTATATAAACATTGTTGCTGGTGGAGGGCAGTATGTCGAAATCAAACTTAGTATTCCACAATATACAGGTGGTAGTTAATTCAGAAAAATATGTCTGCACTAAATGGATAAATTTGTTTTTTTTTTGAAAAATTTATATAAATTAATTAAATTCACCAAAATTTCACATCTAAGTTGTCTTTCTTACATATAAAATTAATTAGATTTGACCAGTGATTTTGCGTAAAAATGTTCATGATGTTCAAATAAGGCCAGGAAAAGTTAAACTGAAAGAACTGAACTTATCCAAGTTCTTATGAAACTATTTTTAAATGCTTAATATGGATTTTTATAATTGCATTAAACTAAAAATAGCAGTTGGTTTGCCAAAGAAAAATATATTTAAATAAGTATTTCATTGCTGAAGATAACTAACAAATAAAATTGTAGGGAATAAAGTACTCCTAATAGAAGCCACAACTGCTAACATTAAAAAACAAACATGTTTATTAGCGTGTCCTGTCAGAAAGACTTTTGTAGCAAAACCCCTTGAAAAATTAGTACGGATTAATAATAGTTATTCGATATAAAGATCCTTTTAAGAGCTCGTAGTATATTTTGAAAAAAAAAAAAAACAGTCGAGTTTTGTTATGCAGAGTCCAGAGCCCGCCCGAGCATTTGTGGCACCCTAGGCCAACGGTCTAAGTCTTGCCTCATGTTTTTTAACCAGCAAAAAAAGGAAGAAGTAAAAATCTTATTTTGTTTAATCTAAATTATGAATTATTAAAAAAATATTTTAAGTTTTATATTAAAATCCTAATTTTATTTTAATTTTGTATATAAAATTTAATGGAGCTTTTTCGGTTGTTGCCCTCATAAGGTAATATTTTATCAATAAATAAAGACATCTGACAAAAAAAAAAAAATACAAAAAAATTATAAATGAACCCACACAAATAAAATAATTTAAGAAAATGTTTCCAGAAAGACCTGGCGATAAATTTTCAGGATTCTGCACCTAATGCAAACTTTTCTTTTAATCCGTGACCAGCTACTCTAAATTGTGTTTGTGTTTTCGCCATTGTCCCTGAAAAATCCGACAGAGTTATTTATCACTTCATAATTATAAAAGTTGATATTATTGATGCCTCGATACGCTCTTTACATCAGCTACAGTTATGGAGCCAGAGAGAACACGTCTCATTATTATTTCTTGTAAAGTTTTAGTGTCACTAAGGTCTATCTCCAGGTATTCTTTCGATACCACTAAACACCCAAAAGCCTTCCACTCAATGTCCTCGGTGATATTTTCTCTAACCGAACTTGGACTCGAACTATTCATTTGGGTTTAAATTTCGGAAAAGGGTTTAATGTTGGGTAACTGTCTCCAACCCATATCCGAAATGAGTAGTGATGGATGCATTAGCTGCTCAATTTAGAAACAAATGTGCTACAAAAAGCACTTCGTTTATCTTTAATTTCATTTAAAAAACTGTTCCTTTAAAAGACTGTTCTTTATGTCGCAAGCGTGTTTTCGTTTTTAAACTAATAGGAGACTTGAATTTCTTACAAAGAACTTCCAACAAGGGACATTTTTATCTTACAATTATTTTGTCGCTAATTCTTCCTTTTCAAATAATTTTTATAAAGTTTTAAATTTTGGCAACATAATTTTGTTTTATTTTTGGTTTTTATAATTTTTTAATTATTATGCCAGATTGTTAGATCAGAGGAACAATTGAATTTCAACCCCTCTAATTCATATATAAAAATTAAATATACATATAAAATTTCTTTATATCAAAATAATGAATATGGAAATTAACCACTGGCTGAATGATGCACTCTGTGTAATGTAGTCGAGTTTTTTATGTTAGAAAAAAGAGATAAATTATATTTCCAAAACACTTTTTTCCGAGCTTTCATAGCTGCCAAATTGTTATATTTGGTTTCAATTATTCTGAATTTATGAGTAATTGCTGAATATTTAATAAGGGTTGTTGGGGCTTTTATACTGAAGATTTTACTATCGTTGTCTTGGTATTAAAGTTTTTCGTAGAGTTTTTCTTGGTATCGCAACTTTTCACACCATCACATTTTGGACAGAGAATTTATATTTCTAGTCGAACGGCTGCAGTTTTTTTAAGTTGGAGGTTAACATAATTAAAGGATGATCGGATCAAAATTTGTAATCAACATAAAACTGCTTTACATATTGCAAAATTTCGAGCTGTATCGCACAAATATTGTTTACTGATTCTCCTAAGTGGCTTATATATGTTAGTGAACCTTTATCATGTCCTTCTGGCTGACCTTTTAGTACAAATAAGAAAGATATATTTTAAAGAAAATATACTTTTTTGAACATATCTACTTTTTTTTAGGAAAAAGCAGTTTTTTTAAGAAGAGGTACTTTTTAAAGAAAATCTACTTTTTAAGACATTTATTTTTAATACATTTTATTGGGAAATGTCATCCTTTGAAACTTTGAAGTTCTTTAAAAAAACACTAAGATCACGAAATGAAAATCTCTGAACGTATTTACACAATTTGTTCTATGGTTTCAGATGTATAGTATACCATTCGTCTGCATTATTTTTTTATGCCGGACAGTATTTCTTAATATTTTAGTTTTTATTCTTAAAAAGCACCCGTAAGAGTTATCTGATTTTTCTCAAATTCTTACCACACTAATTTTAGACTTGTTTCGCCATAATGCATCTGGGTATTGGCGAAAACCCATAGCGGAAACTTTAAAATGATAAAAAAATATAAATAAAGGGTGTCCCAAAATTTAAGTAAGATTTTTATTTGCTGCTATTTATGAGCTGACAGTTTAGCGTTAGTAAATATGTTGCATTACATGGTAGAATATCGCACTTTCGTTGTTGAACATTTAAAAAAAAAATTAAGTTTTAGAACAAAATTTTGTTAGAGAATTGAACATCGTCAGCTGAAAATCTCACATTAGTCATCAAAAAGCGAACTGTTCATATATAAATATCGAATCAGTGCGTGTGAGTGTTTAAGAAAGTCCAGGAACATCAAATCGGCGTCACGAAACAGAATTGCGAATTTCAAGAATATTACTGCAGCGGATATTCCATGAAAATCTGAGCCTACACGTTTATAAAGTTCAATTGACACAAGAACTGATAATGCGTAGCGAATAGAGTTCTCTGAAATGGATGCTTATTTTTTGGGTAAAATCATTCTAAACGATGAAGCATATTTTCACCTGGATGTCTCCTTTAATGGACAAAGTTGCCTCATTTGGGATTCAGAGAACCCATATGTATTTATTGAAAAACAAATGCTTCCTATTTGGTGCGGATTTACTTACTATTTGGTGCGGATTTTGGGCTGGAGGCATCATTCGACTATAATTCTCCGAAAATGAGGCTGGTCAAGCAGTGCCTATCTCTAGTGTTCAATATCGCGATTTGATAACATAGTTCTTTCTAGTTAAATCGGATAATATTGATGTGGACATCATGTGGTTTCAGTGAGATTGTGCCACTGCCTTACAGCCCTTGAAATGATTCAATTACTGCACGGGTGATTTCTTGGTCGTGTACTCTCTCGTTTTGGTGATCAGAATTGGCCTCCTATATCACATGATTAAACACCATTGTCTTTGTTTTATGGGGTTTTTAAGGGAAAGATCTACACCAACTAGCTTTGAAAGATGAATTAAACGTTATATCAATGAAAATCAGCCACATTTTTGCAAAAGTGTCATGGCAAATTTCAAAAAAAAGAGAGTGAATGTTCCAGCAAAAATGTGTAGGCGATTTGTTCGATGTGTTGTTTTATACATAACCCTATTCATGTGTACTAGACCGACAATATGATGCCTATACCATACGCTAAGAGACCCATGTCTTAGGTCCAACTAATTTGATATACAAAATATGCATAAACCAAATCCGAGTAGCATTTGTATTAATTTGTTTGAATATGGAAAAGTTCATAGCGGATGCTATATCTATTTCGGGAAGCATTTTCATATGGGGGCTATGACTACCAGTTGTCCAACAGAGCGTATTTTTAGCTACTGATTAGTGGATATAATAAACACACGCAAACTCAATTTGAGCGAGATCTATATGATAATTTGGATCTTATGGCAATTTATGTCGAATTCATAAATATCATTTGTTTGTGGACAAGGTCTGAACATGCACTGCTTTTCACCAATTTCAATGAGATTCATGCTATGACTGATAGAATCTCAAATACCAAATTATATCCAAATATATTTTGCGACCTGTAGTTTGATTACAAGGATTTCATGGACACACAGACAGACGGATGGACATCGCTAAATCGACTCAATCGATCGATAAGTAAGGGTATAGGGTTTAACTAAAATATTGTGTGATTTTTGGGACACCCTTTGGATGAACGAGCTAAAGGACGGACATTGTTAAATAAAAGGAGAATTATTTACAAATTATAGAAAATTATACTTTCTTTGCCTTTATAATTAAACTTTATACAATTCGTTATTGCCCTCAGGGACCTGCTCTTGCATTAATGTTCTATTTTCAAGTGTTAAAACTTAAATAATTTACGAATGAGTAATAGCTGCGCTTTAAGACTAGAATAAATATATTCAGAAAAAAAATTTCTGGAAACACGTGTTTAGTTGTAGTAAACAGAAATACAAAACAGACTTAGGGCACCTAATACTGTGTGCGGATTGAATAGGCACCACTTGCCTATTGTATTTACTGAAAAAAATTCTTCTTTCAACTTCATAAACAACATGCACATTTTGCAACAAGGCCATTGGTCAACGCTAATCAATACTGTATAAGACTTGTGGAGAAATAATAACATTTGTTCTGTATATTTTGGCATAATAGATTTGATTAAAAAAAATATATTTTTTTATTATTTATAAATTGATTTGTAAAACAGTCTATATTTGGGGTAGCAGTATTGCTTCAAGTCGGATTGGGATTTAAAGTTTTTTTGTTGTTACATATTTGTTTTTTTTTTTGCTTTTTATGATACATTTTAAAATTTTTTTTCTCTGTTACATATTTTCACAAATCTGGATAAATCACTTCTAAGGAAAACACCCTAATAACAAAAACTATCCTCGGTAAATATGTTTAGTTAAGGGATATTTTCCAAATTTGGATCTCAGTCACTCGAGAAATTGGCAATATTTGGCCGAAAATGTATATGCTAGTAATAGGTCCTCGAAAAAGCATAAAATTTCCATATAGTGCCGCAAATCTCATCTAGAGGGGCATTATGGTAAACATTAAGTGGTTTTTCTTATTTTTTTAATATTGCCCTAAAGAGAAAAGCGACAGATCAGTTTGCTTTTTGTTTTACCCTCTTCATCATATTTTAGAAAGAAGATTGGAGCTCAGCCTTCGCTATTATATGGTTATTATATTTTAGGCATCGCATCTAAAAATTCAGTAGCACTTACAAAATATTAGAATTTTTAGAATAAATTTTCATTTATTAGCTTGGGGTCATATGTGTTTATTTTTGGACAAATGATAAATAGATGTAATAAGCACACACAAACCCAATTTGACCGAGATATATATGATAATTTAGATGTTATGGCAATTTAAGTCGATTTCATAGGGGTCATTTGTATGGGGACTAGGACTGAACTTGGACCAAATTCCACCAATTTCAACAGCGTTCATCCTATGGCTGCTGGAAGCTTGTACACCAAATTTCATTAAAGTATATTGACATTTGCGACCTGTAGTTTGATTACTAGGTGTACATGGACACACGGACGGACGAACGGACGGACATCGCTAAAGCGACTCAGAAAGTGAAACAGAAAGTGATTCTGAGTCGATCGGTACAATAAAAGATGGGTCTAGGTCAAATATTTTTGGTAGTTACAAACAGCAGCACAAAGTTATTATACCCAAACCACATAGTGGTATAGGGTATAAAAAGAATCGCGTTTGATACAGAAATATTGGGCTATAATTCAGAAAACTCCAAAAGTAATTTAGAATGAGAAACAAGTAACTAATTGAAATAAATGACCAGTCACTAGCATACAAATTTTAAATTCAATTTCAATTTCAATTTATTAATCCCAAAAATATTCTTATAAAAATTAACAATAAAATAAACAAAACTTAAAACATAACAGAATTCCTTAAATACAAATCGTATTTATCAAGGATTATTTTGCATTAAGCTAAGAAAAATTTTTAAATATTTATAACTAATAACATGTTTATGTAAATAAATACTTAAGAAAAATTCATCAAAGATGGGGGGAAAAATATGTTTCATTGTCATAATTAATTTTATACAAAAAGAAATCTTACAAACTAAGGAAAAAAAATATAAATTAAATAGAATGTATCAACTAACATTAGGTATAAATTGATATGTATTATAAACTGTGTTATTTATATCTAGAGAATTAAATCTTCTGTGATATAATAAAGGCTTTGAATTATTAAAAACTGCGTTATTGTCATCTAAAAATTTTAAGTGTAGTGGAGAATAATATATTTCAACTGGAGGAAATATAAAGGTATTTATCTTTCCCATATATTTAGAAATAAGATCATTCTCAATATTATTACAGCCATCTAAAAACTTAAGACCAAAGTTAATCAAAAAGTTGTCAATCCTTTTCATTTTGCATTTTTTATAAATATTTCTATTAGAAAATTTTTTGATTGAACAATCATATAGCGTTATAATTTTTAGCCAGGAACATATTTTTAAAATTTTTCGTTCAAAAATTCTCAATCTTTCCATTTGATGAGACGAAACTGAGAACCAAATTTTATAAGCATATGATAAAATAGGACGTTTAATTTGTTTATAGCAATTTAATTTTATGTTAGTCTTGACCATTTTATTTCGCCTAAGAAAATTACAAAAAGAAATAAATGCTTTGTGTACTTTCTCCAATATGTAGTCAATATGTCTATAAAAAGTAAACGATTGTTGAAAAAATTTATTTATTTATTTCATTTTGCTAACATCTATAGCAAAACATGAGTCTTAAAGTAGTAGAAGTACAGACATTGTTAAATGTAAGTTATTTTGAAGTATAAAAATAAAAACAGAGAGAAAAATAAAAATAAAATAATGCTATAAGATAATTTTAAACATATGTTATAAATATCATGATAGGTAGAGTCATGCAATGTAAAAGTTATTAAATATTGGAAAGTTATTAAATAACAATTAATAAAAACAAAAAATAAAAAATTTAAAAAATTTTTTTTATTTTAAAAAATTTAAAATACTCACAGATATTTAAATTTATCAAAATAGGAAACAAATTCACCCTAATTACTCTTAATAATTGAACATAAGCATTTATTGATATTTAATTTTAATTTTCATTTGTCAAAATATTGTGTTAATTCAACAGTGTAAGAATTTATCAATATATTCGCTCGTTTAATCTTCGAATTGGAAGCAACAATTAAAATGTCATCCGCATGTATTAGAGATATAATATTTTCTCCCTCAGGAGGTTCAGAGATATCTATCTGCTAAATAAATATTGTATAAAATTGGCCCTAAAAGAGAACCCTGAGAACCCAAATTAAATTCTGTATCTCGCATTGAATTTTAATTTTAAATTCAGTTTGTGAAACTTTGAAATTTTTCAAGTTATAAACAATCTAATATGTAAATTTAATATCGCTCGATCTGTCTGAATGGATAATAATTCTTCATCTATATATGTAATAATAAATTATATGAAAAAAATTGTACTTTCGGCTTACCACAGAGACCGGTTAATCGATTCATTTTTTTTATAAAAAGTCGGTTTAGATCGACTATATGACGCCTGTGATATGAGTTTAGAAAAAGGCTATGAGGTTCAAAATTAGTTCATTTCATGCTTAAAAAGTGTCTCTTTCAAAATCATATACGAACAAACCAAATTTGAGTGAATATTTGTCATACCTATGTCTTTAGATAGGTTTATAAGAATTTCGAGAGCGTGCAACGACTAAAATTTGAAGAATTCCTTATTTTTGGAATGATTGTTTTTGAAAATAATAACCAAGTACTAAGCAAATTCGTCTTGGGCCTCTTTATTTAAGTCGGAAAGTTAATTCGTTATAAAAAAAAGGTGTGTCAAGTTCCCAACCGAATTTGTACGAAGCTAATAACTGAATTTTTACAGTTACAATTAACAGTAAATATTTTATCACAACAGAAAATGGTTGCAGTAAAAGTTTTGTTGATAGATTTGGAAATTCAATCAATAAAATTTTGAACAATTTAATGGTCGAATTTTGTTTCTGTGTCTAATTATAGACATCAAAAAGTTGTTGACTTAGAAAAAATTATAAAAGCTATTAAAAATCATTTTTAAAAAACAGTCACAGGAACATTAGATCAATAGTTTTAACAGAAAACATCGCGCCAAAAAAATATATAGAATACTTTATAATGCTAAATCCTGTGCAACATGTTGTTTCAAACATTCTGTTAGTTTAACATTTTCTAGCAGTATTTCCCCTATTTCTCCTGACTTTGAAAAAAAGAAATAGCAAAAATTATGTAAATGTGTAATAACCAGGAATAACAAAATTTGTCTTCGCTATTCATAATTTTTATTTGCTACAACACCTTTTTGATGATACTTTGTTCGATTTTCCTAGAATTTATTGATTTATGAAATTTATAACATCATACCTGGCACCGTAAAGGATTTTAGAGATTAACATTAGGATTTATATTAATAAATAATCAGTAATTTGATCATTAAAGCAAGTAAGAGAAAAGACAGAATTTATATGGAACTCTAAAATAAATGTGATAGTAGTTTGTTTTTGGTTTCCCTGGATATAAATTTTTTTTTTTTAAACTCATATGTATGATGTCTGTATAATGTCTGTATACTTATTTTTTAGTTTAATTTCTTGTATTCTTGTGAATACTTCTAGTTTTTAGTTCAAACATTTTGTATTACAAAAGCTTAGTTGTGGGTAGTTTTCAACAGTTAAGCATGTTATAAATATTACTCAGGTCTGTAAAGAGACATTTTATTATGACGCCGCACGGCACTGACGACTTTGCTGGCATTGCTAGTTTCTAGCCTTCCTGAAAGGGCATTGGGAAAAAGCATTAATACAAAATTTCAACTAAAGTTATGAATTACTAAATATAAAATTGTAGAAATCCGTTTTCAAGCTTAAATGTCAATGAGGCAAAAATGAATATCTGATTCTTTCCCTAAATGCCTGTTTACATCCATTATGACAATAGATTCTCTTTCTCCAAGAAAAATAAAAAATATTTTTCCTCCATTATCGTTGCTTATAATAATACATTACAATGATGATAATGTTCTTTTATGTTTGTTCCCGTTTACAAAGGAGTTTCCTTTCGGTAAACATATGGATATTTGTTCTTCACATTTACTATGGGCCACATTTTCCAGATTTTAAAAAAAATAAAATAAATATTTTTATTGACGAACTAGATTTTTAGTTGTAAATTTTAATTTTTGATGTCTAAACATCTATAGAAAAATAGAAAAATTTTATATTAGTTGAGCCCCTGTAGTTGTTTGATATTAATGATATATAGATGACGCTTTCTGGTTGATTTTAATTGATGTGTAAATAGATGTTTACACATATTCCCTGTAATCGGACTCTCATATTTTTTTTATTAAACCTATAATCATAAATTATTAAACTAATAGAAATGCTAACGGCTGCAGATCTTAATTGAAATTAATTTCTTTTTATTCTTTAATTTTCAATTACATCGGTATATATCATTTTGTCATTTCGTAACGCATCGACAAACTTATTTGCGACTCCAGAAAATATATATATTATTGATCCTTAGAACAATTGGAGACGATATTTCGATATTTTTCTGTCCCTCGGTCTGTATGTCTGTCCGTTGGTATAACGCTCATTCAGAAAATAATCCATCTACCTGGTTAAAATTAGCAATATATTGTTAGTCATAATTTCGAGGAGGTTGATATTGAACTTAGAGACTTTACGCCCACTCTGATAAAATTTCTTATAAAAATTGGGAAAAATGTTTATACGTAATAAAACACGTGCATTGAGATATGTCTCAGCGATGCATGCACATTTCTATTTGCTTGTTCTTTTCTTGTTTGTTTTTCTTTTGTGCATTTCAAGGAATTATTTATGAATTATGAGAGTAAGATGGTGATATTCTTATCCTTTTTAAACAACCAAAAAAGTAAATGTCTGTATGTATATTAGACTGGTCGTATATGACTTTTATTTCAAATATTACGAAAATTTTGTTCTACAGTTTAATTTTTTCGACAAATTATATGAATCGATATCAGTAAGAAATTACTTATTGACATGTAAACATCTATACGCGCAGGGGGGTAAATTTCGAATTCACAATACAATCACAAAAACAGCGTATTATGTGAGCGTAAGATCTTACGCGTAACATGTGAGCATTAAGACAAATCGGTGTGACATGATATGATACATATTATGATATGTAATAAATTTTTGTCGCTGTTTTCTGCATTTTATTTATTACCAGATGTTTACACATCTCCCCTGTGATCGGACTCACATGATTTTTTCAGAAAGCTATATAGCTTCAAAATCGAATAAAAGCTCGATAAGAAATAATGTAGAAGAAAAGCAGTTTATACTCGGGATAGTAGAGTCATACAAAAAACAATATCCTTCTTGTACAAATAGAAAAATAATAGAAAAACTCGTTTTCGGTAATCTTTATTTAAAAATATCATAAAATCCAGAGCTGGCCTTGGCAAATAATGAGTTAACGTTCTCGGTGTTATCCAAAATTTTGGGAACGGAAAATCTACGCTATTAGAAATTCAACAGCACTTACAAATTATTTTAATTTTCTTAATAAATTGTCTTTTATTAGCTTGGGATCATATGTGACTCCAACTGCAAAATGGTTAATGGGGTCATATTATGTTTTCCGAAGCCCTAAGCTATTAAGATAAAATATAACATTCAAAAGTGGAAAAGTAATGAATTTTTGATTTTGTCAAAAAAATTCTTAGGAATTCATACAGTTAATTTGTAACATGCATTTAACAAAACCTTAAAGTGCCAGATCCATTTTTTTAAATTTTGTTTAAGAAAATTTTTTAAAACTTGAAAAAGGAGTTTGCAAAATTTTATCAAAAAATTTCCCATTTTCGGTCTCAATGCGCAATAGGTTAACAACGTGGTAATAAAACAATACTTCATATCTAATTACTTATAAGTATGGAGACGAACAAAATATGCCTTTAATCAATTTCTCAAAGTTGAAAAAAAAGCTGTCAAATTTCATGACCTAGTTTTTTTTTTGGCATTTCCTGGGGCATTTCCAATATCTTGGCGAATTTTTATTCGATTTTGAATTTTTATAGCTTTTTGAAAAGATAATTTAATACTGATTCCGATTCTTGTAACAGCTTGTCGGAAAAATTAAAGTATAGATCGAAATTTTCGTAAAATCTAAAAAAAAGTCATATATTCCCCATATAAACACATTTGTAATTTTAAAACGATCTCTTGCGCGACTTTTCTTTATCCGATTATCCCCGAACTTCACATTTATTAGTTTTGTATTGAAAGGTAACAAACTGGACCCCACCTATCCCCAAAATCGCAATTTGAAAAATGTCCATAGAACGTAGGGCCACTCCTATGTATATTCATTTATGCTGATTACATTTAATAATTGCTCTCAGTTAAAAAGGCATGACAATACCTAACATTTTTGCTAACTATCTTATATTGAAATAATTTAGGCATTAAAATGTGAAGTCTAGTATTTTTTTCTCTTAGTGTTGGCAGCCTTGCTTATAATATTGATAATATGATGGGTAGCAAAGATTCTGCGCAGCCGAAGTTAGCACTCTTAGTTGTATATTTTCAAATTGTTTAAAATTTATTAAATAAAATATTAGTTAAAAACAGGAAAGACTTTCGCTATGAGTGAATCTCATTTCAATTTGACAAATTTCTATGTGCATGGAATATTTTGATTTTCTGCTATAACCGCGTATCTCATAAAAATCAGGAGAATGTTGTATTATTTTGTTCAATTTGTTTGTAATTCCGGTCTGGGTATGCAGACAATTTTTGTAAAAATTGTTCAATAAAATTTGCGTAAACTTCTTTTTTTTTTAATTTCAGTCGCATTTGGAGAGTATTTAACACTAGCTGACCTGGCAAACGTTGTTTTGCCATATAACTTGTTTCTAGTGAATATTTTTGTTGTTAATTAAAAAATAACGAATGAAAGAGGGATGGAGCGCTGTAGACCATGATCGCCGATGAAAAAATAAAAAAACATCGACCATTTATTTTTCAAAACTATTTCTTTAACGTAAAGAACATTGAAATAAAAAATTAGAAAAAAAACAAGCCCAGATTGAGAAATCTAGTATAATTCTATCCGATTTTATGACGAATTTAATTAAATTATTCTATGTATATATGGAAAAATATCTATTTTGAAATTTTGGGGGGCTCCAAATCCGACTTAGAGCTATGGTCTCTTGAGCAAAATTTCTCAGAATCACCTATAGATTACGTTTTTGCTATATTCTTCATCAAAAAAAAAAAAAATAACCAGCCCTAATGTATACCAAACTTAATTAAAATATATTTGTATTTGCGACTGGTGTTTGATTACAACTTTTGGATGTATCTACATACAGCGAGACGGACAGACAACTAGACGCTAAATCGACTCGGAAAGTGATAGTGATTATCATTAAACCCTGACGACAGAGTGGTATAGGGTTAAATTACATTAGTAATTTTTTCCGATTTTATCCATTCTTAACTTACTGGTATTCTACGCCCATAGTGTTATTCATTTGCAGCAGTGTGAGTGTGTTGTTTTGATATGTTTACATATCCATAAGTGATGAATTAAGTTACGAACATACATTTTAATAATACATTTTTCTTGTTTTTTAGCACCATGACTTTATACTTTATTATACATTTTTAGTTGTTGTTGTTGTTATTGTTTTTGTAGTTTCTTTAACATCAATCAAGAAAAGTGTTTTCTTTGATTGAGATTTACTGCCGCAAATAAATATTTTTCTTGTCAAAATGTGAAATGCTGTTGGTCTCCTTTTGAGTTTTGTTTGTTGCTATTGTTGTTTTTTCAAGTAGTTGGTTAAGCTAATGGGTTGTCTCTTAGGAGTTCGAGTTTCTGTTTTTTTCTTGTACATGTATATATGTACATAGTTGTATAAATTGTTCATCATATTAGTTTTCATTTATTTTCATTTTGGGTCATACTTTTATTGTTATTGTATCAATAACGGTTATAGATCAAAATTTGTAAACGATTCAATGGTGATTTTATGATAAATTGATGGTGAATAAGTTCAGTTATGATGATATAGGGAGATAAGAAAACAAATTAATAAGAGTTGAAATACTTTTGCAGTAAGCTTATGAATATTATTTATGTGTATGTACATTAGTAACAAGTTAAGGGTTTATAAGAGTAAGCAAACATTCTTTAAAGAGCTCTAAACAAATTCTAAGGATTTTTTTTGATACACAAAATTCCATAAAACTTTCTATAACCTAATAACCACAGTTATAAAAGGGGGAATATAATTTCTTATTGTGTTGATTTTCGTTAAGTACAAAATTCTTTAAGGATAAATATTTAATTCTAACTGGTATATAATATTTTATATATTTTTAAATGTTTTAATTTGAATAACATTTAAACTTGAATATGCTTATATAAAAAATGCTTAATACTGTACCTCAAGCTCAAAGTTGTAAACAGTGTTGGGTACCGTTACCATTATAAGAAATACAGTTACTTAACTTTTAAATCGAGTAAAATCAATCAAAATTCTATATTTTTTTTTATTATTTAAAGAAGACAGACAAACATCAGACCACGTTTTACTTTTGCTCTTAACTTAGGTCCAAAATTCGTTAACTGTAACTGAGTTAAATAATTCTTAGTATTTTATTTTGGAAAATAAAATAATTTCGATCAAAAAATTGCGTTAACGATTTCGACGATTAGGCCCAAATATTTAGATACGCCTTCTCTAGTTTTCTAATCATATTTTTTAATAATATTTAAAAATAAGAAATTCACTAAGATGATTTGCTTGTCAAGTAAATATTAGACGAAGTCTGCCGCGCACCAAAGCGGAGCACAGTGAGAAATTTGGCCAATCTAGGTGGACAAAAATCCAAAAATGCGACAGCAATTAAAATTTTTACTATGGAAATAATCATAATATGGAAAAAATGCTACTGTATTTGATAGTGATTTAAAGCTACATCTTGTTATAAACTATAAGATCTAAAATATATTTTTAATATTTTCCCAAAAAAGCCATAATGTTCCAAAGCTTTTTGTGGAGAAGCGATGTTTTTACTGGAAAATTATGCACTTTTGGAAAGAAATTTATTGAATAAGAAGTGTTCAGAATCATTAATGGAATAATATTTACGAAGCTAATAAACTTATAAGAGTTCTTAATAATTTGCTTCAAGTTATAAGACGAGATATGGATCTTATAGAATAAAAAATTTTTTTATCAAAAATATGTGACAATTTTAATTGTGTTTGGAAAGCAATGAGCCAAGGGAGTAAAAATAATTGACCCACCCTAATGCACAAGTAGATATTAAACTAATTTGAAGAGCTGCGAAAAGAATGGGCGCGATCGGGCCAATGGGCGTGGCACCCACCATACAAAGTAAATATGTGTGAGTTCATAAGTTAGTAATGTGAATAGTCTCATAAAAAATGGACGGTGCAGGACCAGTGGGCGTGGCACTCCAATACAAAGCAAATATTAAATGTCATATATCTGGAGTGCCGTATGAGTTAAAGCCTTAAAAGCTTGTCTGAGTTCATGAGTTATTAATGTGAGTAGTCTGACAAAAAATGGTCGTGATCGGACTAATGGGCGTGTCACCTCGATACAAAGTAAATATTTATTATAATATAACTCGAGTACCATAATAGAAAAAGCCTAGGGAATTTCTCTAAGTTCATAAGTTACTAAATGGGTGGGATGACCCATGGACGTGGCACCTCCTATATACAAAATATCAAGCACTATAAAAAAGATAGTCTTGAAACTTTTGACAAGTACATTACATACCAATGGGGGTAGTCGTTGAAAAAATGGGCGGAATCGCAAAAATATAAAATCGCCAAAACCGAAAATCGGGAATAACAAAAATCGCCAAAATCAAAATCGCAAAAAAAAACAAAAATCGATAAAGCCAAAAATCGGCAAAATCAAAAATCTATAAAATCTAAAAAAATTGACAAAATCAAAACTCTCTAAAGCCAAAAATCGCCAGAATCAAGAATCGCCAAAAAACAAAAACCACCAAAATCAATAATCGCCAAAACTGAAAATCGCGAATAACAAAAATCGAAAAAAAAACAAAAGCGCCAAAATCAAAAATCTACAAAACCGAAAATCGTGAATAACAAAAATTGCGAATATCAAAAAACACCAAAATCAAAAATCACAAAAAACAAAAATCGTCAAAGCAAAAATCGCAAAAAACAAAACTCGCTAAAGCCACAAATTCAAAAATCGCTAACCCAAAAATCTCCAAAATCGCAAAAAACAAAAATCGACATAATCAAAAATCGATAAAAACATAAATCGCTAAAGCTAAAAATAGCCAGAACAAAAATCGCCAAAAATTGCAAAAAACAAAAATCGCCAAAGTCAAAAATTCGCCAAACTCTAGAATCTCGAATAAAAAAAATCAGCAAAATCAAAAATTGCTAAAACCAAAAATCGCCAAAGACAAAAATCGCCAAAAATTTAAAATAGCAAAAACAAAAATGGACAAAATCAAATAAAAAATAAATAAAATTGTTTTCTAAAAAATGTATTCCCAGTTCATTTATTACGGCTACGATGGGTAAGCGAAGCGCATCGGGTTACTGCTAGTACATTATAATTACTCGAAATAATTCTGCCTCAAAAGTAAACTCAAAATTATATACTTACCGACAAACATTTAAGCAAAAGTCTCTTTTATTTTGCGATGACCGACATCTATTAATATCACTGAATAAATTTAAATAATTTTTACGTTTATAATTATCGCTTTTTTTTTAATGTACGAGCACGTACATTGAATTTGCTATGAACTACGTTTTGACCTCTGTTACGTACGCAATCAGCATGAGAATGTCTGGCAAATCATTTGAATAGCAATTTCTTAGCCCACCCCCTTAACAGCAAATATCTCATGTTTTCCAAATTATGTTATAAGCACTTCTAAAATTGAACTTCATACGAAAAACGCCATCGCATGTATTAATTTGTTTCATCTGCGTTATTCAAAATGTAAACATGCTATCACCATTTTTTTCTGCGGCATTTTGTCTAGCCGCCAGCATAAATGTTGGTTTATGTTAAATGTTGTACAACATTTTATTATACTTAATACATTTCTTTCATTGCTAGTTACGAGCAAAACAAACCAAAAGGTTTTCATTTTGCTTCCAAAATTTTAAAAACACAATGATATTCGATTTCAGTTGTATAAAGGTTACACCCCCCTAAAACTAGTTAAGTATATATCAGTGTAGCTGTGTTTTTGTGTTTTTGAAAGCCAACAAAATACAAAACACTTGATTATTATTGCTGTGTCTTCAACTTGAATTTTATTTGTATGCGGGTCTTATCTGTGAACCTTTTTCTGTAATTCTACTAAGAATTAGGTCAATAGGTTTTATTCTTGTTTTTATTTGTTACAGAAATAAAAGCGATCTAATATTAACTGTTAGAGTGTGAGACAAAAAAAGAATTCAAATTATGAAAACAATTAACATAATTAAAGGATTTTAGTTAAGAGAAGTGGGAAAGGAAATAAAATAAAAGGAAGAAAAAACATTTAATTATATTTCATGAAAACCGAATATATCTGAACATAAAAAATACTAGCCTTAAACGAATTGTATTTAATTTAGAGCTATGTGACATTTATTTCTAATAGGTTTTGACTCCATTTTCATAACCTCTATGCATAAGCCTATAGGTGTGGATACGTTACGACCCGGAACAATTTTCCTAAAACGAATAGTGTGTATAAGTATTTAAGATAGCTTTATTATCAGCTCCTAACAATGTGCTCCACAATGCCTATGGTATTTTGTTAGTTCATCAATAAAACAAATAAAGTTACGGTTTTATCATACAACTGCAGTTGTCAACCACCAGCATCATCAATACAACCGCCAAATGTTTTTTGGTAAATTTCCTACAATTTAATTTAACCCTTTTTTGCATTGATAAATTCTGTTTAAACTTCCAGTTGTGGTTTGTAATATTAAGCAACAACCTGGGGCTTCTGTTAAAAAAAAATTGATAATAAAATTCTATTGAATTATATATTTTTCTGTCCAATGTCCAGTATTCTATAAAGGAGAAAACAAAAATAAATTTATATAAAACACATGTTATGAAGCCATTGACCTAATTCTTGCTATTTCGCTTTGCACTGATATTTTTGACCATTATATTTTTGTTGCAATGAAAACTAATTAATTGCCAACAAAATATAAGGGCAAGACCTTTCGAAAAAAGATATTTGAAAAAAAAAAACAATATATTAAATTTGTTTTAGATGGCATAAAGCATACTCTATTATAAAGTTTTCGCATTCAGAAGGGATATGGAATAGAACACATTAGATAAATAAAGAGATTGGTAGAAATAAGTTAAAGGCGCAAGTTAGAATCATCTTTCAATGAGAATAATCTTCATCTCGATATGAAATGATATAGAGAGAAATATGGGATCATCTAAGTTTAAAATGAAACCAACTGCAGCTTAAATAGCAGTGCGTCCAGAGTACAACCGAATATGATTTTCGCATATACATATGTTTAACATAAAATCTATCATTATTTGGTGGAAGTTTCAAGTTGTTCGGATTAAGTTTAGTAGATTGTCAAATGCATATAAAATGGAACAAACACGAAACCAAAAAGGAACAAAATAAAATAAAATAGAAAATGTTCTGCGGATGCAAAAATAGAAAATGTGTAGCATTTATTAGAAATCTAGAAATATAAGTCTTTATAAACTCTTTCTTTTAACTCATACTCTCTGTCTGTCTGTCGTGGGGCCACCCCCTTATCCAGTTGATTCGAAACTTGGTCTTGTTGTGACTACAGATTAATTTTGGGGTAGTCACGCACAGTCACGGAGTGATCTAAATGTCTTTTGCCCTCATTCGATCGATCTGAAACTTGGT
This sequence comes from Cordilura impudica, assembly GCA_963682025.1. Taxonomy (NCBI): domain Eukaryota; kingdom Metazoa; phylum Arthropoda; class Insecta; order Diptera; family Scathophagidae; genus Cordilura; species Cordilura impudica. The sequence goes on along the minus strand of OY821520.1, from coordinate 45,312,376 downwards.
CCATACACTTGCTGTGAAAAAAGGCTTATCTTTGACTTGGTCATGCACAGTCACGGAGGGATTTAAAACGAATTTCCCCTCATCCAACCAATCTGAAACTTGGTCGATATACTTGCTGTAAAGAAAGATTAACTTCGACATAGTCATGCACAGTGACGCATAGTCAAGCACAGTCACGCATAGTCACGGAGTGATTTAAAACCCATTTTCCCTCATCCGATCGATCTGAAACTTAGTCGATAGACTTGCTGTGAAAAAAGATGAACTTTGACATAGTTACGCACAGTAACGCATAGTCACGCATAGCCACGGAGAGCCTGAAACTTCACTTTCCCTCATCCGATCGATCTAAAACTTTGTCCATAGACTTGTGACCAAAGATTAATTATAAAATAGTCACGCACAGTCACGGAGAGTTGCAAAACTCATATGTATGGATAAGGAATGAAATAATTTTAATAAAAACTTTGTTTTTATGGGTTAGGTTATTTTATATTTCTCTTAATAGTTGAATGATTCTTTTTAATTTGTCATTCAAAAGTTATGGCGATTCATAACTTTTCTTACCCGTTCTTCAGTTTAACCGTTCTTCAGTTTAACTGCTGCTAAAATCGTTCCAAGAAATGTTAGAGATATAAACTCATACAAATTATCAACTACCACACTGAAAGATAATATTGAAATTTTTTATAAAATAAAATAAAACAAAATGAAATCAAATTAACTAGAAAATCATTTGAGAGTGTAATTTAATGCAGGTTAAGTTATAGGTAAAGCCCTAAACACATAACGGCGAGTTGCGAGTGCGAGAAAAAACGAGACTGAGGCAGCATGGTTTTTTCTATATGTGGAAGCGAGATCGATATTAAAGCTTTTTTGTGTGGCGTTGCCAACTGAGGTTGTAAAAACACTCGCAAGGGAAATAGAATTTATTCTATTTTCTGTGCGAGAAAAATCAAATGACAGGAGAATCAGCTGCTAGGCATTAAACTCGATGCCTACTATTGTAATTACTTTATTTAACCCGTTAATAATTTAGATTTTATTCATTTTGTTATATTCATTGTTTGTTATATGAACAGCTTTGTATACAATTGACAATTGAATTATGATTGACAGTAGGACAATCAGCTGCTCGAAAGCATTTTGATAATTTTGTAAAAGCACAAAAAGCTTAGTTTTTACTCGCACTCACAACTCGCCGTTATGTGTTTAGGGCTTAACTTTGCTCTTTGAATAATTTCATTTCGGATAGAGCAAAAGAAAATTTGGTCAATCCCAGTAGGAAACAAGTTTCCTGGAACATTTATTGTAGACAAATTTGACGCCAATCGATTTGCTCATAAATAAAACAAATACGTAATTTTGTGTTATGATTTGAAGTCGGTATATTCAATTATACTCTATACCACTATGTGGTTGGGGTATAACGAGTTCGTGCTGATGTTTCTAACCCGACCTGACGTATAGATGACGGCAGTTGCTTGAAAAAAAAAATACTTTGGTGAGAAGAGACAAACTTAGAGAATAAATGTTTGAAGTTCGAATCTGGTTTAGTATTTTTTTTTTTTTTTGGAGCCATCAAAAGTAAACGATCTAAGAGATTTGTAAAAATGGGAAAAATTAGTTACGCTATGTAGTTAAATTCTTTTATTTCAAAGATCACAGTCCAACCAATAATAAAGCCGAGTTAGATTCTACTCTAGGGAGCCTTCACCTTCATTTACTGCTGTAAAATATTGGGCCTAAGAGATTAAACGAGGCAGATCGAGCTGCCAAGAAACTGTTAAGAAAATCCACAAAATGGTATTGAATGAGTGCTAAGTTTTTTCAAATAGAACAAAAGATGCGTCACGAAATTGTTTCAATAGAGTTTTTGGAAATGTTTCACAGCAATGAAGCCAATTTATTGCGTCGATTCGTAACCATAGATGAGACATGGTTTCACCACTTCACACCGGAGACAAATGAAACAGTCAATTCAGTGGACTGATATAGCAGAATCCGATCCACAGAAAGCGCAGACAGTTCCAGATGCAGGCAAGGTTATGACCTCTATGTTTTTGGACTGACTATCTTCAAAAAGGAAAGGCAAGCATTAGCGCGCATTGCAGCATTTCAGTGACTAAGGAAAAAGACTTCATGGGAAGTATGACTGTAAAAAAAAATTTCCAATACCGAAGGAATTAAATGCGACTATTGAAGACAAATACCGACATATTTCCTTGATATCCGTTATTGATAAAGTTTTTGAAAAGATTATACATAAAAAACTATTAGCACACCATGATAATAACAAATTGGTCTATGGTTGTCAATATGTATTTAGGAAGGGAAATGGAACTGAGAACACTGTTGTGAATCTTGTAAACTGTATCTGTCAAGATTCAGATCAAGGCTTCACTGGTGTGGCTGGTACTATCTATGATTTTTCAAAGGCACTCGATCTCGTAGATTATAAAATTATGATGTATACCTGATTTAAATCATTTGAAATCATTTTACAGAAATTGGAAACCTATGTTATTTGCATAATGAAGATGCAGGAAATACCAAAAAAAGACCGCTTGTGCCGACGTTTGCTCCAAAATGATCATTAGGCCATTTTTCTTCATTATGTCTGCCCGAAAATGCATGAAAAAAGTTTACACTAGAAATCAAACAATACAATGCAATGTTGATGATCTCAAAAAAGCGGACATTTGCTGGCCTCCCAGACCTGACCCCTCCGAACGTCTTTTTGTGAGGTTTTTTTAAAAGCAAAGTGTACGCGAAAAAGCCTCAATTTATTCACGTAATCAGGCGAAACATTTGTGTTGAAATCCTCGCCATACCGCCGGAGATGCTCGAAAAAGTTATGGAAATGCAGAATGATGCGAAAATGTTGCCGGGGCCATATAATTGATGTTGTAGTCAAAAAGAAATGGAAATAAATTGAAATGGTTAAAGTTAAATAAAAATACCACATATATGTAAATTGGCTGTTTTTTAAGTTGTACAATATTATCATACTTTTAGAAATACAGTTACGCGGAATATATTATATGAGTTTATAACAACTTGTCTTCGTTGCTCATAAAATAATAAAAAGTAATTAATAAAAGGTAATTAATAACAGCGTTTCAAGCTTATTGAATTACTCATAATGCCCTGGAATTTCATCATGATATTTCTTGCCGATATGCCAAAGTTCACTAAAATACATATAAATTAATAAATCGTCCTTAACTAAAAAAAAAAATAAATGTGTGTTTAATTGAAAACACAGAACGTTTTTATTTATTCACGTTAAAATTACAAGTGTTTACATTTCAGTTTTACCTCAATATCACACATCCTTTAGCGACTGGCTTGTGTACGTCGCAGCCGCTGTTTCATTTTGTGAACTTAGCTGAGTTACGGAATGTATCTCCAATATCGCGAACACAGCATCAGTTTTGTGAACGTGTGAACAAATTATTTTAATATACGTTTTTAATGGTTTAACTTATATAAAAATAATGATGGCACATATATATTGCACAATAAAAGATACGTTTACTTTAATATAAATGTGTAGAAAAAAAAAACAATATTTGCTGCAGGGTTTCAAACGTATTACTGCCAACAAATGGCAATAAAGCTACTACTAACAAAACCAGACCATTATAACTAATGGAACTGAAAATAAAAATATTATAGACACTTACAAACCAAAAAAAAAAAGATTAATACTTAATACGTAAGAACAAATTTTAGCAGCCATAATTCTTTGCAATGAAACTGATAATGATTAAGATTTAATAGATTTTTTTGTTAGTTGTTTTAAGGTGCCGAAATATAATATAGTTACAGGAGTATATAAAATGAACTGCTGAACAAAGTAGTAATAAATTTTATTTGTGGCAAAAATTGGAAATAGATACGAGATGACATATTTTATTTTATCTTATTTTGTTTATTACACAAATAATATGTAATATTCTACTTACATCATATGCTGTACATTAACTAGACATGCCGAAAAAGTGATTAAGAGAAAAAAACTTCAGAGAAAAACAACTAAACTAAAAAATTTGATAATCCTCTTTTAAAACTATTAAAATAAACACTCTGAATTTTTAGCATTTTGTTTAGAGGTATCTCCTTATTTTAAGCCATACTTTAGCTCAATGATGCCCGATTTACCCTATTTTATATACAAACCTACTCGAAACAATGAAAACCAATATCATCTTAAGCTCATGCAGACTGCAAAGACTGACAAATTCATTTTTCGATGCGCTACAAAACAGTGACATGCTGATTTATAGCCCCTGCTCAGTTTCAGGGAAGAATCTTAAGTGCAACATTCCCAAGTGAGGTTATTAATGAACATATGTTCAAGTTATTATCGGTTGTGAAAATCGTATGAAATGAGATCTTGGGATTGGCCTGAACTTGGAAAAATTTTTAATAATTCCACTATCGAGCACATATAGCAGATTGTATTTTTTATCACAAATTTCGACAAAATATGTACAGACAGACGGACATGTGGATGGGTGAACGGAACGGAAAAGAAAATGATTCTCAGTCGATTGAAACAATAAATTGTGGGTGTTGGTTAAATACGTGGTCTTAAATACATATTTTGGTTCTACAGTTATTAGTTCGTGATCTAAGCGGTTTTATATAGCCCCTGAAAATGTTAAATGTTATTCACCAATTTATTTTTCTCATATATAAAATTTAATATAAATATTTTTATTAAATATGCGACCTCTTGACAACAGATAATGTCATTCTAGTCTGACTCAATGTTTCTTTTTCTTTTTTTTTTTAAGTTACAACCAGTGTTGTCAATTTAGCATTTTGGTGCTTTGTAGTGTGCGATGTGAACTCATATATTACATTTTTATATATTTTAATTTTTTTGTTCGATAATGTTCCAATACAATAAGTTTAAAAATCTTATATACAAATTTTTTAAATTTAATGATAAATACATATATAAATACTCAGTATAACAAACAGGATATAACATACAGAACATAAAACGTAGTAAATACAAAAATAAAAATAAAAAGAAAAAATTTATTTCAAATGCCAATTTTACACTTTAATTACTTAAGAAATAAAGCTAAACAGAAATGGGTTAAATATAGAATCTTTTTACATAATGCACAATTGTTTTTCTTAAATAATCTTATAACTGAACAAATGTTTGCAATTAAGAAATTCGCAGTGGAACAATTTATTGGCAAGTTTACCAAAACCTGCTATTAAATTGTGGATATTTCAAAATGATAAGGAATAACGCTAAATGTGTTCCAACACTGAAACTAAATGGTGAAGTATACATAAACAATAATCGGAAGATGGAAATTCTGGCTCAAAATTTTGTTTTAAATCACACCATTTCAACACACTTAAGTGATCAGAATATAAAACGGTTTGTCAGCCATTCAAATGATGTTGTTGAAAATCATACCCAACTATCACGTAATATTACAATTGATACTAACTGGCCTTATTAAAGGAATAATTTAACAAATGAAAACAAAGAAATCGCCAGGGATTGACGTTATTTAAAATCGTCATTCAAAACAGTTGCCATACAACTCTTGTTTTAAAATACAATGTAATAATCAATCCTGAAGTATTTGTTCATGACAACATTACTCAAGTGATACATTCATACATTTTCTAACGTCACTTCAACACATTCAACACATTCTTGCAATAAAATACTCATGGCATTGTGTCTCAGTACAAATATGAGGAATGTTTTTATTTCTTCCTTTACATCAAATGATATGCTCATTGTGAGGAGCGAAACACAGTAGCATAAAAGTGTCATTCATCAAAATATTGTACAAATAGACTACAGGTATCTGTATACACACACACTGTAAGTGTATTTTTTAGAGTTGCTGTTTGCTCTTGGAAAAAACTTATACAAAGCATTTCATATCTGCTTCCGTTTGATATTACAAAAACATTTTTTTTTACCGTTAGTGACAACTTCTATGTATTTATGTTTTTTGAAAATTTGTATTTATTGCAGCTACAATAAATAAGCAAAATATGAAATATCTATTTAAAGTGTTGAGGGCTCATAATATACATTTGATAGATAAAGTATCCGTACACTGGCAGATGGAAATTTTAAATAGTAATAAAAATTTTAATGCAATATTTTGATTTATAAATATTTGACCACTGGAACATTGAGAATTTTATTGTTTTTTACGGAACCTTTTTTCAAATTTGTTTTTTGTTTTCAACGCAAAAAACGTAGTATGCAGTTTCTATATGCAGCTGCGAAAAAATAGCACCACACCCACAGCCATCTTTTTAAATATCACATTTGTAGGACTAGAAACTTACGAATACGTCAGTAGTAATAGAAGACTGTCAAAAAATGAATGAAGCAAAAAATCCAAACTTTATTTACCATTTTCAATCAAGTTTATTAAAAATTAGATAATTTACAAAAAAAAAAAAAAAAAAAATATAGCACCACTGCTTATTTTAAAGCACTTAAAATTATAAAAATAAGAAAAAAGATAACAGCATCATTACTTAAAAATTATTGCATATTAAAGGCAAAATTATCCTTGGTAGCGATTTAGCCAAGCCCTGGCTGAGAGACTTCCCAAATTATCTGCTGTTGGTGGGCTTTAATATCAGTTCAACGGTTTTCGAAGGGAGTGAGGGCTGGTGATTACACAGGCCGAACCATTTTTCTGATTTCTTACTGGTGTGCTTGGGATCCTCATCTGCTTTGAAGACCCATATCGCCGACATCACCCAATTATAAATTGACAAAAAGGGGAAAAATGGCCCATTGAAAAACGACCCGAAAAATGAAAAATCACAAAAAAATAAAATTAATTTTACCCAAAAAATATGAAAAAAATGAAAAATCGCCAAAAAAAAAAGAAATATATATAAAACTTTGTACAAAAATATTAAAAGTGGTGCAAGAATATGAAAGATGTTAAAATAAACGTTGGGTATACCGTTGGGTGCTGCAGGCGAAAAACTATATGCGACAGCATAAAATAACCTTAATGCAAATGTTAAAAAGCATCACTATGGATAAGTGGGGTAAAATAAGTAAAGTTTTACCCAAAAAAATATGAAAAAACGAAAAATATTTACCTTCATAAAATTTGTTAAAAGCAATAAACATTAAATAAGTTAAATAAACTTAATTAAGAGCTTCTTCTTCTTTTTTTTGCCTATTCGTCATACGAATGTTGGCGACCAATATAATTGTGTATAATTACATGTTATATAACTAAAAATTTCATAATATTTCAAAAGGTTCCAAGGATTTATTGCCGCACTCAGAAGATATCCTACATCTCGGAATCCAGTCCACTCCTGAATATTGGAAATCCAAACGCTTTCTTTTCTTCGTTTAGAAGGCTTTCCGTATATGTATTGTCAACTTATTTGATATCAAATCGGGCCGTGGTGTTTTTAGTATCCGTCGATAAATCCACGTTTCGAAGGATGCTAGCTTTTTCACATCTGTCCCTTTAATGGTCCATTTAAAGAATGAATCTCTTGCCATTTCTATCTGTTGTCGTATCCGCCACAATGGTTGTTGATAATTACTCGACGATATTAAAAGCTATGAGCCATTTCGATGACAAAGTTTTGAATTTTTAAGTTAGCTATGCCGTAGTTATTTTTTCTGCTCAAAGTCATGCATTTGGCCTTTTGAATATTGATTGCGAACTACATATTTCACTATATGTAACCAGTCTATTATAAAATCTTGGAGATAAGTAATACTATCAGCCAGTGCTGTAGTATCATCGGCATATCTAATATTACTTCTATATATGTCGCCTAAAAAATACGCCTAGATATGTTGTTTATGGATTCCTGGAAGATCCACTCGGAATATATATTAAACGATAGTGGGGACAGTATATAACCTTGCCTTATGCCTCCCGATATTGAAATGCTTTCAGATAGCTCTCCATTAAACTCAATTTGTGCAGATTGGTACCGATAAAGGCTTTTGATGCATCGGATTTCTTTGTCATCTATACCGATTGACAGAAGGATGTTCATTAGTTTGTCATATTACATTGTATCAAACGCTTTTTCTTAATCTACGAATAATAAGAAAACACGCTTTTGTATATCTCTGCAGGGGTATCCATTCCATCTTTAAACCCAAACTGGGTCTACCCCATTGCCTTTTCGCATTTTAGTATATTCTTGAGTGAATTACTCTTAGTAATAATTTCAGTGTGTGGCTCATTAGACTTACAAGTCTGTAGTCATTACAAGATTTTGCGCAGTTTTTCTTGGTTATGGTTACAGGTTTGTATTTTAGCTAATCTTGTGGATATTGTCCTGTATCATAAAAATGGTTAAACAACTTTGTTAGTAGATAAATATTATCCGCACCAGTTTTAACACTTCAGAAGGGCCAGTGGATTTTTTATCCTTTAGTAATATTATGGCGGATTCTATTTCGTGATTCGTTATTGAAATTCCTGTAAGTGACAAATCTGTTTGTGTGTTAAAAACTGTGCGACCGAAAAAAGTTGTTCTATATATCCTTTCCAAATACTCCTTTTTTCTTCAATATCAAATACATTTTCATTACTATTGTTATACAAAATATTTGTTGTTTTCTTTCTGTATATTCCGGTGGCTTCTTCTAATTTTTTGTGAAAATTATAATCGTCATGTAATACTTTATTAGAAATGATAAACAATTCAATTATTTTTTTTCTTATTTTTTCGAAGTATTGCAGCTTCAATTTTAGCTGTATATGATTGAAATTTTTTATAAATTTCTTATAAGTTTATATAGTCCACATTTAAACGTGCTAGATGAGGATTGAAAGTATAATAATTTATTTTTATTAAATTTATTTGGTATTGACAATTGAACGATTTGAAAAGGATTAACTATTCAAAGTAAAAAAAAACATGGAAAAAAATTATTAAAAATATATAAGAAAATAAAAATTCAAATTCAAATTTGCAAAGGCGCCTACATTCGGCCATTCCTGACTATTCAGCGTCCTCGATAACGTAAGCGTTGTCGTTGTCATCATCATCAAAAAGCGGAGGAGAACACCAAAGCTTCAAACCATCTGAAGCAGTGACGTTGTTTTTGATTTGAGCAGGGCAGATCTTCCACTATCTAGTTTCCTTGATGTACCAGTACTTGGAGCTTGATTTCCAACGAGAACTAAATCTCCTACGGCGTACTGTTTTGGTTTTAAATAACATTTATCAAATCTCGACTTAGCAATTTACGGTAAGATCTGATATTTCGGCGTGTCAGTTAGTACAGCCATACGTTCCTCATGAGTTTCAGAATTCTGCCCATCATCCTGCAGCAGCAAAACCAATTTGTTACCCACAATATCACGGGATTGAAATCAATAAACCAACTCATGTGGGGAAGATCCGGTGGTCGAATTTTTCATATCATTAATAACCCCTTAAATTGTTCGGAGTTCATCATCCCAACGACGATCATTTTGTTTTATCGGGAACAGCACTGATACTATAGTTCGATTCATTCGTTCGACTTGTCCATTGGCTCTAGGTGTTCGAACTGCATTTAGGATATGTATAATGGAAAAATCACCACAATATTTCTGAAATTCCTTGGAAGTGAAAGCTGAACCATGATCACTGATGATTCTTTCCGGCTTTCCGACAAACTGGTGACTTCATCTAGCATTTTAATTATAACGTACTTCGTTGCTGTACTGGGAACTGGTCTAATAATGGTATATTTCGTAAAAGCGTCTATCAATACCAATATGTACTCATTGCGCTTATTGGTTTTCGGAAGTGGGCCAAGATGATCAATATGGATAGTCATGAAAGGAATTGGATCGACATCACTAAAATGGTACTCTCTGTCTCTAGTACCACTATTCTGCTTGTTGAATGCGCACTGTATACATGACTCACGCATGATTTCACAAAGTTTCTCATGCGAGGATATCACATTGATTGCTGTATCATCTCCATAGTTCGATTCGTACTTAAGTGATCACATTTCTCATGAGCGTCTTGTGTAAACTTATATCGAAGCGAGGGTGTAACTACCCAAAGTTTCCTATCGGTATTGTTTTCGTACAAACGACCATGATTTGGAACATATAATTTATGCATTTTGTTATATTTCTCTATTATTTTTGTGACGATCTTCCGTAACTTCTCATCTTGTAACTGCATGCTGAATAACCAATCATTCACATCGATGTCGGCTTTATCGACACGTATTGTTGCAGGTTCCAAATCAGTGCACTCTTCATTTGGCATTCGGCTTAATGCATCCACATGGCTCATTTGTTGTTCAATATCTATTCCGAATTCCTGAATTCGGAACCACGATTCATCCAAACGAAAGGTTCGTCTTTACGTAACAATTTTCGCAATTGTTCGGATATAACAGCATATGCTGGTACAAATTTTCGAAAGTATCCACTTAAACCAAGAAATCGGCGAACTTCGGTAATACTTTTCGGACGATTAAAATTTATTATCGCATCAGTTATGGCCTGGCTGAATTCCAGCTTCTGTGGGCTGATGACCCAAAAATGATATAGTGCATTGGAAAAATTCACATTTATGGGGATTTAAAGTTATATTAAACTCCCGGAGTACATGAAAAATACGTTTCAACTTCTCGATCATTTCCGATGAAGTTTCAGCTCCAACATCTATTTCGTTCATATAATGAATCATATCCCCAGGCAAAATTTTGTCTTTTATTTTCGCCATCAAACGTTGAAATGTAATAGGCGCATTTTTGAGTCCGAACGGCATTCTCTTAAATTCATATATACCCTCTGATGTTACAAATACTGTATATTTTCGGCTCATTGGTTCAATAGGTACACATCTGGTAATAACCACTGTTTAAGTCAATCGTTGTAAATATCTTATGTGGCGTAGCATCCTACAATCACTCTTCAGTATTTGGCATGGGATATATCTGTTTACTCATATGGCGATATAACATTTGATAATCTACACAAAATCATTCACTGCCGTTTTTTTTTTTTTTACTAAGACAATCGGACTGACATATTATATCGTTATCAAGTAAATCCTTAAGTACGATACGCTTCTTTGGTTCAGGAATTCGGTAGGGGAACTGAGCTATTGCTTTCTCTATATCGAGAGTGATTTTCAATTCAATAATATCAGTATTCGCGATTTGACTCAAATTGTCAGCGAAAATATCGTTATAATCAGTTATCATATTAAAGAGGTCCGGTTTTGTTTCATCGTCTATTTTCCCCATACTTCGTATTGATTACTCTATGAATTGTCTTCTCCCCGACATCATTTTCAAACTTGAATTGCCACATAAAAATCTGCCTCAGGTTCATTTCGGCGGTGAACTTTTTGCAGTCGACACAACGCAGACAACCTTTAGGATTCGGGAACGCATAATGACTTTCTTTAACGCAGTTAAAACATTTATGATTACCTCGATTATCAACAATTTCAGACTACCTTCACGTTTTCTGAGCCGCTCATCATAGTAGATGGTGTTTCATTATTCCTAGATGGAATATTATGCAAATACTCCGAAAATGTTTCATGCATCTTACACAGTGACGAGAATCGCAGAGCAGCTGTAGCAGATTGTAAATCCCTATTTTTTAATCCATCTCGTGTAAACTTTATTATTGCCTGGTCGTTTAACTGATATTTTCAACCAAGAGCAGAAATTCTAAAATAAAAATCGATAATTGTCTCGTTTTTTCCCTCTGTGCCGTAGCCAATTTCCGATTAATTTCGGCCTCCTCTATACACCCACCAAACTCTTCTATTTCCCAGACAAATCCTTCCAATAAGAATTCATTTCTACGGAACCATCCACCCACAACTTTGCCGACCCTTTTAACTTGCTATATATTGCCAATATTAAACTCAAAGTTTAATATTGGCAATATATAAAGTTTATTTGGTATTGCCAATTAAATATTTTGAAAAAGACTAATTATCCAAAGCAAAAAAAAAACACAGAAAAGTAATTATTAAAAATACATAAGAAAAAAAAAATTCCAATTTAAATTTACAATGCCGCCTACAGGATTGCCATTTATAGTTCTAAGGTTTTATAGTTTTATATTTATAGTTTTAAGGCTTTAAAAAATCCTAAAAGGAAATATAAAATGTTCTAAAAGGCCCCCTGCGTTGCGTAATAACACTGAACAACAATCTTTAAAGAAATTAGTTAGAACATGTTTATTTTTTATATTTCTATCACATTTCGATAATATTTCTATTATATTTCTGGTTTCAAGCTACAAACTGTTTTTTTTTTTATTCTACAGGTATTTTAATTAAGCCAAATAGCCGCAATGTAGTGAAAGATTTAACTTCGTCGAGAAACTGGCTGAAAAGGAAGTTAAACCAGAAATATTATAGAAATATAAGAAACGTTTTCTATTTAGTTAAACAAACAAAAACAAGTAAGGAAATTATAGCCGGTCTAGACCGACTTAATGATACCCTATACCTTGCGTTTAGAGACCCTATCTCATAGGCCCAATTAACTGGACATAGAAAATTAGCATAAACCAAATTTGAGTGGCATTTTTATTAATTTTTTTGGCTGCAGATATGAAAAAGTTCATATCGGATGGTATATCTATATGGGGAGTAGGCCCAAAAATGGACCGATCCTGACTGTGTTTGGTAAAGTCTCTTGTACTTTGCAAAAATATATACAAACAAAATTTGAAAAGAATCAGTGCAATATTTTTGTTTTTTGATAGATTTAAGTGAAAATCGGGAAGCAGCTCTATGTGAGGCCTATGACTAAGAGTTGTCCCATAGGATTCGTTTTCGGACTACTCATTAACGGATGTAATAAATGCATACAAACCCAATTTGAGTAAGATCTATATGACAATTTGGATCTTATGGCTATTTATGTCGATTTCATAGGGGTCATTTGTATGGGGGCTAGGTCTGAACATAGACGGATTCTCACCAATTTCAACAGCGTTCATCCTATGGACGATAGAGGCTAATATACCAATTTTCGTCAAAATATATTCATATTTGCAACCTGCAGTTTGATTAAAATGTTTACGTGGACACACAGACGGACGGTCATCGTTAAATCGAATCATTTAGTGATTCTGATTCGATCGGTAAAATAAAAGATGAGTCTAGGTCAAATATTTTTTGGTAGTTACAAACAGCATCACAAAGTCATTATAGCCAAACCACATAGTGGTATAGGGTATAAAAATATCTTTTCCATAAAATATGTTAGCGAGCCCCCTAAGTAGCACCCAGAGGGTATTGGGCCCAACGAAAAAGATGTTTCTCTCGAAAATGTAATAGGGGTCGGTCATATATATTAACTCTCACCGACTTGCCCTATTAATTGATTTATTTAAACCTGTCATGACCCGAAAAACTTACTTCGTATTCAGCGACTTCGAAAACATTAAAAATCGTCTACGATAACGATAAGCAGATTTTTGAAAAGGAAAACCGAATAGAACAACAAGCAATTAAATTATTGCCTATCTACACAATACCTATATCACGCATATCGAGAGTGGGTCTTAGATCCAACTTTGCTGAGACAATAACTGGATATAGAAAAGAAGCATAAACCAAATTGTATGGTATTGTTATTAATTTGTGGCGTGGTGATATGTAAAAGTCCATATCTGATGTTATTTTTATATGGAAACTAGTTCAAAAATGGACTGACCATATTTAGTAAAATCACTTTTTTTGTGAAAACATATACAAACCAAATTGGAAAAATGTCTATGTAATATTTTGGGTTTTTGATATATTTAAGGCAAGATCGGGAAACATTTTTATATAACATGGTCCTGCAGGGTTTATTTTTGGACTACTGGTAACTCGGTGTAATAGACACACATACACCAAATTCTATTGATATATATATATCTGATAATCTGAATCTTTTGACCGTTTTAGTCGCTCTGATAGAGGTCATTATTATGGGGGCTAGGTCTGAATATGCACCGATTTTCACCAATTTCAACATCGTTCGTCGGATAGACAGACGGACATCTAAAACTCGACTCAGAAAGTGATTCTGTCTATACCCTTACCACATAATGGTATAGGGTATAAGAAAAGCAATGATCACTACAAAAAATTTAAAATTTAAAAGGTAAAAATTCGTTGAGAAAAAAGTGACAAAAATTCTGTTCGCATCATGTTAACAAAACATTTGTTAAAACCGTTTTATGCCATAATATAATTACAAAAGAAAAATATTAATTTTAACGGTGGGGTTTACATTTCATTTCAGATAAATATGCCTTCATTTATCATTTTGTAATGTGTCTTTTGTTAGTTTTGATTTTTGTTTGCTTGCAAATTAGTGTTGCTTACAAAAGCAATTTAAAATTTACCATAGAATTGAACAAAACGCTTGATATATAAAAAAAAATCAACCCCAACAATAATAAGATGAACATTACAAAAGTATTTGCCTGAAATCTTGTTAGTTTTATGCTTAGCCAAGCTAGTTAATGAGACATACAATCCTTTTGCGTGTGCAATTTATTTTCATATAATAATGTTACTAACATTAAATGTGAACACAACGTTTTTTCTCCTTTTTCTTACTTTCTTGCTAGTAGTGATGAGGAGGAGAAAAGAAGTGAATAATAAACTGACTGTTGCAATGAAACTATAGCATCATTGTGTACAATTTATCATGACTGGTGTCTTAGTTAAAGCCTCGAGCAGATATATGTATGTGTTACATTTCATGTAATAAATAAAATGGGTTAACAGTGATTTGATAGTTATTTTAAGATCTGGAAATGTAGGTTTTTAGAAATTTTGCCCAAATGTCGTGATGTATATATAATTTAGTTTGTTGATTGGTGACTTTTGCAGCTGGGTATATCTTTTTACAATCAACAAACGGTTTTGTTTAAAAATTTTGTAAATATTGCACCTTGCCTACCTAAGCTATATTTAACATCTTGTGCATCTAACTTTGAAGGATTCCTATATATCGGCACGTCTTATGATAATGCAACCGAAAGTTTTTTTAGTCGGTGATTTTAAAGTAAGCTATCTCATGTGAAAGCATATATTTAGAAACATAAGGAGCCATTAACTTTGATCTCCATATAAAGCATTTTATTGATAACAGGATCGTCTAAAATACACTTATTTCATTTTAACATAATCCCCAGTGTTGCCATTTTAGCATTTTAGTTGCTAGATTTAGCAACTTTTTTTGTCGTTTAGCATCCAAAATTTATGAAAAGATGCTAGATGCTAACTTAGCACCTTTTTTTTTTAATAAAAAGTTGCTTTTAGCATTTTTTTTTTTGATTTTTTCATTAATTTTGAATACACAATTTTAATGGTATTGATATGTTTTAATTTCTCAAAGTGTAATACGAGAATTTTGTGTACTATCCTTTTTACCACACTGCTCGTTTCTTTCAACAAATATAACAAAACATTTTGAAATAGAAGAATGTAAACACCAACAACAGTTTTTAATGAATTAAAAATATTATTGCATTAAAAAAATGGTAAAATTTTCAATACAAAACACATTAAAGTGGGTAAAAGGACCGATAACCCATATATTAGAAGAGTTTAAATTTAGATCATCTGAAACAGAAAAAATTCAAGTCCAATGGAGTTTTATCACAGTACAATATTGGGATACAACACTGAATACAACCTCTTTATGGATTGAAGTTAACAAAAATACTATTGGCGAAAATCCATTTAAAGAATTATCCAATTGCTTTAGTTAAAAGCAAATTTTGAACATAATAAAATCCGAGTTGTTCTGTAATACGTATAAAAGAACGTTTGAAATTGAAAAAAGGGCACTGTTACACTTACAATATACCGAGCGATGGCGTTGATAAAAGCCGATCGTGATAAAAATATCAGAGCCAAGAAGAACTTGAAGATGAAGTCATCACAGAAATATTATATTCCATAAACCAATTATTATAATATAATCTTTTGATAATGTAAATTCTGTTATATTTTTAAAATTAAAAAAAATCCATCTAAAATTAAAAACATTCAATTTAAAATTAAAAAAACTCAATTTGATGTTTAAAAAAATTACAGATAAAATCCAAAATAATTTTAATTAAAATTTAAAAAATATAAATTGAAACTTATTTTTATATTAATTTTTCGATTTAAATATCAAAAAATTTATTAATAAGTATTTAATTTTTCAATATAAAGGTAATGAAATTTGAGTAAAAAAATTTAGCATCTTTTTTTCTTAATCCAGTACGTTTTAGCATCTTTTTGTCTGCAATTTAGCATCTTTACAATTTCAAATTATGGCAATACTGATAATACCTCAGATTTCTTGATATATATTTAATATTTAAATGGCCCGCTTTCAAAAATATTGAGTTTGGTTAAATTTAATTTATTAGTCTTTAATTTTAGCTAATTTTTCTTTCAGGGCTGACTTGTACTTGATCCACATTTGCTAGAAAAAATATATGTGTACTTAAAATTAAAACTTTTATACTAAAAAAATTAGAAAAAAAATTAACTAAGCTGATTTATTTTTTCTAGTACAATTATACTGCATAACAATGTGGAAATTGTTCTACAGTGGAATGCATTTTTGATCTAGAAATTAACTCTTTCTCTAAAAAAAAAAAAAAATATTGCCTTTATAAAAAGACATAATAAATAAGAAATTATAGTCAAAAAGAAAATTAGTTAACTTGAAATTTAAATGCTATACGAATTTATTTATACTGTGAAACAGACCGATAATTGTTGTTTAAGTTTATTTGAGGTTTATTGCCTTTAGTACATTTTATGCAGGTAAAAAAGAAGAAATTCACAAGAAAAACTATTCACGTATTTGAAATTTAAATAAAAAAATACCTAAATTTGCATTAATTATTGATTAACCGTAGCCGAGCGGAAGAATTTTGCGACGTTTAAAGACGGTAGAAGTACCTTGTACCTAGATACACTTATCATTATAAATTAGACTTTTAAATTATTATATCCAAAAATTTTCAAATAAATAATAAGTTAAAAGGAGATCATTACTTATTTTCGATATTACCAATTTTTTAATTTTATATTTTAACAGTACTATACTTGCAGTATAAATATGGTACGTACCTACTGCTTAAAACATAAAACGGGGAAACCCCTAATAAATTCATGGTACACAAAAATTGTGTTTTGTTTTTTCGACTCCCTTTCTAAAAAGGGGAATACCCAAAAACAAACGCACATACGTGTGTTTGTGCATTTTATTGTTTTGCGTTGTTTGAAACAAGAGTATTTGATAAAGAAAATGAAGAGGAACTCTTTGTTGATTCTGATGAGGATTCCTATTTGCCACAAATTGGTGATTAATTTGATGAAGATTCAGACTTTGAAAATGAAATTTTCATAGAGATAGAAGAAGAATAGGATTCAGAAAAAAGAGCTGAAGGTGACTCTGCAATTCAAAGTGTCAACAGTATTTTGACCGATTAAGATGGAACACAATGCTTTAGTGAAACAATGCCAAATTCAAAAGCCAAATCACGTAACATTTTATGCCATAGATGTGGACCTTCAGCAAATAGTATTTTACTTACAGAAAAAAACTTTTCAAATCAATTATTACTACAGAAATATGTGACATTAAATTGAGGGAAACAAATGTAAACGTTAAAAGAATTTGTGAAAATTTTAACAATAATTCAGTTCAAACGTTTCCTAAATCTTTTGAAACAGTATCCAAAAAATCGTTTACAGAGAGATAATAGAACTAATCTAGCCGATATATGGAATGCTGATTCGCTACTAATACCGCTTCAAGACGATGTTGATGTTGATCCGATTTGGCAATGAGAATACACGTGCAATTCGTACGAAAACAGAAAAAGCTACACCAATTCGAGACTTATGGATGCATCACGGTAAGAAAAAATAAGTTTCTGCCAAGCATTATTCAGCATACAAAGAACCGGCCTATACTTTTTGTATAACAGTGCTGCCATAATCTGTTCATATGTCTCAAAGAGAACAAAGCAGTTGTACTATTGTCAACTATGCATACGATAGGAGAGGTTGAAAGAACGCAATTAGCAAATCCGTAACTTATGAAATCCTATAATAAAATTAAAGGTGGAGTTGATGTATAAGAGTTGATTATATAATAAATATAGAACATCATTCAAGGATTAAAACAAAGCATCAGCGAAGAATGTAATCATTCAAAGACCGTAATAGAAACAAAAATAATTATAAATAAATATTTTTTTATTTTTATATACGAAGTGCTATGGAAATAGTACTAGGACGATATTTTTGTGGCAACGCCAAATCTAGAAGCTGGTTCCAAAGTAACTTATTTCAGACTTGGGACTTCTCCTGGAATCATTAGCCGTTATGTTTGCCAATGCCAGAAAGGTAAACAACGGAAGACAAGAAAATCAAGTGTAGTCTGCCTGAAACCTGTTTGCGATGAATACTCAACCCAGAGTACAACATGCATATCACGCAAACAATTGCAAAATATTTTTTAATTTCTCATGTAAATTCATAAGTATATATCTTCTTGCCAGTGCAATACTGCAACAACTCAAAGTGTTACTATTTTCCTAAAACTGCTCTATTGGGCTAGAAGGGCCTCAAAGAATCAGAGGAATATTATAACATCTCCAAATTTTACTGTTTTCAGTGAAATTACAATACATATTCTATTATTATACTGAACAACTTATACTGAACGATAAAACTTTAAACCATAATACCTTAAAACTATCTATTTTGAGTTGTTACACAGTATTGCACTGGAAAGACGACATATATGAAAGTTTGGAGATGCCACAGAACTTCAGATGTGTGTTATTAAAAACAAGAAAGATACAACTGTACTTTTTCCGTTCGACTAAGGCTAAGTTAAAAACTTGTAGCTGTGAGACATCTGTGAGCCGATTTGGCACTGACTTCACCAACTTTAAAGTATCATTTATTCCTCCTTCATCTAAAATGCAGATTTTTAACATTTCCTTTGAGGTAATTTTATGCTGACGTATTCTGCCCTCCAGTAAATCCTACACATAATATATAGCATTACGATTGGATGATTGATCTTTCGAATTAATTTAATGGTTTAATTATTATTACATTTTTATATCAGCTTTTTCGCTCTCACTCCTTAGACCGCTTTAGTGATTTCCTTTCTTAATGCAAAATTTTATCAAATTCGAAAATAGGCATAACGAATTTACTTCGTTGATTGAATTTTCTCAATAAATCAATTCAAGAAAAAAATAGATGACCTATGTATAATTCAGAACAAAAAATCTTTACTACAAATGGAGCTTGTATTCATATTTTTGAGTAGATACTCGCAGACAAGAAAATATAAAAATTACTTGTAAGTTGTTCTAGTTAGATGATATCTCAAATATAGAAACCAAACGTGAATTTTTTTACTTTTTGATGTCAGAGGAAAATTTGAAGTTAAAATTCGCATGTTGTAAGACAAAAACTGTTGATAGGTCTCGTAGTCTGAAAAATGTCAGCCTATGTTACATATATACCTCAGTCGTTTTCTGTTCGAAATTTATAATTAAAAAGAAATTCGTTTAAGTTCACGCATTTTTTTTTTCATAAAAACTTTTGAAACTTTGATAAAAGTGGTGATTAAATAAAATATTTAACACTAACTAGGAATTCCGCAGCGATACAAAAAGTTAATTATTTTTGGCAATGATAAAAAAAGTTTTGGACCCATTGCTTTTGAGAAAAAATTCATTGATATAGTGACAGAAATCGTGCTTGTACATCCTTGCGCCAATTCGGTTGGTGGTCTCAGTGCGATGTGCTCGAATAAGTAAAAGTCAGTATCTTAATAAGTGTTTGAATGAGCCGTTCTGTCGGATATTATATCACGCGACATTTTACTTTTATCAGAACCAAAATTAGAATGCCTTGGAAGCTGACTCGATTCAACAGAAGCGCGGAATTTGCTGAAAGACCCAAATGTCATAACAAACTATTTGGTCAAAATATGTTTTGATGATTGTGTTGTTCATTAAAAAACCGCATGTCATAAATCGAGCCAACTTTTAAGGTGAACATTATTTAGTCCTGAATTTGTTTAACAAATTTCCGGTGCCAGTTTGATTGTGTGTAGTATGAAAGATATTGCTAGGAACCAGAAACGAGCCCCCAAAAAATGTTTAATTTGATAAGCAGCCATTTGCCTAGAAGTTTCTAGTATCCTTTTTTAATTCGAAAATTTTTTTAATAAGAGGAAATTTGGCAACGAAATAATTTCAAGGTATTTCAATGAACCAATCGAACCAATTTCATACTTTAATACAAATAATTTTTAATTTTGTGTTCGTCACACCAAGTGAAAATTTTAAAAAGTTGCCGCCTCTAAAAACCATATTTTGCAGGAGCATGTCATTTTAGATATATGAAGACGAATGGAGGCTGGAACATGTTTTGAAGTCATCTTGGCTACAGCCTATAGAATTATATTCTTAAATTAGGCTCATATATCTATGCTCATTTCATAATTTTTCATATATTTCTCACAAATTTTTATTGTCCATTGTTTAGTCCATTTAAAACACTGTCTGCTATTGTAATAAAAACTCCTTTGGCTTAATGTGGCAAACGTATGAAAGTGTGGCAACATATATCAACTGCCACATAATCATGTTTAACGAACTGTTAGTAGTGGTTAAAGTGGGCGCTGTGGTTTTCAAGCAATAACACCCACTTTCTTAAGGCAATACGAATACTCATAGTACGTCATTGGGTTTAATTTAAACAAATAAATGTTAGCGACTTAAGAAACAAATAATTAAAAAGCTTAACAACCAACTTTTCGAAAACCAAACAGATGTAGCGAAGAAGCGAACAGAATTAATCTGCTGTAAAGCAGAACTATCATTTGCATGTTTTACAATAATGACACTAACAGTTATGATGACATTTCGCATTAAACGAATATGAGCCGATGATAAAGTGGCAATCATAATATTTGAAGCTCTTGCTGGTACAACAACTTAAACATATTATCTGTGTGTGTATTTGCCTGGCTGCCGCAGTTAATGTTAAGTGGTTTTGTTGGTTTTGCTTGAGAAATACAATTTATAATGACAACTAAGCGACCAACCAACAACTGGTAAATGACCATAACAGATGGCTGTTTTGTGTTTCGTCATAGTCTGGTCTTGTGTAGCTTTAACAATACATTTCAACAATATTTCCGGTTTAAAATGACAATAACAACGATGCTTAACATAAAGCCTAACATTTACATTTCTGCATATATCTGCTTTATGTCATCATCATCATTGACTCTGAGAGAAAACAACACCACCAAAGGCAAATAGCAATAGCAGTAAACAACTGTCAAAACAATAAACAACTGCACAAAGTCCCTTTGTTATGTTCTCCAACTGTTTGCTCTTCTTCTAAGAAAGTTGCTCATAAATTTAAACAATGATTTAATGTTGCGTTGCTACAACATTGCCAACAACACAGCCATAATGGAAAAATCATCATCACTTAAATAAGTCGGTGGTATTAGAAAACTTTTTTGAAAGCACAGTTTTTTTTCAAGAAATTTCTTGTTGCTCGATTTATTCCATGCATTTGATTACAATGTTCTTTAAATGCTGTTATTCTTTTTAAAATATATTTTGCCTTTTTTTGTATAGTCAAACAATGAATAATTCTGGAGGAACTGAGATGTAAAAATAAAATAAAAATAAATTAAAATTGTATGCATAAGATCATATCATGACACTTTTTCGCTTCTGTTACTGCTGTCAGAGTCGCAGCCGAAGAGAAAATTAATCGCTTTGAAATCTAAAATTAAAATAATCCATCATAAGCTTTATTCTATATCCTTTCAATAACTCATGAAGAGCCATAAATTCTGCAAATAATATATCTCTGGAACTCTGCCAATACCTCTTCATCTAAACTTTATTGAAAATGAAAATTTTTATTGCAAAAGCTATTCTCGGGAGTTGAGAAATTCGAAGTCGGGGTGAAAGCACTGGGACTGTATAGCAAAACCGCCGAAGGGTTTGTAGTTCTCAGGTCAAAATTTTTTATGATGTTTTATATTTTTCATTATCTTGATGGTTGTTTGCTTACTTTTTTTTTTGACCTATAATTTAAGAATTATTGGTTATTTCTCATTTCTTTCTTTATCAAATAGCTTCAGCAAATCAAGTTAGACTAATTTTATCGAATGAAATCTTCAAAAAATTTTATTTCTTTCCCCTTTTTTTAATCAATTTTATGAATAATAAAACGTATTCTGGACGTATATTATTATGTATTAGTAAGAAAGGTATACGTATGAATGATATTTTTAATATCAAACATACGTCAGTATATTCTATTTTTTTTACGGATTGGGGTGACAGTGGCTTGTATGAAGAAAAATTTTTGATCGAATTTTGAGGTGTGCGGGTCGGATAATTGTGACACTGAATCTAAAACCATAGTGCACAAATTTTGAGCCGCGCATTGAGTTCAAAGTTCAACTATGAATTTATATATAAATATTATCAAAAAAAATAGTTTTTCATAAAAATTTTTATATCAATAATTGCGTTTCAATTAAATTAATTAATAAACCATAATCTAGAGTAATTTATCTTTCAAATAAAACAACAAAATCTATCATCGGTAGAAAAACAACGAAGTTATATCAAGTTCCCCAGGCAATAAATGCGCCGCAGACCACTTGATTAAGAAAATCGAGCTCACAATTTGAAAGACATTGAAATAATTTACAATGATCTTATGTAAAGCATTTTGCATCTCGTCTATGGTTGTGCCGTTCTAAATTAATGTCAAAAGGGTACTCTTTTTTTAGCACTATTTCAAAATCTCCAATTTTACTTCTTCAAAAATTTTGTTCGAGAAATTTTTCGAAATCAATGATTGGACTTTAAATATATCTGATTAAAAATGCCAAATATTGTAGGTATCCTGTTCTTTATTTTAGCGGATTTGAAGAAAAATGTGATTTTTCATACATTTTCAAATGTTAGGCTATATCATTTTCGTGGTTTCATATTTCAATTAATTTTGCCAAAATATTATACCACTTGATATAAGTTCTTAATCCTGGAAATTAAGATTGAATTGAAACACTATAAATTGTCCCCCTTTAAGGTCAAAAGTCAAATTTAAGGATATTTACATTTTTTTTTTTAAAACAAAATATTGAATATATAGATATATATATATATTAATAATTCGAAGAAATAATATCCTGGACTTATTTTCTGAAATTAATCTGTGGGACACTCAAAATGTGTCCAAGTTTTAATTTTTTTTCAGAATTATTATATTCATGTAAAGGTAAATCGAGGGCTAACCTGCAAAAAAAAGCTATCTACATTTGACAGTAATATCAATTTTTGATTTCAAATTGTTTTCTGATATAACTGTCAAATATAACATTAAGTTTGATATCATTCATGAAAGTAGGAATATATCTTAATAGATCTTATTAATATATTAATTTTACACGCTCTCATTAAAATAATTATTAATGCAGATAGAATTTTTTGAATATACGAATTTGTTTATACTCTAAAAACTAATTAATCTAAATATTTTCATAAAATAACGAATAAATTTGAGGAATTTTATGAATACATTAAGTTTGTTTTAGGAGAATGCAAAAATATTATTTTTGTAAATTATTTCAATGTCTTTCAATGTCTGCGGCGCAATTATTGCCTGGGGAACTTGATATAACTTGGCTGTTTTTCAATCGATAATAGATTTTGTTGTTTTAATCGAAAGCCAATTTACTCTAGATTATACCTTATTAATTAATTTGATTGAAACTCAATTATTAATATCAAAATATTTGTGAAAAACTATGTTTTTTTGATAATTTTTGCAAATAAATACATATTTGAACTTTGAACTCTATGCACGTCCAGAGAGCATTGTCCGACGATTTGGCTCAAATTTTGCGGACTAAAGTTTCAGATCCAGTGTCACAATAATCCAACCCGCACGTCTGGAAATTCCAAAAAAAAAAATGGCTGTCACCCTAATGGATATATTAATTAAAACTAAGAAAACTATAATCGGTCTAGTTCGACTATGCGTTTTGAGATTTGGTCTTAGGTCCTTCTGTTTGAGTGTAGAAAAAGTTCATATCGAATACCATATTTATATGGCGGCTAGTTCGAAAAATGCAACGATCCGGACCGTATTTGTTAAGGTCATTTATTTTTTGCAAAAACAAATAGAGAAACCATATCGGAGAAATTTCTGTGTAATAGATCTTGTTTTTGATAGATTCAAGTGATAAATTGATTCAGAAAATGATTCTGAGTATATCGGTATAATAAAAGATGGGTCTGATTCAAATATTTTTGGCATTTGCCACATATTGGTATAGGGCATAAATATAAACGATCATAAGTATAAGATCAGTGGCCGGAGAATACCAATCCCTTCAGAGATTTTACTGTACTGATGTAGTACTTTCATTCCAACGTGGAATATCTCACCCCCCAGATAATATTCCACAGTGTTACAGATAAAGTAAAAACATACTATACGACAATTGTAAGATACTGAGTGCCTGCACAATTCAGCACATTTGTCCTTATCTGTTATAAAGTTAAGTCTTTTACTCTTTCTTACATCAATTATGTGTAACATTTCTAGAGTAAATTTCTTCGCATAGTTACTCTCTTCTTGAAAAATACACACACCGTTACAATTTGGTTTATGCTCATTGTAAGTACTATGGGCCGCAAGCGAAGTTTTTTGTTCAATTGTTTTGTGTAGTGTCCTTACGTGATGAAAGTCGTGTTTCTAATTTTATGTTCGTAGTCGCAACATACACTTTATCGCATATAAATTGGTCTTGATCGTTCGAGTTTTCTTCATTTTCTAGTTTTACCTTAGTTTTACTGAATAATCTGTGAACAGTGTCGCGAAGTTTAAGGCCAATTTCCAATTTTTCGTTATTATAAATATTTGAGTTTTTAACTCTCTCCGAATAACCTTCGAATTAAGTTACTTTCTGTGTGTTTTCTTCTTTCTGGTAAATTTTCTTGTTTTTTACGTGTTTTATTAACTCCAGAATGTTTTTCTAGGGAATAAATTTTCCTATGAAAAACGTCTCACTTATCTCAGGGACGCTTTGTATAAAATTCGTTGCAGTATTTTCATTTATCCTTCTAGGATGTTTTGAGTAAAAGTTTGTCAGTCTTCCTGACGATGTCGCTATCTAATACCATCCTTACTTTGTGACATTATCCTTTTTTATGATAATAAAATCTAGTAATGGTAATTGATTATCTTTTCCTCTTCCTTCGTAAATTGCATATATTGGTGGAACGAATTTAAAATCCTTAAAGTATCCTCTACTTTGTCTTATTTTAAGATACAAAACATATCATCGACGTATTTTGTTAAAATCCTCGGTTTTTAGTTCATAATATTAACTGAAAAGTCTAATAGCTCTTCTATTATTATATCAGCAATGACTGGTGATGCTGGCGACCCCATGGGCATCGCTTTTTTTTGTTCATAAACATAATTATCCAATTTAAAATAACGAGTAACTTTGATACAAAAAGTAAGAATGTCCAAAAACGATTGTTTTGGAATTTTTATGTATTTTTCTATAACAATGAAACTACATCAAAGAAATTAGTATTTCATCATCACTGATCATAGAGTTGCTAATTCACGTTTTGAACTCAATAGCAGCTTTAACCTTATATTCTGAATTTCTGGTTAATTTTTTCACATATTTACAAAGGGCATATGCTGAAGAATTTACTAAAGAATTAATGGGTCTCAGAGGAGCGTACCTTGTTTATGAATTTTCGGTAACCGGTATATTTTTTTATGCAGATGTTTTTGTTTTAAAATTTTTTTTTTTTTTTTTTTTTTTGAAAAACTAATTTTTGAGCCAATTTTAGATACAAACAGTGATAAAAACGGTGCCTCAAAAAATTCAGCAAATTAAAATTTGTAACGTAATCTATACTAATATTATAAAGAGGTAATGTGTTTGTTTTTTTGTTTGTTTGTTTGTAGGAGGTAATCTCCGTAACTACTCTTCTAATCTTCCTGAAGTTTTCACAGAGTCTTACTGCGGATATGGGAAGCACTATAGGCTATAATTTTTAAAATATTTTAAGTGGGCGTGGCACCTCCCACACAAAGTAAATTTTTAATATCATATATATTGAGTACTATGATAGGGAGAGCTTTGCAGATTTGTATGAAGTCACCTATTGTTAATATTAGTAGCTACGCCGGAAATGGGCGGGATCGGACAAGTGGGCGTGGTACTTCCCATACAAGTAATAACTAAATTTTATATATCTCGAGTACTGTGATAGAGAGAGCTTTTCAAATTTGTCTGATGTCAGTATCGGACCAATAGGCGTTGCACCTGCCATACAAATTCAATATATAAATGCCATATATCTGAAGTACTGTTATAGTGAGAGTCTTGGTACTTTGCATGAACCCATAAGTTATGCATGTGATTAGTTAGACAAAAAATGGGCGTGATCGGAGCAGTGGGCACCGCCCGTACAAAGTAAATATATGATATCACATAACTGGTGTACTAAAAAAGGGAAGCGTTGACACTTTGCACGACACCATCAGATCTTAGTACGAG
Source organism: Cordilura impudica (assembly GCA_963682025.1). Classification (NCBI taxonomy): domain Eukaryota; kingdom Metazoa; phylum Arthropoda; class Insecta; order Diptera; family Scathophagidae; genus Cordilura; species Cordilura impudica. Next base: position 45,285,702 of record OY821520.1, on the reverse strand, counting down.
TAGTCGGACAAAAAATTGGCGGGTTCGCACCAATGGGCGTGGCACTCCCCACGCAAAGTAACTATTTAATGTCGTATATCTGGAGTACTGTAAAAGAGGGGGCTTTGTGGCTTTGCATGAGCCCAAAGGTTCTTTGTATGATTAGTCAAACAAAAAAATGGGCGTGATCGAAGCAGTGAGCGTAGCACCACATTTTGCACAAGTCCATCAGATATTAATGTGCGCAGTCCAATAAAAATTGGGCGGGATGGGATTAGTGGGCGTGGCACCTCCTATATAAATAATATGAAGTACTACGAAAGCGACAGCCTTTTGACAAGTACATTAGTTATCAATGTGATTTGTCGTGGAAAATATATCTCCAAAATCAAAAATCGCCAAAATCGAAAGTTGCCAAAAAAAAACAAAAATCGCCCAAAAAAAAATCTTCAAAATCGAAAATGGGCAAAATCAAAAATCGCTAGAAAGAAAAATTGCAAAATGATATTCTAAGTTCAAGGCCAATAGTTAAGTGTTGCCTTGCTCCAGGGTAGGAATGCCGAAAAATCTGATAATTGTTGTACCGAATGAAAAAACAAAAACCATTGTATATCAGCAAGCAGTCAAATAAAAAAATCTATGCTAATAATCTATACTAACATAATAAAGAGGTAATATGTGTTTGTTTGTTTCTTTGTATGTAGGAGGTAATACCGTAACTACTCATCTGAGCTTCATGAAATTTTCACATAGTCTTACTGCGGGAATCGGAGTGCTACAGGCTGTAATTTCTTTAAAAATATTTTTAGCGGATGTGGCACCTCCAATACAAAGTAAATTTTAAGTAACATATATATTAATATGATAGAGAAAGCTTTGCAAATTTGTCTCAGGTCATCTGTTATTAACGTGAGTAGTCAGAAAAAAAATGGGCGGGATTGGGCACATGCGCGTGGCACCCCTACACAAACTTAATATTAAATGAGCCCTCTCAAACATTCGTGGGGGGAGGGGGAGGGTGTAGTGAAGCACACCGGGTTACATATAGTGTTCATATAATTTTGAAAAGAAATATTGTTTGGATATTATACAACCAAATAAAGAATAGGAAATTAAGGAAATAATTTCTGAACAAAGTGTGCCCATATTAAAGCTAGCATTCCTTGTAAATGAAAATATCACTCCCCCTTTGCACGACTCTGTTTGTTAAATATTCTTTTACAAGATTTTGTGTAATAGCAGAAATTTACAGCAACAGCAACAGCAACAGCAAAAACTTCCTTAGCTGTTTCGTAGCTCACTTAATGTTTAAGAACAGAAACTTTTCTATAATACGTACCAGCAACACCAATTGGAATGAGATATAAAGCATGCATATTTTACACAAAACTTTTAATTGAATTAGTTGTCTATTAAAAAGAGCATAAATGAATGCATGTGTGAAACAAAATCAAATTAAAAACTCACTTGTATATGGTAATTGGAATTAATTGTGATTAAAATTATAAAAAAAAGTATTGCTGATGTGGATTTGTGGAAAAAAAAAAAACTTAAAGAGCAATATATTAGTGCATTGGTCTCTCTAGCCAAAGAAATAATAAGTAATTTAAAGTGGACAAGTTGAAGCTAAGTAACGCTTTGGAATGTTGTTTAAATTATTGTGCAACTTAGGTCTAACTTAGGTCAAAGTAAGTCATATAGGCCAATAAGCAATGTATTCAAAATTAGGCTAAGCTTAAAATTATATTGTAAAAGCCATTGTAAGAGATAAAGTAAAAATCGCAAAATTCAAAGATATGCTTAGAGATTTTTTTACTAACTTAGATATAGAGTCCAATTTTACTTTAAGCTAAAAATTTCTACTAGTGATTGAAAAAGTGGAGTAAAATAATCCAGTATAAGTAAGAATCGTATATTCTAAATATTTCAAAACTATTTTATATATTTTTTATTATCGATTAATTTGTTTTCTTGCACAAGGTCCCTAAGAGTTTTAGGGCCGTGTGCAAATAAATTAAAATGTACTTCAAGTTGAATTTATTGTATGTTTTTCATACAAAATTGTTGATAAAGTCTACTTGAAGTACACTTTACTTTTTTTTGCATATAGTTTAAATTTTATTATAATATTTTGGAAAATATATGCTTTTTCAGGGTGATTAGAATCCGCTGAATTCAAAAATCTGGTAAAAAATTTTGAAATGAAACATTTGGTTTATTTGCTGTTGAATTAATTTATTTCATTACTTTCGAATCCAATGGTACAAATGTTATAAAAGTTAGTAAAAAATTATATTAAATTAAATTATTTGAAAAAAAAAAAAATCGTAAGATAAAAAACACAGCCGTGAAAGTCGTGAACAAATTGTATTATACATATTTATTACATTGCATTTCTCGCACATATAAATTGTTGTGGGCTTTCCACATCCCTTCAGTTGACAGCGATGATATTTTCCTTCGTGATTTCTGATTATAACGTGTTTCCCATCAAATTTTGGAAGATTTGGTGTTCGGTATTCTTCATGGTCGGTAGTTTCTTTCCTCTCTCTCCAAAGATGCAGTTTCCAAACATTCACAACCGCCGAATTCAAAGTAGTGCACCACAAAGTTCAATACTATTTCTTTCCACGTATATTGATTCCGTAGCTCTGGTTGCATTGTCGTGCAAATACACACCACCTATTCCCTATTTGAAATTGCGTAACATGGCTGGCTGACCATATATAATATATCTACCAGCTTCGCGGTTCTTTTTTGATGTTGATGCTTTTTTCCTACGTTGCATATTGTGCAAAGGCAAGGCTTTGTCACAATTTGTTGTCCTGCCATCGACATAGCAATATATCGTGTGTGGTGTCAAAAGTATAATCGTAATCACCACTTGGTGACTGCTTACCGGTTTTCAATTTATCGGATCCACCAGTCAGTCACTTGGAAAGAACGGTTCCCGAAGCTCAGACCACTCTATCAGCCAACAAACAGGGCAAGTGGTATGATGTGAAGAAATTGTCAAAATTCAGTTCATATCGTATTGGATATACAACATCCGAAAGCAAGTGCATAACCATATCAGCTCACAATCCAAAAACATTTTAATATTGATCAGCTGATCCTCGGTATTGTATAAAAGAATACACTAACCTGTAACAAGGAAAGGAAAATATTTATCAATAACAGATTATTACAAGAAGATCAGACATTTAATACGCGAAGAAGAACACAGACACCATAACTTATAACCAAATCGAATTGGTCTACCTGCAATGAACATCTTACAGCTGTGCCTCCTAAAATATGGAACTATTTGTTCATCTATTTTTTGATTTATAATATCGAATAAATGACGAAGCTAAAAGAACAATAGAAGTATAATCCATAATATATCGATTTAAGAATATTCTTTTGGATGTTGTTTTATTTGCTGTTGTTATACATACCTTCCTCTCCGATGGATTGTCATCTCAACGCGATTAAGAGGTTCAGTAAGCGTGAAGATCCTGGGAGCGATGCCGGCGGTACCGTAGTTACTGGCAGGGCCATCCTTGCCGGTAAGCCAATGGTGAACGCTGGAGCTAAGAGCAATACACAACGTGGGAAGTCGATTCGACGGATCTCAACTCTGCAGCGTCTGTCTCACAATGTGCGGCAGCAAACAGCACCCGTATGCCAGTAGGAGCGGCTGAATATATAGAAGGTAAACTTCAAACCCTTCAGAAGGCAACGGCAAACCAGTAAAGTATTATCCATTGAAAACCATACAATTATGAATGAAAACAACGACGAATGGCCCTCAATCTCCGGTAACACGAGGGTGCTAAGAATCCCCGGAGGCAAAATTAAACGAAAACTTAACATCGGCACATGTAATGTATGCAGCCTATATAATGCTGGGAAATTATCCAATACAATGAAATGAACAGACTGAAGGTCAATATACTTGGTATCAGCGAAACATGGTGGCCAAATAATGGTGAGTTCATATCCCAAAGCGCAAAAATATTTTACTCTGGCAATCCTGACCAAATTCACGGAAACGGCGTGGGAATTATTCTAAACAAAGATGTAGCGAAATGCGCGAAAGTGATTTTTCCAAAATCAGACAGAACAAAACTACTAAAACTGGAAACCAAGCCAATGAACTTAAATATCAGTCAGATATATGCACCCACAGCGGATAAAAATAAAGAAGATATAAAAGCTTTCTATGCTCAAATTAAAGGTCTAACGAAAGTGACTAAATCTCATGAGATGACAATAATTCAGGGTGATTTTAATGCAAAAGTAGGAGATACTAATGTACCTGACGTAACAAAAGAATAGGAATTTCGAGAAAGGAATGAAATAGCCGATAGACTCATACAATTTTTCCAAAAACACAAAATTAATAACAAAAATTATTATAAATTGTAGAAACGCTCGATAAAACAACAATATAATGAAGAAGCGTCTTTTCATATATGTCGCGTGTCAAATATAATAAAAAGAATGAGAAATGTATGTCAACTTTACTGGCCAATTAGTAGCTATATGATAAGCGCCAACGCTTGAAATTTAGAATCAGTTTTCGTACCATACAGCTTTTACTTCGTATTTATTTCAGAAGATACAATTCTGTCCAAACAAGCTATCGTTATTTTTGAATTTTTAATATTTTTTGCATTTATACTTCTGATTCTAACCACACTGCTCGTAGGCCTGACTTTAGGTGAGTGTGTTAAAGCGCTGACCAAAAATTGCAAGTACGAGTGTATGTGAAGGTTCATGGTTCAAACCTCTCGGCCGCCCTAATTAGAAAAATTTCATATAGAAACTACTATTCAATTACAACATAACAATTATCACAATCTTCAGTAAATCACTGATGAAGGCTGAAATGCCAGAAACCGGTCCAATTAAGAATACAGTGTAGTTATGAATTTTTGAAATATATGCATTCTTCTTCTTCTTCTTTACAACGCACCATTGAAACAAAATTAAAATTTGCATATTAATTACAGTATTAATTGCAATATGTTTGAAAAATGACTATAAATCTAACAAACAAAAAATTATTCTTTTATTTTTTTATTATTCTTAAAAATTAATGCAAAATGAGCCCCTAGCATCGGAGAGAGGGGGTGGCCATGTGGTGATATTTTTTTAAGTCGTATCAAAACTTACGTGAAATTCTACCTTTTTCATACATTAATAATTTTTTGAAAAAAAGTGATATTTATTGCTCGAAAAATCTAACATCGGAGCGAAATGGATACAAGTGTAAGTTGTAATGTTTTACCATCGCCGTTATAACATCTCTGTTATTACTCCAGCTAATAAGTAAAATAAAGTGTTTTAAACCAACACAGCTGTTACATCATATTCTTTTAGATATAAATATTATATTTATCATTTAACTTATGATTGGGATTAAGATTAGCATTAAGAAATGTAAATAAGATTATAGCTTTAAGTACGGCTAGTTTAGTTTATAAGTAGGATTAAGATTGTAAATAAGGTCAGTATTAAAACCAACAACTAGCCGAACAAGTGGCTTATCTTTTTATTTAAAAACACCAGCACTAAAAATTAAGTGCGTAACCGTGGCATTTTTTAGTGCCGGCAGAATTTGTAAAAGAAACCGGTGACATTTAAAACGCCGCACAGTGGACCATATTTTGAGAAGGCGGCCAAAAATCATTTTTTTTGTTACCGATTTTATAGTTATGTTATTCATTTGAAAGTAAATACTAGTAAACATCGGGAGCCAAAAAATTGGACTCTATCTCAACTATATCACAGCGAACAGGGTCTTCGAAAATGGGCTTTCTCAGTATTTTGCTAAAATTAAAAATTTTTTTGTAAATTTTTATTTTTGAATGACTGTAACTTTTTTGATTTAAAAGATTTTGAAGTGAAATAAATTTTGTGTAATTTTGCAGCTTCCATGCAATTAACGTTAAAAATGTTAAATCACTGAGTCGTTCCAAAATTTAAAACAAAATTTTTTGTAAAAAAAGTCCAAATTTTCCGAAAATCTCCTACTTAATAGAGCATAACTCCTGCCAGTCAAAAGCAGTCAGAAAAAATCTTGCACTCTTCTATAGTTCGAACCCTCCCCTATACTTCTATGATCCATTATACATCCGTCAGTTTCCGCCCGTGTGCACCAGAACAATTTTTTAGATATTTTCTGCAATATTTATGAATACAAAAGTTGTCCACTATGTGGTTAGGATATATTAAGTTTGAGGTGATGTTTGTAACTGCCAAAAATATTGGACCTTTATCCATCCTTTATTATACGGATCGACTCAAAAACACTTTCTGAGTCGATTAAACGATGTCCGTCCGTCTGAGTGTTATGAATACAAAAGTTGGTCTTACAGGTGCACCGCGGTGTAGAGTTGTGAGGAGTTGTTATATACTTTTAAAAAGGGATTAATTGTTACAGGTACATTTACATAGGTATCTCTCAAAAAACATTAATAGTCTGAATTAGAGTTATTTAGTTTAAATACCTGACAAAATGTTAAACAATTTAAATAACAGGTAAATGGTAAAAAACAAACTATTGCGACATAGCCCTTTAAGATATGAGCAGGTATGCTTCACCTTTTAAAAGGGGTTAGGGAGTGGGTTTTTTATGCTTTAACATAATTGCAAGAAAGATTATTTATAATAATGTTTCCACAATTATTATTCATTACAATTTGTGCAATGGCTAAGAACTGTTACAGAGATCTGGCAGATATTTATTTTCAACGAAAAGATGTAGACGATGTAATTTTGCACATAGTGAGCAACGACTTCTTTAAGAATTGTAACCTGGAAGACATTGAAATGCACAAAGGAAATATTACTAATTTTGCATCGAATTTGAAAAGACCGTACATTGAATCCTCTCATAGCAAGGCAAAGATGTACAAACGTTACCAAAACTGGTTAATAAAGGAACATAATTATGAAGGTGCATCTACAACTGCCAACGAAAGTGGAAAAAACGGTCGACCAGCAAAACCAATTGACGGATGTAGTGAAAGATCTCGAAGGCGCAAGCTGGAGAATATCAATGAAGAAATTTCTCAAAGAAGTATTAAGGATTCATTTTTGCACCAAGTTCAACCAACCCAGAATAAAAAAAATAAAATTGAAATAATTGAAAAAATAGTAGAAGCGAGCCCAACGAGCACAAAGAGGATTTTAAAAAGCATTCCTACACCAATTGAAGATAAGAAATTTACGCTGGAAGAAGCGTTCGCCCTATTTTTGGATTTGAAATTGACCAAAAATCAATATAAGGAATTGCGGAAGCGAACCAATGTAAATAATTGTAGGATTTTTCCAGAGTATCGAGATTTAGTTTCTGCCGAAAAACAATGCTTACCTTCACAATCTGCTATTAGTGTCACTTCAACATCAGTAGAAATAAAATTGCAAGATCTCCTTGAACATACTGCAGAACGATTGCTTAATACGCTTGATACTGATCATTTAAAAAAAATTGGTAATGGCAGCATTACTTTAATTTCTAAATGGGGATGTGATGGATCCTCTGGTCAGAAACAATACAAGCAATTTAACGCCGAAAATTCATCAGATGCTAATTTAACAAAAAGGTATATTCCTTCTTCAACAAAGTATTGCAGACCAATAAAATTTGTATTCAAAAAGGAAACCAAAGATGTCATAACTGAATAAAAGATCAAATTAAGGAACTTCAACCAGTAATATTTAAAGTTGATGACCAAGACATTGAAGTATATTTTAAAGTGTGTCTCACAATGATTGATGGAAAAGCTGCACAAGCTGTAACTGGAACAAAGTCAACGTCAAGCTGCATTATATGCCAAAAGACATCAAGTTAATTAAGCCAACCCACACCAGAAGACGATAGTTTTAAGGAAGCCTACGAATTTGGAATGTCCACTCTTCATGCTAGAATACGTTTCATGGAGCACATTCTTAAATTGGGTTATGGTATGGAATTTGGTCCGTTAGGCGAAACAGTGAGAAAAAACAAAGAAAAAAGTAAGAAAATTATAGTTGGTCTAGACCGACTATACGATACCCTATACAATGCCTTTTGAGACCCTATCTCTTAGGCCCAACTAATTGGATATAGAAAATAAGCATAAACCAAATTTGAGTGGCATTTTTATTAATTTTTTTGGCTGCAGATGTAAAAAAGTTCATATCGGATGCTATGTCTATATGGGAAATAGGTCCAAAAATGGACCGATCCTGACCATGGTTGGTAAAGACTCTTGTATTTTGCGAATATATATACAAACCAAATTTGAGATGAATCAGTGCAATATTTTTGTTTTTTGATAGATTTAAGTGAAGATCGGGAAGTAGCTATATATGAGGCCTATGACTAAGAGTTGTCCCATAGGGATCGTTTTTGGACTATTCATTAATGGATGTAATAAACACATACAAATCCAATTTGACTAAGATCTATACGACAATTTGGAACTTATGTCAATTTATGTCGATTTTATAGCGGTCATTTGTATGGGCGCTAGGTGTGAACATGGTCCGATTTTCACCAATTTCAACAGCGTTCATCCCATGGCCGGTGAAAGCTTATAAAACAAATTTCATCAAGGTTTACATGGACACACAGACGGACGGACATTGTTAAATCAACTCAAAAAGTGATTCTGACTCGATCGGTATAATAAAAGATGGGTCTAGGTCAAATATTTTTGGTTGTTACAAACAGCAGCACAAAGTCATTATACCCAAACCACAGAGTGGTATAGGGTATAATGAAGAAAAAAGAAAGCAGAAAAAAACAAATTCAACAAAAATATCTACAGCTAGGCCTCGTAATCGACCAAATAAGCAAGGGGAAGGAAACACAAATGATGGAAATACTGCAAGGAGATTTTTTCCGATCCGGAAACTGCAGCATCTATCACAGGTGTAGATCATGAATTACTAAGACGATTCAAAATCATATTACAAGTTCTAGCATGCAGCAGAAAGATAAATGCAAAAAAATTTGGAGAGTACGCCAATAAAACAGCTATACTTTATAATGAAAAATACTCTTGGAGATATATGCCACCTACAGTTCATAAAATTTTGTACCATGGTGAACAAATAATTCAAAACAATATGCTACCAAGAGGAAATCTATCTGAAGAAGCGCAAGAAAATAGGAACAACGACTACAGATTCTTTCGCGAGCACAACACATGGAAAATGTCTAGATGTTGTACTAATGAAGACCTTATCACTATTTTGTTGTGCACTTCAGATCCATATGTCCAACATTCGTAAAAAATGGAAAACTACCTCTATTGAATTAGACGAAGAAGCTTAACAACTTCTAGAAGATGAAAATCAAGGCTATTTAGAAGAAATTTTTACTAAATTTGGTTGATTTAAAGTACTTTTTCATTACACTAACAATAAGTTACATTTTTTTTTTATATAGTTAAAAAATCTTCTTCATTTAAAAATTTATATATTTTATAAATTTACAATAAAAATTGTTATATTTTATAAATTAACCATAAAAATTGATATAGAAATATTTAAAAAGACAATAAAAAAATATTAACTAAAGCAAAAACATACGAGTTTTTCATTGAAACTTCTCTATCTTGAACCAATATAAGGTAATTTTTACGTTCGCTGCTTAATAAATTATATTTTAACTCGGGATCTTTCAAAAAAAAAAAAACAACCTTCGGCCCTTGTGCACATTAGTACTAAGAAGTTTACGAGGGCCAAAGTTTGGCATTTTCTGAAAAAATTAACTTAAAAAATTGTCAAAAACTATTAGTTGTAAAATTAACTGAAAAAATAAGACATTATATTAAAAAAATCTTTTTTTACCTTTTAACACTTCACTTTTTTACTAAAATTCAACTACAAGTGAAAATGTATCTTAAACCCTCCGTAGCTTTTTTTATTTTCGGTCGAGAATTACGTTTTGTAGCAAAACTTAAAGGCTAAAGTCTCACCTACCAAACAAAAAACCGCATATCAAAATTTCAACCCGATCAAAAGTTATAGATTTTTGACCGCCTTCTCGTCAAATGGTCCACTGTGCGCCGGTCAATTATCCCCCCAGAAAATTTCTCAACAACTCTTTATACATTTTGTTGAATATTTCTTTAAAAAACAAATGACAACACAATCAAATATTTAATGCATGATGGTTGAACATTAGCAAAAAGCATGCAAATATAATTGTTGCAAAGACGAGAACGGAGAGAATAACTATTTAATAAATAAACAGTATTTATAGTAAAGTCAATTAAATCCAATAAGTTATACAATAGGCACAAGAAATAAAATATATTCATTATTTTTCCAGTGATGAGATTAGATTGAATTTTCAGAAATCAGATTTTCTGCTTACTGTATTTCTTATAGTAATCAGAAAAAATTTACTGGTAGTGCAAATTAAATTTCAAATTTTGTTAACTTTGGTATATTTGTTGCCATACCTATACATTTTAAATTTTTAACATTAAAAAATTCTAAAGGTATACAACTAAAATTTTGATGTTTTTAATTTTGTAAAAGTAACCTCTACAATATCACCCACTCACTGATAAATACAATTATGTACGTTATTTTTTTGCGGTTATACTAGTGCTGTACAACCAAATTCAAGCCACAATATAAACATCTACTGAAAAAACCACCTATTTAAATATAAATAAATCTCCGACCTCACACAAATCTAAGGTACGTGAAGGTAACTATGTTTACTTTACCAAGCCAACAAATTAAACTCGATTTTGCCAAAAGGAAAAAAAAAAAAAATACACACACATACACAACAAAATAGTGTGGAAGAAACAACAGGTACATTAAGCTAATTGATAACTTCTGAGACAACCTGTTGTGTTATGTACTGCTTTATATGTATGTGTGTTCCTAAACACATTCGGTATGGTCATAATATTACCACAAAATGAAACACGTTTTAACAGCCAGTTAAACATTCACTTAATATAACGAAAATTACACATTATTGGTCGAAACCGCAAAACAAGATGCGAAGAAGAAAAATACAACAAAAATAATTGTTATTTACTTACTTAAAGGAAGCAGCTGCTTATTGACTAGAAAACAATATCGAGTAAATAATATTGCTGGTACAGAAGTAATGACCCCATATAAAAGGAAGCCAATCTTAGTGTCATAAACATATAAGGAAAGTAGAAATATACGGTAAATTAATTAACATAGCCATTAAAGATGTTATTATGTGTAGCCAAGATAGATAATTTTTAAAAAAGGATTAATTAAAACATTCCCTTCAAAATTCTGTATACATTTTTGTTTCTTATATTGCAAAAAATTTAAATATTTTAAAGCTCAATTTGGATTTTCATTCGTTCGGTTTTGGTAAAACTTTTTAAACTTTGACTAGCGCAGGCATGTGTAGAACCATTCCTGTATAATAGGAAACAATCATTAGAGTTGAAAACTAAATTCAGAGATGAATGTATGTAGAGTTGAAAACCATTTGATAGTCTATCTTTTTTCACTAAACCGTCAATTTAGCATATTGCTCTGTGGCACAATGGAATGCGACCAACATACAAAAATATGATTCTTATAAAATTTAGTGTTCTAAATTACGCTTTGTCGATACTTTTAATATCCAACACAATAACTTGTTGTAGTTGTAATGTTTTTTTTTTTTTTAGACCATAGTTAATTTTAAAAATCAAAGGATTCTCACAATTATTAGATTCTGATTAACAAAAGTTTCTGCTGATCCAATAGATGGAAGCTGTCAGTTATATTATCTGGTAAAAAATATTTATAAAAGTATGTATGTTTGTTTATTTGTAACTTATAGGGCACAAACCCATTGGACGGACTTTCTTAAAATTTATATATTTTATATTTATTTTATATTTTTAAAGGTCATAGCATCTCCCATACAAAGTAGAAATACAATATCATATATATAGAGAACTCTAACAGAGACAGTTATGGAAATTTGTATGTTAATGTGAGTAGTCGGACAAAAAATGGTTCGGACCAATGGGCGTGGCAACCCCGGTAAATATCAAATGTCATAAATGTTAGTAATAGTGAGAGTCTTGGGACTTTCCGTGTGCCCATAAGGTATCCAGTGTGCCTGGCACCCGCCATACAAAGTTAATATATAATACCATATAACTTCAGTCATACAAAAGGGAAAGTCTTGATAGTTTGAATGAGTCCATCGGATATTAATGTGAGTACTGAGATAAGAAAATGGGTGGGATAGGAGAATAGTGGGCATCGTACCTCCTATTAAAAAATATTAAGGCGACAGTTTTGAAACTTTGGACATGAATATCAATTATCAATGTGAGTAGTCGTGGAGCGCCGTCAAATTTTTTGCACCAAATGCAAAACAAAAGAAATTAACAAAACTGTAGTCGGTCTTGATACTTTGCAAATACATTAGAGGATATATAAAAACTATAAAAGTATGGTGCAGATCGGATAAGAAACAGCCAATATATTAACTTAATTCTGCTAGATTAAGCGCTTTGCCCACTGCCCTGACATGTATATTTGTATATTTCTTTCCCGTCTAAAGTGAGTTTTGTGTAATTTTTGGAGAGTGCAGATTTTGTATAAGGAATTACAAAATACATACAAAAAAGCATATACGAGCCAAAATTGACAAAGGAAGTGAAAGGTTATTACAATTAACAGAACTTAAATAGGTTTCTTTGATACATGCGTTAAAACCAGAATATATCCCATCATTAAACAATCGATATGAAAACAAAAAAATTTCGTATGCGCAAATTTCCAGAAACGATAACAATCAACAAGAACAAAACATCCTAAAATCCTTAGAAACATTTATGAAGCAACAAAATGAATTAACAAAAAAGCCAGTAAGCATTATGCAGTTAATCATTACAAACATATGCGTTTAACCTTAGGTATGGCACGATGGAATGCAAATTGCATTACCAATCACACACGAGAAATATAAATTTTCCTTCATACTAACTTCATAGATATTCTTTTAGTGTCCGAAATGCACTTGACCAGCCGAAGTCCCTTTAAACTTAATGTCTACTACCTCTTACACATTAATCATCCCGATGACAAAGCACATGCTGGCTCTGGAATCTAAATAAAATCTACAACAAAATAGAATGGCTTTTCGCAAAATTATCTTTAGGCAACTTCAATTAAATTAAAATGTAATGACGGTGTGTCTTCAATTTATTTTCCTCCTTGACAATGTATGGTATATTGTAAAAATTAAGAGGATTGTTTTAATATACTTGTATTCGTTTCATTGTTAGAGGAGAATTTAGCGCCAAACACCCTTGATGGTGATCCAGGGTGGTAAACCCTAAAGGATCTGAACTTAACAAATGCTTGATGAACAAAAACCTTTCAGCCTTTCTGCTGGTTCACCAACGCACTGGCCCAGTGACCAGCGAAAACGTCTAGATTTATTAGATGTCATCGTTTACAAAGGCATCCAAAATCATATGCTAAAAATTAGAAGTAGCAATGAACTTTGTTCTTATTATACTCCAGTTGTAATAAGTTATAGCATTTTAGTTCATTTAGATACTCCTTGGTATCACGTTTTTATCATCAAACACAACTATACCTCTATTTTAACAATATCTGGATAATAGTGTTAATCTAAATATAAATATTAAATCTGAAATTGAATTAGATGAGGCAGTCGAAAATTTCACAAATGCAATACATAACGCAGCGAATATCTCAACACCAACATTAAATCCATCATCTCAACAACATTTTTCAAACTTTGACGTTTCACTCTAAATTTGGAAACTTCTAAGAGAAAAAAGAAGATTGCGAAAGAGGTGGCAGATAAACAGAAACACACTCGACAACCAGTCTCAGCTCCTTGCGGAAATAAATAATTCAAACAGCTCAATTCCTTGAGGATATAAATAATTCAAGATATGATGAGCACCTACTTTGGAAAGCTACTAAAAGACCAACCTTAAAAGACCAACAAAAAAGGCTACTGTCATATTGTTTGTTATGATGTAGAACTGACAAAGATACTGTTGATACATTTGCTACTCATACACAAAATACTTTTGTCCCATTTTCTTTCAACACAACAACTCACAAGATGAAATATCAGTTTTTTTGAATTGTACTTTACAAATGGACTTTTCAATAAATTCTTTCACTGTAAACGAAGTAAGTCCAGGATATGATTTAATTGATGGAAAGTTATTAGTAAGATAACGCATAAATGTGTTGTATTTCGAACTTTAATATTTAAGTCAATAATAAGGCTTATTCATTTCCATTCACAGTGGTAATGTGCAGAGATTGTAGTGATACAAAAATAGGAATAAGCCAGGAAATTCGGTAAAATAATTCAGACCAATAAGCCTACTTTCAATTTTCTCAAAGTTGTTCAAAACAAATTTTCTGCGTAGACTATCTCCAGTTTTAGAAAGCAAAAATATCATCCCTGAACATCAATTTGGGTTTACACATAAACATGGCCTCCCCAAACAGATTCATAGAATTGTCAACAACATAATTCATGGTTTAGTCAAAAAGAGATACTGTTCTGCAGTATTTCTCGATATTCAGCAAGCTTTCGATTGAGTTTGGCAAATCGGGTTATTTATTATATTTATCTGTTTTGCAAAAGTTATTTATCTGAAAGACATTGTTATGTAAAAATCAACGATAAAACCTCGGAACGGTATAAAATAAATACTGGAATACCACAAGGTAGTGTATTGGCGCCTATATTGAATACTATATATACAGCAGATATGCCTGCACTCGACGATGTCATGGTGGCTACATATGCTCATGACATAGCTGTAATGGCAACAAGTGATTTTCAAGATGTAGTTTTTTCTTTAGTACTAAATGAAATCAATGAACTTGACCAATGACTAAAAAAATTTAATGTTAAAATTAACTGTGAAAAATCGCAACGTACTACTATGCTTAGAAGAGATCATTGCGCTTCAATGACTTTAAATGGTTATACAATTCCGAAGAGTGATACTGTAAAATACATGGCTCTCGGCAAGCGGCTTACCTGGTAAAATCACATACAAAATAAAAGAGAACAACTCAAACTCAAAGCCAGAAAACTTTACTGGCTTTTAGATACAAAATCTCAGCTAAATCTAAACAAGCTGAGAATATATAAGGTCATACTCAAACCAGTGTGGACTTATGTATGTATCGAGTTATGTGGTACAGCTCGTAATTCAAATATCGATATACTTGAGAAATACCCATCAAAACCACTAAGACAACTTACGAACGCGCCATGAGTTAATTGATTTAACACAATTTTTTTGAAGGTTTAAATTATTTACTGTATTCATGATTTTGTTCTCATGAATGTTGTTTTCTTAAACTTAAGAAAAAATATTTTCATTTTCAATAAAATATTACAATAAAATTCAAAGAAAATATGAACAAGAAATTAGAAATAAAACATAACAAAGTATTTTTTTTAACAGTTAGAAACATATATAAATGAAAGTAATAAACATTATATGTGACGCGACATGACGAAAGGGACGTTCTCTCGCCAGGGGGTCAAAATCGAGTTTTTGATACCAATGGATAAAGGACAAAATTCATGCAAATTTCAAAAATTGACGAAGTAACAGCATTTTGAAGTTTTTATTTCGAAAAAGGTTGTTTCAAGATAATTGAGGTTAAAGTTTTATTATCTTTTTGAACGTATTTTTTAGGATTTTGGCTGCCCTGTGAAGTGCCCATGTGTTTATTTTGATTTCTTTTGGGAATTTTACCTACCCCTGCCATTTTTGAACTCCCCCTCCCCCCAAGTACTGAGCACCACCACCTCCAAGTCCTAAGTATACATGTAACATTAAAAAGCTTGTAAAACTACCATATAGTACCAAGTAAACATATTTTTGACAAATATAAAAATTTAAACAAAAATGGGTGTTAGGTAGAAAACATTTTTCTTCTACTTTGCATTGAAAAGCTTCCTTCTATTTTGCAAGGTTATTTTTGGCCGCTTTGGAGCATGGCCGCTGTCTTCTTCCGAATCGTGATGTTCATCTTCACTTTTGGACTGGTGCTCAGCAATAGCTGTGGGAGGCTTAGGGCATAGAAAATCCTTATGGTCGTCACTACAATACGGTCTAATTTTTTCATATAAATATTTTTTTCTCTGAATTAATAAACCAGCTGGAATGATTGGGTCTGGAAAATCTGAAATGTAATTCATCACGTTGGCGTCGGTTGCAACTACATGTCGCATGGGAATGGCACCTTAAGTTGTTCTGGTGAGAACAGCTCCTTTATCAGTAGCAGAAAAATCAAAATGACTATTTTTGTAATATTTGTGATTGTTTTCCACTTTTTCTTGTTGAAATAACTCTGCCAGTCGTACTGTGGGACTAACACATTTTCTTCCTCGGTCCCTTTTGTTACAGATTTGTTTAGGCCACTGGTGGGAGTTGATGAATGTGCAATATCCTCCATTTGTTTCAGGGAACCTGCTTTCCTTACACTAAATTTTTTCTTAAAAATGCCAAATGCAAGATCGCATGAGAATTTTGTGTGGCCAACTGGTAGAAAAGAAAGGGAAATGCTGTCATTGAGGTTTTTTAAAATTTTCCATATCAGATATCCCAGCACAATATTGTTTTTGTTTTGAGCAACGCAATTATCTGCATGCGAATGCAATTTTGTTTCGCCAATACCATGATTCTCAAAGTAAAAATGGCGTTAGCTCCCTTAGAAACTTGCACGGACTCAGATATGAAAAAGTTATGCTGTATTCTATTTGTATCATTCATGGTCTCAAATATTCCGATTTTATACGGAGTTGAAAAATAAATCGGACCTGGTTGTTGTGAGTCGTGAGGGATATGAATTTGCTGAGCAAAATCAAAGCTATAATGTATGCTGCCTTCAAATGAATTTTGAATGACTTTGCCATTTTCAGCATACTTTATTTTGTAATACCCCCGTTCTTTATAAACCGGATCACTATGTTCTTGGTTTTTTTTAAAAAATTCTTCTTTATCTTCCGCAGAAGAACTTCGCGCTTCGGTACTTTTTTGGCAGATAGCGCACAAATCAGTTCGCGGGCGCATAATGACCACATCTGAAAAAAATTGGTTCCAAACATTCTTAAAACTACTTAAACCCAAAGCCCGTTTATTTTATTCCTCAGCAGCCTCTTTTTGCTTCAAAAATAGGGTTTGTTTTGTATCGGACGATGGCAGAAGTTTGACAATATTTCGTTGATTAGCTAGACGCCCTTGCATAAAATGTGCTGCATCTTCTGCATAATTTCGAATGAAAAAAATCACATGTTCCGCATCTTCTTGAGGGATAGAATGTTTAGGTGCAACTTTTTGATTTTTGTTGATCAGCAGCACAAATCCCTCTTCCTTATAATGTTTCAAAATACGTTTAAAACGCTTTATCTTTATTCCATTCGCAAATAAAAGCAGTGCTTCGCATACATCAACTCCTGATAATTTGTAAATTACTCGCAGTCGTTTTCGTTCTTTTTATTTCACTGATCTTATTCCAGTTTTTAGTATATTCTATGATCTGCATAATGACCTAAGTTGTCCTAAAATGACCATATCTAGATAATTTGTCCCGTCAGTGTTATAATCCAACGCTCTGCTCTCTATATTCATCGTTAAAATTTCCTAAATATCAAAACAATTTATACAAATTTTTGAGCAGCAGCCCAGTTGTTTCGTTTCCCTTATCCTGGCATCCTGACCAGAAACCGGTTCCTGCAAGCAGAGAAAACGGTTTTCGCTTATTAGAACTAAAAAATTATAATACTCTTATTTAATTTGATAGAAAACGGATAATTTTTAAGTTGGTAACTATAGAGCCCCCAGATCGTCCAGTGAACTGTTCACCCCCACTCCCTATTTTTCACAACAGTAAGTATGGTAGGGAGTGGAGGTGGACAGTTGTACTGATTGATCAAGGAACTCTACACGTACCAAAAACAGAACTTACCCACAACTGCACCTCATCATCTAGCCCATCATTTTCATCCCCAATAATATTTGATTCATCAGCATTTACACTGTCGACAATTTCAATTAGTATGTTGTCAAGGCTATTATCAACAGTTGGATTAACTACTACGACCTAAAGCAAAAAAGTAAAAAAATAAATAAATAAGTAGGTATCTAGGTTATTTTATTGGTGAAGGCAAATTAAAAAAAAAAAAAAAATAATAAATAATATACCTACTTACCTAAAAATACAGGTAATCAAAATAATTACCTATATAATATTAGTATTATGTTTAGGTACTTACCGATGTGTCATCAATATTAAAGTCTTGAACATTTTCATCAAGTGCAACAGGTTGCGGGGGATCATCGTCTTCCTGCTCCGAATCTTCACTTGAATCTTCATCTTTACTACCAATTACAAAATAATCCTCATACGCCACTCTGAATTCATCCGGCACATCACCAGGAAAATAATTTTCAATAATTTGGGCAATTTCATGTTCATCCCATTTTATTTTTATGTAAAAACACGCTAAAGACACCTCTGTAGCAACTCAATTCACTTTGAACGGCAATATTTTGTTGTTGGTTAAAAGTTCTAAAGTGTCAAACACAGCTCATTAAACAAAAGAAAATTACAAAGCAAAGGACGAATCACAGCAAAGCAAAGTGACAGATAGAAACTTTATCCTTGTACCATGGGTAGAGGTCTGGAAAATTGACTTTTATGCCATCTTGCGGATAAAAAATCAAATAATCGATCAATTATAGTTCATCTTGAGATATGTAGGTGTCAAAAACCCAAAACATGAAATTTAGACTTTAATTCACGTTTTGGCCTGTACTGAAAATTTTACTCTGGCAAGATAAGGTCCCTTTCATCATGTCGCCTCACATATATTAAGAAAGAGTATAGGAGAAAGAATGACTAATTAAAGATATTTAATATATAACTCATGGTATGGTACTAACAAATTAATCAGAAATGATACTAATATATCAACCGCAAGCGAAAGGCACCTGTAAAGGCTAAGCATCCATACTAATCATTTAACGATATCATTACTCGATAGCACCAACGAAATAATTTTTTCAAACGATACCGTATTTTAGATCTCCCATTCCGAAAGTAACCGCAAGGGGGTATTTTATATAACCTCTTAAAATTACAATTATTATTATAACAACAATTTAATTTGAATTTTGTAAATATGTAATAAATATATGATTTTTTAATGTTGTGTACCTCATTAAGCTCTGCTATATATCCTAAATATAACAAATTTGCTTTTTATCTTCGGATGGATTGTAAATAAAGAATTAATTAAAAAGGAATTTTATTGTATTTAAATTTTAATCAATATTTACAATATGTAATTTGAAATTAGTTTGTAAATTTATTTTTTATCACGTAAGATTTTTTATACCCTATACCACTATGTGGTTTGGGTATAATGACTTTGTGCTGCTGTTTGTAACAACAAAAAATATTTGACCTAGACCCATCTTTAATTATACCGATCGAATCAGAATCACTTTCTGAGTTGATTTAACGATGTCCGTCCGTCCGTCCATCTGTGTGTCCATGTAAAGCTTATAATCAAACTGCAGGTCGCAAATATCAATATATTTTGATGAAATTTGGTATATAAGCTTTTATCGGCCATGGGATGAACGCTATTGAAAATGGTGAGAATCGGTCCATGTTCAGACCTAGCCCCCATACAAATTACCCATATGAAATCGATATAAATTGCCATAAGATCCAAATTGTCATATAGATCTTACTCAAATTGGGTTTGTATGCGTTCGTTACATCCACTAATGAGTAGTCCAAAAATGATCCCTGTGACCCCATATAGAGCTGCTTCCCGATCTTCACTTAAATCTATTAAAAAACAAAAATATTGCACTGATTCTTCTCAAATTTTTTTTGTATATATTTCTGCAAGATACAAGAGACTTTACCAAACATGATCAGGATCGGTCCATTTTGGGACCTAGTCCCTTTATAGATATAGCATCCGATATGAACTTTTTCATATCTGCAGCCAAAAAAATTAATAAAAAATCCCACTCAAATTTGGTTTTTGCTTATTTTCAATGTCCAGTTAGTTGGGCCTAAGAGATAGGGTTTCTAAACGCATGGTATAGGGTATCGTATAGTCGGTCTAGACCGACTATAATTTTCTTACTTGTTTACATATAATTTTAATTTATTATTCTCTATTTTCCAAAAATATGAAATAAAAAAAAATTATTTTCGATCTTTATCTTTCTAATGATTGAGTTAAAAAATAATCAGTTTAAAGACCACAATTTTTTTCTTTTAAATAAAATAAAAAATATTGGCACATTTACGTTTTCTTATTTTATATGTAATAAAAAATAAAGGGTTGCGGTAATCAATAAATAAAATCTAAATGGAACTAAATTAGACAGAAAAATGTGAAACATCTATCAAAATTCGGTTGGTGACAAATTCAATTGCCACAACAAATATATCTTATGTATGCAACAGATATCAGCTCTTTAAGTATTATGGTCATAACTCAGTCACAAATTTCTATTTTTTATTGGTCTTTAATATTTGGTATGTACATTACTATATATTCTCATATAATCATTGAAATTAATTGCATAGAAAAACAATATCCTTCAACACAAAGTTTCACATGAATCCAAGTTTACTCTTAATTTTTTATTTATTTAAAAATAATTAAGTAAAATTACTTAAATTATTAATATCGTTCTAGTTTCAGCTGTTAGTGGTACGTAGTGCCAAATAAAATTTTCATAATATTGCCTGTTTGCACTTAAAATCATCAAACAAATTAAATATTAATTTTGTTCTTGTTGTAATTGTAATTCAGTTGTAATGCATTTTCTATTGTAGGGTATACACTTTGCTCGAAAAGAATTGTAAGATTTAAAATTTGTTTCTCTATTTTTTTAAAATCTTATGCCTGGTTAATAGGTTGTCCTCGAAAGAGTTATAAAAAAAAAACAGTCAAATGATAATTAAGCTATTTGCGGATTTCCTTATTTCTAAAACGATTTAAGGAAGTATTTTCGATGGTGCCAAGCCACATTATCAATTCACAATTCATTTCAATTTAGTGCAAGCAGAATGATTTTGTTTTAACTTAAAGGGAACATTTTTATCAGTAAACACAAATAAATAAGTTGTAGTTTTTCAAACTTCAGCCATAAATTTCACCAAACAGCTTTGGATGTTTTATGTTGCTAATCATTTATCTGCCAAACTATAACTCATTATCACATCAAAATGTTAATCATTATAATTTATGAGCAAAGTTTGGGTAATACAGTGTGGAGTGTTCAGTTCTGAAATATTTGTGTGGCATTTATTAAATATTTATGTACCTACCACAAATGTGGTTGTAATTGTTTTGTTAGTTAGTTTTTGTTGTTGTCATTTAAAGCTTTTAGCACTTCACTTGTGAAGTTTCACAAAATAAAGAGTATTTTTATGCAGTTATATAATGTTCCGATTGAAAAACCACAAAACCAAAGGCTTGGTAAGAGAACAATAACCGCAGGTAGCGATGCCAACTTTTTTTGTAAGGGTACTGTCCGCCTGTGAAAGCGTTAAGGGCTGTAAATTAAAAAAATCGAGAAACGCTAAAAAGCACTGGTATTGAATGTTACTTATTATGTTTTATCAATAAAAATACATAATATATGAAACTATTTTATAACAACTGGCCACTTTTTGATAATAAGATCACCATTTTCAGGCTTAGTATTGTTTTTATGCAAAAATTTGATTTTTTTATATGTTTGAGAGAATTTTACATAAAATATTAGATGAGGTTTTGTAATTAGTACAATATTCGTTTTTATATACATATGTTAAGAAGCTAACGAAATTATGTATTAAAAAATTTTAAAAAAATCTTTGCAATGAATACTTTTTCTAATTCAGTGGCTGAGTATTGAAAAGTCAATATATGTATCTATTATTCAACTATTTCATTTTGAAATATATCAGCTCTGTCTCGATGTTTCCATTTGCTTACTTTTAATTTGTTAAGACAATTTTCGTACTCTCAGTGTTATATTTTTCATTTTTAAAAATTCTTTCAAAATTATTAGTTTAATAAGAAATTTTTTGTTAGTAATTTATCTGTTTGAGGTAATTTTGACCTAAAGTTTTGATGTGAATAAAATATTTTTATTACATATGTTCTACCAACGTTTCGTCAACATCTATTTTTGTCTTCATCAGGGGGTTTGACTATTTTAATTAAAAAGAGAAACATTATTTTATTACAATAATACAATAAAAAGTAGATTATGATTTAAATTAATCTGTTAACAATAAAATGCACTACATTTAACATTTAATAAAAACATTAAAACATAAATTATATATAATTTAAAGACGCCACAACTTATAAATTATATCACAGCTGATTTAGTGTATTGCTGCTATAACTACTCGCGTTTATTCCATCTGTATCTTCCTTCAAATTCATTGTTTTTCTTTCTATCATATACCTTTTCTTCTCAATATTTTCTTTGTCCAGTATTCTGACTTTATTAAAATCAGCGGTACGTCCAGTTTGTATTATGTGCTGTGATAATGCAATTGTCTCTTTCTGTTTCGTGATGTCTTGTTTATGTTCCCCCATTATCGTCTCCCCTTACATTGTATTTTGTGGACTATGTTGTTTCGTTGGTTTTTATTAACATTAGAAAATAAAGTAGTATTGTGAGTTGTATTGGGTTTGTACACTAAGTTTATGTTATTCATTTATATTGTTTGTTTTCATATTTTTGTTGTCAGTTAGGCCTGATATATATTTTACACTGAAAAACCTTTGTTGGTTCTATCAGCGTCGATATTCTTTTTTTCACATTTTTTCAGTTTTCTGCGTGAGTTTTAAGGGAAAGCTATTGTTTTTTAGTGTATTAGTGATCTTTTCAATGATTTATTTGTAAAATTTTTCATCACTAATGTTAAAAACGGGAAAAAAAAAGTTTTTGCGGTGTTTATAATATGGCCCTTTGGTTGAGTGGCATTAAACTTCATCAGTCATCCCGAAGAGGCTTCTTTTGTGTACCAATTTAAAATAATGGTATTGTTTTCCCTTCGGACTTTTGTGTCTAAATACGTGACGTCCTTGTTTTGTTCCACCTCTATGGTGATGTGTATTTTTGGGTGGTATTTATTAAAAGTTGTCAGGATATTGTTTATGTCTTCTTCGTAAGCAATGACTATAATATCATTTACATATTTTGCTATGTATTTTAGATGAATATTTTTATTCCGTAGTTCCGCTAACGCGTCGTCCAGTAGACTATCGAGAATTATGTAAGCAATGGTGGGTGACAGGGGTTTGCCCATTGGCATTTCAAAAATTTGATTATATGTTTTATTTTTATATACAAAATAATTGCTGTCTGTTAGGCGGAACTGGAGGACTATAAAAAATTTTGAACTTGTAATTTTTGTGAATTTCTTAATTTTGTCGCATTTCCCCATTATATTTCTTATCGCAGTGTGTACCCGAATGTTCTTGAACAAATATAAAACGTCAAATGGCATCAGAATCTCTTTGTTTTTTAAATTTTCTTTTAGCTTTGTAGAGTTTTTGATGTTGTATTCTTCTGATATGATGCGCTTGAGAATTTGTCCAACAAATTTTAACAGTTCGTAGCATTGGACCTGCATTGACGATATAATAGGTCGAAGAGGAGTTCCCTTTTTATGTGTCTTCGGGAGACCGTATATTCTAGCAATTGTCGTTTTTGCCACAAATATATAAAATGGTTTTTATATAAATCTAAGACGATTGTATTACTATCTCTTTGTAGTTTTATGGCTGAGTCTGTTTTTGTTGTTCCATATGTGGTCTTGTCCTATCCATTTTACCTTATAATCCTTTTTATACATTATCACCCTTTTATTTCCTTTGTCTGCCTGTATTGTAATTGTATTGTAACTGTATTGCATCGTAATGTCGTGTTTTCTTAAAAATTTTATTTACATTAAAACTTAGGTCAAAATTAGCTCAAACAAATTACCTACTAGAAAACTATTAAACTTGGCAAAAAAGATAATAATAAAAAGCAAAGGAAATCACCAGTTTCGTGATATTTTATGAATGCTACTAAATAAAAAAATCGCTTTTTGGATCGTCAAAGTAAGAAAAAGTAAAAAGTAAAAAGTTTCAAAAACAAATTTTCCTGCTTGGCCGCTTAATGAGAAAGTTAGATATTAATATGGGTGGACACCAAGTGCTGTAAGTTTAAATAGGGCAAAGACATTAACACATTTGTTTCAAAAAAGTGATCTTGATTCACAGCTATTTCGTCTTGAACCGCTAACCCTCATCGCGAAAGCAGTATATAGCTTCTTGGGTAAGAAATCAAAGTCTATGCAATTTTGCTGAAAACAAACTAATGAGAATCAAATGATATAAAATGAAAGGATGCAAGAGCTATATAAGGAGTGAAATCTTAAAAAATCTTAACACACGCCTTTCTACTCTATCTTTTTCGCAGGCATTATTTAAAATTTTTTTTTATCAATTTATCTTTGAAAAGTATGTTAGTTATGTATTTAATAACAATCATATTCCTTTGCTGTTAGTTTGACTAAAATGATTCGTGAAATAAAAGGAAGTGGTAGAATTAGTAGATATTTATAACTAAATCTAATCATTTATACATTGATAGGAAAGCCAAGAAAGTAGAAAGTAGAAAAACAACTCCGTTAGCTCAGTTAGATTTAGTTAAATTTAGAAGTTAAAATTAGAAGCCAAAAACAGAGCACGGAAATTGAAATAATGCATATGTACTGCAACTTCTGAGTCAAAATTTTTATGCTTCTAATGCTCCAGGAAATTTCAAAGATAATTTTAGGCCCCAAATTTTCAAAAGAGTTCTTGACAAGCGATATGCAGTTGTGTCAATATAACGTGTCTATTAGACCGATCGTAGCTTGTATGGGATTTCTTTTTAATTATTAATATATGCGTTGTCCAAAATACTAAGTTTGCTGTCATATGTATATGCGGTCTTCATTTTTTAGCTCGATCCGACGGTGGTTATATTTATACTAGTAGAGCCTAGCCCTTGAAATTCGAGGAAATTTTATTTTTTTATTAAATATATTATTTGATAAGATCCTAAAGGTATGCTAATTAATTTTAGCCAATTCACAATTCGTTATTTTCGTTATTGGTTTATGTCCAATTTTTTTTTTTCAATTCAACACGGGGATTACATATGCAATATTTGCAAACACATTAACAAATTTAACAAACACACACACATCATTGTATAATTTTATGTATGTGTTAGAAGCTACTTTAAATGCATTTGACTCCAAAAAATTATATGTATGTAAAAATCTGTAAGTCTGGTGGACAGCTTAAAAGAAATACCTTTCAAATGTGGTATGTTTTGTCAAAGTCGGGGTTTATCTGAAAAAGTTACATCGGTCACAAGAAATCGCCTTGGCTATTAATATTATAGATATGGGCAAGATATGACGTTTCTTTTCAAATTTTATGAAAAACTCGTTCTACGATTAAATTTTTTCGACAAGTTGTTACATGAATCGATTTCAGTATAACATTGTCTTTTCAAAACTGTATAACTACACAATCGAATGAAATCTCGCCAAAAAATAGCAACTTCCCCGGACAACTTTTGAGCGAAAAAACACTTGGTCATGAATTATTTCAATGTTCACTAATGCCAGAAACTGCCTGATTTAAAATATTTAAAGACCATTTATAATTTTTAAAAATTTAACTTAGACGCTAGAGGAGTTGAACCGTTTTCATAAACAAATTAAATTTACCTTAGAAAAGGAAACAAATGGACAAATACCGTACCTGGATACCCTGGTTATTAGAACGGGCAACAAATTAAAAATAGACTGGTATCAAAAACCGACAGCATCGGGTAGAGTAATCAATTTTTATTCATGCCAGCCAAAAAACATTATAATGAACACTGCCAACAACATGACAATAAAAAGAAGATAGAACAAATTTTAAAGAGAAATGCATTCCCGGACAAGGTTATAAGAAGAATTTTAACAATAGATAACAAACAATCAAGAGGAATGGTATACTAGAGAGAATTGAAAATAGCTCCGAGATCAGAAAATACATTACGACAACTTTTTTCGAACACCAAAAGTAAGTAAGATAAAATGGAAAAGTCAAATGTAATTTACAAAATTAAGTGTAAGAGGGACCAATCCAATGTATGTAAAAAAGTATATGTTGGTACAACAAAAAATAGATTAAAAACAAGATTAGCAGGACATAAATCTGACTTCAAAAATATAAATAAAATATCTACACAAAAAACGGCACTTTCGTCCCATTGTGCAGATAAAGGTCACACACCAAACTTTGATTATGTGGAGATATTGCAAAGAGAGGAAATATACCATAGACGCTACACACTTGAAATGTTGAACATAATAAATATAAGTAAAGAGTACCGGATGAATCTTAAGAGCGATTTAGAAACATGCTCAGCAAAATCATATAGGCATATAATAAACAAAAATAGAATTAAGATTTAACGCAATATTAAATGTAAAACCGTATGTGATGTGTTTTTTATTATTGCTCCTCATTGTAAGTTTGTTTGCTTTTTGTGTTTTTATATTTTGTGGGTTATATTCTGTTTAGATGTGACACGATGGTACAATCTATGTTTATTTAATGTAAAATTTGATGTTTTGTTAAATATAATCGTAGATCCCTGATGATGCTATCCAGTGGGTGGCGAAATATTGGAACTTTTTTAATAAATAAAAAAATTAAAAAAAAACACAGACCTTGAGCTTAATAATTATTTATATTAAAAAAAAATAATTTATATATTTTATTCCTCCCAACCTGCACTATTAATAATAACTTTACTATTAATAATAATTTTACTTAAAATCAAGGCACATAATAATGAATTTTTATCTAACAGTTCCCTTCAAAAACTTTTTGGGCATAACGAGTTAGTGCTGATGTTTGTAAGTGCCAAATATATTATATTTGGGCCCAGCGATTTAGTGATGTCCGTCCTCCCATAATGTAAACCACAGATCCCAAATATGAATATTATATAATATAAGCTTTTATCTACCGTAGGACAAACGATGTTGAAACGGGTGAAAACGGTACATGTACAGACCTATCTCCATACAAATAACCACTATCAGACCAACTGAAATGGTTATAAGATCCAGATTATCACATATATATATATATCTATGAAATTTGGAGTATGTGTATGTAGTGGCATATTTAGTGATAGTTCCTGTTTCCCGATCTTCATTTAAATCTATCTAAAATAATTTTTGGTTTATACATATATGTTTTCAAGAGAAGTAAATAGGATCATGATTGGTAAAATTTTCTACCTATTTTCCAAATTAGATCAGATATGAACGTTTGCATATCTGCATGCCGCAAATTAATAAAACAAACACCAAAATTTGGTGTATACCTATGTTCCATATCCAGACCTGGTTACAACCAAGTCGGATACAAAAAATTTCTTAACACGCATGGTATGGAAAATTGTATAGTCGGTCTAGACAGACTTTTATTTTCATACTTTTTTCAAAATAATATTTTTAAAAACTTATTTGAGTTAATAGTAAACCTAAATATGAATTTCAATAACGTATTATACCAAACCTAGTAACATTTTTGCAACAAATGTGAAAATTTTGCTTTAATGAAAAAAAAGTATGGCGAGCCAGGTTAATTTCTAACTCCATAAAAATAAAGTCAGCTAAATTAAACTACAGTAGAATAAAAAAAACATTTAAAATTGAAAATTGAAAAATGTTAAAGAATTGAAAAATGGCTATGTTATTTATTATTTTTCTGAAACAAAAAGCCACAAAAACAATATAATCACAACTATCGCTGAAATTTAGACAAAAAGCAGTGAAGAATATAATTAAGGCACCCGTGTTTTCCTTGTCCTATCTCATTTAAATTTTTATATTTTTTCCGAAAGCGCAATTTTGGATATATTATCCGAGATGTCAACTTTAGAGCCTTTAAAAAACAAAAAAAGTGAAATTCTAAGACACAGTGAACGCAATATGTTAGTGTGGTAAAAATTCAAAAGGATTTGGCGTTCTCAGGCCAATCTATTGTGTGACCTTTTGCATTTTTCCTTTGCTTGATTTCTTAGATATAACGCAAGAACCATTTATTTTCGCAAAAAACTCTGCAGATGGTAAAAATTTTCTAAATTTTTATTTTATTATTTTACAAAAGATAAGAAATAAATCTTAAAACCACATCAATTGAAAACCGCACACAGATCTGGTTTATTTCCGCTGAAATCGAAAGAGTGTGCAGTGCAAATACTTTTTTTTATAACAAAACTAGAGAGCCCCTGCTGCTCCGCAGCATTATATTATATTATATTAATTTTTATAATATAATACCAAAATTTGCCGAGAGAAGTTAACGTACAATAATGCCAAAATATGCCAAGAGAAGTTAACGTACAGTAAAAGTAAAGTTGATTGTCCACGCATAACTTTCCTCAAACCCAATGAATTTGCCAAGAGAAGTTAACGTACAGTAATGCCGAAATATGCCAAGATAAGTTAACGTACAGTAATAGTAAAGTTGATTCTCCACGCATAACTTTCCTCAAACCCAACGAATTTAAGTAGTTAATAGCTCAAAAGTAGGAGCCTGATCCACTGAGTGTTCTTAGGCCTATTTCAACAGCCTTCGTAAATTAGAACTCTAGTTATAGAGGTTTGAGAGAAGAAAAATATTGAAAAAAATCTTGAATGCAAAGTTTATTCACAAATTCTTTTAATATATAAGATAAGGAAGGGTGCTTAAAAAAAATGTTTAATATATTTTTTTTGCTCTTACCCCCTCAAAGGTTTTTATTCAATACCAAAAAATCCTCACCGAAGATGGGCGTTCCACCTCAACTCTAAGAGGTCGCTATTTTAATTATTGTATCCAATATAATTAACATGGGAAAAATTCCCTTTTAACCAAATTGGATTTACTTAATATTAACGCAACTTTTTTTGAGAAACCATTATGTATTTTTAAAGCTGAGTTTGTAGGCTTTCCAAAACGCTATTAGAAAGTGTGATTATAGTAACCAGATGACTGGTTACCGCCATCTAAAAAATGCTAAATTTTAAACTGTGGAGATATTGCTTGCAATAATTCTTTACTAGCAGATTCCAGCCCTCGAAATTCGAGCGCAAATTCTAGGAAATATTTTTTTTCCATTTAATAAAGACCCCTAAAATTATGCTAATCAATTATAGCCAATTCACAAGTCAACACGAAAAACAAACTCATTTTTCTCACAAACACAACAGCAAATTTAATAAACACACACATAGCATTGTATAGTTTTATGTATGTGTTAGTAGCAACTTTAAATGCAATTTACTCAGAACAAAGGAAAAAAATTAAAAATCTGTAAATCTGCAAAACGGCTAAAAAGAAATACCTTTTAAATGATATATGTTTGGTTAAAATCGGGATAAAATGGTGGAACAAAACATCAGTCACAAGAAATCGCCTAGCCTATTAATATTATAGATTTGGATAATTTCTCGAAATTTCTCTAGTTATGATAATCACACTTTCTAATAGCGTTTTCGAAAGCTTAAAGACTCAGCTTTAAGAATATATATTGG
Source organism: Cordilura impudica (assembly GCA_963682025.1). Taxonomy (NCBI): domain Eukaryota; kingdom Metazoa; phylum Arthropoda; class Insecta; order Diptera; family Scathophagidae; genus Cordilura; species Cordilura impudica. The sequence goes on along the minus strand of OY821520.1, from coordinate 45,256,035 downwards.
TTTCCTATAAAAATTGCATTAATTATAAGCAAATCCAATTTTGTTTAAAAATTTATTTTGCCCATGATAATTATATGGGATACAAAAATTAAAATAGCGACCTCTTAGAGTTGAGCCGGAGCTCCCATCTTTGGTGAGGATTTTTTTTATATTAAAAAAAACATTTGAGGGGGTAAGAGCAAAAAAAATATTAAAAACTTTTTTTGAAGCGCACCCTAGAGGACTAAATAATAATAAGTTCCTTTGTAGTTATTATAAAATTCTATTGACTATTTCTATTAAATTTAATTCTCTTTAAATATATAAAAGATCGAAATTCTATATTAAAACAATACGTTGGCCTGAAAATATGAAGGAAACTTTGACGATTTTAATTCAAAAGGAACAAGTATAAGAAAAGTTTTTAACGCATTTTATTTTATTTATTATTGATACAAGTACACTTGAAAGCATTTCATTAAATACTAAATCATCTCAAGAAGAATTAAAAAACATTTAAAATTGAAAATTGAAAACTGTTAAAGAATTGAAAAATGCTTATGTTATTTATTATTTATTTCTCTGAAACAAAAAGCCATAAAAACAATATAATCACAACTATCGCTGAAAGTTGGACAAAAAGCAGTGAAGAATATAATTAAGGGACCCGTTTTTTCGTTATTCTATCTCATTTAAATTTCTATATTTTTTTTTTCTAAATTTTCCAAAAGCGCAATTTTGGACATAATATCCGAGATGTCAACTTTAGAGCCTTTAAAAAACCAAAAAGGGGAATTCTAAGACGGAGTAAACGCAATAGGTCAGTGTAGTACAACTTCAAAAGGGTTTGTTTGGCGTTCTCAGGCCAAGCTTTTGTATGACCTTTTACATTTTTCCTTTGCTTGATTTTTTAGCTATAACGCAAGAACCATTTATTTTCGCAAAAAAACTCTGCAGATGGTAAAAATTTTCAAAATTTTTATTTTATTATTTTACAAAACCACATCAATTGAAAAATGCACGCAGATCTGGTTTATTTCCGCTGAAATCGAAAGAGTATGCAGTGCAATTACTTTTTTTTATAACAAAATAAGGAATACAAAGTCTTTAAAAACTCTTAATTTCTTTAATACACATTACATGTGGACCATAGGGTGCTAAAAAAAAATTTTTTAATAATGTTTTTTTGCTCTTACCCCCTCAAAGGTTTTTACTCAATATAAAAAAAAATCCTCACCGTTCCAGCTCAACTCTAAAAGGTCGCTATTTTATTTTTTGTATCCCATATAATTAACATGGGAAAAAATCCTTTTTAACCAAAATTTAATTTACTTAATATTAACGCAATTTTTTATAAGAAACCATTATATATTCTTAAAGCTGAGTCTGTAGGCTTTCCAAAACGGAATTAGAAAGTCTGATTATCATAACCAGATGACTGGTTACAGCCGTCTAAAAAATGCTAAATTTTAAAGTGTGGAGATATTGCTTGTAATAATTCTTTACTAGCAGATTCCAGCCCTCGAAATTCGAGCGCAAATTCTAGGAAATATTATTTTTCCATTAAATAAAAACCCTAAAATTATGCTCTTCAATTATAGCCAATTCACAAATCAACACGAAAAACAAACTCATTTTTCTTACAAACACAACAACAAATGTAATAAACACACACATAGCATTGTATAGTTTTATATATGTGTTATTAGCAACTTTACTCAGAATAAAAGAAAAAATTTAAAAATCTGTAAATCTGCAAAACGGCTGAAAAGAAATACCTTTCAAATGATATACGTTTGGTTAAAATCGGGATAAAACTTTGGAAGAAAACATCAGTCACAAGAAATCGCCTAGCCTATTAATATTATTGATTTTGATAATTTCTCGAAAGTTCTCTAGTTATGATAATCACACTTCCTAATAGCTTAAAAATCAGTTTTAGGAATATATATTGGTTTCCTATAAAAAATTGCATTAATTATAAGTAAATCCAATTTGGTTAAAATGGAATTTTGCCCATGATAATTATATGGGATACAAAAACTAAAATAGCGACCTCTTAGAGTTGAGCCGGAACTCCCAACTTTGGTGAGGATTTTTTTTATATTAAAAAAAAAACAATTTTAACAAAATCTGTCATTTTAATATTTTTTAAAATTTCTAACTTTAAACCGCCGTAAAATCTGCGCCGTTTAATAAAAATGATTAACGCGAACGGATTTCGCATGCTCAAATATCGGTTTATACACACGCAAATTGATGTCAGACAAAAAAAAACTTAAAAAATTGTCTAGGTGTCGTAAATTTTTGAAGTTGCCCATATATGGTTTCCTATAAAAAATTGCATTAATTATAAGTAAAAAGAATTTTGCCCATGATAATTATATGTGATACAAAAATTAAAATAGCGACCTCTTAGAGTTGAGCCGGAACTCCCATCTTTGGTGAGGATTTTTTTTTTTATATTAAAAAAAAAACATTCGAGGGGGTAAGAGCAAAAAAATATTAAAAACCATTTTTTGAAGCGCACCTAGTGTACTAAATATTAATAATGTCCGTTGTCGTTATTATAAAATTCTATTGACTATTTCTATTAAATTTAATTCTCTTTAAATATATAAAAAATCGAAATTCTATATTAAAACAATACGTTGGCCTGAAAATATGAAGGAAACTTTGACGATTTTAATTCAAAAGGAACAAGTATAAGAAAAGTTTTTAACGCATTTTATTTTTTTTATTATTTATATAAGTACACTTGAAAGCATTTCATTAAATACTAAATCATCTCAAATGTACGAATAACATATAATATACTAATAAAAAAAGTGAAGTGATTTTTTACAAATTTAACTACCGCCTTCAGTGATTTGAGTTTCATTCTAGCTAGCGCTAAAAGGTGCTTAGCGCTTTTTATGGTATTAATTTGGGCTTTATGCTTGGCAAAACTTGTAATTTTTGCGTATAAAAATGAGCTAATTTGTAAGCAGGTCTAACTTTTTCCAGTGACAACCAAGGCATATCCAACTCTCGAGCTAAATGTCACATAGGGGTTGTCAAAAGAAGGATTTGGGAAATAACCAGAATAAAATAATGTCATTTTAAGTGATGGATTTTCTGGAATTCACATACATCATGTTGATGCTGACGTAATTAAGGAGATGTCTCGAAAACTAACAGAAAAATGGAATGATGTACCAAATATCACAGCCATCCAACAATTTCATTAATTTTCTTGTGAAATTTAAAGCCACTCACATGACGTATATATCGGCTTCAAGCCCACTTACAGACTGGCCTACCAGAGGCCTCGATTTGAGTATAATTTAAATGTATGAGTAATATTGTCAATAATTGTTTATGGAAACAGAAAGCAACAGAACACGTAAACGATTCTCCAACCATGGCTATATAATGAGCTTATTACATTTAATAAACTCGATATCATAGAGGAAGAGAAACGGGTAAATATTTTAATACTATATATATAACTTTTTTGCCAATAGAGATGAAAGAGTTTTCATTTTTCATTATCGCATTATTTTTGAAATTGTTTATTAAAAATTTAATTTTTGTGATTAATTTTAAAAACGAAGTTGATAGTTTTTTTAGTTATGATCAAGTATTTGGTTTTATTTATGAGTTCTAAAAATGTATATACATATCGCACCTTAAATACAAAAGAGTCCTAACTCAAAATTTTCCAAAATTGACTTTTTTCAATATATTAATTCACAGTACACAATTCTAACTACTGCAAAAATTTATTTCTTATAACCATCTTCATTAACAGGAAAAATGCTGTTGTATCTGGGGCACAACTTGAGATAATATCACTAGTCAAATGAAAAAATTTCAGTCAGAGAGTCATAACTCAAAATTATATTTTATTTCCACAAATACAATATAAACTGAAAAAAAGTATAGCAAAACTTTCCTCAAAATTGACATATTTCATAATGAAACTACATTTTTGTAAATAATACAATCATTTTTACATAAACAGTTTTTAGCTCTCCTGAAAATTTGAAAATTTGGAGTTGTGACTGTTTTGTATTTAAGGTGCAATATATTAAAATTTCGCTTACTCTCTACATTCTTAACGACAAAATATTTAGAATGATGAAGTCACACTTATTGATTAAATCAAGAAAACTTATGCTATGGAAGAACGGTTAAGTGTTTTACAATTTTAAATGTGTAGTATCCTTATTTGAACTCGCATGAAGGCTGAGTAAGTAACTGGCTGCTAATGTTTCTATAACATTACAAAAAGAAAGACAAAATTATGTGGGGTTGCTTTAAAAAAAGTTTTTCGAATTTTTAGCGCATACTCAATTATATGTTGCTAAACTTGGAAAACTTGTATTAGTTAGGAAATTTTTATCTAAATATATAAAATTTTGCGACAATGATTAAGTCAATGATTAAATACAGAGATTTTGCTATAATTAGAATTCTCTTTAAATTAAGATTAAAATACTTGAAGTGAATATCAAGTCTATTTATAATAATAAAAGTTATGAGTTTGAAGCGATTCTAGAAGGAAGTATGTATTTTTTAGAGTAGATATCAAGATTGTTAACAAATGCATAGGTCAATTATGGGCCACTGATTGTTGTATAGGTCCCAATGGTGTTTGCTTTCATCGATTTTAAATCAAATATAAAATTTTCCATTCAACATACAGAATTCTCCATATGTTATCGGGGGTGATTTTAACACGGCATGAGTAATCTTAATCAATGTATGCAAAACATCTTCAATGAATCTAATTTATATCATGCCTAGATCTTATGACAGGGCCAAAAAGGCAATCTTTTATAGACGATGTATTAAGCAATATTAAACAATATTATATTTTGTATATTTAATATTAATACCCGATATCGTGAAACTTTTATAAAGAAGTTTATTCAAATCGATTTCGGTTTTATCTGTATGACAACGAATTTCTGTCAGATTTGGACAACTCTTCAGACCTATGAATAACCTGATTTATACTCTTTCGTTGCTGCAATACAAAACACTACTTCCAATACTAACAAAAAGATATTCGACACAAAATATATGTCCAAGACTACAAAGGTTATACTTGCTCTGATAATATAAAAGAATAATGTGTGAAAAGCTTGAAGAAAGAACTGGCAAGATCAAACTTTAGCACAATGCCTTTAAAAAAAATAGTAACGATATAAAGTTAAGTTAATGTAATCATATATTATGAAAAATTATTACGTGGATAATAACAGCTTGGAAAAAAGGTTAAAACAACAAAGGATTTAGTTTTTAATAACATCGTTATAATATTGATTGAATAGAAGTCATCAGAATTTATTTTCGAAACTCAGCACGTATTATTAAAGAAAGTATACCGGAAAAGCCTGACGATGATTTAAATATGTTTCATACCTTAGTTCCTTCAAGAGGCTGTGTTGAATTTTATATCATATGAAACCCTGACGGATAAGTTGGAGCTACACAAATTTTTGATTTTTATAATATTGCAGATAAGATATTGTTAGTAAGAAAAACATCAATATACCATGATTCATGCAGCAACATATATTAAAATTACACAAAATTTTCCTATACCAATGTGTACTTTAACGAATAAAGGATAAAAATTATAGTCCAATATCAATTCTCCCAACAGTCGAAAAAATTTTTGAAAAAATTATCTTTGAACAATTTTCAAATTATATTGAAGTAAATAATGTTATATTTAAACGGCGGACTATGGGGATTTTGAGAAAAAAAGTCAAATTGTCAACAATTTCAATGCAATAACTGTTACAATCAAAATAATTACTTAGATCTAACCACTAAGCATTTTGAGTCGAATATTACGGTCTTTCAATATGCTAAGGTTGAAGAAAGAAACATGGCAGAGACTTTTATTTTCTGTTTAAAAATATTTTTGCGAAGATAGAAAAAAAAAACATATTTCTCTAAACTCTTGGACCTATAATTTTAGTGTAATATCAGCTTTTACATTTTCAATAATTTTCAAGAGCCCCTTTTTAATTAGTTGCATTTAGACGATACTCTGTTAAGATCTGTATTTTTGAAATGCTCGGATTGAAGCAACATTTTGAAGGCTGGGTCAACGAATAACATTTTTATGATATTATATATGATATTTTATATTTATGTATATGGGCAGCTCCGATTATGACCATTTTTGGGCGACTACTCACATTAATAACTCACACAAATTTCAAAGGCTTTCTCTATTATAGTACTCTAGATACATTACATTAAATATTTACTTTGTATGGTGGGTGCCACGTCTATTGGTTCGATCTCGCCCATTTTTCCACGACTTTTCAAATTAGTTTAATATGTACATGTACATAGGTTCAGTCATTAAACTATAATATTTTCTCACAAAAAAATTTTTTTTTCCCACCTCCATACAAAAATCCCCAGTGTGCGGTATGTTAGGGTTTTGGTCTGTAAAATCTTTTGACTTGGTAGACTATGACCTTTGTTTTATTGGTTGTTCTCGAGAAGAAACATCATTCATAAAAATTATTTTGCAAACAGAAAGCAATTTGTGGAAGTCAATGAGCTGGATATATTGTGTATAGTTCCCTAAGGAAGCGTCCTTGATCCACTGCTATTTAAAATTTATAAAACCTTAAAAAAAAAATTTATCGAAAATTTTTTATAGGTATGTAGATGATGATATATATTTATATATAAGAGAGTTCTACAAATACAAATTGAGTATGATTTGAATAAACTAATACTCAGTTATGAGTATACACATTGATGGAAATCAATGAAATAGAAAATGTAAAGTATCTTGGAATACATTTGATTTATAATCATATCATGTAAATCGAAAGTGTCATCAGGTACTTTTTGAAAGAAAATGTTTTTTTTTTTTTTTTTAGAAAATTTACCTTTTTAAGAAAATATTTTATTAAGTAAAGGTACTTTTTTAAGAAAAGGTACCGTTTTTAAGAAAAATTACTTTTTTTTAAAGAAAATATAGTATTTTAAGGAAGGTACTGAAATGAAAAACTGGTACACTTTCTGTTAGGTTGAAGTAAGTAAATATAATACATTATCCCCTACATCATTATTCCGTTTCTCTCATTTTTGTAAGGACAAATTGTATGTTAACAAAACCTTCACTCAACAATATATAAAAATTAATAAAAAAATTGAGTTATAGAATTCTCGCATTTTTTTTTAATATACTAAATTCACTTTCTAATAATAAATAAATAATGTTTAAAAAATTACGCACTAAAACTCTTTGATAAATATTGATTTTTTATCTTATTTTAATTTCATAAATTGACCATAAATTACAATTCAATAGCACCGTTTTCCCTTATTTGTGCATTCGTAGTAAATAATCCAATTGTTTTTTTTTTTTTTTTTTTTTTTTTGCAAAAAGACACTGTTTTTAAAAATATAGTTTTTAAGGAAGGTATTTTGTGAAGTACTTCTTTAAGAAGATGTACTTTTTAAAGAAATGTTCTTTTTAATCAATAGGTACCTTTTAGGTACTTTTTTCAAAAACTACAATTTCTTAAAAAGTACATTTTCTTATACAGTTTCTTTTGATCAAAAAGTACATTTCCCTAAAAATTTACATATTCTTAAGGAAGTATTTTCTTTTAAAAAAGTAAATTTTCTCAAAAAGTGCCTCTCCTTAAAATAGTACTTTTTCTTACAAAAGTACATTTGCTTAAAAAATACCTTTTATTAATAAAAAAAATATATTTTAAACGTGTTAACTTAACTTTTTTAATAAGGAAAATATTTTAAGAAAGTGTAGTTTATTAATGAAGGTCCTTTTTGGAAAAAATTTACTTTTTGAAGGAGGTAGTTTTTAAGAAAATTTATTTATGTAAGAAAATTCATTATATTGAGAAAATACTTTTTACTCGAAAAGGTACTCTTTACTTACTTAAGGAGGGTACTTTTTAAGTGGGTGTGTTTTTAGAGAAAAACGCATTTTTTTAAGAAAAAAAAAAATTTTTTTTTGTTTTCTTTAAAAAATAAGTAAGTACTCTTTTAAGAAAGGGTAAGAAGTACTTCACTAAGCAGAGATACTTTAAATAAAAAATATTCTTTAAAAAATAGGATTTAAAAAACTGCTTACTAAATGAGAAAATAATGGTAAATTTTGGAATTATAAAACTTAAAGCGGAAATTTAATATTGAAACAAAAATGCTACTTAACCAATCACTAGTTCATTCATACTCGTATCTGACCTTCTTGCTCATAGTTTATAGTGAAAAAATAACCTTATTTTTAACATCGCTATAATCGGCACAAAAAAGCTCTTGCAATTTTCTTTAACCTACCGTTACGTCATTGTACAATTTTTTTTTAAATGTATGCAACCCTTACTATGATAATTTATCATCGATACATCCTATATTGACGCTTCATTAATAAAGTTAAAGCCTTCATTTCATCATTCACCTGAAGAAAGTCTGATTACTTGTATTAACTCTTTAACAACTCCATTTAAATTAAATTACCATTTTTAAATTATCAATGAAACACGGGTCCCAAATTTTCTGTATAAATCTGGTAAAAAAATCAAACGTTATTTACTGCAGAGGCATTGCTAAAATCAGCGTAATTCCTAAACTTTTTAATACAGATTTTGATACTGATTTTCTCCGTCATCAAGTTTCATCTCTATTAATACCTGCTCAAAGCCGATTTCCTAAGGGATTGTCAGCAACGACAGAACTACTATAACTCTCAAGTTTAATTAGTTGTGGTTTCAATAATAGTCAATATTCTGGTCTTATACTTATATACAGACTTTAGTAAGGCTTTCGATATAAATAATCACTGCCTTTTACTTAGAAAATTGTATTTATTGGGATTAACCAGCAACTACATAATCTGGATACAATCTTATCTTATTCGAAGAGTGATGTGTTCATGTTCAGAATCACGTTTTCACGTTGGAAAAAATTTAAGTTACCTCAACTTAAAGAAGAATATCGAAATCTTAGAAGAGAAGTTACTCGTGAAATTCGTAGATCAAAGTCTGAATATTATGGCCACCGTTTTGAAAATGCAATTAACACCAAACGGAAATGGAAAACTATTCGGGAAATTGGAATTGGCCGAACTAGTAATAGGAAAACTTGCGAACTCACTCCTGATGAACTTAGTTCAGCTTTTACTAATTTACCCACTGTTCAATGTCAACCTCCTGCACACAATACAATCAATAACCTAGTGATTTCTGATAATGATAGTCCATTTGATTTTCAATGTGTTAGCAATGATAAGGCACTTACGTGTCTTTTAGCCATAAAATCAAATGCAATTGGATATGATAACATGCACCCTAAATTTATCAAAATTATCCTTCCTATCATCTTACCATACATTACTTACATGTATAATATGATCCTTATCACCAGCGTGTTTCCAACACAATGGAAGCATGCAAAGGTTATTCCTGTGCCTAAGGCAAACTCTGAGTTTAGGCCTATATCAATACTACCATTCTTTTCTAAGGCTCTTGAGAAGATAATGCATAAACAGATAAACGAATACCTAAAACGATTTGGGCTATTATCGCAAAAGCAATCAGGCTTTAGGCAAAAACATAGTTGTACAACTACTTTAATAGATGTTGCAGATGATATTCGTCATGCCATTGATGGTGGAAATATTTGCTTTTTAGTCCTTCTTGATCATTCTAAAGCTTTCGACATAGTTGATCACTCAATACTTTCAACAAAAATTAGCCGGCTTTTTAATTTCTCCGAGTGTTCAAAGAAACTTATTGAATCCTACCTGGTAAACCGTGTTCAGTCAGTCTTCCTTAATAACCAATTTTCGAGACCAATTCATGTACCTAAAGATGTTCCGCAAGGCTCAATTCTAGGCCCTCTTTTATTTTCAATGTACGCCAATGACTTGCCAGATCATGTAAAGTATTGTAAAGTACACATGTACGCCGATGACGTCCAAGTATATCATTGCAGTCCACTAATATCTTCCAGAGAAAACGTAGCAAAACTTAATGATGATTTAAATAATATTTATAACTGGGAAACTGCTAATGGACTTTGTCTGAATCCCCTCAAGTCCAAATGTCTCATCATGCACAAGAAAACTCTACGTCATAATCTAGATTTTGATATTGTTCTCAACAATCAGAGAATTGAAATTGTGTCCTCATCAAAAAATCTGGGTATTGTTTTTAATGACACACTTAGTTGGATCAATCATGTAAACGTTGTGGTAGGGAGAATGTATGGTATGCTTCGGACGCTTTGGGCGACTCAATCTTGCACTCCATTAAATATAAGAATAATACTTGCAAAATCTTACCTAATGCCGGTTTTATTATACGGGTGTGAAATTTTTGCTTTATGTGACTCAACTAGTAAGAGAAAACTAAATGAGGCCTTCAATAGTATTATAAGGTATGTTTATGGATTAAACAGACTTGATCGTATTTCCTCGTTTTCAACAAGACTATATGGTATGTCGTTTGATAATATTTTAAAATTAAAGGTGCTAGTCCTATTACACAAAGTTATATATCAGAAGGAACCATCATACCTTTTCAACCGCTTAACCTTTGCAAGATCCAATAGAGGGAGAAAGCTTGTACCGATGAGATATCGTAGTAAAATTTCTGAATGGCAGTTCTATTTATTTTAATGCCGTTTATCTCTGGAACTTACTACCAAATCAAACACAGAAAATCAATAACGCAATACAGTTCAAAAACAAAATAACTGCTAGTTTTTCAATGCAAATTTAAATTGTTTGTCACTTATTGTTTTTAATATACCTATGTACGTTATTTCAACCATTTTTCTCTTTTTTTTTTTAATCAAAATTTTTACCATTTGATTTTTTTATATTAAATTATGTCAAACTCATTCATTTATTTAGTTCTTTATTTTATTTATTTCTTTATTTACTTTATATAATTATACAATTTATTTAAATATTTTTGTATACCGTTACTTGTTTTTCTTAAAAAATTCCCATACTATAATATAAAAGATGTAAATCTTGTTGTATGGGAAGAACAAATAAAAATAAAATAAACTAAACTTCTGAGTTGATTTAGCGATGTCCGTCCGTCCGTCCGTTCGTCCGTCTGTGTGTCCATGTAAACCTTGAATTCAAACTACAGGTCGCAAATATGAATATATTTTGATCAATTGCGGTACGTAAGTTTTACCGGCCACAGGATGAATGCTGTTGAAATTGGTGAAATTCAGTCCATGTTCAGACCTAGTCCCCATACAAACGACCCCTATGAAATCGACATAAATTGCCATAAGATACAAATTATGATATAGATCTCAATCAAATTGGGTTTGTATGTGTTTATTATATCCAATAATAAGTAGTCCAAAAATAATCCCTATATGACAATCCTTAGTCATAGGCCCCATATAGAGGTGCTTCCCGATCTTCACTTAATCTATCAAAAAAAAAAACAAAAATAATGCACAGATTTTTCTCAAACTTGGTTTGTATATATTTTTTCAAAATATAAGTGACTTTACCCAGTATAGAAAGGATTGGTACATTTTTCGACCTAGGCTTCTTATAGTTATAGAACCCGATATGAACTTTTTCATATCTGCAGCCGAAAAAATGTATAAAAATGCCACTCAAATTTGGTTTATGCTTGTTTTCTATATCGAATTAATTTGACCGAAGAGATATGGTCTCTAAACCATGGCTTAAGGTATCGTATAGTCGGTCTAGACCGACTATAATTTTCTTACTTGTTTTAATAATACTATATCTAAAAATATAAAAGTATATTCTAGTGTACCGCAAGCTAGCCATCTTGGACCAAATTTACTTTGCCTTCTCAATAATGATGTTCCATCTATTATAAATTTTTCTAATGTTCTAATGTATACTGGCAAATCTTCCTCAGCTATAAAAATTCCTGTGATCTGGCTTTCTTGAGAAACGAATGAGATAATGTTCTAGCTTTGTGAACGTCTTTCGTGATATTGAAGTTTTGTTAGACACCAAAACTAACAGTTTGCCTGTATCAAAATTCAGGTTAAAAAATTTTGGGATCCAAAATCTTGTGAGACCGATTTTGAATATGGTTGTAGTATTTTGTATCCTTATTATACCGTAAACAGTGATCACTTTGAGTTTTATCAAAACAATTTTTACTGTTACAAATCCTTCTAATAGTTTACCGTATAAAACTGCTTAAAGGGATATTTTTATTGAAATAAATAAATGATAAGTTATGTTCAGAATTCCTACTGAACGATAATGTTTTGAATGTTCCGCAACATCCCACCTGCTGCTTAGATCCTCTGTCTATTCAGTATTTCCGAAAAAACTACGCAAATGTTGATACATTTATAAGATTGCTGTTATTTCGCTTAATATGGTTGAATTTTTATCTAGTTTAAAATACTATTATAAATTTTTATATATATTGTAAAGTCTGAAATGATTTAATCCATAGACTACATAAAAAAAAAAACTAACATTCTTCCTGTTCGATATGTATGGTGGCTCACACAGCACAGTTTCACCAAAATATTTCACATAATAGACGAATAATAAGACAGGCTCAGAACTTAAGCGTAGTAAGAGGTCATCTAGAATTAACAAGACAACATATTGGTTTTGCTGGATCAAGTGAGTATAATCAATTACCAGACAGTTTTGAAATATTTTACTGTATTATATTCTTAAAAATATTAGGGAATTTGATTTATCATTCTATATAGATTAACATATATATATAAGTTATAATAAAATGTGTATTACAGAAATAGTTGCATACTCTATTCTCTATAAAGCCACTTATGGCGCTAAGGCATATTTTTAAAATTTTGAATATATCTTAATATATATATATATATATATATATATATATATATACAATAGAGTGACAGCGGCTTGTATGAACAAAAATTTTTGGTGGAATTTGAGGTATGTTGGTCGGATTATTTTGACACTGGATCTTAAACTTTAGTGTGCAAAATTTGAGCCAAATCGGAAAACGCTTTCTAAACGCATTGAGTTCAAAGTTCAAGTATGTATTTATAAGTAAAAATTATCAAAAAAAACCAATTTTCACAAAAATTTTGATATTAATAATTGCGTTTCAATTAAATTAATTAATACACCATAATCTTGTATAATATATCTTGCTAATAAAATAACAAAATACATAATCGGTTGAAAAACAGCCAAGTTATATCAAGTTCCCAGGCCATATATGCGCCGCAGATCACTTGATTAAGAAAATCGAGCTCATATTTTTAATTTACAGCAACAACATTTTTGGATTTTTGGAATAGTAGTTTATACCGCGTCTATTGTATTATTTTTTAGCACTATTTAAAAATCTCAAATTTTACTTTTTCAAAAATTTTGTTCAAGAAATTTTCCGAAATCAACGATTGGACTTTAAGGTCTTATTAACAAAGTATATGTTACTAAAATGGCAAATATTGTAGGTATCCTATTCTTAAGTTGGCGAGGGCAGCGTTTTAATTTCAGCGGATTTGAAGAAAAGTGTGTTTGTTCATACTTTTTCAACTTTTAGGCTACATCTTTTTGCTGCTTTCATGTTTCAAATATATCTTATCAAAATTTTATACTACTTGATATAAGTTCTCAATCCTTTGAATTATGGTTAAATTAAAACAATACAAATTGTCCCTATTTTAGGTCAAAAGTATAATTTAAAGATTTATTTATTTGTGGAATGATTTCGATAAAATTGGTTGATAATATTTCAATAATTCTAGCAAATCATATTCCAGACTTATTTTCTGAAACTAAGCTCAAAATGCGTCCTAGTTAAAATTTTTTTTTCAGAATTATTATTTTCATAAAGGTATATCGAGAGCTTATATTCAAAAAGTACTATTTACATTTGACAGCAATATTAATTTTTGATTTCAAACTGTTCTCTGATATAACTGTCAAATATAAGACTATTTCTTAATAAATATAAGCCCTCGACATACAAATTTGTGTTAAATATAAAAACTAATTAATCTACATATGTATTTTCATAAAACAAAGAATAAATTTGAGGAATTTTATGAATACATTAAATTTGTTTTATTTAAAAAAAAATCCTGATGAAGAAAATATATACTTATAGATTTTAATATAGAGTCAATTTGACATCAAGATTATCCCACGGATTAACTTCAGTCCAGAATAATATTTTTTAGAATTATTAAAATATTATCAACAAGTTTTATCGAAATCCTTCAACAAATATATACTCTTTCGATATTTTGTTTAAAAAAAAATGTAAATCTCCTTAAATTTGAATTTTGACCTTAAAGGGGGACAGTTTAAAATGTTTCAAATTGACCTTAATTCACAAGATTGAGAACTTATATCAAGTAGTAAACATGTTGCTAAAAGATATTTGAGATATGAAAACACCCAAAAGATGTAGCCTAAAAGTTGAAAAAGTATGAAAAATCAAATTTTTCTTCAAATCCGCTGAAATAGTAGTGATGCCCTCGCCAAATTAAGAACTGGATACCTACAATATTTGGCATTTTAATCACATGTATTTAAAGACCAGTCGTTGATTCCGGAAAATTTCTTGAACATAATTTTTGAAAAAATAAAATTAGAGATTTTGAAATAGTGCTAAGAAATTACGTGCCAATTTGACAATAATTTAGAACGGCATAACAATAGACGAGAAGCAAAATGCTTTACATAAGATCATTTTGGGATTAGGACAATGCAAAAATGTTGTTGTTGTAAATTATTTCAATGTCTTTAAAAATGTGAGCTTGATTTTCTTAGTCAAGTGGTCTGCGGCGCATTTATCACCTGGGGAACTTCATATAACCTGGGTGTTTTTCAACCGATAATGGATTTTGTAATTTTATTAGAAAGATAATTTACTCCAGATTATGGTTTATTGATTATTTTAATTGTAACGCAATTACTAATATCCAAATTTTTGTGAAAAAATATTTTTTTTTGATAATTTTTACATATAAAAGCATATTTGAAATTTGAACTCAATGCGCGTCCAGAAATCTTTTTCCAATTTGGCTCAAATTTTGCATACTAGATCCAGTGTCACAATAATCTGACCCGCATGTCTTGAAAATCCAGAAAAAATGGCTGTCACCCTAATATGCATATATATCTTATGTATATAGAATAAAACATCGACTATTATATATATTTAGTTTTTGAACTTTAAATTTTCAAATGATAAAATAATTATATTTTCAATGCAATACGTTATGTCCTTCAGACAACGAGACGTGCAAAGCATTTGAAATAAGAGAAGACATTGTGAAGAGAAGTCTGGCCTCTATACACGGGTAAACCCGAAAATGCTTACTACAATCAAAAAATTTATTGATGGATAAATAGCGAACTTTAAATTAGTCAAGATAATGTTTCTTGTCTATGCAACATGCGATTTTTAGTAATAATTTATATTTGGACAAGAATTATTTAAATCCCAAAACAGTTACATGCACTTCACGCAGAATATGAGTATTTTGTTTTAATGATATCAAGGATAATTTATGGAGGCAACTGAAATATAACACAAAAATCTCCCACAGTAATATTGTGTTTGTGAAAATAATATTTTTGAAACTTGTTAAAATTCTACTTGCTAGAGTTTTTTCTTCACACAATTCCATCCTTTGGTAGTATAGAATTTTTGAGAAGTAAAGAAAGTAAATGATAAGATAAAGTGCTGCGTGAAGAAAATTCGTAATAATTTTGATGGCCAAATATTGTTAATTACTGGAACATATTCTACACATTTCCTGTAATTTAAAAGTTTTACGGTATTCAAGTTATCAATAAAGATTTTATTATAAAATTGAATGGGACCAACGATATAAATTGCTAATAAATAAAAAAGAACATGGCACTAAATACGATGTCGTAAAATGCATGAAAACGCAAAATAAAACACCCTACAAAACTTTTCATTTGGCTGTTTTTGTTATGATTTTATACATATAAATAGCTGTTTTTACCCGGTCTTGCCCGGGATCCAAAGGCCTTTGACTTGAGAAATGGTTCACCATGCTTACCAGGCGCTGAGTACTTAGTGCCCAATGAACAAATTCCTCAAAAAAATTAACTTTCACCCCAATAATTTGTATGGGAATGGGGAATTTGTTCATGATGAAAAAAATTCCCCAATGTTTACGTTTTTTGGGGAGTAAATTAATTTTTTATTTAAGTTTAAATTTTTTTGATTTTTTAATTTAGAAGTTTTTTTAAAACACGCTATAGCGAAAATACTTCAAAAATAAGCTGCGAAACTGCTTGAAGTTTATTTATTTTGTAAAGATCAAATATAATGGAATCGTATGCAAATTAAAGGAATCAGAAGTTTTAAAGATTGAATTAATTCATTCAATAGATGATCATCATTGAGCAGAGACGTCAAATTTATGGAAGTTTCAAAAATGGAATATGAACGCGACGTTTAAAATTGTTCCGATATTTTAGCTGAGCTTTGTTAGCAAGCCACACCAGTGCTGCCGCGCAGTTGTGGTCAACTGATTGTAATTGCCATATAATATTTTTCAGATCATTCCGATATTTTAGCTAAGGTCTGTTCCGCGAGCCGCTTCTGCACGTTCGGCAGCCACACCCGTGCTGCGCAGTGGCACCAAAATGATGCTATTGAAAAGAATACAGATATTAAATAAATTTGTTGTAGGACAGATATTGAGAGCAGTATGGGGAATATGTTCATTTCTTTCGGGGACATTTTTTTTAAATTTGGGGAATTTGTTCTTCGTGAAGTTATTCCCCAATTTTTTGGGGAATAAGTTATTGTTTTTTTTGGGAATTTATTCATTGGGGACTAAGTACTCGGCGCGTGCTTACCATTACAACTAACTATGTTTACGCGTGGTGTAGTTTGAGTGTATGATGTCTAGCTAGAAGTTACAAGTTTAAGTTATTCTAGAACTTTGTGATATACAACATTCCTCTGGTGCATATAAGAAAATATTATACTCTGGATCAGGCGACATAAAATTGTAAATGAGAAAAACAGTCATGCAAGGAGTTGCAGAATCCCTGAATTCAGCTTGACTTAGCCGCTGGACTTCAGAAGAATATATAATCTGCCCTTCGCTTGAGTACAGAGATCACGTGTACCAAATTTCAGAGAAAGGCTTTGAAGAATAAAAGTTTGTATAGCAGTCAAACAAAGAAACAAATAAAAGAAAAAAAAATAAATTTTATATACATAGAAGTAGGCGCAAAATCGGGCATGGCCGGTAAGAAGTATGTGGCGACCTTGGCTGGTGTACGGAGATTGTGGGTACCAAATTTCAGAGCAATCCGTTGAAAAATAAAAATTTGTATAGCTGCCAAACAAACAAACAAACAAACAAACAGAAAATGAATTTTATATCCATATATAGATAATAAAAACCGCTACGCTGGTAGTAAAAAAAATATCCATTTTTATATATCACGTCAGGATATTTTACAATTAGATAAATAAATAAAATCATATAGACATCTATAAGTATGTGTGCATGTTTTATAAGGAATTTATTCCATATATATCCTTTAGATTATGAAGCTGTTATAGTATATATTCATAGTTCCTGGCAGTAATCTGCCAATATATTAACATTTTAATGTCCTAGCTAATGTCTGTCTATGCATTTTATGATCTGCTGAAATCTCTCACCTTGTTCTTCACTCATTTCATCAAGACTTTCAGGAAAACATTAAAGATGGCAGTGCAGAAAATATATTTTTATACTCATACTAAAACATTTTTTTTTTTTTAAGTTTTGACGCATTCTTTCAACGATCTTTCCATTTTTTTTTTCACGAAAGATTTTTTTTATCATCCTTCTGGTTGACGAATACATGTTCTTCGATAAATGTGTAAAAACCTTATTAAATATCGAAAACAATCCCATCTAACTACTTATCATTATTTTTTTCAGTTTCAGCAATCTAATTTAAGTTGCCACCACAACGTTGGTCACATTACTCTATTATTGAGAGTTGAATTTTTCAGCTGTACTTTTTTTTTCTGCATGGTTTTAATTAAAAAACTTTTTTTTAGAAGCTTTTCTCACAAAAAATAAAAACTTTAGCCAAAAAAATGTTTTACTCTAGCAAATAGTTTGACTGGGTTTTATCTTTTTATTATTTTTCACTTAAAAACGTGATTCTTTTTGCAAAATTTATAGAATTTAGTATACATCGAACCCTCGCATTACGAGTTTAAATCTACGTTACGCTATACTTTCAGAGTTTGTCGAATTTTTATTAAGTTATGAATTTTAGTTTACCTATACTTCTCTTTTTTATTAATTAAAATTTTGTAAAATTTCAATACGACTTCAAAGGCTAATTGTCTGCAATATTTGAGAGGTGTTTGCATATTTTCTGCACTATGAAAAATTAAAATTCCTGCTACAAATTAATACTTCTTTGCAACTAAAGTGCTGCATCAGTAGTTTTTTTTTTCATAGGACCGCTCTTAAGGTGTGTAAAACATGTAACTTTGTGTTTAAAGGCAATGAAAAGTGAGAAAATTAAAAACTTCGGGCATTGCAGCGCTTCAGTTGGTGGCATGGTTACATAGTTACAAAATATTAAACAGATTAGTGTGCACTTTTGTCATCATATTTTTTTTAACGTAGAACTACTTAAAATACTTGCAGTCAAAAACTTTACTTAAATAATAATGGAATATTTAATTTTTTTAGTGAAATTTAACAACATAAAAACTGATTTTTTACTAACTCTAAATTTAATATTTTTCTTAGCTACTAAATCATTTGAAAAAAGCAAGACTTGACGTGGTATCGATATTAATTTAAAGTAAAGAGTTTTTATATAACAGTGTAATTGTTTCTAGTACCTAATATCGGAAATTAACAAGTATTTTATGGTCATAAATCCATCCAAATGGCAGATGTAGGTTCAAAATGTTCTGCGAAAAACTGGCACGAAAAATTTCGTAGAAGGAAGGCGTTTACACAAAACCAATAGTAAGCTTAGACCAACATTTACATTATTTTCAATCGTGCCTGGTGGAAAAGAATAAACATATACATACACTGTGAATATTCTTAATCTGCTCGATTTCCGGTATTAAGCCTTCGTCATTGATTATATTATATATTATATATTATAATAATTGCTATGATAGGCTACAGTTCGAGCTACTCGAGTAGCTTAAGTAGCTCAAGGAGCGCGAGTAGTTCGAGTAGTATATAAGCTAATATCTTTCATATTTGAAAAAGATAAACGTACATTTCACTTGGTTCAGACTGTTCTATTAGCGTGGGCAAATTAACTGAAACTTGTAATAAGAGTAAATTTTCAGATATGTGTATAGAAAATGTCTGGTCTTTTTCGAGTAGTAATTCAATCGTGCCTCAAATTTATCCGGATTACTTTGAAATTTCAAGGGCGTTACGTGTTCACATCTTATACTTTAAAAAGTATAAATTTGTATTCCTTAAATATTTTCCAAATGGATATTAATTCTCAAGGGAGCGAATGTTTTTATATTTGTATCGAAACTGGCTTATATTTTTTGAGTAATACTTTGACAATAGTTCCGGAATTATGTAAAACTTTACTAAGATTATATTTATATATCTTAAATTACAAACAGAGGGAAATTTTTACCACGTCATCATGGAAAATTTTATGCAAAAGTAACTCAAACATGATATAAGAGCAAATTTTCATGAATTTGTATAGAAAGAGGCTGAAATTTTTTGAGTAGTTGGTCGCCCACAGCTTTATTTTAAGCGGAGTCATCTGCGAATATAGTCAATTACTTGCATTGAGAAAAGAATATTATTTTTTAATCCCTTTATTTTAACTCGTAGTGTCTGCTTGTCTGCCGAAAAACTTTAGATCCAATCCAGCTCTTGGCGACGCGTCGCGACGATGAAAAAAAAATATTTCAAAAAATTTTGACTGTAGAATTTAAAATTGTTTACTAAGACTGCAACGATACGATAAACTTAATTTATAAAGAAAGGGCGTATAATAAACACATGGGTTAGGTTTTGTTTTAATTTAAATTTGGAAGTATTCTCTTTATGTGTGCAGGAGTAATGAATTCTTTATAAAGTTATTGTGGAAAATTTTCTGGAAAATACCATCAAGATTCAAACAATAACATATTTTCAAACATTTGTCGAGTGCTACTATACCGATGTCAAAATTTTGGTGGGAACGATGAATAAAGTCGATTACAGACATTGTAGAAATCAAACAAAGTGTTTTTTAAAACACTTTTTACAAAATTTCTGACCTTTTGCGAAAATTTTTGCTAATATTTTTGTCGGAATGATTTGAAATCTTAAAAACATAATTTCCAAATTATATTCAAATTGAGACATTAATAGTTTTTTGGATTTATTTATTTACTAGCAGATTCAAGCCCTCGAAATTTTATTTTTTCATTAAATAAAGACCCTCAAAATATGGTAATCAATTATAACCAATTCACAAATCAACAAAAAAAACAAGCTCATTTTTATTACAACCACATTAACAAATTTAATAGACACACACATAGCATTGTGTAATTTCATGTATGTGTTAGTAGAAACATTAAAAGTAATTTACTCAAAACAAAGGAAAAAATTTAAAAATCTGTAAATCTGCAAATCGGCTAAAAAGAAATACCTTTCAAATAATATAAATTTGGTCAAAATCGGAATAAAACGGTAGAACAAAACATGAGTCACAAGAAATAGCCTAGCCTATTATTACTATAGATTTATTAAGTTTTATATCCCACGCAACAAGACGTAAAATCTTCAAACAATTTCAACATTTATATTTATTAAAAAAAGGAAATTAAAAATAACTGATTAACTAGTACACGAATACCATTAAATATTAAAAATAAATATAAAGTAAGAAAAATATATGTAAGAAAATATTTAAATATAAAAAATCATTATATATAATATAAGAAATTATAAATATAAGAAAAATTAAATTAAGAACTAAATTAAAAAAAAAATCATATTAGTCCGATCGCATGTGAGATGAGAAAACATCTAGTAATTAACGATTTTTTAATGCAATGCTATGCTAATATCAAAATATTTATTATTATATAATATTTCAACTGGTTAATTTAAAATTTTTAATTTTTCTTTTTTTATTATTCATTTTAAATTTTTTATTTTTTATTTTTCATTTTTCGTTTTTTATTCTTAATTTTTTAATATTTCATTTTTTAATTTTTCATTTTTAATTTTTAATTTTTAATTTTTAATTTTTAATTTTTAATTTTTAATTTTTAATTTTTAATTTTTAATTTTTAATTTTTAATTTTTAATTTTTAATTTTTAATTTTTAATTTTTAATTTTTAATTTTTAATTTTTAATTTTTAATTTTTAATTTTTAATTTTTAATTTTTAATTTTTAATTTTTAATTTTTAATTTTTAATTTTTAATTTTTAATTTTTAATTTTTAATTTTTAATTTTTAATTTTTAATTTTTAATTTTTAATTTTTAATTTTTAATTTTTAATTTTTAATTTTTAATTTTTAATTTTTAATTTTTAATTTTTAATTTTTAATTTTTAATTTTTAATTTTTAATTTTTAATTTTTAATTTTTAATTTTTAATTTTTAATTTTTAATTTTTAATTTTTAATTTTTAATTTTTAATTTTTAATTTTTAATTTTTAATTTTTAATTTTTAATTTTTAATTTTTGATTTTTAATTTTTAATTTTTAATTTTTAATTTTTAATTTTTAATTTTTAATTTTTAATTTTTAATTTTTAATTTTTAATTTTTAATTTTTAATTTTTAATTTTTAATTTTTAATTTTTTATTTTTCGCTTTCCTTTCCATATTTATTTTTCATTTTTAATTTTTCTTTTTTCATTACTAATTTTTCATTTTTCATATACATATTACTTAACACTTTTCATTTTTCATATTAAATTTTTAATTTTGAATTTTTCTTTATTCATTATTCATTTCTCATTTCTCATTTTGCGTTTTGAATTTTTTATTTATAATTTTTTATTTTTAATTTTTCATTGTTTTTTATTCAGTTTTCATTTCTAATTTTTAATTTTAAATTTGTAATTTTTTATTTTCCATTTTTTATTTTCCATTTTTCATTTTTTTTTTTCATTCTTCATTCTTCATTTTTCATTTTTCGTTATTCATTTTCCATTTTTAATTTTTAATTTTTTTATTTTTCATTATGCATTTTTCATTTTTAATTTTTCATTTTACATTTTTCATTATTCATTTTTCATTTTTTCTTTTTAATTTTTAATTTTTAATTTTTAATTTTTAATTTTTAATTTTTAATTTTTAATTTTTAATTTTTAATTTTTAATTTTTAATTTTTAATTTTTAATTTTTAATTTTTAATTTTTAATTTTTAATTTTTAATTTTTAATTTTTAATTTTTAATTTTTAATTTTTAATTTTTAATTTTTAATTTTTAATTTTTAATTTTTAATTTTTAATTTTTAATTTTTAATTTTTAATTTTTAATTTTTAATTTTTAATTTTTAATTTTTAATTTTTAATTTTTAATTTTTAATTTTTAATTTTTAATTTTTAATTTTTAATTTTTAATTTTTAATTTTTAATTTTTAATTTTTAATTTTTAATTTTTAATTTTTAATTTTTAATTTTTAATTTTTAATTTTTAATTTTTAATTTTTAATTTTTAATTTTTAATTTTTAATTTTTAATTTTTAATTTTTAATTTTTAATTTTTAATTTTTGATTTTTAATTTTTAATTTTTAATTTTTAATTTTTAATTTTTAATTTTTAATTTTTAATTTTTAATTTTTAATTTTTAATTTTTAATTTTTAATTTTTAATTTTTAATTTTTAATTTTTAATTTTTAATTTTTAATTTTTAATTTTTAATTTTTAATTTTTAATTTTTAATTTTTTATTTTTCGCTTTCCTTTCCATATTTATTTTTCATTTTTAATTTTTCTTTTTTCATTACTAATTTTTCATTTTTCATATACATATTACTTAACACTTTTCATTTTTCATATTAAATTTTTAATTTTGAATTTTTCTTTATTCATTATTCATTTCTCATTTCTCATTTTGCGTTTTGAATTTTTTATTTATAATTTTTTATTTTTAATTTTTCATTGTTTTTTATTCAGTTTTCATTTCTAATTTTTAATTTTAAATTTGTAATTTTTTATTTTCCATTTTTTATTTTCCATTTTTCATTTTTTTTTTTTCATTCTTCATTCTTCATTTTTCATTTTTCGTTATTCATTTTCCATTTTTAATTTTTAATTTTTTTATTTTTCATTATGCATTTTTCATTTTTAATTTTTCATTTTACATTTTTCATTATTCATTTTTCATTTTTTCTTTTTCATTTTTCATTTTGCATTGTTCATTTTTATTTTTCATATTTTAATATCCATTTTTCATTTTTTCTTTTTCATTTTTCATTTTGCATTGTTCATTTTTATTTTTCATATTTTAATATCTTTCATTTTTCGTTATTCAATTTTGATTTTTCATTTTTCAATTTTAATCCTTTATTTTGCTTTTTTTATTATTCATTTTTCATTTTTAATTTTTTCTTTTTCATTTTTCATTTTCATTTCATTTTTAATTTTTCATATTTTAATTTTCATTTTTCCTTTTTTTATTTTTAATTTTTATTTTTAATTTTTCATTTTTCATTTTTCATATTTCATATTTCATATTTCATATTTCATATTTCATATTTCATATTTCATATTTCATATTTCATATTTCATATTTCATATTTCATATTTCATATTTCATATTTCATATTTCATATTTCATATTTCATATTTCATATTTCATATTTCATATTTCATATTTCATATTTCATATTTCATATTTCATATTTCATATTTCATATTTCATATTTCATATTTCATATTTCATATTTCATATTTCATATTTCATATTTCATATTTCATATTTCATATTTCATATTTCATATTTCATATTTCATATTTCATATTTCATATTTCATATTTCATATTTCATATTTCATATTTCATATTTCATATTTCATATTTCATATTTCATATTTCATATTTCATATTTCATATTTCATATTTCATATTTCATATTTCATATTTCATATTTCATATTTCATATTTCATATTTCATATTTCATATTTCATATTTCATATTTCATATTTCATATTTCATATTTCATATTTCATATTTCATATTTCATATTTCATATTTCATATTTCATATTTCATATTTCATATTTCATATTTCATATTTCATATTTCATATTTCATATTTCATATTTCATATTTCATATTTCATATTTCATATTTCATATTTCATATTTCATATTTCATATTTCATATTTCATATTTCATATTTCATATTTCATATTTCATATTTCATATTTCATATTTCATATTTCATATTTCATATTTCATTTTTCATTTTTAATTTTTCAATTTTGAGTGTAGATGTTTTCACATAAGAAATATGGAAACAAAAATTAAATAAAATATAAATAAAAAATAAAATAAAAATTAAGTTTTGATGTATAAATATAGAAGAGTTACAAAACTACCTAAAATAAAAAATAAAAATTAAAAAGTAAAAAAATAAAAAAATATTAACATAAAAACCACTTAGATATTTGGTTATTCTGTGTAATGTAGAGGTTGGTTAAGAAACAATTTCTATTTGTATCGCTCGAAAATTATTTTCTTTGCTAACTTCTTCAATCATAAAGAGTAAACTATTCCATAGACGTACAGCAAATATGAAAAACTGCCATTCAGATATGAAAGTATGGTGAAGAAATTGTTATTTCTTTGGAGACTGCTAAAACGCAAATGCTTATGAAAATATTCTGGTTCTTGATTTATAATTAATTTGTGTAAAACGGTAAGTGATTTTATTTTCAGCAAGTCATCAAAATTGACACAGTAGATTTCTTTGAATAGAATGAAATTTTATCGAACCTTCTGAAACCAAAAACGAACCTTGCGGTATTGTTTAACGTCATGTTTAACCTGGTTTTACTCTTTGTATCGCATCCTGCAAAGATTTCGCATGCATAAGTTCAGGTTTAGTTAATTTAATTTTTGTTAAAAGTAAAACCCAGATTTTTTTCTCGTTCAACAATATCAATTTGCTGAGCGTCTAAATAAATGTTTGGATTTACACGTATACAAGTTAATATATTATGTAACGGAAAGTACTTGGTTTTTAGAGGGTTCAGGCTAAGACCGTTTGCAACCGCCCAATTTGAGACTCGTTTTAAGTTATTATTCTGTTTTCTACTGCAATCCTCAATTTCCCCCTTTTTGATGTTAAAGTATAGTTGTATATCATGTCAGACATTCCTACCTTGCAGTGGATTAACTGTTTAGGGAGGTCGGGGGACCAAAAATGCAACCGTGTGGAACGCCTCTTGAAACACGAAGAAACGCTGATGCTCTGTTATTTTTTCCTATTGCTCCTGAAATTTGTTTTTGAAAATAGACATCAAACATGCATTTGAGTGGAAAGTGATTGATATATTTCGAGTAATAGTAAATCAATTACACAGTTTTTTTTTATCAGAATGCTGTTTTTGTTGTTTGCTCGAATTTTTCTGCTCAGAATTGGCCAAATTAATTAAAAAGGCCACCCACACAGCGTGATTTTGTTACACTAACATATTTAAAAGTAGCTGGGGCCTGGCAAGACTATTGCCATGTGGTATTTATTAACGTTTTCCGTATCTATTCCCTAGTTTTACATGAATGTATGTCATAGGGAAAACTTTTTATGCTGGCAAACACTCTTCCACAGAAAAAATCTAATATGCCACTACCCTTAGTGACTTACTAAGGAACGTCAATCAATTCTTTAAATACAAGTCAATTCGCAGAAAACTTTACTTAACTGACTTTTTATTTTCGAGCATTTCCATCAAATCTTTTAAATCCCTCACATAGTAACAATCTTTACGAAATGTTTTTGAGAAAGTTTTCCATTGTTTAGCACGTAGTTTTCGCTATGAAAGTAAATTAATAAATCAAGTTGTTGGCATACCAAAACATGTTACACACACTCTCACAAGCAGAATGTCCATCATTTTTCTTCTTTTGGCAAATCATCCCGATGAGAAACCAAATAAATAATACCTACACCAAATCGCTATACACACACACATACGTACATATACACATACACACATACATACATATTCAACTAAATGAGTCTAAAACTTAACACCATGAACGGCAACAAACAAAAAAATACAAAGCGGAAAAAACACAAATGACCTAGTTCTTTTTTGTTTTTGTGTGTTTTTTTTTCTTTTTTTTTTGAGAACTGAAACCGAAAAAGTGCAAATACATTAATTTCTAGTGTGAACGTACGAATGTATTCGTAGACAGAAAACTTTAACTTTTTCATCTGTATATACGAATTAGGGATTCGTTATGTCGCCGCCCGAAAAGGTAAATGCATAATTTTGAATTTACTATGATTCATAAACCATGATAAATTTAAACTATTTTTTAACTGCATATTTCAACTAACAAGAAACAGTAGCAGAAAAGTTATGCTAATTTTTTTTTAATCTATAAAATTATCAATAGAAATTAAATTTAAAAAAGTTTCAACCAAGAAAATTAAATTGCAATTAAATTGGGTTCATACTATAAATTTTGTTTTTGTCAGATATTCGAGAGCATTATAAGTTTATAACTACCGAGAATACCAATGGGTAAAAACATATGAAATCAACCGAAAATATTAACATTTGTGACCTCATCACCTCCAAATTTGATAAGATTTTGTACACATGATCTATGGATCGGCACAATAATATTTGCCAACTTTCAGACATATAGCCTTCGAACTTTCAGAATTATGGCCATTCCAAGTTGGCAAAAATCAATAAAAATGCACTCAGATGCCTTAACACAATTTTTAATATCTCGAAAAGTATTCATTGCACGTTAATAATCAAGGGCTCATTTTACAGACTAAACCATGCGCCATTCCAAAAAAAATTTTTTTTCAAATTTTCGATCAAGGATAATGTAAATAAAAAAGGACTAAAATTTCCAAAGGATATTTCTCGAAAATCAATATTTTTAAAAATTTCAAAAAAATATATGTTAATTCCTATTATGTTTTGTACAAGTCTGTCAAATTTCAATGTGGAGTCTTTATTACAACATGAGTTATTAAGAAAAAAGCAGGCGAAGGTTTATGTATTTCATGAAATGTACCAAAATACAAAAAGGTGACAAATTACAAAAAGAAGGACAAATCAAATGTAACGGAACTTTTTCGACTTTTCTTTGCTTAAACTCTTTTTCTCCATTGCTAAACCTTTAATAAAAAGTACAACATAATGTATTATCATTATTAAACACTTTATTACAGCATATTTATTTATTTCTGAAGGATTTCAATTAAAAAATCTGCATCTGCCGCGTATCGCTTGACTTTAATTTTTTTTTATCTACAGGTTCAATAGAATGCAGCTTTTGAGTTCCAGGAATAGTACGCAAATCTTTAAAACGAATTTGAAGGAACCGTGCTTCTTCTTCGTGGTCTTCTAGAGTTAAAAACTCGAAATTACAGTTCAAAAGATTTTGCAGGCACCATTCATATAATTGTTTTGGAGTAGTTATTTGACCTTGTAATGGACGCTGTAAACTAGCTCTACGTGCCTCTCTCTTTACGGTACCTCCAAGACCGTCACTTGGGCCTTTTCCATGGCTTGTTGCAAAAAAATGCCACTCAGCATTACATCCAAAATCTTCCATATGATAACATAAATTGATAAAGTTATTTTTATTTTTAAACTGGGCAGCACTACCGTCTGAAAAATACGTGATTTTCTTCGGGGTTGTTTTAAACTTTTTTCTCAAAAATACATTCAGGTGGCGATGGAACAGGTGAACAGCTACAGAATCGTGTACAAGACAATCAGATATTATTATGAAGTTTGTATGTTGTGTTTTTCCATCTGATTTAAAATAAATAGCAATTGGGTATAAGGTGGCCTGAGAGTTGTTCCAGTGAAATCCCTGGACTGCATCCTGAATAGTAAAAGAAGCATTTTCTGAAAAATCGCAAACTGCTATATACTCATTTTCTTCCAAATTTGATTTTCTTTCGCTCAGATATGCTGCCTGCTGTTTTGCAATAAATGAATGAGGTAATAGTATTTCAAGTTTTTCACATAGGGAATCCACAAAAACGTCGGCTTGGCCAATCATGGTCTCCAAATTATCCCTATCTACACTTACCCATTGTTTATATGTTATTTCATCAATATCATTTTGCTCTAGTAATTGATTTAGTTTTGCTTTTAAATTTTCAATTCCTGGACACTTGTTACATTTACGTAGGTGACACTTTGAAGAAGATGGAATGCATGTCATTTGTTTCAAACAATCTTTGTAACATTCAAGCTGATAATTCGGAACACCAGCAGTTAATTTTTTTAAATTTATGGCATCAATCATCAGCTTCACATTTTGATGCTTTGTACAAACACACACGTTATGAGATCCACTCGCATTTGCTAGAATTATATTCCTCGGACGAAGTTGGCAAAACTTGGAAATACCTATTTTTATTCCATCATGTCGTTCCTTGAATAAGGCGTACATTTCTCTTAAGTTTCCAAGCAAAAGTCTTTTATTTTTCCTGACTTTTGTACCATTTTCAAAAAAAGACACGAAATCTTTCTGTCCGGGCATACACCTGCTGACGTCATCGGATTCATAAAAGGATTTTACTAAATTGCTTGTCACTGGTGAAATTGGACTTCCCATTTTTGGGTTAGGCGTACTCATCACACCCTTTGTTTCAACCAAATGCTTAACTTTTCGCGCGATATAGTTTGTAACCAGGAATTCTTCCTCAATTTTATGTATTGCCCAGCTTTTTGGTAAAATTGTTAGCAGTTGGATTTTCTCGCTATTTTTTTTTGTTAATGTTTTAAACTTTTCTTTTAATTGTTCTATTATTTCGGATTGTGGGCACATATGCGAAGTTGATTGTGCTGAACCGTGGAAAATTTTGTCTTGAATCGAATCACTTATTTTCCTGAATTTTCCATCTCTGTACCGTTTTTGATGTAACTTCTTCTTTTTTATCGGAGATTGTTCCAGATACGGTAAAGATTGGTTTAATTTTGAAATAGCAACTTCTTCCGTGCCTGACGCAATGTCATCTTCTTCCGTGCCTGACGCAATGTCATCGAAAGTATCTACATTTTCGTTTATGTCTGAACCTTCTTCCAAATTAGATTTATTAGATTTCTTCAGATGCGAAAATTTTATTCTACATGTCCCACAAATTTTATTTGAGATCGTAATGTTTTTATCCTTAGTATACTGTAGCATCCATTCTTGGACTTGTCTTAAACTTTTATGCACCCAGTGTGACCGGATTTTTTAAAAGGATTACAGCAAAATGTTGAATGGAATGGCATATTTTTTTTTTAAATACCACAACCGAATGAATTGTGCACGACTTTTTTGTATTGACAATAATTATAATTTATTTAAATATTTAGTCTGTTTTTTTTTGTTTTTTCAAACGATCAAGTCACTTTAATACTATAACACTTTGATGTTTAGCACTTATGAAATCTAGTATTCAACTGAAGTTTGACTTACAGTCTCTGAACGATTTATACTGTTTTTTTTGGTACAAAAAATAGATTACAGGTAAAAAATACACGCCTTGCTTTTCTTGAATTGGAAAATTTGCGTGAACTACGGGTCATAAAATGTTTTTTAAATAGGGACTGAATTTGCTACTGCCAATAAGCCGACCACAGGTCATAAAATATTTGTAAATTTTTTGTGTGAACAGGCAATAAATATTTCGTCTAGGTTGTAAAGTCGAAAAAGTTCCGTTACATTTGATATGTCCTTCTCTTTGTAATTTGTCACCTTTTTGTATTTTGGTACATTTCATGAAATACATAAACCTTCGCCTGCTTTTTTCTTAATAACTCATGTTGTAATAAAGACTCCACATTGAAATTTGACAGACTTGTACAAAACATAATAAGAATTAACATATATTTTTTTGAAATTTTTAAAAATATTGATTTTCGAGAAATATCCTTTGGAAATTTTAGTCCTTTTTTATTTACATTATCCTTGATCGAAAATTTTGAAAAAAATTTTTTTTGGAATGGCGCATGTTTTAGTCTGTAAAATGAGCCCTTGATTATTAACGTACAATGAATACTTTTCGAGATATTAAAAATTGTGTTAAGGTATCTGAGTGCATTTTTATTGATTTTTGCCAACTTGGAATGGCCATAATTCTGAAAATACGAGAGCTACGACACTGAAAGTTGGCAAACGCTATTATTATGTTTAACTTTCCCTTCGTACCAAAATTCATCCAATTCGAAATCGGTGCGGTCAACTCATTGGTTGATTTCATATGTTTTTACCCCAATATAACTTAGAATCACTTTCTGAGTCGATTTAGCGATGTCCGTCCATCCGTCTCTGATTCTATCCATATAGGTATCCATTTAAGTCTCGTAATCAAACTACTGGTGTTACATACTAGTATGCGCTGTTGTGCTTCGCTCCGACTTACCAAAATTTATGGATATAAGTTTATGATTCGCGAAGCCTTCCCTATTATCCTACTCCAAATATATATGGTATAAAATATCTACTTGTATGGGGAGTGAGACGCCCGCTGGTCCGATCCCGCTCAGAGCAGAGTCCAGCCCTCAATATTCGAGTGCAAATTCTTGGAAATTTAATTTTTCATTTAATAATAATTCAGTTTAATTTTTATTAAATAATAATTTTGAAGGAGCCTAAAGGTATGCCAATCAATTTCAGCCAATTCACAATTCAACACAGGGATTTTGATATTTGTAATAAACACACAAATAATATGTGTTTGATGTATGTGTTAGTAGACACTTTAAATGAGCATTACTCCAAAAAATGTTCCAGACGGTGCAAATCTGTAAATCTGGTAGACAGCTTAAAAAAGCGCCTTTCAAATGGGGGATTTTTTTTTTCAAAATCGGTTCTTATTTAAAGTTATTACATTGGTCGCAAGAAATCGCCTTGCCTATTAATATTGTAGATGTACTCATACCAAGTTTGGCGACTTTTACTGTTGTAAGTAGTACTCCAGATATTTGATATTAAAAATTCACTTTGTCTGAGAGGTCCTCTTGATATGTCAAAGAAATTTATAGGCTATGTTCCTTTTTATATTCATGCTCAGAAAATTTCAAACAGATCTTGCAAAGGTGTTTTTTATACCTTTACTTATTCCATTGTGGCTCAAAAGGCCTTCTTAAGTTCACTTAAAATTGTTCTATGTATTTTTGGGCGAACAGAGCGCCGACTTCTTTGGGGATTCAATTCCAAGGTGGCTCTCGTAACGCTAACAATAGGTTTACGGGGAGAATGTCCTAACCATCCCCATTTTCTTTTTGTTATTTGACGAATTATTGGTTCTGCCTATGTTAGCCTCCAGAGCTCTGTGTTCGTGATTTTATTTGGCCAAAACATTCAACATATTATTCGTAGAAACCTGTTTATAAATACTTGTGCTATAGTGTAGATTTTACGCAAGCTTTTAATATACGGATCTTCGTGTTTTGTGATATTTGCGGCACGCCACATTTAATTTATGCTGACCTTGCTTTTCAGTCTGCTATACACATCTTCCTCCACACCACCATCAACTTACATCATGTAACCCAGGTAATAAAAACGTTTTACAAATTTAATCATCAGGTGTTGTATTTTGAATTTGTCATCGGTGACGTTATTAATTCGAATTGCATGTTTTTTTCAAGCTACATTTCTAAACCAATGGCCCTTGCTAACTTGACTAAATTTTCCACTTTGCTTTCCATGTCGTTGAATTTGTGAGAAATGAGGCAGATATCATCTGCGAATTCCAAGTCGTCCAGATGTTTGTAAAAGCCCCACACAATACCCCTTTCCTTCGCGCATAGTTTTAACATTATCTCATCAAGTACATGGCAAAAAGCAATGGAGAAAGAGGAAAACCCTGTTCCACCCCTGTGTTTGTGCAGAAAGATTCACTTATCATCCCATTGTGACGAACTTGTAGTAAGGAATTGATGTACTTAACCTTACTAATTTGGATGGTACGCCATTAGCTCTTATCATTTGCCCAAGCATCACGAATATATGGTTGTAAAATATTTGCTGATATTGCAGGATTAGCCTGAAGAGCTCTGGCGGAATGCCATCTTCCCCAGCTTGGGCGCATGTAATTCATCGAAACTTTGATCATAGTCAGCTATTATGTGATCAGGAGTTGTAGGTTCTACGAAAAAAGATTATGTGATTTTTACGTTGTTGTCTTCGGCGATGTTTCTAATGCTTTCGATATGTTGCTTACATCGACGAGTTTGATCATCTAGGTTGGTAAGTAGCTGACCATTTTTATCCTTTATGGCACAGTTGCGGCTCATCTTTTGATTCGAAAATCGACCCATTAGTTGATGGAGCTCTTCATATTATTCGCTCCTGCAGCTGCTTCTGCTTCAATGGCTATGTTTACGACGTATTTTCTTTTGTGCTTTCGGTCTGATGTCTTAACAGCCCTTGCTACAGCGTTGTATTGTGGTTTTAGATTTGTGTTTTCCGATAGCTGTTATCCAAAGGTGTAGCCTGCAGAGACTTATTGGCATCTAAGTTTTCATAATCAATTCTTCCTACGAAGTTTTTATTCTATTTTAAATTTTCTTATTTTAATGCTTACTGATATACAATTTCTTTTGTTTTTTCTTCGGTGGAAAAACTGTCAAATATTTCGGCGATCCTAGTTTGGCGCAAGTTACATATAGCTGCCCAAGAGTAAGGCATGGCTTTTGCAAACTAAATTCGGTAACTCTTAAAAATTGGTCTTGAATTTAGAATATCGTTTCGAAATTTTTCTTTTAGCGATTTTCCATTTTGGCAATTTTTGATTTTTTTTGGCGATTTTTGGTTTTCAAATTTTTTTTGGAGATTTTTGTCTTTCATTATTTTCGGTTTTGCCGATTTTCGATTTTGTGATTTTCGATTTTGGGGATTTTTTATTTTGTCGATTTTTGAATTGTCGATTCCACGACTGCTCACATTGGCAATTAAACTGGTAAATTGTCAAAAATTTCAAGATTGCATAGCACTTCATATTTTTTTGGATAGGTGGTACCACACCCACTAAACTATAATATTAATAGGCAAGGCGATTTTTTGTGGCCGATATAACTTTGTCAGTTTTAAAATGATTTTGATTACGCATACCTCATTATAAAGGTATTTGTTTTTAGCTTCCCACTAGATTTACATATATGTACCGTCTGGAACATTTGTTTTGGTAAAATCCATTTAAAATTGCTACTAACACATACATAAAAATATACAATGCTATGTATGTGTTTATTAAATATGTTAACGTGTTTGCAAAAATTTTATATGAAAAGCTATCGAATTTTATTATAATAATTGCTTATCATACGCCCTGTGTTGAATTGTAAATTGCCTAAAATTAGTGGCATACAAGGTGGTTCAAATACCTTTACGCTCTTATTTCAAATATTTATAATTGAATAAATTTAATGAATTAAGTTGGAAACACAACTGGGACGAACGACAATTTTTTTGTTCTGAATTTAAGTTCCGAATATTCGTCGTTTAAAATAAAATACATTTGTATATATGAAAATGCACACAATCAATGCGTCGAACGAAATACGTAGTGCCTAACGAACTCTGCGATAGGTTTATTTCTATTTCTTACGCCGACGAACGACGAATTGGTGTAGAGTGGCCGCATTTTATTTTAGTTTTTCAAATGTTTTAGTAAATAAAGTTATTTTTGTCTTTAAGAATTGTTTTATATTTATATTTATTAGTTAAATAAAATCTATTTTTAAATATATAATTTTCTTTTAAATAGTTTTTTGTTAACAATAACTCTTTTTCGTTTAATGCTTCTTTTTTTAAATATGGTCACACTATCAGCTACAACAAAAATGACGTAAAACTAATTTATTAATGAAAATTTATGTAACTTTTTCAGACTTAAAAAATTAAACGCTGCCGTACAAAAATAAAGGCTTTTACTATCGTGAATATGATGTTTTCAATTGTAGTAACTCGTACA
Source organism: Cordilura impudica (assembly GCA_963682025.1). NCBI lineage: Eukaryota > Metazoa > Arthropoda > Insecta > Diptera > Scathophagidae > Cordilura > Cordilura impudica. Next base: position 45,221,890 of record OY821520.1, on the reverse strand, counting down.
ATGTTCAAAATTCTTTTATTCATATCTTTCCAATATTTATTCTTATAAATTACAAACAATTTCAAATGGCGTTACAGCTGTTATATGAATTCGTCGAGCTGTGCGGAATTCGTCGTTCGTCCCAGTTGTGTTTCCATCTTCAAATAGATTAAAAAAAAAACATTGAAAGAAACAAATTGAATGAAACAAAAAATTTCATAGAATTTGCACTCGAATTTTGAGGGCCGGGCCGGGCTAGACCACACTAATATCTGCTGGACTGGTACAAGGTGTTAAGGCTTTCCCTTTTATAAAACTCCAGTTTACTGATAATACTTATGTACGAACGGTGCCACGCCCAATGCGGTGCCCTCGGCCATTTTTTCTCGACTAACATGAATATGGGCTCATGCAAAGTCCCAAGGCTCTCACTATTTCAGTACTTCAAATATACGACTTTTGGTGTTGACTTTGCATGGGGGTACCACTCCCGTTAGTATGATCCCGCCCATTTTTTGGCCTACTACTGACATGAATAATAGATGACTACAGAAAAAATGTATAGCTTATAGGTCCTTCCAGATACACAGATACTCTGCAAATATTTTATGACGCTCCCATGGGGTCTAGCCTAAGACACAAACAATTTTTTCCTTTTATATATATTGATTAGAGTGGGTAAATTAATTATAATCCGTGGGCTCATGGCGATTCTGGTACTATCGGCCATAACAAGTATATTTGCTTAAGGAACCATAACTCTAAAATCATTTTCGAACCCTCTATAGCCCACATAAAATTATGTGGCGTACCCATATACGACATAAATCGATTTTTTCATAGAAATTTTGGAGGGTTCAAAAGTGATTTTAGAGGTTCGGTTCCGTGGAAATTTTTGCGGCCCCCTACAATTTGACCCACTCTAATGTGCATAGTTTCAGAACTCTTGTTGTCATAGTACTCAAGATATAATATGTTAAAATTGGATGTTAAAAGTTCACGACCACTTGATAAATCCAAAAAATATACCCAATATTTCCTTTTGTATAGGCGCTTATCTGCTGTAAATATTTCAAGACGGGCAAACAAATGTACAAACAAACATACAAAACTCCATTTTTATATCGAGATTAATATTATTCAATGACACTAAAGATTGTCCTGAATTTTTTTCGATATAATTTTACTTTATTAATTAAAAAAATACAATCTAAAAATTATATTAATATTTTGAAATTTTCAGATTCATTTCCAAGCTTCCATTAAGGTTTGAAAGTGGTTTTACCGATTTTGTTTATGTCGGTTTTCAATATTGGTCCTGATGTTGTTCTAAACTTTGGCTCAATATCTTTCAATACTCTGGTGCACATTTGATTGATTCATATATTTCTTTGTGAAATCCATTTTTTTACTTTTGAGTAGTTATAATATGAGGAAGTCAAATCAGCTCAAGATATAATTTAAACATTATGATCTTAAATGAAAAATATTTATAGTGTCGATAACAAGTGCTGAAGTTCGCTTTTGTGTACGTCTTCTTATCACGCATTTCTGAGCATACATTGCACAGTACAACATTCAAGGGGGGGGGGGGGGTGAGAAATTAAAACTGAGGGTTAAAGTAATGGGCCAGTATAGTAAAACCTCCATAGGACTGGGTGTTCTCAGACTTTCTAAATTTTTTTCCATATCTTGATGTTTGTTTGCTTAGTTTTTCAGCTATAACTCAAGAGCCGTTTATGGATTCTCATTTCTTCCTATTTTGCAGCAAATAGCATTAGCAAATCAAGTTGGACTTATTTTGTCGCATGAAATCTTCAAAAAAAACTGTAATTTTTGATCTTCCTGTATAATTTTTTTTTAATAACATAACAAATTCTGGGTGTCTGATTAATTTTTATTAGTAGAGTAGAAGAGATGTAAACGTATGAGCGATATTTTGAATATAAAATCAAACATACATACTTATGTCAGTATTAATAGTAGTATTAATAAAAATTGTTTATATAAGCCTTAGCTACAATTTTGCTAAAGAGTGAAGGGAGAGACCATCAATGATTCTTGAGTTTAACCAAATAAATAAAAACCTATTGGAGATTTTACTATACTAGCTTAGTACTTTCTACCTGACCTAGAAAATGTTCCATAGTGTTATTTCATACAAAATTTTGTATAATTTTCTATATCTTGTTTTGATGCTTCTATTTTGCTCTTCTGACACTTCAGACCCTTTTGTCTGCTTACGGGTGTTTATTCCATTTCGCTGCTTACTTGTTTGAAATTATTCAGCTAAGTATCTAACCAACAAACTTCGATTGTTCGGTTCAAACATATATAGTGTAGGTTTGGTATTTTTTTTTTTTTTTGAAATTTTAACTAAAGGTTTTGTTTTTTTTTTTTTTATTTGATTCTTGCATTAAAAATAAGTAATTTTAAGAACGCAGATAACAGATTCTCAAAAACTATAAATGGAATTTTCTTTATTTAATTTAAATTAAAAACTCAATTTAATTCCAACATTATTGAATTATATTTTTTTATTATTGAGACTTTTAGCAAAATGTGGTTCGCTATGGCTGAGACGTATATCTGTGAAAAAATTTCTAACTTTGCTCTTCATTTCGACAGATTTACGAAGATATTTCGAAAAAAAAACAATAAGTTTGAATCGCGATGAGCCCTTGGAGATTTTTGCGGCCCTCTATAATTTAACTCACTCTAATATAGATGTATATAGATTTCGAGAAATTTGTTATATAAAATTTTATCTGCCACATGATTAATGGTATTGGTGAAAACCGGTTCATGTTCAAATTTAACCTCCGTACAAAAAACCCATATCAGAACGATTGAAATGATCCTAATATCCAGATTATCATATATATATCGATGAAATTTGGTATATGTGAGTCCATTATACCCACTAATCAGTTGTCAAAATAACACCCATAGTTTCCATATAAAGCTGACCGTTATTCACTTTAATCTATCAAAAAACAAATATGCTCCATACGTTTTTTTTCTAATGGTGCGTTGTAGAGCAAAAGAAAGTACTAGATATATTTCAAAAATTCATAACTACAGTGGGGCCAAATCACCACATTCGATATTGAGTAAAATCGATCGAAATTCCATATTTTGGTTTAATATTTTAAGAAGACGGTCAAACGCTCGACCACATTTCGCTTTTTTTCTTAACCAGGAGCCATAATTCATCAATTGTGAGAAAAAAAAAATTATTCTTAACATTTCATTTTGGGAAATAAAAAAATGATTTCGATTAAAAAATTTCGATAATGAAAGCGGTGATTTGTCCCATGTATTGTTAATTGGACCGGCTTCTGGTATTTCAGCCTTCATCAGCGATTAACTTAACATTGTTATAATTGTTTTTATGTTATAATTGAATAGATTGTCTCTATATAAAATTTTTCTACTTAGGGCGGCCGTGAGGATTGAACCTGCATCTATCTCATATACTTGCACTTTTTGGTCAGCACTTTAACACACTCACCTAAAGTCAGGCCTACGAGGAGTATGGTTGTTGAATCAGTTATCTTACCATACAGCTTTTAATTCCTGTCCAAGCAAACTATCGTCATTTTTGAATTTTTTAATATTTTTGCATATATATTTCTAATGTTCACTATTCTCAGTTTCGTATGAGTTGCCGTATGTGATTTACGGTTTGTACATTCTACATATTGCACTTTTTACATATATTTGAGATGATGCTCCATATTTATTTTTTTTTTTTAAATTAATTTACATACATTTTTGAGAAAAGGAAGTGACTTTAATAAATATAGACATGATTGTTCCATTTTTGACCTAAGTATTTTTCATATAAAAATAACATCACATATAAACTTTTTCATATCTGCACGCCACTAATTTATAACCACAGCACTAATATTTGGCTTACAATTATTTTCTATACCCAGTTATTGCCTCAGCAAAATTGGATCCAAGACCCTCTCTTGAAACGCATAGGATAGGATATTATATAGTCGGTCAAGACTGACTATAACTATCTTACTTATTTATTTATTTATTTTATTACATGACTCCGCTACATTGGAGCCATCCATATGTTCACATCCACTGCTTGCAAATACACCATCAATTGTTCGTAACGTATGCAGAAATATAATGCGTATAGTAAAACGGAACTAAACAGCAGCCAGTTAAAATATTCAACTAGGCATTAAGCAAAAGGAAATATTCACATATACTAACACATACATCACAGCTTGAGCAGACAAAATAATACAAAGAATATACCAGCCAGACAGATACATAAAAGAAACAACAAAACAAAAGATAAACAAGACATTTATGAAAACAAGACAGACATAAAAACAGACAAAATGGCAAATCAAACACAATAACAAGAAAAGTAAAATATGAGGGTGTAAGAAAATTATCTATAAAAACTTTATGTCTCAAAATAATAAAGTTTGTATATAGGTCACAAGCACCTAAAGGTAACATCAAAAACTTCACGTACTTTAAGGCTTCAAACAAAGAAGAAAGTTTAACATTATCCTGGCTACATAAAATAAATAAAAATCATAAAAAAGATGTTTGCCAATGATATGAAAATACTATAAGGTTAAACAGATATACCATGAAAATTAAATAAAATAGGAAACACAATATTTTTTTATGGTAAAAAAAAAACGCTAATATTCTCTAAATTCTTTTTAATAGTACTTGTGTTTTTTCTGTTAAATTCGTTTTTGGTTTTATAGTCTCCAGAGTGTAATAAACTTGATCTTAAATGTGTCATGGCAAATAGAGAAGAGAAAATTTAAAATTAAGGTGTCTTACTGAAGTAGCCGAATTGTAAGGGGGTGGGTCACATTTGTGGCTACTAATAAAATTCAAAGGACAGTGAATTTGAAATATCAAACATTTAACTTAAATAGATTAAATGTCAAATGATTCACTAAGGTCTATGTTTACGATAGAGACGACAAAGACTGAAAGAACAAGGGAATAGATGAGTACTTCATCAGATTTCTGGAAAGCCAGTCTTATAGTTCACTTATTTTTTATTATTCAAAACTAATATTTTCTGATGATGATGATGATGATGTTTGCTCGGTTTGCCTCTTAAAATCAATAAAACTAATTAATAATATTATTTTGGATTTACATTATTATATTTATCTAATACTTCGGCTAAAACCGTTAGTCATCAGCAGAAATATTTTTAGTTTGTTAGCAAAATCAAAATAGAAATAAAAATATAAAGAAACACAAAATATTTCCATTAGTTTTGATTAATAATTAATGAATCAAAAATAATAACTATTAATCAAAAGCAATCTATACTAATATAATAAAGAGGTAATGTGTGTTTGTTTGTTTGTTTGTTTGTGTGTAGGAGGTAATCTCCGTAACTACCCATCTGATCTTCCTGAAATTTTCATAGAGTCTTATTGCGGATATGGGAAGTGCTATAGGCTATAACTTTTTAAATATTTTTGGTGGGCGTGGCACCTCCCACACAAAGTAAATTTTTAATATCATATACATATATTGAGTACTATGATAGGGAGAGCTTTGCAAATTTGTGCGAGGTCACCAATTGTTAATATTAGTAGCAACTCCAGAAATGGGCGGGATCGGATAAGTGGGCGTGGTACCTCCCATACAAGTAATAGTTCAATATTATATATCTCGAGTACTGTGATAGAGAGAGCTTTCCAAATTTGTCTGATGTCACTTATTATTAATGTAAGTAGTCGGACAAAAAATGGGCAGTATCGGACCAATAGGCGTGGCACCTGCCATACAAATTAAATATAAAGTGCCATATATCTGGAGTACTGTAATAGTGAGAGTCTTGGGACTTTGTGGGAGCCCATAAGTTATTCATTTGATTAGTTAGACAAAAAATTGGCGTGATCGGAGCAGTGGGCGTGGCACCGCCCATACAAAGTAAATATATGATATCATATAACTGGTGTGCTAAAAAAGGAAGCTTTGACACTTTGCACGAGCCTATCAGATATTAGTATGTGTAGTCGAACAAAAAATTGGCGGGTTCACAACAATGGGCGTGGCACTCCGCATGCAAAGTAATTATTTAATGTCATATATCTGGAGTATTGCAAAAGAGAGAGCTTTGTGGCTTTGCGTGAGCCCATAGGTTCTTTGTCTGATTAGTCGAACCAAAAAATGGGCGTGATCCGAGCAGTGGGCGTAGCACCGCCCATGCAAAGTAGATATCTAATATCATATAACTGGTGTACTATAAAAGGGAAAGACTCGACATTTTGCATGACTCCATCAAATATTAATGTGAGTAGTCCAATAAAAATGGGATTAGTGGGCGTGGCACCACCTATGTAAAAAGTATGAAGCACTACGAAAGCGACAGTCTTTTGACAAGTTTATTAGTTATAAATGTGATTTGTTGTGGAAGATATATCGCCAAAATCAAAAATCACCAAACCGAAAAATCGCGAAAAATAAAAATTGCCCAAAAAAAAAATATTCAAAATAAAAAATGGGCAAAATCAAAAATCGCTCAATAGAAAAACTGCCAAATGATATTCTAAGTTCAAGGCCAACAGTTAAGTGTTGCCAGATCTAATATGAATAATCCATCTTCTTCTCATGGGCAGCTACATGTAACTTGCTCCAGGGTAGGAACGCCCAAAAATCTGATAATTGTTGTACCGAATGAAAAAACAAAAAACATTGTATATCAGCATCAGCAAGCATTGAAATAGAAAAATCTATACTAATAATCTATACTAACATAATATAGAGGTAATATTTGTTTCTTTGTTTGTTTGTAGGAGGTAATCTCCGTAACCACTCATCTGATCTTCCTGAAATTTTCACATAGTCTTAATATTTTTTAAATATTTTTAGTGGGCGTGACACCTCCCATACAAAGTAAATTTCTAATATCATATATATTAAGTACTATGATATAGAAAGCTTTGCAAATTTGTCTCAGGTCATCTATTATTAACATGAGTAGTCAGACAAAAAAATGGGCGGGATTAGATAAATGCGCGTGGTACCCCCCCCACAAACTTTATATTAAATGTGATATATCTGAATTACTGTATTAGTGAGAGCCATGGAACTTTGCGTGAGCCCTTTCATAACGAATCGGAAGGGGGGGGGGGGGAGGGGGAGGGTGTAGCGAAGCACACCGGGATACATAGTAACTTATATAACAAAAAAAATTTAATCAAAGTGTAGATTTTTGTCTTTATTATTTTGTTTTGTTAACAATTTAAAAATATTTCTGATGATGACCAATCTGCTACTTTTGATTAATAATTAATCGAAAATAATAAAAGTGTTTTGTGGTTTTTATACCCTATACCACTATGTGGTTTGGGTATAATGACTTTGTGCTGCTGTTTGTAACAACCAAAAATATTTGACCCAGACCCATCTTTAATTATACCGATCGAATCAGAATCACTTTTTGAGTTGATTTAACAATGTCCGTCCGTCCGTCCGTCCGTCCGTCCGTCCGTCCGTCCGTCTGTGTGTCCATGTAAACCTTGTAATCAAACTGCAGGTCGCAAATATGAATATATTTGGATGAAATTTGGTATATAAGCTTTTATCGGCCATGGGATGAACGCTATTGAAATTGGTGGGAATCGGTCCATGTTCAGACCTAGCCCCCATAGAAATTACCCCTATGAAATCGACATAAATTGCCATAAGATCCAAATTGTCATATAGATCTTACTCCAATTGGGTTTGTATGCATTCATTACATCCATTAATGAGTAGTCCAAAAATGATCCCTTTGGCCCCATATAGAGCTGCTTCCCGATATTCACTTAAATCTATTAAAAACAAAAATATTGCATTGATTCTTCTCAAATTTTGTTTGTATATGTTTTTGCAAAATACAAGAGACGTTACCAACCATGGTCAGGATCGGTCCATTTTTGGACCTAGTTCCCATATAGATATAGCATCCGATATGAAGTTTTTCATATCTGCAGCCAAAAAAATGATAAAAATCCCACTCAAATTTGGTTTTTACTTATTTTCTATGTCCAGTTAGTTGGGCCTAAGAGATAGGGTTTCTAAACGCATGGTATAGGGTATCATATAGTCGGTCTAGACCGACTATAATTTTCTTACTTGTTTGTTTTGTATTTTTGCTTTGTCAACATATTATTTATTAGTTTTATTAAATTAGACTAAAGCTGTTAATCGAAATATTAATTTGATGTAATAAAAAAAAAATAACTCATAAAAACAGTGTTTATATTACGCTCCTTTTCTTTATATTTTATTCATGTAATTAAGTACTTAATTGACTAAAAATTAAATATGTCTTGAAAAATATCTATGTCAAAAATATCAATCTCGTTAAAATTTCGAAAAATCCAAATTGTACCATAATTAAATTTTGGCAAACGAAAACTTTTTAGATCACGTGAAAACGGTTAAAAATCGATCTAGAATTTTGTCGGCAGACTAGCAGACCCTACGATTTAAAATAAAAATATCTCCCAAAACTTTACACATTGTTAAAATTTGTTCGATTATACTGTGTAGCAAACACTTTCTTTTTTTTTAATGGGTTATGGTTCTATAATACTCCACTCATATCGTCATAACTTGAGGATAACGTGAACAAGGAGTTTTAACTTGTATTACATATAATACATGGTTATGTTTTATATGGGAATTATTCAGAATGAAATAATAAAAAAAAAATGTTTGTGTAAAATTTAAATTTGTTTTTTTTAATTCATTTATAGATTTTGTAACACGACTCTTAGCATTTGTAACCGATCTGACTGGATAACCTTTTACTATAAGTTGGGTTTTGATATCTTCAGTAGGTGTTGTATGGTGGAGACCTTTAATAACAATTCTATATGACCTTTCTTGCTTTAATTGATATGTATGGAAATTAATATTAGAGCATCAACAGACTTGATCATTAAACGAACCTGACCATCCATTAAAGACTTATAGTTAAAATCAGAGCCTCTTTCATTGTTTTTCGTTGATCTAGACCCCAACCCAAGCAATAAATCAATTTATGATTTAAAACATATAAATAATGGTATCGTTGAAATTGAGCCACCAATCAGAACAAGCGAATTAGTTCAATGCCATCGTTGCCAACAATTTGGACATACTAAATCATATCGTAAAAAACCATTCAGATGTATAAAGTGTGGTCTGGATCATTCAACTGTTGAATGAAAAAAATCTGCAGAAACTCCACCTCACTATGTACATTGTTTACTGAATCATACAGCCAGTTACAAAGGTTGTAAAGTATATCAAAACCTTGTTGCAAACAGATCTAATAGGCAAATAATTTTTTCAAATACTCAAAGAAATACCATTTTTAGTATCAATCCTACTGAATATAAAGAATTAAATGATGCTACGGATGGATAGACTTGAAAGAATGATGGAAAATTTAATGATTATGATGTCAATGTTAATGACAAAACTATGCAATTAAATATAAGAATAGTAATATGGAATGACAATAGGCTTTCTAATTGTGCAAATGAAGTTGAAATTTTCCTTAACAGCAATAATATTGCCATAGTTCTAATATCCGAAACACACTTTACAAAAAAAAAACACTTTTTTAAATAAAAAAATATGATACTATTACTGCTAATCGCCCGGATGATAGAACTCATACAGGTGCAGCTATTTTAATAAAATCTAATATAAATTATGAAATATTAGTCCAATCACAAAACTTTTTTTACAAGCATCTGGTGTTAAAGTTACTTATGATTTATTTCCCACCAAGACACGCTGTTAAATGTCAACAATATGAAGAATTTTTTAAAAATATTGGTCAAAAATTTATTGTTGGCGGTGATTTTAATGCCAAATATCCATGGTGGGGATCTCGTCTTTCAAACCCAAAAGGAAAGGAGCTTTATAAGTGTATTGTAAAAAACCATTATTCATCTTTATCAACTGGCCTAGCGACCTTACCAAAGTACCAGACCTTTTGGATTTTATTATTTATAATGGCATACCACGATCTTTTTAGGATATCACAGATAGCGCTGATTTGAGTTCTGATCACAGTCCAATAACACTGTGGAACAAATTCAGGTTAGCAAAAGTTAGGTCGATTCTGAGAGTGAGGGGTGAAAATAGAGGATAAATTAGAAGACCCGTATCGCGGCGTTTGTTTATGTTAGTTTGAATTTTTTTTTAATCGGCTTCGAACTTTGCAGTCAAATGCGCGATTTTCAGCATATTGTTTATATGGTTTTTTGGCTATAACTCGTCGACTAATTGATATTTTTTCAATCTGTAAAAGCCAAATTATTGCTAGAGACCTGTGCAACAACCAAAATTTTCTAAAAAATTGCTTTAGAAAATTTTTGAGGTGCTTATGAAGCAAAATTTTTTTTTTCAGGCTTTTTGAAAATATTTTCTATAATATGCTTCTCAGTTTCTTCAATAAATTTCATTTGAAAAGAAAATGGTCTTATTACTACTGTAATTAATATGCAAATTTTAATTTTGTTTAAATGGTGCGTGGTAAGGAAGAAGAAAGCATATATTTCAGCCTTCATCAGCATTTCAGCCTTCATCAGCGATTTATTGAACATTGTGATAATTGTTATGTCACATATGACAACTCTTACGAAAACTGAGAATAGTGGAAATTAGAAGTATAAATGCAAAAAATATTCAAAATTCAAAAATAACGATTGTTTATTTGGACAGAGTTGTATCTTCTGAAATTAATACAAAGTAAAGCTGTATGGTACGAAAACTGAATCTAACCACACTGCTCGTAGGCCTGACTTTAGGTGAGCGCTGACCAAAAAGTGCAAGCACGAGTGTATGTGAAGGAATGGCTCAAACCTCACGGCCGCCCTAAGTAGAAAAATTTTCATACAGAAACAATCTATTCAATTAAAACATAACAATTATCACAATGTTCAATAAATCGCTGATGAAGGCTGAAATGCCAGAAACCGGTCCGATTTAGAATACAGTGCAGTTATGAATTTTTGAAATATATGCTTTCTTCTTCTTTACCACGCACCATTTTTACAAAAACTTTAATATTAGTTTAATATGTTATATTAGAGTGGTATTTTTTTTCTAGACTTTCGGATTTAAACAATATGTATTGTGAAATTATATGTCCTTTGAATGGTTAATTAATAAAATTGCATTGAAAAATTTGAAATTTTGAGAACTTTTGGGGGTTTTTTCTTTATTAGAAAAAGACGGGAAAATAGGTCCAAAAGTGGGGCGATTTCATTAAAATTTTACAGTGTTTTTTCCACTATTTTTGTATATTTTTAAAATATAATACAGAAATTAGCAAATTTGGCATCTTTTGTGGCATTTTAACGAAATTATTGAGAAATTTTGTACGGGGACTAGGTCCAAACGTGAACCGATTTCAAAAGACTTTTTAATAGATCTCGTCACTTGCCTAATGAGCCCTTATGATTCAAATTTCATCGCAATAGTATTACATTTGCTACATTCAGTGACTTTAAAACCAATTTTTAAGGAAAATTTGTATGGGGACTAGGTCCAAACATGGGCCGATTGCAGAAAATTTAAGTAGGGTTCATCCTTGGTCAAAAACACTTTCAGCACATTATCTTTATATTTGCAATATGTATAGTTGCAACATGAAGCCCTCTGTGGACCTAGCACCCTCCGCCAACACTCATTTTAAAGGTAAAGAAGTCATCTTTCAAAGTCATTTCTAATGTTGAAAATGTTTTAATTAGTTTTAAAGTTATGATTTTTGCAACGAAAAAGTCAAAGGGCTCCACTGTACGACGCCCAGGCCGCTCTAGGAACATATGGCGTAGAACAGTTCTACAAGAACTTAATATCCAAAACAAATCGTTTGACAAAATAAAAGTTGTATTTAATGATAGAATAAGTTGGAATTTCCTTGTAAAAGCCCTCTGTTCCCAATTGGAATGAATAAAGGAAAAAAATAATGTAAACCATTGCAGTAATGACAAGCTCTGCAGCAAGGGTAAGAAAAAGCTACATCAGTCCTTAAATAATACAAATAAAGCGGCTCAAGATATCATGTGGATCTACAGGGTATGCTAAAATTTAAATCTCATAAAAGAACCTTGGATTTATGTTAAATTGAGAGAGGATATCTGCATAACTATAACTCTCTGGAACCCTTTCGTAGTCATTGTCAGTATGGTGAGAATTTTCAAATCAGGAAGAAAGTTCTTATCGAGTAAAACTTTAAATTTTTTGCGTTCTCAGCACTTTGATTTTTTTTTTCATTATCTTGGTTTTTGTTTTATTAGCTTTTCACCTATAAATTAAGAATTGGTTTCTCATTTCATACATCAGAAAAATTGTAGGTAAGTCTTAAATACATAATATCTATATAAAGAATATAATAAAAATACCGATCATTGTTTGATTTAATATTAAAAATATCACTCACATCTCTTTTACTCCACTAATAAATCTATAATATTAATAGGCAAGGCGATTTCTTGTGCCGATGTAATTTTCACAAAATCGAGGTAAAGATTTTGACAAAAAATTTGTCATTTGAAATGTTTCTTTTTAGCTATTGCCCAAATTTACAGATTTTCATCATCTGGAATATTTTTTTTGGAGTTATGATTGTTTAAAGTTGCTACTAATACTTACAGAAAATTACACAATGCTATGTGTGTGTTTATTAAATATGTTATTGTATTTGTGTTAAAGTGTTGAGTTTGTTTTCATTTAAAATGAGTTGAATTGTGAAGCATACCTTTAGGGTCCTTATTAAATGAAAAAATATAATTTCGTAGAATTTGCACTCGAATTTTGAGTGCTGGAATCTGCTAGTAATTATCATATGCCCTGAATATACTATGTTATTCAAATGATTTTTTTTTTATAGATTTCATTCGATAAAATTAGGCCGGCTTGATTCGCTGAAGAATGAAATGATAAATCAACAATGGCTCTTGAGTTATAGCAAATCAAATAAGGAAACACAAATCAAGATATGGAAAAATTGTAAAAGCTTATAAAAAAAGCTTGGCCTGAGAAAGCGAAATCCTTCGAAGCTTTTACTAAACTAGCATATATTTTCACCCTGACTTGGAATTCCTCACCTCCAGAATAGCTATTGAACAAATGTTTTTATTATTCTTATTGATTTTATTCTAAATTTGTTCCTCATCCTATTTACAATGTATATCTACCACCGTAATATCCATATTCGTCTATTCTACAAAAGTAGGAATGCTTGTATTTACAGTTTTTTTATTAACAAAAAAAATAATAAAAAATATATTGGAATAAAATTCGCAAAAATTTGGAATAGATAATATTTCTGGAATTTAAATAATTAATAATCATGAGACTCGTTAGCATTGATATTACATGATTGAAAAAAAGTTTATAAACACCTTAAGAAATGTTAGATTTTATGTATTGTCGATCTTGTGTTGTAATAATAATTAGTTATTTATAGTTTCTCATGTTCTTTTTTTTCTAATGTTGAGTTAAGTAGTTGATTAAGCATGAGTTGAAGCAATAGGCAGAAGGATGCTGAAGATGAACAAGTCGCTTTGTTCGAAAGTAGCTACTCCAGCTAGCGCTGTCTTCAATTTTTTCCAAATTTATCTTACATTGCATAAAGTATTATCTTTTCTAGTATTAGAAAATGTATACATGATCTCGAACCGAACTATAAATAACTAATTATTATCACCTTAAGAAATTTTATTAAAGCTTCATATTTATAACTTTCCGCTTAAATCGCTGAAAAACCTTGAGATTTATTATTGTCATGAAATATTAAAGAGTTAGGATTCAAGCTATAAAAATAGATGACCTTAAAAATAAAAAGGGATTTCAAATCGGCAGACTGGTACGTACATACATACAAACATTTGCTAACCTAATCAAAAAGTGCATGTTAAACCATGTTATCTTTCAATCAGCAGTCATAATAAAAGAACATGTGTCCATACAGGCAATAGGTAAGTTCTATTTTTATACAGCACTACACTACACATTTATATGTATCAGATGTACAATTCCGTATTTGTTTTGATTTGTAAAACAGGTAAATGACGAAAAAACATAAAAAAATAAACATAAGGACTTGCATTCAAACAGCTGTTAAATTGTTCAAACATTAAAGCGCATGTCTAGTGAGCGCTGAATAGCCGGGGAGTAAACTACTAGAATGTCTTCTATTGAAGGCCAGAAATGCAATTTTGTATAAGTGAGAGCGAACGAAAACATTTCATTGAAGAATTTTCAATTCGACCAGTTGTGACTTTAGACGAGTTACAATTCAACGTAATGAAATAATATTGGAAAGTCTCAATGTTGATAATACATGTGCATGTTAAAGACCTCAATCAGTTGCAAACGGGCTACGAAACGATACGGTTGGGAATTCCAAAAATGGCTAATAAATGAAAAAAATTAAAACAAATGGTGTAAACAAAAATAGCAAGTGTGGAAATATAAAAAAAATAATAAAAATATAAGTGAAAATTTTAAAATAGAAATATTATAAAAATTAATTTAAAAATAAAATAATTAATTATATTTAAAGTTATTAAAACAATTTGTAATAATTTTAAATTCAAAAAAAGTTATACTAACTTATCTAAAAACTATAATGAATAAATATTTATTTAAAATTAAAAAAAGAAAAATATTAATAAAAATAATTAATAGCAAAATAGAAATTTAATTAAAAAAAATATTTTTATTTAATTTAAATAAGCATTAGGCGATAATAGTTTATAAATACCAATTTAGTTAAATTGGCTATTATGATCAATCATACATAATTTTATTTTGTTGTTTTTGTTTTTTTATTCTAAAATAATTAGGAAACTAGGAAACATCTAAATATGACCATTTTCCTTAATATTTCATTTAACATCAGTCATATGTCATGCCTTGCTTCTACGGAATTTATGTGAGATCTTGGAATTAGAGCCCTGTCATTTTAACATCAGCTGCAGATTAAGAATAATTTGTAAATTTTTATCAATCATACATCAGTTTTGTTATTTTTTTTTTGTTTGTTTTGTAATTATAAATATAATTATTTAACAAATTAACGTAAACATCTGAATATTGGCAAAAACGTTTTTATGACACCTGATAACTACCATGTTTTCTTGGTCCTCTAACAACAAAGACTGTTGATATTTAAAATTCTATGAATAAGTTAAAAAATATTTTTTTTTCTAAAATTTGTGACTTTTGAAGAGGATGGCCATCGACTTATCATAACCTGACCAATTTTGTTATAAAGAACAGAAAATGCTTTTAGTTTAAATTACTAATAATATTGCTAATAATATTTTTTTATAATCAAAAGTTTTCGAGTTATTGAGAATGAAATGATGGAATTTTTTACGCAAAATTTAAATTTATTTATTTCTAAAAAATCATGAAAAATTGACAGTGCAAAACATGACTTTTTTGTTGCTAAATCATAAAGTAAAACGAGCCATACAGCATGCAATTTTGAGAAAAATGACAATTTTTTAGTTAGTTCAGTTATTTCTAGTAAATTAGTTTTACAAAGTTATATAATAGATCGCAAATTTATTCAAATCTTTGTCTTGGTTACTATGAACTTCAGGTTTTATACTTTCTCGTCATAAGCCCTAATAATGTTGTTCCATGGACTTAAGATATCGTCAAAGTTATTCACCATGCTCGTCACTGATTTCACCGGGGTCTGACGAATTTAAGAAATGTACTTTTAGGGACATACTTTGGCCTTATATTGTTACAGTAGGTGTGACGCCTAAAATTAGCTTGACTGTACAAAAAAAATATTACAATTACACTACCGTCCAAAAGTATTTGTCCCCGCTCCACTCCAGCTTTAATTTCAAACGTACATATCTGCTTTTTAAACTCTTCTTTTACTCATTCTCTGTCTGTCTGTCGTGGGGCAGCCCCATTCCCCCTTAAACAGTTATTCTGAAACTTGGCCCATAGTCTTGTTATGACTACAGATAAATTTTGGGGTAGCCAAGCACAGTCACGCACAGTCACGGAGAGATTCAAAACTCATATGTATAAGGAAAGAAAGAGTTTTAATAAAAACTTTGTTCTTTCATGGGTTAGATTATTTCCAAAGGAAGTACTCAAATTTAAAGTCAAATTTAATAGTTAACTTTACTATAAACAATTCTTTTTAAACTATACTCTATTCTTAAATTTTAGAGCCATCAGTGTCTCCGTAGAATTTCACGGCACATTCTTGCCAACATTTGAATCAAATTTTTTAAAGTTTCTGTAGTGACCTGATTCTATGCTTCCTGTAGTTTATTTCATAGGCTTTCCTTAGATGTAGGACATGTAGTTTGATAGTTCATAGTGGCCATCCCATAGCTTTACAGGTTCCAGCTGCTTCCTTGGTCTCTTAATACCACTTACAAATTTTTTCTGCATATTTTGGGTCATCATCTTGCTGAAATATGAATTTCCGACCACAATTGTTAATATAGTGACCATGGTATGATTTTCAGGATAGCTTTATACTGAGTTTTATCAAGTAATCATTCGCTTCTGAACACCTCACAAAAACCGGCCTCTTGGAACCAAACACTTCAAACTTCGATTCATCACACCAAAGGACTTTGAAAGAATTGTTGAAAGCCCAATTTTCATATTTTTTTCCCCACTCTAATCTTTTTCTTTTATTTGATGGATGAATGCCCACTAGGCATATAAATTTTAAAAATTTTTTCAAGGAAGAAAAATGGCATATGATAGAGTATAGAAAGGTATCAACAACTGTTATATTTTTAACAGAACTGCTAAAATATTACGTTTTGTACAGGTTTTTCTTCATATAACTATATATTTATATGATTATTAATCATCCTAATGTTACAAAACCCTTTTAATGGAGCTAAGGGAAGTACCCCTCCCAGCCCAAAAACAAATTATCTTCAGAAAATGCTGCTTTAATATTAAAAAAATTTAACAAGAAATAGTTATTCGAAAACTCGCATAGTGAAATAATGATAAGTTCATATAGCCATTTGTTCTGTCATTCAATTAAAAAATTAAAATAAATATTGCTTATGTAAAAATGTTTAAGAAAAGTGCTAAACGTGTGGAAAAAAATTATAATACATGGAAAAAAAATTTAGCTAAAAATATACAATATATAAAAAATGTGGACACTCCATTGTTCAAACTATGTAAAAAGCCCGAAGTGAAGTTTGTTATTGGCAGATTTAATAGCCTTGCAAAAGAAATAAAGTGGATTACTTCCCTTGACTCCATTTAAAATCTTTTGAACCATAAGGGTACGATTATAAGTTATATAAATATCTAGTTCTATGAAGAAAAATAGTTTAAAAAAATATCTGGCTTTTTTATGAAATCACACTTGGTGCGGTATATCTTTGAACCGAAATCATCTAAAACAGTGATGCTCGTATATTACTTTAACAATATTTGCCACCACGTGGTGGTATGGCAAATTAAACTCAAAAATCAGTAATATGCCTTTATGGCCGCATTAATATAGTGAATATTTCTGGAGATGCTAGGCGATAACTTTGTTTACTTGTCGTTATTATTACATGATGCTCACGCTTATGTGCTACCCTGGGCCAATAGCTTTGATTTTAATTCGCAATTTTACCATCCAGTTCGACGCGATACTTTGAGCTCATTTGTAAGTGCTTGATTGCTTTTCCCAATTTTGTATAGGGAAATAAAATAGTTGCTCAATACTGAATGAAAGATTCCATCTGTAATTGTTTTATGACTTTTAAATGGAACTATTATTAATGACATATGGATATGTACTCATAAATTTTTGAATGGTTGTTAAGTAAATCGTGAATGATTTCTTCATAATCTGATTCCTCTCATTAACTTAGAAATTCGTAATGTCAATTGAAATGACTTCAAGGCAACTTTCTCATCACGTGATAATAATGTCTCAAATATAGGGCTTTTGAACAGTTCACGGATTTGTGGACCATAGTAAACGCATTCGGAAAATTTTCCCATAGAGAAATTTGTGAAAATTATTTTTAGTCCAAGTAAACCGAGCTTAATACGGGTATATAATGGTGGTATAATTCATTCTCATTTCTTACATTGTGAATGCCTAACGTGCTGTTGCTCCTTATCGCTAATCTTTATTTGCAGCAATTCTCTGTGTAACACCCCGCAGATATGTCAATATAGCAACTGAATGCTTTTGCTTTTCATAATTTATATTTCATATGATTCGTTTACATTCATTGGGTACTTATGGCTTCTTATTGCCATTGTGAAGAAAATCTGCTTTAAGAATTTCTTTGCTACTGTCCACAAATAATCTCCATTCACTTGCATCATGTGTTTGGCCAAGCTTTTCAAGAAGTCCAATTATGGCGCACATTGGTTGAGGTTCATAGAACGAGCGGCTAAAAATAGAAGAAGTTCTCTAAGGACAATGAAACTTGGCGCATAGGCATTTTTTGTTTGAGTCAAGAAAAAAATGGAAAAATCAAAATCATCAGCCCACTGTTACGCCCACCTCCCATACAAAGTGAAAATTAAATTTTGACCTACGGCATTGTTTTTTGGCACATAGCATTTTTAAACATTCAGCATCATTTGTGTAAAATTTGAAAAATATCCGCCCACTTTTACGCCCACTCCCATACAACTTGTATTGAAAAAGTGGCATAACTCCCTTGACTTTTAATGCGTCAACTCAATTTTCACAAAAAATTAATATTATAATTGTAGAATGGGCTTCTGAAATTATATACCTGAGCCGCCTACTTTTACGCCCACCTCCCATAGAAAAAATAAATAGAAACAAGTAAGAAAATTATAGACCGGTCTAGACCGATACCCATACGATTTTTTAGAGACCCTATCTTTTCGGTCCAACTAATTGGATATAGAAAATAAGCATAAACCATATTTGAGTGGCATTGTTATTAATTTTTTTGGCTGCAGATATGAAAAAGTTCATATCGGGTGCTATATTTATATGGGGCTAGGTCGAAAAATGGACCGATCCTGACCATATTTGGTAAAGTCACTTATATTTTGAAAAAATATACACAAACCAAATGTGAAAATAATGTGTGCAATATTTTTGTTTTTTGATAGATTTAAGTGAAAATCGGGAAGCAGCTCTATATGGGGCTCTATAGGGACTATTTTTGGATTACTGACTAATGAATATAATAAACACATGCAAACCCAATTTGACTAATATCTGTATGATAATTGGATCTTATGACAATTTGTGTCGATTTCATAGGGGTCTTTTGTATGGGGACTAGGTCTGAACATGGACCCAATTTCACCAATTTCAACATCTCTCATCTTATGGCCGATAAAAACTTACATACGAAATTGATTACAAGGTTTACATGGACACACAGACGGACGGACAGACGGACGGACGGACGGACATTGTTAAATCAACTCAAAAAGTGATTCTGATTCGATCGGTATAATAAAAGATGGGTCTAGGTCAATTATTTTTGGTAGTTACAAACAGCAGCACTAAGTCATTATACCCAAACCACATAGTGGTATAGGGTATAAAAGCATGAATAAGTAATTTAAGCATGGTCTTTTACTAATTTTTTAACATCATTATCGTACTCCAATTTTTTGATTTGCAGCTTTGAGAGAAATCTATTTATAAATGGGTCTGAAGACAGTAAAAGATTACGCGTCTTCATAAGTGGCTACACGTCCAATTCTTCGCGAGTGATGTAATCTATAGGCTCTATAGTCTTTATTTCTCGCTCCCTGAGCTTCCTCGGACAGCATACCTGATACAAATAATCAATTAAAATGTAAAAAATAAAAATGAAATCATTGGATAAGGGCCATTAAATAGAGACATACCTATTGGCAGAATATCTTCTGCTATAATTTTGCTACCATGCAGCAGAATCTTATGCACGGTTACAGGCATGTGGTACCAGCCATAGAGATCAACAAACAACTTGGCAGTATCCATGCAATATATATAAAATTTGTTAGTGTCGATCGCTGCATTACAATTTATTGCGGCCAAAATAATTTCAAATCTATGTATTAACTCTTCTTTTATGCCAATTAAATATGCAGTTTTGGCTGCATATTCGAAAAACTTTCTTGCCGTTTTGCCTTCGTTTGTTGTGTCCATACCTTGCTTCAGTGCGTCCACATTTATGCCCAGTGTCAACTTTAATCTCTTCTGAATCTCAGCTTAATTTGCTGCCATTTTAATTTTTGTGTAAGAAATGTGCAAAATGCACTCCATAAATTTGATTCTCGTATACAAGGGAGAAATACCGAATGCAATTCCTTCTTCCGAAAATTTCCTCAAAATCACCGCATCTAAATTATTCATTTTTGTGGGCTTCGCTCCACGTATGAAGCAAACCGCCATAGATGAGCTTCCAGAAATCGTAGTAGCCACTTTCTCGTCAGTCATTGTTAATTTAAATGTGTGAGCAATATTGAAGTTTCTGCTATGCAATTCAACGACAGTATTTCTTAAATTTGCTATTTCGTCATTAACACGACTGACCTCAGAATTTATAACTTCTGCTGTTTCTTGTATAAATTCAAATTTTAACGGTCGGCAAGATCTAGTTGATGACGGCTCTGTATTTCTCCAGCACATTGTTGACATATTATTATGCTCTGTGAGGGTCAATGGAAAAAATTACGTTAAGAACATATATTTATCGGAGTCATTTGGAACTCTGAATTTTTGATGGTATTCACTGTGTCCCGAACTTACATCGCAGCCGCATTTTGAGAACATTTGCAGTTCGTTGGGGAGTTCTGTCACCTCATTCTCGGATTTTGTCATCAAAATCCTGGTTACTGTATGATCTAATAACTCTTGTAGACCAACTTTGCTACAAATTTCTTGCACCTGAACATTTGCAGGACAGCATTTTTTTTTTTGGTTCCAGTACCTGATGGTAGGGTGGGTAAATGTCGCATCCAATTTCTTTAGCTGAACTGCACAAAACCTCATAGTGATGCTTTGACAACGAAGCATTAAGTATCAGCCCAAGTGACTTCTCCGGGGTTAACGCCTTAATGGATTTGTCTAAACACTCACTTTTGCGGCAGACAATATCAACTCCAATGAGGTGTTTTTACAAAAATCTTGTATCTTTGTCCTCCTTGTTCGCGGTTGGCAATCCTCGAAGGCTTTTACTGGACGTCCATGTTTAACCATATTTGAACTGCTTGGTGCTTCATTGTTTGCGGTATATTTGCACACTTTGTAAACATTTTCAGCCAATTTTCATTAAGATCAAAAAATCTGGTTTCTATGCGTCTTGCCTTTTGCCATCTATTTTTGAACTTTGTAAAAAAAGTCTTTTTCAAAAATCCAGTAAAAACTTCAACATCCTCAGCAGTCATTTCTTCATTGCTATTTGCAATGACTTTGACAGCAACATCAATATCACTGTTGGTATCAATCAATATTTCGCAAATATTTAAATAAGAATTGTTAAATTTTTCATAATTAATAAAATAAAATCTTGGTATCACTTAATAACACACCTCTTATCACTGCACTTGCCAATGTAATGTAAATTAGCATATCAATAATATTAGAAATTTTTACCCAAATGCAGAAATTTAAATCAGAAACTGTATATTACTGTTGGTATTTAATATATTACTTAGTAAGCTCTAACGGAAAAGATTTAATGCAAAAAAGATAGCAACACATAATGTGTAGTTGTTATTGCATGCAACAACATAATAAATGAATGATAACACATCACCTACTAGTCTATGGCATATAATCGTGCTTGATCTTCTATTGTTGTTATCAAACAGTATCAGTAAACAACAATTCAAATTCAATTGAAGCTTATGCTTTTTTCAACAATGAAACAAATAACAATTAACACTATTGACTAGTATGTATATTACATTATGTAATAATTTTAAATAGTTAAGAACTATGGCAACAACAACAAGCATGAACGAAAATTCATGTTTTGTTACTTTATCACTTTATAGTTTTTTTTTTTTTTTTTTTTTTTTGGAAAGGAGCAGGTAGGAAGTTTTTTTTAGCTTTTAGCTGAGACTACAAGCTGTAATTTGACATCTTGCGTTAAACAGCGCTCCGCAGCGCTAAAAAGATACAGTACACTGAAGTTGATGAACACTGAAATTTTGATGTTTTTATATTTTGTTTTACGAAATTTTTTACGTGGCACTTTTTCCAAGTTTTTTTTAATGCAAAAATCTCATCCGTGACAATTGTCCTTTATGAAAATATACAACAAAGTCAAATGATAAGTCTACTGTGATTGTACCAAAAGATTGAATATACAGTAAATTTGCATGCCATTTTAAACAAGCGAAAATATATGAAATTCAAGCATGTCTGTTCAAACAAATAATAAATATATCAGCCTAATATTACGGAATCATAATATTCAGATATCTGACAACAAAATCGGCGAACATGAAAAAATTAATTCTGGACACTCTCTAACCTATGTGTGGCGCAGCCAAATAATATTTTGTCTTTGGTTGTATAAAAATATGTTGTATAAAAATATGCTTATGCCAGTGATGGTAGACCGTTGTTTTAACATTTCTTCTCTTAAGCGAGAAGCAAGGAGCTTCGATTTTAGGGATCGACGTCTTTCATGAGATCATTTAGCTCTTACTGCATCAAAAGCTTCTGATTCGATGTGTCTGAAGTGCTATACATGCTGTGTTGCATTTTTATATTGTGTGTCTTATTTAATTGTATTTTTACATAACTTTCCAAAGTTTTTGAGACTTGCGAGAGGTTTCATATGAAAATTGAAGGTTTTTTACATACAAATCCAAAAAAAAAAAAAAAAAAAAACGAATTCATGAAGTTTGACACATATATTTTATGGGTTCGCAAATTCATTTTTCTACACAGACAGTGCTCATCTTTTTTATTGTTATTTTTTTCATAGTGTAATTCAACATCACTAATACGCCACAAAGGCCCCATGTATTGGTAGCAATAAGATTATCGATATACAAACCTTCAAAAATTCATGTTAACATCATCTGAATATTTGTTGTTAAAAAAGATTTATTTGACAAAAAATCTATGAATTTTAACAATTTTTTCAAAGAAATTCTACGCCATGAGATGTTTTTAAATAGAATTTGCATTTTTTTATTTTTATTGTCATTTAAATTGGATAACAGCGTTTGCTTAATTAAACTCTATATAAATAAACATATGTAAATTAATTTATTTGTGATTTTTTTTTTATTAATATATAACATTTGCTAATAACAATGATTTATTTAATGTAGATGTATTGAATTAATTAACACTTGTGCGTTATTGCAAACATTTACAAAGAATAACACGGTATTACAAAATGGAAAAAAATTAGTAAAATATATTCAGAACTTTTTTTTAATAGTTTGAAACGATTCTAATTCTGCGACTAGTTCCTAAAAAGTTTTTAAGGAAACAGTTTTTCTTCTCCATATAATTTTTTACATTAGTTTTCAGCTAAAATTTATTTTTCGTATTTGACGTCTAACAAACTCATCTGGAAATCCACCAAGCATAGAGTGGTTACAAAATGCTATATTTTGTATAGATATATCAAAAATAGTTATATTTTCTTTAATTTTCACTTAGTTTTGCAAAGATTGGCATCGCTAAACCAAGAATTTATTACATCTTTAGATACACAGGTTTTTAGCAACACTGTGCAACAAAAAAATAACAAAGACAACTACTATATTTTTCTCATGCTTTATGGTCCTCTAACAACAAAAACAGTCAAAATCTTAAATTCTTTGGATAAGTTTTGTTTTTAATGTCAACAACTCTCATGTTTTGTCACTTTCGATTTTTTATTGATTTCTATAAAATAAAAATAGTTCAGTTTTACTTTTCAAAACTTAAATAAAATTGCTTGATATTTCTTATAACAAAATCGGTCATGTTGTTATCAAGTTACGACAAAATTGGTGCAGCATCCTCTAACCGTACTCCTACCTTGAAAAAAAAACTTCATAATCCTACCTTTGTGTTGTTTCTACCTCTTGTATATTTTTATATTGAAATATGTAGGTTTAATTTGTGAACAAAAATTATTTTATTTAAAAATTATTTTATTTTCCATTTACCAAATATGAATAATTGTTTGGTTTCTTGCTCTCCTTTTAAACTTGGCGTACAAGGTATTATTTTCATACAACTTTCCTACGCCGAGTAGAAAACTACAACAAGCATACCAAATTGAAGTTGTCGATCCATGTATAATTTGATCCTTGTATGACTTGAAACTGAAAAGTTATTCATATTGGTTTGTACACATGATAAAAAAAAGTCGAGAAAAATGGGCAACCAAACTTTAAAAGTTTTAGAGATTTAAAAAAAAATATAGTTTTATACTGTAGAACTACGGTTAAAAAACCCAAATTTTAGAAAAAAAATATCAAAAGACCACAACATCAAAAAACAAGAAAGAAAGTCATAGTCGGTCTTAACGAACTACACGATACCCTATACCAGCATTTAAAGAGCCTATAACTTTGATCCAACTATTTAGATATAGAAAATAAACATAAACCAAATTTGAGTGGCAAGTTTTTTGCTTTCGGATATAAAAAAGTTCAATTCGAATGCAATATCTATATGGGGCCTAGGTCGAAACATTGACCGGTCCTGGCTAATTTTTTGCTAAGACATTCCAAACCAAATTTGAGAAAAATTTGTGCAATTTTTTTTGTTTTTCGATACATTGAAGTGAAGATCGGGAAGCAGCATTGTATATAACAATTCTCTTATAGGGACTATTTTTGGACTACTGATTAATGGAAGTAATAAATGCACACAAACCCAGTTTGATCGAGATTTATGTGATAATTTTGTTATTCTGGCAATTTAAGTAGATCTCGTAGAAGTCAGTTCGCGCTATGGCCGATGCAAGCTTATATACCAAATTTCATCAAAATATATTCATATATCCGACTTATAGTTGAATTACAAACTATACATGGACACACGGACGGACAGACGGATGAACAGACAGACGGACGGAAATCGCTAAAAGAAAGTGTTTCTAAGTCGATTGGTATAATAAGAGATGTGTCTAGGTCAAATATTTTTTAAGTTACAAACATCAACATAAAGTCATTGTAACCTGACCACATAGTGATATAAAGTTTTTTAGGTGTCACATAAAAATTTTTATTTTGTTGCATAGTGTAATCATTAAAATGTGTCGCACATATTGGAAAATAATAAATATTGTTAAAGGAAAAAATTTAACAGATTCTAACAAAAAATATTTTGCTATACTCAGTGACACACGTGTTTTAAATTAGGAATATATCAAAAATATGAAAATTTAAAAAAAAAGCCATACTTCGAAATATCTGGATACTATTTTCACACGAGTTTGTAAAAGTATAAGTGTTTTATACTGTGGGCGTCAAAAAAAGTAAACATCTTAGTTACTCATATTAAAAAATCTATTAAAATGAAGAATTTAACAGAAAATAAATATAAGGACTTCAAGAATTGTTTAATAATAGCTGAACTCAATAAAAACATTAAACAAAAGTAATGCTAAGCAACTAATTAGAACATTACTTAGAAAATGACCAAACAGCAAATAAAAGGCAACAGAACTTCAATACAAAAAGTACTTTTTAAATCTTTTAATATTTGGTTTATTTTCATTTGTCTCTAAGCACCTCATACAGTCTTCTAGACATCGACTCGACATGTTTTTTGATTATAGCGTAGGAGATTTTGCTACATTCTTCCTTTAGAGCCTTCATTAAGTTTGTCTTGCTTGAAAGAGCCCTTCGACTTATTGATGTGAAAACATCTATACGCGCAGGGGGGTATATTTCTATATCACAATACAATCACAAAAACAGTATAACACGTAATATGTGAGAGCTGACACATAACGCTGTGTGACTTATGATTTTATTGGTGAAAAAATTATGATATAACATTGTTTTTATGCCACTTTTTAATGCGTCATCTATGTATCACTTATATACGTCTATATTTGGATATTTTTAACGTTTTAGAGCAAAGGGTTGTTGAATTAGCTGAAATAGTTTTTGCTATAAGTGATACATAGATGACGCTTTCTGTTTGATTTTAAAAATGACATAAAAAAATCTGTAATTACTAGATGTTTACACATCTTCCCTGTGATCGGACTCACATGATATTTTTTTATATTTGGATATTTTTAACGTTTTAGAGCAAAGAGTTGTTGAATTAGCTGAAACAGTTTTTGCTATAAGTGATACATAGATGACGCTTTCTGTTTGATTTTAAAAATGACATAAAAAAATCTGTAATTACTAGATGTTTACACATCTTCCCTGTGATCGGACTCACATGATATTTTTTTCTCTGTCACGATTTTCCTACAGAAGCTCAATCTGCTTAAGGTCCGCGGACTGCGGCGGATGATCAAGTGTGTTAGGAGTCCGAACAAGTAGCCAGTCTTTAACAATTTTAGACGTATGCTTTAGAACGTAGTCCTGTCGGAAGATCCAGTCTCCAGCCATGCTTTATTTCTCGATTTTTCGTTCTTGCCATGCCATATTTTTGGGGGCCATTTCGCGCCGAATATTTCAGATTTGCTCCTATCTGTACATAATATCCTTTCCCAAAAAGATAGATCCTCATTTTTCTACCTTTTATCGAAATACATAAGCTTGCTATGATTCGCCTTGGATATGTATAGTTTCTTGCATGGTATCCTTCCATGTAGAGCTTTTCTTGTGAAGCGATCTCCTTACTGTACCCGAACTTACTGGTTTGCCAGATATCTGTTTATATTTTCTGATAATTTAGCTGCACTTTAGGCATTATATATCTTTACTTCTCCGACTACAGTTCTATTTTCGGTACCACTAAGCCGATTTGGGCATCTAGATCTCGGTATATCTTCACCCTGATAGTGTTTGATGTATGAATCAACTATTTTTTTTTTATTGTTCCAATATATTGGCAATTTTGCGAGGGGATTTACTTTTTTAAATTAAAGCTAAAATAATTTTCTTAGTATCGGACGATGTTTGCTTTCCCATAGTGAGATTAATTTCTTTTACTTCTTTTTACATATTACTAATTAGTATAAATCGACTTAAAATGATTTTTAGTACAGTAAAACACATGATCAGTACAAATTATTCTCAAAAAGTTTAGTTTTTCCCCGAAATATTAAATAACGTGAGTAAGTGTTACCACTGTTTATTTATTTTTTTTTTTTTGACACTTAAAATTTGATGCATTTTCACTTTCGAAAGATTTGTGCAATATTCTCAATTGATTTGATTTCATGTTTTATAGTAGTCAATCTCTAAATGGCATAGTAGTAAACGCCTTAACATTAATTTTTATCATAAATCAATAATAACTTTGTTAGAAGATAATTTAAAGATTAAAAATTGCTATTTACTCCTTTTTGATGCTCACAGTTTTTTTATATATACTTGGAAGGCATAACTATTACGATTTCTAAAACCGTTCAAAATTTAAAATCAGTTCAAAGTTTACTTTCCCGATAACAATTTTGAGGGTGCATTCAATATTCTAAAAATTGGAGAGTGATTACTCAACCAGGCTTACACCTTAAAAGTATATTTTCAGTGTAACACTGTGTAATTAAATAAACTGTTCATAAATACACCAGAGACCAAAAAGTCACTATGTTATTAATATTGTTTCTTTTTTTTTGTGTAGCTGCTAATTGTTTACAAAATAAAACATAATATGTCTGCAATTGTTAAAACAAAAATAATTAAAATGATAATAAATATTAGGGTGACGCATAAATATGAATTAAAACAAAGATTTTATAAAAATTTTATAAATAGTATTTAGCTACAAAAAAACTGTTGATAAACTTGCAAAACCAGATTTTCATTGCAAGTTAATATTCTCGTCGACACCTTTTTTTATAACGAATAAATCAATAATCCTCTTTATTGTAAGAATATATTAAAATCAGATAAAATAACCGTAGATAGCAACCGCTCATTATGTAAATAATTTTTCAATTCTTAAAGAATATTGTTGTTCATATTTACGTGAAATATACTTTACATGGAACTATTATATGTGAGTTTCCTTGATGACAGAAAAAAAGATTTTCTTTATTTCATTTACTTGCTGTTATATAATACCCTACTTCGTGCTCTTAATGTAAAAGCTACAATTTCTAAGCCCATGAAGAAAATCATCTACAACTCTACTTAAAGTAACAGAAAAATTAATTCTTTATTTTTTCTTTTCGAAAGCTAAATCCTGTTCACTTTATAAATAACAACAAACAATTTGCTGACAAAAGAAAATTGAACCTTTGAAGATTAATTTAGCTATTTTGCATAAAAAAATTCTAAACCTCCTTGTGAAAATGGATCCAAACAATTGTGCTTTATCGAGCACTTTATATTTATGGCTTCCGTATAGATACGGTTGTTAATTTTTTTCCATTAAAAATTAATCTTGGTGCTTCTTTCATGAAACTATGAATTTTGTACTTATCTCTATCACGCAATTACCAAAGTTATTTGACTTTAATTTTATAATAATATCGCCGAAACTTTTAATAAGTTAAAAAGGCTTAAGGCTTTCCATCACTCTCCTGAAGTATGTTACAAATTTTAAGCTTTACTAAGCAAAAAAATATTTTAAAAAATTTACCGCGCAAATTTTGTATAACTCAAAAAAAAAAAAAGTACAGAAATTTGGATCAGCTTAATAACGGATGGCTTTTAAATTAGTTAAAATAAAAGTTTAGTCGTATTATACTCAGTTTTCATAATAATACTCCCCGAGAGTATATATTGCACACGAACTGCTTGATATACATCTTAAACGAGATAATAAATAGAATAAAACTACGCTTCCAGTTTTCCATCACTTCCCTATTAAAGCACTTAAAATACAAATTAAAAAATGTGTATTTTTAAATACCTTATGATACCAAGTGAAAGATCAGAATATTGTAGGTTTTATCGATTTTATCATATCAGGACGAAAATTATTTAAAGCACCTAAATTGTACTAAAACATACCAAGACAAAATGGGAATAATAAGTTTTGTGCCACAAACAAAATTTTTATATTTATAAAAAAAATCAACTTTTTCATTACACATGAAAATACATACGATATTTCAGATAGATAAGGTTTTCAAAGGAAGTTATTGTCATTCTTTTTTTCGTGCTATGAAAAGATAAAAAATTTCATAAAATTGCAAGTATTTTCCTCTTTCCATTGCCATCGATTAATAAAATGTTGAAAAATTTAATTCTAGGAAACGTTGAGGACCATTTAAAAGAAACAAAATCATGAAATGAAAATAATAAGAGCTTTGTATTCCATTTGTTTAACGAAGACCACGCGTATTCGTCGGAGCGTGTAATATGAGGAACCTTTAAACTAACATCAAGCTAAACTTCATCTGATATTTTGGATTTAAAATTTAAAGAAGTGGCATTTTTAAAATAACTTCAAAAGTTGTTTTTTTTTTTATTTTTTTGTTTTCCAATTTTTTTTCCAACATGCCTCTCATTAAATGGCGGGGTAAGGTTTTAAAAGCGAAAAAAAAGGGTATGTTCATAATTTTTTTTTTTAAGATATGAAAAATGTTGCATTATTTATTTCATATACATACATACACGTTATAGCATAACATTTGAGGTATCTTTGAAACAATTTGCAATTAACAATTTTAATAAATAAATCCGTAACAGCGATCTCCGAAGGCGCCTCGAAAAAGTATGTTGTGCGGTGAACAACATAACTCGTTACGGTATTATGTAAAAGAAAATAAAATCGAAATGCGTTTAAAATGACATATGTTTTCCCATGTAATCAGGAAGAATTTTATTTTATTTTATTTCTGGCAGCATTTTGAAGTGAAAAACACGATTTTTGCTAATAAATTTCTGTGAATTTGGTGATAAAAAATGGTACAAAAAATCTATTCCTCATTCCCTATTGATTTATATGTAGAAATAATGTATAAAATTTTAAAAGGACCGATCAAGTAGATTTTGAATTATGATGCTCACGGACATTCAAAATGTTGTTTGTAAGAAAATTGATTAAAGTTTTTAATATATACGATATACCGTATTAGGGCCGCTCGCCGGAAACAGTGTATCTTCGTTAGTTTGGCTTTGATTTACTTGAAATTTTGACACAACATTTTCGACATGTTGTAGATTCAGAAAAATTTGTGACGGCTGATATGGATTAAAAAAAAACATAGTTAATAGGAAAGTTAAAATTTAGCACTCAACATGTAAGAGTGCTAAATTCGGCTATGCCGAATTTTTGATACCATCCACCTGGGTTTTATGTTTACAGAAATATCTGGACAAATGTAAATAAAATAGTTGGAAAAGTAAACAATCCGATTAACCTAATACTAAATTATAACTGAAACACACTGCATTTTTATATTTTTTTTTGAATAGTTATGTCCGATTAATACCATGTTAAATACCAAAGTGTCAAACAGTTTTGTGGTAATTTTAGTCAGAGAAATGGTTTATTTTGCAAGTGAGCGTGATTCCAACAGACAGAAAAATGGATGGACAGACGGATGAACAGACGTACGTCGCCATACTGACTTCAGTTATTATAAGGATCAAGGATATATATACTTATGTGGTCGCAAATTCATTTTTCGATGCATTTTAAACAGACCGACAAACTGATAATTAACCTCTGCACAGTGCTGTGGAGGGTATAAAAAATTAATTTCAATTGAAATTTAAAAATATTAAAATAAATTCGATATAACATTATCAAAGTGATTTTTTGAAATATCTTAGGAATCATCATAAACTCACTACTGAAACTAGTCCCAGGCACAGCAAAGCCAATCGTCAACAAGATATATATTTTTAAGGATTTTAAAAATGTTGCTGTTTAAACATGTGGGATCATTTTATGATGAGGGTCAAATCCCTTCATTCAAAAGATTTTACTGCAAGCCGTCCTTAAGAATATGTCATTACTATTTAGTTCCGATCCGGTTGGAAGTAAACGGATGATGTAATGTTGAGCGACTGAATGAATAATGCCACCAATAAGTCAGTCCCCAATTGCTGTTAATAGCATCAATTTAATTGATCAATTTTATATAATTAAATTTATGAAATAGTTAATTTAAAAATATAATTCTTATGACTTTCCTATAAAATAAAATTACGACATATTTTTAAAAACTACGAAGTCTGTCACAATTTGCAATAAAGTGTTATAGGTACCGATGCCACTCAGCGTCTTTCAAGCTATATGTAGCGCTTTTTTTTCACCCAAATAGGATATTGTTAGCATCTAGCGCCTCTTTAAACAAGCGGTTTATTGGCGCTTTTCATTTTTATACCCTATACCACTACGTTGTCAGGGTATAATGACTTTATACTGATGTTTGTAACTACCAAAAGCATTTGAACTAGACCCATTTTAACTATACCGATCGACACACAACCATTTTTTGAGTCGATTAAGCGATATCCGTCTGTCCGTCTGTGTGTCCATGCACACCTTGCAATCAAACTTTAGATGGCAAATATGAACATATTTTGATTAATTTAGTATATACGCTTTTATCGGCCATAGAATGAACGCTGTCGAAGTTGGTGAAAATCGGTCTATTTTCAAACTTAGTCCCCATAAAAATTACCCCTATGACCCAATTCTTACTATAGCCCCCATATGAAGCTTATTCCCGATCTCCACTTATATCTATCAAAATACAAAAAATTTCCACAGATTTGTCTCAAATTTGGCTTGTATAATTTTCTAGTAGTTTATTTATTTGAGTTAATTTTGACCTAAGGTTGTAATGTAAATAAAAGATTTTTATAACATATTTTATAACAACGTTTCGCCAATATGTATTGTTGACTTCATCAGGGCTTTTCGTCTATTTTAATTAAAAAGAAAAATATTATTTTATTACAATAATATACCTAAATGCAGATTATGACTAACAGTAAAATTAATCTTTTAACACTAAAATGCACTACATTTAAAGTTTAATAAAAACATTAAAACATTAATTGTATATAATTTAAATACATCACAACTTATAAATAATATCACAGCTGATTTAGTGTATGACAACTATATAACTCGCACTTATTCCATCTGTATCTTCCTTCAAATTCATTGTTTTTTCTTTGTTTTGTTGTATACGTACACTTTTTATCATATACCTTTTCTTCTCAATATTTTCTTTGTCCAATATTCTGACTTTATTAAAATCAGCGGTACGTCCAGTTTGTATTATGTGCTGTGATAATGAAATTGTCTCTTTCTTTTTCGTGATGTCTTGTTTATGTTCCCCCATTATCGTCTCCAATGTTCGCTTTGTTATTCCTATGTATATTAAATCACATGTTTGATCGTCATTACCCTTACATTGTATTTTGTGGACTATGTTGTTGCGTTGATTTTTGTCTATTGGAGCCTTAACGTTGGAAAATAAAGTATTGAGAGTTGTATTAGGTTTGTACGCTAAGTTTATGTTATTTATTTCTATTGTTGTTTTCATATTTTTATTGTCAGTTAGGCCTGGTATTTATTTTCCACTGGAAAAACGTTTTTTAAATTTATCAGCGCACAGTGGTCGGAGCTGTATGGAGTTGGCGGCCAAAAATACTTTCAATATGGGTATCATCGTGAAACTTCGGTCACGGCTTTATAAATATGTCAGAACTATTTAGTGATAAAATGGGAGTGGTTGATGACTCATACCCCTCCCCCCCCCCCTTCTACCGTACCCAGGCACCCACATTCACCCCACGTAAGCAAAAACTTGAGAAAATGTACGAAACTAGTTTTTAATTCATATGTTAACAACTTGTTTAGTTTTAAAAAATAAAAATATTGACTATTTTCATATAAAATAATATGTAACACAAAATTATAAAAAGGTTGTTTAAAAATATAACGGTAGATACTCTTTGAAATAAAAAAAAAAAGAATTAAAAAACATTGCGTTTTTTTTTTATAGCAGGTTTAAAATTGTTAATGTTAAGGCCGTTTTTTAGTAACAACACCCCTTAAATGAAAATGGACTTCAAAATTAATCTAGCAATTCAAAAACAGATTTTAATAAAATTTATCTGTCCTTGCATGGTAACTTTCGTTGTCCCTTATAAAAGGATCCGAAGTTAAAAGTAAACGGTTAAACAAATCATTATTTGTTGAAATGCGTGAAATTTTACGCGTGTGCTGGAGTCGAAATTTCTTTATATCTTTATTTCTGGACTCTGCAGCTTCTTCAGAGAGCTCTCCAATCGATACCAGTGCATATTCAATAACATCTGAAGCATGAATTAAAATTTTGTGGACTGAGGGAGGAAGATAGTACCAGGAATATTTATTTGTCAGCTCCTTAGCAGTGTCCAGTGCATGTTTCCTAAATTTGTCTACACTAATATTATACCCTGAAGACAAAGTTTGCAATAATGTTGCACATCTCTCAATTACTACTTTATCAATGCCTGTTATTTCTGCAGACAAACCAGCATTGTTAAAGAATTCTCGTGCCGTATTTCCATCATTGGAAGACCCACTCCCTCCAGTTTTTAGCTTGTCGACTATTAGTCCCATTTTTTTTCTCGGAATTGTAATTGAATATTCTGTTTTCTTTTGAGAAATTCTGCTTTTCCTTCTATAGGCCTAATTTGCCATTGCTTTTGGTCAAGCCTATACGATATATGAAGAAAATACTCGAAAAGTCTAATATATGCGCGCAAAGGTGACAATCCAAATTCATAGTGATCTATTTTAACTTCTTTCTGCAGACATTTTTCAATATTGTTCATTTCGGTGGATTTTGCATTACATATATAACACTTTGCGGATGAAGTTT
Organism: Cordilura impudica; assembly: GCA_963682025.1. Classification (NCBI taxonomy): domain Eukaryota; kingdom Metazoa; phylum Arthropoda; class Insecta; order Diptera; family Scathophagidae; genus Cordilura; species Cordilura impudica. Next base: position 45,188,012 of record OY821520.1, on the reverse strand, counting down.
GAGTTAAGGCATTACATACTTTACCATCCACCATTGTTAGTTGCAGAATATGGTCAATATTTATCGTTTTCTTAGCATTTTTGAATTTTGTGGGAGTTATCTGTTCAATTTTCTTCCTGTAATATGCCTCTTCGTCGATGAACAATTGAACTGTCTCTTTTTTAAACTGGAACCTGATAGGACGGCAGTAGCGGAGCGGGACATATGACGTTACAAATAAGTTACTATCATCCAAATTTTTATTTTCAACTTTCTGTTTGTAATCGCTGTGTCCCGAACTGCCATCAAACCCCCATTTTCCTATTAATGTAAGGCCGTTTACGGACCCATCCAAAACTTTATTAACAACATCGCTCTGTAGTTCTAATATCCGAGTAGCGGTATGGTCTAATCGACTTTGAAGTTTAACTTCAGCGTGAGATTCGCTGACAGTTATTTTGTCTCGGTAACTTTTATTTTTTCTTTCAAAATGTTATAGTAGCAAAGTAAAAAAGGATTATCAAATTTACTGTTTATAAAGCTTCTTATTGTCAAATATTGATGTTTTATTAAACCTGCTTCAGTTATAAGCGATATAACTTCACTAACATTTGCTTGCAAAATCGATGGGTTCTTTTGTAAGGTAGCAAATCACAAATCACCAGCAGCGGAGACATCAATTTCTTCTATTTCTGCTATTCGTCGTCACTTTGTCCTACTTGAACACTCTAAGAAACTTAATCTAGGATGTCCACGATCTTTGTTCAAATCAGATGTTAGTGAGTTTTATAAAATCAACTCCATTTGGGCAAGCCAATTAGAATATGTGTTTTCAACTCTTGTTTTTATACGATTGCATTTTTGCCAAAATTCTGAAATTTTTTTGCAATTATAATTTAAGCGTGTTTCTAATTGACTTTCCTCAAATGTGTAGACCTCATTTCTGATATAGCTTTTCACGACATCCTTCACTTTTCTAGCTCTTTCAGCATTTGCACCTCTTTCTGAGCACCAACTATCAAAAATATGTGAGCGCGAAATTTTGCAATTATAACATGTGCCTATTGCAGAAACAATTTATAACAAGAATAAAGTTAAGAACAAATAAAATTAAAAGTCGGTGAAAAGGCAAAAAAACAAACGCATTTCTTTACATGCATAACATTTACAGAAAAACGCGAACATAAATTAACAAACACCACACAAAAATTCATATTTGGATATAAAAACAACGAGGCCGCTTTGGTCTGAGGCAGACAACACAAAGACGAGCAAAAGTGAGAAGCTGATATTACCAATTTTAGAGTCTTGAAATATTAACTAATAAACCAAAAAAAAATCCCATTGGAGCCTTCAGGGGGGAACACAACTAAAACTCTCGTTAAAATTTACATATATGGACGAACGAACACTAACAATGGCACTGGAAAAATATTAATTTTATAACAAATCTACAACAAGCTTAACACATTGTTATTATTTTAAAATATAGTTAATACTATTTAATTCAATATTCATTTCGATTTATTTCAACAGAAGTTTTTTTTCTTTTGTTTTAATTAATTTAAAGTTGCACTCAATTTTCCACTTTTTCACACTGCAAAAACCAACTGTTTACTCGCTCTCTTTTTTGAAGCTGTTCTTAAAGAGTACAGATGGAATAAAACAAAAAAAAACTATAAATTTTAAAACCTTGTTTTTATAAGAAACAGTGATGCCACACTTGGTGACAAACTTCTGACTTTGATTTTTTTATTTTTGGCCAATGGGATCGACCACTGTGCAGCGTCGGGATTCTGTTTATCACAGTTTTTCAGTTTTCTGCATGTTTCATCTGTTAATAAATTTATGAGTTTTAGGGGAAAGCTATTATTTTTGAATGTATTAGTGATCCTTTCAAAGTTTTTTGTCTAAAATTTTTCATCGCTAATGTTTAAAACGCGAAAAATAAAGTTTTTAGCGGTGTTTATAATTAGGCTCTTTGGTTGAGTGGCATTAAAATTTATCAGTCGTCATGAAGACGTCCCTTCGAAATTTTGTGTCTAAATACGCGATCTCTTTGTTCTCTTCCACCTCTACAGTGAGTTGTATTTTTAGTGGGTGGTATTTATTAAAAGTTGTCAGGATATCGTTTATGTCTTCTTCGTTAGCAATGGCTATAATATCATCTACAATTTTTGCTACGTATTTTAGATGTATATTTTTATTCCGTAGTTTCGCTAACGCGTCATCCAGTTGACTATCGAGAATTATTTCAGCAATGGTGAGTGACAGGGGGTTGGCCATTGGCATTCCAAAAATTTGATTATATGTTTTGTTTTTATATATTAAATAATTGTAGGAAGAACTGGAGAATTTTTAAAAATTTTGAACTTGTTATTTTTGTGAATTTTTTAATTGTGTTCCATTTCCCGATTATGTTTCTTATCTCAGTGTGTACCGGAATGTTCGTGAACAAATATACAATGTCAAAGGACATTAGAATCTCTTCGTTATTAAGTTTAACGTTTCCTTAATTTTCTTTTAGTTGTGCAGAGTTTTAGATGTTGTAGTTTTCTGATATGATGTGCTTGAGAATTTGAGCCATTCTTGTTGTTATGACAACCTTTTTACTTCGTTGCAGTACCCTTTCATAATTCTGCATGTTTCGCTGCTTTATTTTGAATTAAAATAGACAAAAAAAACCCTGATGAAGTCAACAAATGTGGACGAAACGTTGGTATAAAATACGTAATAAAAATCTTGTATTTACATTAAAACTTTAGGTCAAAATTAACTCAAATGAATAAACTACTAGAAAACTGTTAAAGTTGACTAAAAAATAATAATAGATTGGCTTGTATATGTTTTTTCAGAAAATAGGTAACATTACGAAGTATGATCAACTTCGGTTCATTTTTCGACCTAGTCCCCATATAAATGTAGTATCCGATATGAACTTTCTCATATTCAAAGGCCACAAAATTATTAACAATGCCACTGAAATTTGGTTAAAAATTAAAAATTCACTGAGCTGAAAATTTTAAACTTTTGCAAAATAGTTGTCCTGATCCGTATGCCAAGAAAATTCAAACATTTTTTTTTTGCATAATTTTTAATTTAATTAGATTTGCCTAATTTTTAAACCTTTTCCAATATAATTTTAAATATTTAGAAACATTTTTATTTATAACTCAACTAATATTACTTTTTTCTTTATACAATTTCTGCTCTGATTATAATAATTTTGATATTATTTTCCCTTTGACCACAATTTCATAACAGCACTCTTAACATTATACTCTTATTTGAAGATATCATTATTAGATTATTTATATTACAAACGACTTTTTGGAAGCCCAAAATATATATAAACTCTTACGTTTAGGAGATATGTAGATGCCACCACTGTCAGAATCTTGTTTTATGAAACACACATTCCTTTAACCTTTTTCGTGTAATTTAGTTGATGATTTTTATAAGATACAATCAGTAAAAATATAGTATAATTTACGAGTGCTATGTGATCCAATTTTAAGTGTCTTAAAAAAGTCATAACTCCTGAATGTTCTAACATTTGTTGGCTGTGTGTTCTTTCTGCTTTTCCTTATAAGCCTTAATGTCCAAATCTATTTATTTTTTATACCAAATAGTATATGAAAAATATATAAAAAAATGTCTTATTTAACAGCCAGATTTTTGGAAATGAAAATAGGACCATCATAACTCCATTTTTATAATAAAAAAATATATATGTATTTATTTATTTATCTCCAGTTATGACACAATCAACTCCGTAGATGCCAAATATATTGGTGCCAAACAACAAAAGAATAAAAGAAAAATAAAGCTAATCACCCCATAAATAAATATATGAATTTTTATTTAATGAAATAAAAAATACTTTATAAAGCTACACATGCAAATACAATTGGAGGAAGATAATGCAGAACATTAAAATGAATGTTATGTTTTAAAAAATAAAACCCAACTTATAACTGGTAACACATCACGTAAATGTGTTAAGTGGGTTATATGTGGTTTATAACAAAATAAAAAACAAAACCAAAAAAAAAAAAGTTTTTTTAACATTTGTTTAAAAAAACAACAAAGCAAAAACTTTAATAAGGATAAATGTTACCCAGAACAGAGCGAAAATAAAATATGAGGTAATTTTATGAAATGTTGTCTAAACCATTTTTTTAATGGTAAATTATAAGCTGTTTAACAATTAGCTAGAACATGTCATTTTGCATTAAAAAATTAGACTAGATAAAATTATGTGGTTTTCCTTTCCTATTACTTTGGGAAAAGTACACACAAATGGAAAATATAAATTATGCGGTATATTATTTTTTTCTACGCTGAATTTAAAATTATAACGTGCTGGTTTTCAAACAAAATCTCATACATAGGAACAGGAAGTAGGATGACAAATATTTTGTTTTTCAAGTTTATATAAATGGTTTAGAGTTGTGTAGAAATTAATTTCAGTTTATGTATATTTTGTATGCTTTTTCATCTGTGTGTGCGAGCATCTGTATAAATTAGGAACTTGTGGCTGACTGTTTGGGTGTTTCTAATTTTGTTTAAAATTCAAAGACACGTTTGGAATTCATTTCCCATGAACATTATTTTCAATTCATGGAATTCCTGTTAACCACTGTTACAATTTATATAAATCGCTACAATTTTTTTTATAATATTTTATTTATTTATTAATTTATCGGTCTCTGAAGTTGTTCATTAAAAATAATAAATTAAATTAAGATAATAAGGAAATTTAAAAGGATCATACCACTTTCTACATTATGTATTTTAATTTTTTTCTTCCTTGTTTTCATAAGGACTATCAGGTTGCACCTTAAAGATTTTTTAAGGAGTACTTGAAGCTTCTTTTAAAGCCTTTGTCAAAAAGGATTTAAGCTTATTAATTTTACATTAGAAAAAACATCTTTGTATGCGTAAATTTTGTTTACGGTTCCATGTACGAAAACGTAAAAATAAAATAATAAATTCCTAGAATATTTTCAAATATATGTACATAATCCCCTAATTTTTAATTGTTTTTTTTTTAATTTGTTTATTATTACCTCTAAATACTAAATAAGAAATTTTATCGTTTATCATAGCCATTAACATTCATTCACAACTAGAAAAAAATGTATTTGACGTCATTACAAAATTTTATAAAGTAAATGAGACGAAATTGCAATTTAAAAAATTTTGTTAAAACGTCAAATTTATTAAGAATTTTTTTAAAGTAATTTCATTTAAGCTCACCATACTAATACAGATATAAATTAAGTGTAGATGCGTAATTTGCAACAGTTGAAAATTTTATCAAAGGAAATTCAAAAATATAGCATTTTTTTCCCTCCACATCAGTATGAAAAGGGAATATACATAATTTGTCATTCCGTTTGAAGTAATTAGAAAAGAAAAATCTGAACCATATAGAATATATATTAGGGTGGGCCGATTTGTAAGGACAAAGATTTGTCGATATTATGCCATCGATTTTTCAATAGCTTTTGGCATTAGGAAAAAAAGTTCCACTACGACATATCAAAAAAATCATTTTCGAGGCGCACAAATTTAAATTTTTTTACTTTTCCTCAACTTCTCTTTTTAAGGTTTTGTAAGTAGGTAATAAAAAAAATCGGCTGTTTTTATTTAATTACTAGAAAAAATACATAAAAACTGGTTTGGACCCTTAACAAAAAAAAAGGGTAAAATATGAAAAAAAATGTTTTTTCGAAAAAAAACTCGTGTAAAAACCCCAGAAATAATTTTTTTTTTCGTAAAAATTATTTCCCAATGAATCACCCGCTTTTTTTAATACCTACTAAAAAACCTTAAAAATAAAAGTTGAGAAAATTTGGGCGCCTCGAAAGTACTTTTTTTTTTGATATGTCATTGTGGAACTTTTATTCCTCATGACAACAGCTATCGAAGAATCGATGGCACAATATTGAGTGCTAAATCGACCAACCCTAATATATATATTATTGATCCTTACAACAAGCGGAGTTGGCATAGCGATGTCCATCCTTCCGCCTGTGGTAATCACGATCACGCCACAAATTTATCAGATAGCTTGTGCACTTTTAGTGTAAACGACTTATGGGTAATGAAAATGTAAAAACTCTTGAAAAAGTATGATTTTCAATATTAATTTTGTTTTTGTTGTTATTCAAATTTTTTTCATTGATTGATGTAATTTGTGCTAGTGTTGTAGTCGTTGTGTTTTTAGCAATTGCCTAATGAGTGTGTACGTTTCATTACACTCCACGTGTCATATAAGTTTAGTTTGGTATTGTCACACTTTTTTTTAATGTTATCTCAAAACACACACAAAAAATCAGCAATATGAAAGAATAATAATAATAACACTGTGGAACATTTTCGAGGTCATTATCTGGTCGGCGTTCTCAGTCTAAATTGTTTTGCGACCCTTTATATCTTTTTCCTTACCTTGATTATTGTTTACTTAATTTTTCAGCTATAACTCAAGAACTATTAATGATTTCTCATTTTATTCTTCAGCAAAGTTGTAGCCAAATTATATGTCATATAGACCCTGCATTAGAAAACCCACATAGTGTGTCAAATATCATGTATACACTTTTTTTCGATTTGTATGTAAAAAAAACTTCAATTTTCATTTGAAACTGTTTACAATTCTCAAATACTTCGGAAAGTAATGCAGAAATGCAATGCAAAACACCCACCATGAAAACATCACGGAGGTGGGCCTTCTTTTGCAGGGTCACATATTCACGTAAAAAATTAAAAGTGCAGACGTATGTTTGATTTAGTATTTAAAATATCAGTCATACGTCTACATCTCTTTTAGCCATAAAATAAACAATCGTACGCCCTGAGTATGTTATGTTCTTCAAGAATTTATAAAAAATCGTGTCCAAATTTAAGTTTATGTTATAGAGTGTCGAAAAGGGGTAACGAAGGTTATATATCATATTGAGGATGAAAATTATTTTTAACGTAATAAGAGCTTATAATCAATATTTAATTCAGGAGCCAAATCAGCGCATTCGATATCGACTAAAATCAATCGAAATTCCATATTTTGGTTTATTATATAAAGAAGACGGACAACCATTTGCTTTCGTTTTACTTTTACTCTTAACTAGGGCCATAATTCTTAAAGTGTGACAGAGTAAAATTATTCTTAGTATTTCCTTTTGGAAAATAAAAAATAATTTCTATCGAAAAATTTCGATAACGAATGCGGTGATTTGGCCCCAGGTTTTTTGTTTATAAGTGGATACAAAACTGTGATAGCTAAATTTATTTTGGGTATTATAAAAATATAGTTTAAAATAATAAATAATAAAATTCATAAAATTTCCAAATATTCTCGTCCTTCTCTTGACGCCTAGAGCGGCATAGTAGGACGATTATAATTATTTTGAATTATATTTATTTTTAAAGCAATCTTGTAAAAATACTTTTAGAAGCATGTCATCCGGTTTGTGTGTAATATGTTTTATCAGGCAGGGCAAAATCTGTATTTACTTATTTAAGAGTTAACGGAAAAAAAAAGGAAAACGGAAATGTTTCTTTCTTGCTGATTTTGTAATTTTTTTTCACATATCTATTTATAATTTTCTTTTTTGTTTATGATACTTGAATTAAACAGTATTAAAATCTTTGCAATAACTCTTTGAAGTTCAACCAATTAGCTTTTAGTTCAGTTAATTCAAAAGAAATTCAGTTATTTGCACAAAAGTTATTTGTATTAGCTTTTTCAATAGTTACTCAAAGAAAGCTGCGCACTTAATTAATTTCAGTAACTTAACATTTAGCAACATGAGAAATTTTTTTTAACTCTAGTTTAATTTTTTTTTAAATTTCGAAAAACATTGTTACAACTCAGTTATTCTTCTTACCAAGAAAAACTTTTAAGTACAATTTTTAACAATGTATGAAAATAGTCACTTCATATGTGTTGGACTTCATTTAAAAAGCAAAAATTCCCAAAAAGCATGGTATGATTTTATACATTTTGAATTGCTCTTCTGAACTACTACTCTAAAAAGATCATCTACTTTCCACTCAGATGTGTGAAACTATGTTCTCCGTATATGTTCGATGCTTGTTTTCAAAAAAATTTTGCTGTACACATTTCGAGAAAATGTTGGCGTATGGAACAACTACTCCAAAACGATTGGAAATTTTGCAAAAAAAAAAAAATTTTTTTTTTTAATTTTTTCACTATCTATCCATTGCGAATAAAATTCTGGCACCGGTAGAGCTCTACTCTACTGATATTGACCACTTTCTATACAAATGAATGCTCTTTTTTGAAGCTTGATGATATTTTCCAGCAAAATTTCCCCAATGACTTAACAAAAGCTATATATGTTACAGCTGTATATAAAAAGAATACTCCCTTCAAATTTCAAAGCATTACGCCAAAAATTGAAGCTTGGAGGAACTACTATTCTACAGAAAATAAAAAAAAAATTTTAAATTTTCACTGCCCATTAATTATTTACAAATGACTCATTCAAAAAACAAGTAAGAAAAGTATAGTCTGTCTAGACCGACTATATGATACCCTACACCATGCGTTTAGAAATCCTATCTCTCAGGCCGAACTAACTGGATATAGAAAATAAGCGTATACCAAATATGAGTGGGATGTTTATAAATTTTTTTGGCTGCAGATATGAAAAAGTTCATATCGGATGCTATATCTATATGGGGACTAGGCCCAAAAATGGACCGATCCTGACCATGTTTGGTTAGGTCTCTTGTACTTTGCAAAAATATATACAAACAAAGCTTGAGAAAAATCAGTGCAATATTTTTGTTTTTTGATAGATTTAAGTGAAGATCGGGAAGCAGCTCTATATGGGGCCTATGACTAAGAGTTGGCCCATAGGTATCATTTTTGGACTACTGATTAATGGATATAATAAACACATACAAACCCAATTTGAATAAGATTTATACGATAATTTGGATCTTATGGCAATTTATGTCGATTTCATAGGGGTCATTTGTATGGGGGCTAGGTCTGAACATGGACCGATTCTCACCGGTTTCATTAATGTTAATCCTATGGCCGATAGAAGCTAATATACCAAATTTCATCAAAATATATTCATATTTGCGACCTGCAATTTGATTACAAGCTTTACATGGACACACAGACGGACGGACGAACGGACGGACATCGTTAAATCGAATCAAGTAGTGATTCTGATTCGATCGGTATAAGAAAAGATGGGTCTAGGTCAAATATTTTTGGTAGTTACAAACAGCAGCACAAAGTCATTATTCCCAAACCACATAGTGGTATATGGTATAATAAACAATTCATTGTTTAAAATTTATATCAATAAGTTTAGTTAAATAAACATAAACAGTATTGAAAATTTAAAATAATACTGAAAGCAAAACAAGAAAAACATGATACATATCTGTGGTCACAAGCATTAACCGCCTAAGTCGAAAGTCATGCTTTCGAGAAAAATAACTTTTTATACAAATGTAACGAAGCTTCATTACGACTTATGTCAGTGATGGAGAAATGGGGATTTCACATAAATATAAAGCGTTTTTAGTAGAATATGATAGCATCCATAACTCAAATCATTCTTAAGTCGACTTAGGCGGTTATCGCTTGTGACCACAGATATATAGTATTACTTTTACAAGTATAGCTCAAATAATTTTTTTCTGATTTGAATTATATTTTTGGTTTTACTATATCTACTGAATTTTCTATTAAATAGTTATTAAATAGATAGTCAGGCTCTCGAGTAATAATAATTTTATGCAAAAAGATTAAAATACGTATTTTCAATAGATCCTCAAATTGTGAACCAAATAGTGTCTTCAAATACGACGAAATGCTGTAAAATCTTCGCAGTCCAAATACATATCTAGTAATGTTATTGTAAATGGTAAAAAAAAACTATCACCAACTTATTTTCTTAAATCTTCAGATATATCAGTGAGAGCTGAGATGCAGCCATGCCTTGCCCGAAAACCGGATTATCATTAACGTATGAAGTAATTTGATTACGTAGTATTCTTTCCAATGCCTTAGAGAGGAATGGTATGATTGCTTTGGGTCGATATTCAGTGGTTGATTAAGGCAAAGGTTGTGGGTTATTTCCCACTCAGGTAAAATAGATTTATGATTTGGTAACTAGAAAATATTTAATATCTAAATGCATATTTAAAATCAAAAAATATAAATTAAATTTTTTTAAAACTATTTTTTTTTAATTTTTAATTTCAGAGATTTATGTATGTATATTTATACCCTATACCACTATGTGGTTTGGCTGCTGTTTTTAACTACCAAAAATATTTGACCTAGACCCATCTTTTATTACACCGTTTGACTCAGAATCACTTACTGGGTCGTTTTAGCGATGTCCGTCCATCCGCCCGTCCATCCGTCTATCTGTATGTCCATATAATGAAATTTGGTATGTAAGCTTCTACCACCCATAGGACGAACGCTATTGAAATTAGTGAAATTCGGTCCATGTTGCGACCTAGTCCCCATACAAATGACCCCTATGAAATCGACATAAATTGCCATAAGATCCAAATTATCATATTGATCTCAGTCAAATTGGGTTTGTATGTGTTTATTATATCCACTAATCAGTAGTCTAAAAATAATACCTATAGGACAAATCTCCGTTATAGGCCCCCATATAGAGCTGCTTCCCGATCTTCACTTAAATCTATAAAAAAAAAAAAAATATTGAACAGATTTTTCTCAAATTTGGTTTGTATATATTTTTTCAAAATATAAGTGACTTTACGAAATATGGTCAGGAGCGGTTTTTTTTTTCGACCAAGTTCCCATATAAATATATCACCCGATATGAACTTTTTCATATCTGCAGCCAAAAAAATTAATAACAATGTCACTCAAATTTGGTTTCTGCTCATTTTCTCTATCTAATTAGTTGGACCGAAGAGATAGGGTTTCTAAACCATTGTGTAGGGTATCGTATAGTCGGTCGAGACCGACTATAATTTCTTACTTGTTTCAACTAGCTGTTGTGAAATGCCAATACAATTGTTTTTGTTTTTTTTTTTTTTGTTTTTTTAATGGATAAAGCGATTTTTTTTTAAATAAAAATTATTGCTGGATGTGGGAAGCTCAATTTAAAGGCGAATCATAAAATCTTTCTGTCTTTGCCTTAAGCTGTATATTTTTCAGTTTTCTCTAATGTTTATACTTGCAATATGCTATAGTAATATTATCAGATATATATAATTGGTTAAGACTTAAGCATTTACTGCAGTTTTGCTTGTTTGTCAAATTTTCGTTAATCTTAATTATTATTATTTATAACAAGTGGCCCACTTCAGATATACTTACCTAGCAGACTTATGTTATTATTAACAATCAGTCATATTAAGCTATAACACGTGGAGACCTGTAGACTTGCTTGCAATGCTAATTGCCAAAACAATGATGGTCGTATATTTTACTATACATACTTACATACTTACATATACAATAGCACCTTTATATGAACAATTAGCATAGTTATGCGATACTACTGCTACTCCTACTACTACTTTGACAGTATGTTACAATGAATTGTATTTTAGGCCAGACTACCCACATTAATTGTAATTGCCATTAAAGTTAACAGAAATGATTATGTATAAAAACAAACAGCTTTTAGTATCATAACGATATTAAAATCTACTATGAAAATAATAGTGGGTGAAGCATAACAATATGGTACCCTACGTTATAATATAAATATAATTTGGCGACAATTTAATGTAAGCAGCTAAAATAAATATTATTATTGTTATTATTCTGATATTTATTGTAGTTAAAATTATAATAAATCTTAAAAATTAGAGCACTAGCAGCTTAGGCTATCGGTTTAAATAAATATTAAAAAAAAATTTTTTTTGACAACTGATATCAACTTAAAAACGCGTATACAGCATTACAGCCATTAAATCAACGATAAATGTTAAAATATGTTTACAATTGGTCCATAAATGTTCCGTTCTTGATTTTGTTACTTCAATATTCGAGCAGCTAATCTAAATATAAATGATGAAATGTAAATAGTTTTCTTGTATTTGCAACGATTTGGAGGAAACTGTATTATGGTTTTAAAAACTGTCAATAATTAATAAATATAAGCAACAGATAAGCAGTGGGTGTTATATATGAAAATAAAATCAGGTTGGACTATCTCTGTTGAATGAAATCTTCTACAAATTTTATTTTTTGCCCCATATTTTATAAATATTTTTAATAACATAACTTGTTCAGTTCATTTGAGAATTATTTATTAGCAAAGTTCTGACCCAACTTTGGTGAGTAGTTATACACCAATATCTTTACTTTCTAACATTAGCAAAGTTTTCGAGTATATTATTTTGAAGAAGATTAGTAACCATATTTTAAATAATCTTGTACTTAAGGACTGCCAGTTTGGATTCAGATGAAAACATTCCACTGTACATGGTCTCACAATGCTATCACACTTTATTTCTACTAATCTTAATAATAGAAGTGCTTCAATAATTCTTAGTTTAGATTTTGAGAAAGCTTTTGATACCGCTTGGCAAGATGGAATTGTTTATAAGATGTTGAAAAGTTTAAGGTTTAATAAAAATGTTTGCAGGTTTATTTTTCATTATTTATCTAGCAGAAATTTTTATGTTAATTTCGAAAACTTTAATTCTGAAAGTAGAGATGTGTTGGCTGGTTTTCCTCAGGGTTCTCTTTTAGGGCCAATTTTATACAATATTTATTTAGCAGGTATCCCTGAGGAAGAAAATATTATATCTCTAATATATACGGATGACATTTTAATTGATGCATACCATTCGAAGCTAATGAATAAAAATTCCTTTTGAAAAAATTTAATGGGAAAAAAGTGGTTATTCTCAATGCATTTGAACTTCATTTTTTCCCTCGAAAGAAAGAAAATTCAAAAATATCACATTTTTATACTCTCCACAGTGTGAAAATGCAATATACATAATGTGTTAATCTGTTTGAAATAATTTGAAAAAAAAAAAATCTGAACCACATAAAATATATATGTATATTATTGATCCTTACAACAAGCGCAGTTAATAAAGCGATATCCGTCCTTCCACACATTTTTTAATTCTATCTCAAAATATCTACAAAAAATATCCAATATGAAAGAACAATAATAATAACGCTATGGAACATATTCACGATTATTGTGTGGTTAGCGTTTTTAGGCCACAATATTTTACGACCTTTTATATATTTTTCCTTAATTGATGTTTTTTGTTTAGTTATAAACGAGCGAATATACTGAGAAATTCTTTCACTATTGAATTAATACAATATCTTGACAAATAGAAATTAAAATTAAATATAAATAAATGCTTACCTTCAATTATTAAGGGTAAAAAAAATATTTGCTTCCAAAAGCTAGGAAATACATTCCTTATATTAAAATTAAATATGAATTAGTTTCCTATTTGTCAAATTTAAATATTTGGAGTATTGTTTCAAGAATCGTTTACTTTTTATAAACATATTGACTACATATTAGAGAAAGCACAAAAAGCATTTTTTCTTATTGTAATTTTCTCAGGCGAAATAGAATGGTCAAGACTAACATAAAATTAAATTGCTATAATCAAATTATCAAAGTCATATTTTATCATATCCTTATCCAATTTGGTTCTCCGTTTCGTCTCACCAAATCGAAAGATTGAGAATTTTTGAACGCAAAATTATAAAAATATGTTCCGGAAAAAATATAAAGCTATATGATGGTTCTATTAAAAAGTTTCTAATAGAAACATATATAAAAAATGCAAAATGAAAAGGTTTGAAACTTTTTGATCAACTTTGGTCTCCAGTTTTTAGATGGCTGTAATAATATTGAGAATGTTTTTATTTCTAGATATATGGAAAAGATTAATAGCTTTATATTTCATCTAGTTGAAAGATGTTATTCTCCACTACACTTAAGCTTTAGGTGACAATAAGGCAGTTTTTAATAATCCAAAGGCTTGTTTATATCACAGAATATTTAATTCTCTAGAAATAAATAACGCAGTTTATAATACATTGCAATTTTTACCTAATGTTAATTGTTAGTTGTAATTAATATATTATTATTATTTTATAAATATTCTTTTCTTGGTTTTATTTCCTTAGTTTGTAAGATTTATTTTTGTACAAAATTAATCATGATAATGATACATCTTTTTCTCATTTCTTGATGAATTTTTTCTTAAGTATTTATTTACATAAACATGTTCTTAGTTATAAATGTTTAAATTTTTTCTTTTCTTAAAGCATAAAAATCCTTGATAAATACGATTTGTATGTAAGAAATTAAATTTTAAGTTTTGATCATTTCTTTTTGTTAATTCTTATAAGAATATTTTTGGGATCAATAAATTGAAAAATTGAAACATTAGTAGAGTAGAAAAGAAGTACACGCTTGGGTGATATTTTTAATATTAAATCAAACATGTGCATTAGTATTTTTATTTTTTTTTTTCATTTTTCCATTTTTCCACGGAATTCGAGTGCAAATTCTAGAAAATTTTATTTTTTCATTAAACAAAGACCTTAAAGGTATGCTAATCAATTCTGGCCACTTCACAAATCAACACAAAAAACAAACTCATTTTTATTACAAACACATTAACAAATTTAATAAACAAGCACATAGCATTGTATAATTTTAAATGCAATTTACTCAAAATAAAGACAAAATTTTAAAATTTGTGACTCTGCAAATCGGCTAAAAGGAAATACCTTACAAATAAAATGCGTTTGATCAAAATCGGGATAAAACGGTAGAACAAAACATCGGTCACAAGAAATTGCCTAGCCTATTAATATTATATATTATGCATTTAAACTTTAGCTTCAATTTTTCTGAAGAATGAAATGAGAAATCACCTTGTGAGGTGTTACCACATTGGCCTAGTACTTTCACCTTGACTAGGAATTTCTCACCGCCTAGACAATGACGCCAAAAATTATCCAAGGTGCTATTTAATACTATTTTTATGGGGATATAAAATTAAATTAATTTCAATTAAAAAATTTCTCTCATTTGTATCTACATCAATGATCTGTAGTTTGATTGCAAGGCTAACCTGAATGAACAGACAGACAGACATGGATATAGTTAACTCGGTAAGTTACAAACATCAGCTTAGAGTCTTTACACTACTTATACGAATTTATAAAACAAAACTTCATAAGCTAGAACCACTATTTAATTCCCATTCATTTTATTATGAAAAAATATACGGTTTCATGCTATTTATTGTGGAAAAGTTTTGTTAATTTTTTTATTAAACTTTTATGATGTTTCCCAAGATTAGTGTTATATTTCAAATGAAATTTGTTCTTTTTTCTAAAAGTGGTATTGTTAATTTATAGCGAATTAATCTTTCAACAATGATTTTATTAAATAATATAAGAAAATAGTATACATATTTTAAACATATTTACGAAAAAAAATTATAACAGAAATAAACTATTAGAAATAAGTAAAATTTTTTAGACTCAAATTAAATCGTGGTGAATAAAATAAAAATTAATATAATGCGGGTGGAATATTGAAATAAAATTTTAGTCATTTGATTTATAAAAAAAATATGTCAGATATACTTATGTCAAATCAACTTAATAATCAGGTTTTTTCATCTTAAGGTTATATACTATATGTTGCTACACAAGTACATTTCCGCTCATAGCTTCACTAGCAGATTCCAGCAATCGAAATTCGAGTGCATTTTCTAGATAGTTTTATCTTTCAAATTAGCCAATTAACAAACTAACACTTTAATGGTTTATAATTATTGTGAATTAAGAAACGAACTCGTTAACAAACTTGTTAAAAAATTTAATAAAACATACATAGCATAAGTATAATTTTATGTATGTGTTAATAGCAAGTTTAAATGCAATTTACTCAAAATAAAAGAAAAATTTAAAAATCTGTAAATCTGCAAAACGGTTAAAAGGAAATACCTTTCAAATAGTATACGTTTGGTCAAAATCGGTAGAAAACGGTAGAACGAAACATCGATCACAAAAAATCGCCTAGCCTATTAATATTATAGATATGTAAGACTGGTGCTATAAAATAGTTTAGTTTAAATAATTCATTTTAATTAGTTTAAACAGGGTTCTACTTGTTATATGATTATAAAAGTGTTGGTGAGTACACACAACTCTGAAACTTTTTTCAAATATGCATTAATAACAATATTATTAATTAACATTGAAGTGCCGTTTTATAAAAAATTCAAGTAGAAACACATTTCTATGTGTTCAGTTAATCGAAATATTTAAATTCATTTAATCCATAAAGCATCCCCGTCAAACTACCATCTTCAATATTTCAGTTTCCAAATGTAAAACTACTCGTATTATTATTTTATAATTTAATCTAAGAAGCACGTAAAACATACATCCAAACACTTACTCTCTATCTATTATTTGTACTTGTGTTGTTATTTGTCAAGAACTAATGGTACAACATGTGTGCTAGGGTGGAGCGACGAATGTCACTTCAGCTCTTAGTGGAATCTGCAAAAAAAAAAAAAAAAAAAATTGTGATGTTATATATGACTAACCAAGCTGCCACTGGGAAAATTTAACAATTTAACTCTTTTTAAAATCCATTTTTTTACTAAGCACCTTGTTTTAAGCACCTTTTGATGGATTTAGTTAACCCTATATCACTATGTGGTTTGGGTATAATGCGTTTGTACTGATGTTTGTATCTACCAAACATATTTGACCTAGATCCATCTTTTATTATATGTACCTACTCAGAATCACTTAATGAAGTCGATTTAGCGATATCTGTCCGTCCGTCCAGCCATTTGTTCGTCTTTGTAGTCAAGTTACAGGTCGCAAGTATGAGTATGTTTTGACAAAATTTGGTATGCCAGAGGACGAAATTATTAAAATAAGTATAAATCGGTTAACATGTAGACGATACTGAGATCGGCTTAAATTGCCATAAAATCCAAATTATCATATCGATCTCTGTTGAATTTAGGTTTTGTGTGTTATTATGCCCATTAATCAGAAGTTCAAAAATAAATGCCTTAATTCATTTTTTAATCATAGCCCCCATAGAAAGCGGCTTACCGAACTTTATTTTTATCTACCGAAAAACAAACATGTTACATATATTTTTCTCAAACTGGATTTCCAAACGTTTTTGCAAAATATAAGCGACTTGGCAATACATGATCAGGATATGTCCATTCAATTATATCATCCCATATGAAATTCGTATCTGCAGGTAAAAAATATTTTAAATATTGCACTCAAATTTGAATTATGCTTATTTTATATATCCACTTAGTTGATCCTCAGACCCTTTATCTAGTCACATTTAAACAGATCATAGCACGTTCTACATTATTCGTTTTTAATTTTTTCTTTATTATTTTCAGAAGGACTAAAATATTATATGGTTTCACTTTAAACAGCTATATGCAGCTTGCTAAGGAATCAAAAACTTCATATAAAAAAATGCTTTAACAATGCTTAAGGAATTTTTCTGTCTAAAAATTTCTGTTGTTGGTCTGCAGCTTTTTAAAAAAGTACTATTGTTTTTACTACTTTTTTTCACGTAAATTAAGTTAGGCAACCCAGGCTTTGAGCAGGAATATCAAATTTTTCGTTCTTTCTGAACGGAATTTTGACAGGAGAGGTAAGCATAAACAAAATGTAATAGGCTGAAAAAATTAGAAGTTCTTTTTCAGCTGCAAACATGGTTGTTTTCAATTTCATTTTCACAATTCCTGATAATTGACGGAAAACAGCTGATTGCTACTGTTGCACTGAAAGGTACTTTTGTGCTTTCTTTTTTAAGAAATATATGAAAATAACAAGCTGCATACAGCTCTTAAAGGTTTATCAAGGAGTACTTAAAGCTTCTTGGAAATTTTTTGTCAATAGGGATTTCAAGCCTATTATCGGCATGGAGAATTTAATATAAGAAAAAAATTTTTGCAAGTATGCGTGAATATTGTTTAGTGTCCAATGTTAGAAATGATATAGTATAATTGAAATTAAATTCTGAAAATGTTTCCAGATATATGTGATCCCCTGATTCTTTATTATAATAATTATTATAATATAACCATTAAAATCGTTCACATCTAGAAAAAAACGCATTTGCCGTCATTGCAATATTTTATAAATTAAATGAAACAAAAACAAGTAAGAAAATTATAGTCGGTCTAGACCGACTATACGATACCCTATACCATGCGTTTAGAAACCCTATGTCTTAGGCCCAACTAACTGGACATTGTAAATAAGCAAAAACCAAATTTGAGTGGGATTTTTATTAATTTTTTTGGCTGCAGATATGAAAAAGTTAATATCGGATGCTATATCTGTAAAGGGACTAGGTCCAAAAATGGACCGATCCTGATCATGTTTGGTAAAGTCTCTTGTATTTTGCAAAAATATGTACAAACAAAATTTGAGAAGAATCAGTGCAATATTTTTGTTTTTTAATAGATTTAAGTGAAGATCGGGAAGCAGCTCTATATGGGGTCAAAGGGATCATTTTTGGACTACTCATTAGTGGATGTAATGAACGCATACAAACCCAATTTGAGTAAGATCTATATGACAATTTGGATCTTATGGCAATTTATGTCGATTTCATATGGGTAATTTGTATGGGGGCTAGGTCTGAACATGGACCGATTCTCACCAATTTCAATAGCGTTCATCCCATGGCCGATAAAAGCTTATATGCCAAATTTTGTCAAAATATATTCATATTTGCGACCTGCAGTTTGATTACAAACTTTACATGGACACACAGACGGACGGACGGACGGACGGACGGACGGACATTGTTAAATCAACTCAGAAAGTGATTCTGATTCGATCGGTATAATTAAAGATGGGTCTAGGTCAAATATTTTTGGTTGTTACAAACAGCAGCACAAAGTCATTATACCCAAACCACATAGTGGTATAGGGTATAATTAAATGAAAATTTTTTTTTTAAGTGCCAATTTATTGTTGTACCCTACACCACTATGTGGTCAGGGTATAATGACTTTGCGCTGATGTTTGTAACTAGCAAAAATATTTGAGCTGGACCCACCTTTTATTATACCGATCGACTCGGAATCAATTTGTAAGTCGATTTAGCAATGCCCGTTCGTCTGTGTGTCCAAGTAAATCTTTCAATAAAACTACAGGTCGCAAATGTAAGCTTCGATTAGCCATAATACGAACGCTATTGAAATTGGCGATAAATTGACGTACAAATGACACCTATGAATTCGACTTAAATTGCCATATGATTCAAATTATCATATAGATCTCAGTCAATTTGGGTTTGTGTGTGTTATTATACCCACTAATCCGTAGTCCAAAAATAAACCATATAGGATAATTTTTAGTCATAACCCCCATATAAAGTTGCTTCCCGATTTGCACTTAAATCTGTCAAAAAACAAAAATATTTCACATATTTTTTTCAAATAAGGTTGGTATATATTTTTGCAAAAAATAAGTTACCTCATGAAATATGGTCAGGGTCGGTCCATTTTTCGACCTAGTTTTCTTATATAAAAATAGCATCCGATATTAGCTTTTTCATATTCAAAGGAAAAAAAAATAATAACAATGCCACTCAAATTTAGTTTATGCTTATTTTCTATATCGAATTAGTTGGACCTGAGCGTATGGTCGGTCTAGACCGACTATAATTTTCTCACTTGTTTTATTTGATTAAACTATAAATAAAATGCAGCAATAGTCAATGAAAATACCTGTAAATAAATGAAAGAATATATTTAAAAAAAATTTTTTAAAACTAAGTAATTCGTGTATCTTTATCAACATAACAAATTTTTTACTTCACCAAAAAAAAACAATATATCCTTCTTGAACTGTTTACAGTTTGAATTTATATATGGATCTGAGGACGCTAGTATCATTTGCGTGACATCATTTCTTGATATGCGGTCAGTTTTTCTGTAGTGGCCTAGGCGATAGCTTCTGTAAACTTTATTACGAACTTCCTAAGCTTCCTCCGACAACATACCAAGCGGCAATATTGCTGCTGACAGAATTTTATTGTCATGAGTTAGAACTTTGTGTACAGTAATAGGCATATAGTACCAGCTGTACAGTTGTATATATCGTTCTGCAGTGTTCAAACAACAAACATTAAATTTTTCTGCATCTATTGCGGAATTACTTTTGTAACCATTAAAATTGTACTAAAACATAAAGCTAGAACATCTGCCGTTATGGAAGGATTTGCAAAAAAAACGTCTAGAAGTATTGCCATCGTTCGTTGAGCCCATTCCTTGTTTTACCAGTTCCACATTTATGTCTAGAACCACTTTCAAATTTCTTTGTATTTCCGCTCTTGCTTCTTCTCTTTCATGTTTTATATCTTTAGTTACTCTCCACTTTGAAAAACTTTTGTTGTATACTATATGCAATATGCACTCCATAAAAGCCATAAAGCCCATCCTACGAAACTGGTTTGGTCCTTATAATTTCAAATTGTTCATTTCGCTAGGCGTAGCTTGACATATAAAACACACAGCCTTTCCTGATGTTTGTGCGCAAAATTTCAAAACTTTTGTCATAAATATTAACAACGGTTTTTTCAAATCTTTAATTTCATTTCGCACCCTTTCAACTCCTTCAGAAATAACATTTGCCGTTTGTTTTACAAATTGAAATTTAAAAAAAATTGTTGATGGCCTTGTATTTCGCCAGTAATCGTTTGTGCCATCAATACATTTCAAATTGAGAGGAACAATACTTGTCAAAGAAATATTTATGTCATTTAAATTTGGATCATTGAATTTTTGATGGTATTCACTATGTCCTGCAGATCCATCACAACCCCATTTAGAAATTAATTGTAGTTGATTTGGAAGTAACTGTGTCTCAGCTTTCGTTTTCGGCTTCAATATTCTGGATACAATATGATCGAGTAAATCTCGCATACTAACTTTACTATAGTTCTACTGTAATTTCAAATTTTTAAGATAAGATTCCTTTTTAATACCAAGAACTTGATGATATGGGGGGAAATATCACATCCAATTTCTTTAGCGCTCCACCATAATATTTGATACCGATGTTTTGATAAACCAGCAGCTGATGAAATAAGTTATGGCGAATTACTATCACATAACTGCTGTACTTTGCTTCTTTTAGCACGAGATTGGAAAAGTTCAAAAGCTTTAGAAGGGCAACCACGTTTGTCTTCATGAGAACATATTGGTTCTTCATATTCTGGAAAACAATACACATTTTCAAACCAAACTTCGTTTTGTTCAACAAATCTATCTTTTATACGTTTTGCACTGACCCACTTGGTTTATAATTTTGGTAAAAATTTTTTAGTGAAAAATTTTTTAAATTGATCTACGTTACTAATTAATCAATTATAATTGATAAATTTATATTATTTGTTGAAATAATATCGCAAACTAGATCAATGTTCTTATCACAATCTAATGAAAGATAAAAAATTTCACAATAAGATAACTGAAGATTGTCCATATTTAAATAATCTTTTTCTATTTGCCACTTCATAAACAATAAACTATACTCATTTAATCACAACTAATAAGCACAGCTGATTAGAAATTCAAAACAATGTGTGTTTTTTTACAACAAAGCAAACGAGAAAAAAAGCTGTTATTGCATGCGCATTAACATGCTTGTGAAAGAAATTTTCCCTTTTTTTTATACCGGCTTAGCTTGGGGGCAAAACAAGCAGCTGAATTTTTAACAAATCGTTAGCTGAGACATTAAGCTTTAATTTGATATAAGTCGCGGGCTAGAGGTCATTGGAGATTAATAGACACAAGCCATAGGATTTTGAGAAAATAGATATTTATCGATAATTTGTAGGTAGTAAAAATTTTTTTTTTAAATTTTGAAAATTTTTTTTGTTTCCCTATATATCACTTATAATATCCAATTGTATAAAAAAAAATATTATATTGTCATTACAAGAGTATTTTGAAAGCATGAAGCGATATAAGGTAGCAAAGTTATATAATACGGTCATTTCAAACGCATTCACTTACGTCAACTTTGAATGTCTCTGGACAAAACAGTAATAAAGATATAAGCCTAATATTTTTGTTACATGATAATTAGATTCTTTTTTACAAACTTTGGAATCAGGTAGATCAGAAGACATGAAAAAATGAATTAATGCAACCCTGATACCACTGTGCGGCCCAATAGATCAGATAGCTTACAAATTTTTAGTGCCAACGATTTATCGGTAACGAGAACGTAAAAAACTATTCAAAAAGTATAATTTTCTATGTTATTCTTGTTGACACCATTATTGTAAATTTTATGATGTGTGAATGATGATGTAATTTTTGTTGGTGTTATAGCTGTTGTGTTTTTAGCAATTGCCTAATGAGTATGTACGTTTCATTACACTCCACGTGTCGGATTATTTTAGACTAGTATTACCACACATTTTTGAATTGTATGTGGAAATAAATACAAAAAATCACCAGATAAAAGAACAAACAATAATAATAACACTGTGGAAAATATTTGGGGTCATTGGTGTTCTTAGGCCACCACCTTTTATATTTTATCCCTTCTATTGATCTTTATTTGCTCAGTTTTCAGCTACAACTCAAGAACTATTGATGATTTCTCATTTCACTCTTCAAATAATTTGTATTAAAATATTAATATATGTTCATGTCAAAAATAGAATAAAAAATATTGACGTATGTTTGATTTAGTATTAAAAATATCAATCATACAACTACATATCTTATACTTAAATAATAACTAATAATTATACACCTTGAATATGTTATGTTCTACAAAAATTTATAAAAAAATGATGTTCAAATTTAAGTTTATGTTAGACATAGAGTATCGAAAAGGGGTAAGGAAGGTTATATATCATTATGAGGATGATAATTATTTTTAAAGTTATGAGACCGTATAATCAATATTTAGTTCAGATTTTCTGTTTATAAGTGGATACAAAACTATAGTAGCTAAATTTATTTTATGTATTATAGAAGTAAGATATTCATTAAAATAGTAAATAATAAAATTCATAAAATTTTCAAATATTATCTACCTTCACCTGACGCCTATAATGGCATCCTAGGGCGATTATAAATATTTTGAATTATATTTATTTTTAAAGTAATTCTGCAAAAATTTTATATACTTTTAGAAGCATGTCATCCGGTTTGTGTGTAATATGTTTTATCAGGTAGGGTAAAATCGATGTATACTTATTTAAGAGTAAACGCAAAAACAAGGAAACGGAAATGTTTCTTTCTTGCTAATTTTTTAATTTTTTTCATGTATCTATTTATAATTTTCTTTTTTGATTATGATACTTGAATTATACACTTTAAAAACTTTGCATTAACTGTTTGAAGTTCAATCAATTAGTTTTTAGTTCAGTTAATTTCAGAAGAAAATTCAGTTATTTGCACAAGATATACTTGTGTTAACTTTTTCAATAGTTTTTTAAAGAAAATTGCGTACTTAATTAGTTTCAGTAATTTAAAATTTAACGACATGTAACGTTTTTTTACTCAATTTTCATATTCGAATTTGTTTTTAATTTCGCTTTTACTTGTTTTTTAGCATTTATTAAAATCCAGAAATATGAAAATAACAAAACAAAAAACATTATAATTAAGTATATAAAATACACTAAAAACACTAAGGTTTAATTTTGTTTATATAAATTGAAAGGTATTTTTTAATATTTTCAAAAGCTCAAAAAGTTTTTATACATAGAACATTAAAGTTCAACGTCAACAGAACTGATCGAATTCCTTGCTTCGAATTCCTTGCAAGCAAATTCGGATATTATTTGGCAAGACCTATCTATTACCAACATTATTGTATGGATGTGAGCTCTTCTCCATTTTCGATTCATTAAGCAAACAAAGGGTTAATATAACTTATCAAAACATTGCCAGATTAAAATGCCAAACATTGTTGTATTTACATAAATTAATTTATACAGGTCAACCTGAATTCTTACACAACAGAATAATTTTTCGAGGTCAACGCATGAGACAGAAATTAACATTGTCGGTTTAAAAGCAAATGCGAGAACGCCATTCCTGAATTCCATTCGCCTCTGGAACCAATTACGCCCTCCCCCCAAAATTAAAATTATTAGCAATACAAGTACAAAGTGCAAAAACGACACATTTGTAATGCTATATCTCACATGTTACTACTTTTTTTAAAGACTATTTTGTTATACATATTAGTTAAGAGTATAGAGAATTAACATGTTGAAATGGAAAATAAAAAAAAATTTAACGGCAAATTTGCGCGTTTATTTTTGTCAACACTCATTTTGTTTTTTGGAATTTTTTCACTTTTCGTTACAAGTTGCTTGAAATTAATTAGTGTCAAATTGAAGTGAAAAACAAATTAAATACATATAAGGGTATGTTTAAATATTAAAAAAACAATATTATTTAGAAATTGTAAAAAGTATTTTTTAGTAAGCTTATGTCTTTGAAGTTAGCTTAATATAGCAAATTTTGCATCTATATTGTCCCATTGTACTCGTATGAGTACAGGCTATACAACACTTTTCAAAAACTTTTTTTTTTTATCTTTTTTCATTTTATTATTATCTACTACTTAGGTGAATATTATAAAAAGAAATGCGACTTTTTTTTTAGTTATTGATACTCAGGGATATTAGCAACCTTCCAGCAAGAGGGAAAGACTCCCGCACGGTACTAAAGGCTTTTTTTGGTTCGGATCTAGTGGGATAATTAAAAAGAATTTTGTGATAACTATTATATTTGTTTTTAATTACAATTTACAATTAAATTATTGATATATTAAAATCACTTATTGTTTTAAATAATTACAGTTTTTATTAATTTTATTTTATTTTGTTTAATAATGTCCTATGTTTGGCTTTATCTCCCCGGCACTGCAATTTAAGACATGTTTTTGTTGTATTGTATTTATGCAGTATTGTTTTTCAACTAAGATTAAATATTTTTATTTAACATTTTTATTAAAATTTAATCAAAGTCGGGACAAAGTTTTTCACCTATTTTAGACATTAATTTTATTAAAGCAGCATTAACTAAATGAACCTATATGTGCAATTAACTAGATTTCTTTAGTTGGGTTTGCGTCGCATCCAGAAAACATAATTCTATATGACCTTTAATATTTGATGAATTTAAAACTTAAAAATTTTTTTATTAATATTTTCTATTTATTACATCTTTAAATTCATCAAGTTTGATATAATTGAAACTGTTTTTAAATAAAATCAAATATTATTAATTATGAAGTATAAAGCCAATAGCCTAAGGCGGTAATGCTTTAAAATTAAGTTTATTGCAATTTGGCATCTATAATATTAATAGGCTAGGCGATTTCTTGTTACCGATGTTTTGTTCTTGCGTTTTATCCCGAGTTTGACCAAACGGGTATTATTTGAAAGGTATTTATTTTTAGCTGTTCACCAGATTTACAGATTTTTAAATTTTTTTCTTTGTTTTAGTAAATTGTATTTAAAGTTGCTACTAATTCATACACAAAATAAAACATATGCTATGTGTTTAATAAATTTATTAATGTGTTTACTAATGAGTTTGTTGCTCTTGAATTTCGAGCACTGGTATCTGCTAACTATAATGAATATCCACATAAATAAATTAATAAATAAATTGTATATGAACTATGAAAAAAATTAAAAAAAATTTTTTTATAAAGTTTGAGAACGATTTCATTAAATCTTATTTTTTAAATTTGGATTTATTTGTTTATTTTTTTTTAATTTTAATCCCTGAATTGAATTTGTTTATTTAATGTAAAGACACTAACTTATTTTGCAAGGTCCTTTCATAAAATTTGTAATTATTCAAAACCTGACACTTATTACATAAATTATGTGGGTGCATTTCATTCTCAGGTTAATGTAGTTACCGATGTCTGAGCAAATATATATTTTGCATCTGTAAAACTGTGATCAATTATAATCCAGGCAATTCAAAAATAATGATATTATTAAATTTAAATTTTTTAATTAAAACACTTTTAAAAAGTCTATTTGCTTATTATTTCACATATAATGTGTTTACATTGGAACGAATCCCATTTCAAAATGATAAGGGAAAAAATGTTCATACAACATCACACCGCCCTAATGTATATAGCACTTCTGCAATTGTGTTTTAATGTGTATGAGTGTGTTGGAGAGTGTAACTACAATATCTATCTATATATCTATAGTAAACTGATTACATTGAACAACTAACAACGACACAACAATAACATTGCAAACGGCAACAAGGATGTTTGAGATGAAATGACAACAGCAACAATATCGAGTGGAAAGAAATGAGAAACAAGCAAAATTTCATAACGATTTAACGACAATTGACTTTGTAGTTTATCGACTTAAGAGTGTTTCTTTCTTTTAACGAACGCACGCATAAACTTTTAAGAAGATATTTCTAACAAGAACAGTCGAATTTGGATTAGCAAAGCCGAACAAAGTACAAAACTGATTGAACGATGACCATATTTACATACCCATACTTCGTAAGAATATTAGGCAATAAAAACTTTATGCTATGTATATGAGGGTGGTTCCAGAACTATCCGATCTAATACAGAGTACATAAAAAAATTGGGGTAAAATATGTTGTCTCTCTATAGGTCGATTTATATTTCCAGGTGATATTAAATAAGTTTAAACACTTTTTTATAACCTGTACCATTTTGTGGTCAGGGTATAATGAGCTAATAATGACTATAAATATTTGAATTAGACTTATCTTTTATTACACCGATCGACTCAGAGCCATTCTCTGACCCCATCTGTAAACATTGTAATAAAACTGCAGGTTGTAAATATTAATATATTGTGATTAAAAGTTGTATATAGGCTCCTTTAGGCCATAGGCCGAACGCTATTGAAATTGGTGAAAATCAGTGTATGATCAAAACTAGTCGCCACACAAATGACACCTATGAGATCGACTTAGATTGCCATAAGATCCAAATTATTATATAAAACTCGGTCAAATTTGATTTGTATGCATTTATTGCACCCATTAATTACTAGTTCAAAAATAAACTCTGCAGGTCAATTTTTAGTCACAACCTCTACATAAAGCTGCTTTCCGTTTATCACTTGAAATTATCAAACAACAAAATTAATGCACAGAATTTATGCAGCCACCGATACTGACTGACAAAATAGCTGATGTGTTATACACTTTATTTTTCGACAAATGCGGTCTTTATTTCCTCACTTTATCACTCTAATAAATTTGCACAATGCTAGGCATTGATCGTTTGATCTTCTTTAAGATGACGAATTTAAATTATAAGGTGAAAATCCCAAAAAAACGTTTTATTCGCCAGTTTGTATGTGTTGTGCCGTACAGTGAACCATTTTACGAGAAGACGGTCAAAAATCCACAACTTCTGATTGGATCGGAATTTTGATATACGGTCCTTTTAATTTTTGTTAAAAAACGTAAATATCGACTGATAATAAAAAAAGTTTTGAAGGGTTAAAAATACATTTTCATTTTTAGTTGAATTTGAGTACAAAAGTGAAGTGTTAAAAGATTAAAAAAGGTTTATTGATGTCTTATTTGGTCACTAAATTTTACAACAAATATTTTAGAAAATATGTTGTAAGTTAAATTTTGTCAGAAAATGCCAAATTTTGACCACCGTAAACTTTTTGTTCCTAATGTTCACAAAGGCCAAAGGTTAGCATTTTTGAAAGATCCCGAGTTAAAATATAGTTTATTAAGCAGCGAACGTAAAAATTATTTGATACTGGGTCAAGACAGAGAAGTTTCAATGAAAAAGTCGTATGTTTTTACTTTAGTTAAAATTTTTTTTGTCTTTTTAAATACTTCTATGTCAGTTGCAAATTTATAAAAAAAAACTACTTTAAATCAAACAATTAGAGTAAATATTTCTTCTAAATAGCCTTGATTTTCATCCTCTAGAAGTTGTTTAGCTTCTTCTCTAATTAAATAGAAGTAGTTTCCATTTTTGTCGAATGTTGGACATATGTGGATCTGAAGTGGACACCAAAAAAGTGAGAAGGTCTTCAATAGTGCAATTTGGAAATTTTTCTTGTGTTGTGCTCGCGAAAGAATCTGTTGTCTTTATTCTTTTTTTCTTGCGCGTCTTCAAATAAATCTCCTATTGGTAGCATATTGTTTTGAATTATTTGTTCCCCATGGTCAAAAATTTTAGAACTGTGGATGGCATATATCTCCAAGAGAATTTTTGGTTTTAAAGTATAGCTGTTTTATTGGCGTACTCCCCAATTTTTTTTTTCTGCTGCATGCTAGAACTTGTAATATGATTTTGAATCATCTTATTAGTTCATGATCTACATCTGTGATAGATGCTGCAGTTTCTGGATCGGAAAAAAATCTCCTTGCAGTATTTCCATCATTTGAGATTCCTTTTCCTTGTTTTGGTTGGTCGATTAGGAGGAGGGTATTGGTTTTGCTGTAAAGAAATGGGAAAATGCATGGTAAATTATGAGAAAATGCCTGTTAAGTCTATAGGAAATGCATGCTAAATGGTAAAAATATATGTCATATCAATGTCAATGTCTCGGTTATCAAATTCAAATATTACTGGTTGAAATTCTGTAATTTTCTCTTTTATTTTTTGAACTTATTCAGTTATGACATCTTTGGTTTCATTTTTGAATGCTAATTTTATTGGTCTCCAATACTTTGTTGAAGAATGAATTTAATTTTTTCATACATCAATTTCTAATGCTCTACTGGTTTTGTTAAGCGCAATGGCACGGAAGATAACTTAAATAAATTAGCATCAGAAGTAATGCTGCCATTTCCAATTTTTTTTAAATGATCAGTATCAAAAGTATTTAGCAATCGTTCTGCAGCATGTTCAAAGTGATCTTGCAATTTTATTTCTGCTGAACTTGAAGACTGTGAAGGTAAGCATTCTATTTTGGCAGATACTAAGTCTCAATACTGCGGAAAAATCCCACAATTGTTTTCATTGGTTCACTTTCGCAATTCCTTATATTGACTTCAAATCCAAAAATAGCGCGAACGCTTTTTCTTAAATTACATTTCTTATGTTCAATTGGATTAGGAATGCTTTTGAAAATCCTCTTTGTGCACCTTGGGCTCGCTTCTGCTCATTTATAGATTATTTCAATTTTATTTTTCTTATTATGTGTTGGTTGCATTTGGTGAAAAAATGAATCCCTAATAATTATTTGAGATATATATTAATAGATATTCTCCAGCTTGCGCCTTCGAGATCTTTCACTACATCTGTCAATTGGTTTTGCTGGTTGACCCTTTTTTCCACTTTCGTTGGCAGTTGTAGATGAACTCGTAGAAATTAGTTTCTTGGTGACGTTTGCATATCTCTGCTTGCTATGAGAGCATTCAATGTACCGTTTTTTCAAAGCTCATGCAAAAGTTCTAATTTTTCTTCGTGTATTTCAATTTTTTGTAGTTTACAATTCTTAAAGAAATGATTGCTCAGTATATGTTGAAAATATATATCAGCGATATCTCTATAACAGTATTTAGCCATTTTTAAACTATAATATCTGACCTTGGGTCAAAAAAATTGTACTGGTGCACGCAGCCGAAAACTGGCGGTTATACAGTGGGGCACATGAGTGAAGGGGAGGGTTCGGGCTACAGAAGAGTTCAAAATTTTTTTGATGGCTTTTGATGGGCAGGAGTTATGCTCTATTAAGTAGGAGATTTTCGGCAAATTTGGAACTTTGTTACATTTTCTTTTTTAATTTCTAAACGACTCAGTTACTTTATATGTCTTACATTAATAGCTTGGAAGTTACAAATTATACAGAATTTATCTTACTTCAAAATCTTTTAAAACAAAAAATTACAGTCATTTGAAAATTAAAATTTACGAAGAAATTTTTAATTTTAGCAAACTACCGAAAAAGTTAATTTTCGAAGACATTGTTCGATGTGATATACATAGTTGAAATAGAGTCCCATTTTTTGGCTCCCGAGGTTCACTGGTATTTACTTTCAAACGAATAATATAACTATAAAATCTGTAACCAAAAAAAAAAAAATTATCTTTGGCCGCCTTCTCAAAATATGTGGACAATATTTTGAGAAGGCGGCAGTGTTTATCCGTGGTTATGATTATTATGATTATTCAGAGCATATGATTATTATTTATAAATAGAGAAGAATGGATATTTATAATTTGTATAATTTTATGTATGTGTTAGTAGCAACTTTAACTGCAATTAACTTAAAATAAAGGAAAAAATTAAAAAATCTGTAAATCTGCAAAATGGCTAAAAATAAATACCTTTCAAATAATATAAGTTGGGTCAAAATTGGGATAAAACGGTAGAACAAAACATCAGTCACAAGAAATCGCCTAGCCTATTAATATTATAGATACCTAAGGGTGCAATGACTATGTGCTGTAACAATCAAACACATGTGCCCTAGACCCATCTTCTACTATACCGATCGACTCAGAATCACCTTCTGAGTCGATTTAGCGATTTCTGTACATCTGTCCCTCCACGTAAAACTTGAAGTCAAGCTACAGATCGCACATATGAATATGTTTCGTTGAAATTTGGTATATACCTTCAATCAATGTTGAATTTGGCGGAAATCGGTGCATGTTTCGACTTAGTCTTGGTTTCAATAAATTTTTGCAAAAAAGAAGTGACTTTAGCTAATATGGTTAGGATGGGTCCATTTTTCGACATAGTCTCCATATGAATATAGCATCCGATATGAACTTTTTCATATTAAAATGCACCAAAATTAATAAAAATTCTACTGAGATTTGGGGTATGTACTTTCAACTTGACCTGGCATTCCCTAATCTACAGAGAATTACTGCGAAAAGGTTCCACAATGTTTTAGAATGTCGTAAAATGTTTCTTCCAAAATTAATTCACTGCAAATTTATAAAATACCAAAATTCTATAGAAAAATAATAAAAGTCATAATATGGCTTGAACATGAGGAAGAAAATAAAAGGTTTTAGCAAAAAATTTCCATATATTTAGTATTTTTTTCTACTGCTATAAAGTAACAGAAAATACTAACCGATTTCTGTGCTTTTCACTTCAAACCCACTTAACAACTTTTAGCATTTTTCAGGTGATGTTAAGCGCTTTTTGCTTGAAAATGTTGGCATCGCAGTTTGTTTATATTTTATTGGAAGTTTACAAGATTGCCATTATTCGAAATTGTCTTTTTCAAGCAACTGTCGCCACCTAGACATTTAGTCATGAAAGTCTGGAACAATATTTTAACAAAAATTTAAAAAAGCTAAGCAATTATGTAAACATTTCTTAAATTCAACGAAAAGTAGTAATAGCCAAAGTTCTTACGGAACCTCGTTTAATCATTATTCAACTGTTTAAATTAAAGATTGATAGAACAGCCTTGTACAAAATACTGTCTTAAATAAAAACATAAGTTCGAAAAGAAAGTACCATACACAAATTTAAGAAAATTTTTTGTTAGATTAAATGAAGAATAAAAATAAAAAGAAATAGTAAAAAGATGTATCTGCAAGTCAGTAATTTAATTTAGATTTTTCATTATATTGTTAATAAACTTTTTAAGGAGATTTCTAAGGAAAATTGAATAAGAAATTTAAAATTTAGAGTAGAAAAATACAATAAGTGGAAAAGGAACAAAAACAAAAGGACATATGGGACCAATTAATCTAAAAGCTACCTTTATTTTGGGTGTGTTTAGGAAATATAAGTTAGTAATTTCTAAACAAATAATGTAAATGAAATTGAAATTGAACTTAAAAGTTTTAAAAATAAATATTTTTTGTTGCTTATTTTTGGGGTGCTCTTAAACAAATATTATTTGGTTATTATTGTCTATGTTGACAAGAGGACTTTTCGTAGTTATCCTTAAATATTGAAATAGAAAACAACTTATATTCAAACACAAGACAAACAAGCAAGCAACAGTAAATTAAAAAGTATCCTTTTTTCAATTTTGTTTACACAGTAAATTGTTTATTCTTGAAATTGTTAGAGTCTTTGTTTAAAATTTTATATACTCAATTGTTTTACTGCTGGTAGCTGTTTGTCAGCTGGAACATTTTTTTTTATCAAAAACCATATTTACTTTGTGCAGTTCTGTGTTACTTATTAATAGGGGCATGAACTATACACGAAAGAGGCAAATATAAACTTTACACCAAAAGCCTCTAATTTTCTACAAGTGACCACTAAACGTAAAGCCCACCAACTAGGTTAAGTAAACAAACTGTATTATGTATAACAACAGCAAAAATATAGAAAACGATATCAAGGCCAAAAAAAAAAAAAAACATTTCAGTTGAAAGCCACTTTTTCACCCATAGTTTTCTTGTTGCAATATTATTTTTTAATTGTTCTAATATGTACTTGTTAGAGCCAACAAACTATTGTAGATACCGTAAAAATATGCTTAATTAATAAACCTTCTTCATTCCCGCACAAAACACAATAACAGACACTCGAAACAAACTATCTGCCAGTAATTTGTAGAGAAATTATTAAAACTAATTTTTGTTTGTAAATGTTAAACTGTATTTGAGTTTTTGGAAAGCAATTTGTGCAAACATGAAAATAAAACAAGGTACTTAAGTAAATGTTTTTTTTTTAGTTTTCATAGATGAAATGGGAAAAACATGCGAACCAAATGATATAACATATTAAAATTCCAGTTTAACAAGGAAGCTATCCTGCAAATAAGCTGTGGCTTTGATATTTGTAGGTCCATGTAAAGTTTGGTATCAAACTACAGGTAGAAAGTAGTATACGATTTAGTATTAAAGCTTTGGATCTAAGGGAACGGCTTGGTAAAACTCTATAGGAAATGCATGCCAAATAGTAAAAATGCATGTCAAAAATGGCAAAATGTTTGCTAAATTTGAGCAAACTTATGGGAAAATGCATGCTAAAAATGGGAATTTTTATGGTAAAAATGAGAAAAATTTGCATCCTAAATGTAGGGAAATTGCATGCCAAATGTAAGGAAATTGCATGCTGAATTAAGAAATATGATTTTCGAAGCTGCAAATAAAAAAATCTTTCGAAAAAACAAAAACATGCACATGACATGCATTTTTACCATTTAGCCTCCATTTCCTATAGACCTAACAGACATTTTCCCATAATTTAGCATGCATTTTCCCATTTCTGTACAGCAAAACCAATTCTGTCTTAAAGCTTTCAGCGACCTTAGGATAACCACCATAGAAATTAATGAAAATCGGTGCGTTTTCATACAATCTAGCAGATCCCAGCGCTCGAAATTCGAGTGCAATTTCTAGGCTGCTTTATTTTTCAACTTAGCTAGTTCACAAACCAACACTTTTATGGTTTATTATTATTGTGAATGAAAATAACAAACTCGTTAACAAACACATTCACATATTTAATAAAACACATACGTATAATATGTATAATTTTTTGTAAGTGTTAGTAGCAACTTTGAATGCAATTTACTCAAAATAAAGGAAAAAGTTTAGAAATCTATAAATCTGCAAAATGGCTAAAATGAAATATCTTTCAAATAATATACGTTTGTTCAAAACCGGGACAAAAGGGTAGAACAAAAGATCGGTCACAAGAAATCGCCTAGCCTATTAATATTATAGATT
This sequence comes from Cordilura impudica, assembly GCA_963682025.1. Taxonomy (NCBI): domain Eukaryota; kingdom Metazoa; phylum Arthropoda; class Insecta; order Diptera; family Scathophagidae; genus Cordilura; species Cordilura impudica. The sequence goes on along the minus strand of OY821520.1, from coordinate 45,154,318 downwards.
CCTCCTATTAGACTGACTAAAATGGTCTTAGGTGCAAGGTTAATATATATATTTACATATATCGATAAAACCTGCAGGATTAATATAAAGCCAATTCAAAATTGTCACATAAATCTGTATAAAAAAAATTGCACATTTTTTCAAATTTGGCTTATATGTTTTTGAGAAATGTAAATGACTTTCCCAAATGTAGTCATGATTAGTCCAATTTTTATTCTAGTCCCCTTATGAAAATAACATCAGATATGAACTGTTTCATATCTCCATGCTTATTTTATTCACACAGAAAAAAATTGGATAGCAATCGGTTGCTGTGTGTTGCCTCAGCGAATCTGAGGATCAGAGCCACTATCGAAACAAATGGTATTGCATAGTCTTACTTGTTTTTATATACAAATTCTGGTAGTAAAGATTATAAATGAACTTTAACTCAATTATAAATTTCAATAAAGCCAAATAAATTTTCTTATAGCAAAAGACAGTGTTGATTGTATATTTTTGATGCTTTGTTGCCATATTGGTAGTCTACTTTTAGTCCAACATCCTGTACTCGGTTCTTTCTGATCTTTTGCTTATTCTTGTCAAATGCATTTCAAAGTGTTCCTCCTTTTGTGAAAATGTATACCCCAATTTTATCAAAAAGCCACTATTCATAATTGAGTTCCATATTCATAATTGTTCTACTCGTTTGTAGAATCGTTCGAATTTCCGGAATAACTTTTTGCAAATCGGGCATAACAATGTTGTCAGTTCGTTTACGACTCTTAATCTTATCTTGAAAGTGTCCTTCATTACAGTCTTTATGAGTTGCGGTGATTTCTTTGCAAACTGAAACATTATGGAAACATTACTGGATGATATATTGCAGCCCTGTTTTACTAATTAATGTCAGCTTCTCAGGAAGATTTTTTTCTAATTTTCGGGAAGACTCTCCAACAGCCGCGCTACTATCCGGTTGATCTGGTGGGTTAATCTTTTGCCAATATATACAGGAGGGTAGCTTCACTAAGCCCGGCCTCATATTTGGAGTGAATTTTCTGAATGCCTCGGAATACTTTCATCCATTTCGCCTGACATATTTGTTATACTTTGATTCGTATAAGCTATCAATTATTTCTTAGCAAGTTCCACTAAATCCTTTGAGGTGGTTGAGTTTCTAGCCAGATCAAACAATTTTGATTAGTTCAAAGCCATGTTTTTGTAGTGTGAAAAATAATTTTCCACACTAGATACAAATCACTTTCCGCGCCAACTTTCAGTCATAGACTAATCCAGGGATTAGTCCTATTTTTAAACATATAGTCAGATTTATTACCTGATAGGTATCGATTGGATTATGGGCTTGTGAAAGGGTTATGTTCCCATGTCTATAAATGTACCTGTAACCTGTATATATATGAGATTTAGGACGAATTATGCAATGTTGATACTATGCACGTATTCTAATAAAATGTGTGCCTACCTGTGGCGAGCATAAGCTTATATTGTAGCAATATTATTGTTATGCGATTGGATGGCTCACTATATTCCTATTTTAAGTACATAACTGGTAATCTAAATGCCTAGTTAATTCGTACATTCTATATCTGTACCTGAATTTACCAGAGCTACATGCCACAGAATATCTGTAACAATATCTTTTTACCTTTTTTGCCTCCAGCAGGAGCAGCTGGACCATGTTGAATTAGGTAAAGGACTAAACAAAGAAAATATTGTGAAAATATGACAGTTAGTAAGTAGCAATTTACATGGAGCAACACAAAAGCAAACAGTAATTTTTTCTATAATATACTGAATAAATACATAAATCATTGGAAGCAAAAAAAAAAAAATACTATCAGTCACCTATTTTTTTTTTATATTCTATCTGAAACTGGACCGATTGAAAACTGAAGATCGGAAATTTTGAAGGGTTATATCTTCTTAACTAAAAATCAGATTTTATTGAAAATACAAAATTTGCAATAATTGAATTATTTCCTATAAAATGAGTTTAATCAAAATATTGTAAGAGCACACGAAATTTTTGATTATTGCACCTCATTGATTCTAAGAGCGCCGCTGTGATACGGGGGCTATATGGCGCACAATAAATGTTTGAGATTTACTGGAGCGCAAATGCGTCATCATAATGTAACATCAAAGGAAATGTTAAAAAACGTCATTTTGGTTGAGTGGGGTAAAATAGGTAAAGACGATTACCCAAATTAAATTAAATCGATGCCAATTGGGTTCATAGAGGTCCTAAGGCACAAATGATATCCAAGAATTACTAACTTAAGTTATATTTAATGAAATTTAGTTAGTTTTTGCATTAATATTTCACATTCGTGAATAATTTGACATACGATTTTTTCTTTTCTTTACGTTTTTTAAACTCTTTCTTTTAACTCATACTCTCTGTCTATCTGTAGTGGGGCAATCGGCAATCCCACTCGCCCTTATCCAATTGATCTGAAACTTGGCCCATAGTCTTGTTGTGACTACGAATTAATTTTGGGGTAGTCAAGCACAGTCATGCATAGTCACGCACAGTCACGGAGTGATCTAAATGTCATTTGCCCTCATCCGATCGATCTGAAACTTGATCCATACACTTGCTGTGAAAAAACATTATCTTTGATTTAGTCACGCGTAGTCGCGAATTGTCACGCAAAGTTACGAAGAGATTTAAAATGATTTTCCCCTCATGCAATCAATCTGAAACTTGGTTGATAAACTTGCTGTGAAAAAAGATTAACTTTGCTATAGTCACGCGTAGTCACGCACAGTCACGGAGAGATTAAACCTTACTTCCGCTCATTCCATCGATCTGAAGACTGTTCCATAGACTTGTTGTGGCCAAAAATTCTGAAATACCAAATAAAAGGCACTCAAGTAAGCTTTCTATTCATATATATATATATATATATATATATATATATATATATATATATATGGCACTCAAGTGAGTGGCACTCAAGTAAGCTTTCTATTCATATATATATATATATATATATATATATATATGGCACTCAAGTGAGTGCTTACTTGAGTGCCTTTTATTTGGTATTTCAGAATTCTAAATCCATTAAATCCCTCCATGACTGCGCGTGACTATGCGTGACTGTGTGTGACTATCTATATATATATATATATATATATATATATATTGCTGAAATCCGATAATATGTAACAAATTTATATACATATCACGGAAAATATGCGCCGCAGGAAAAAAATAATTTCTCCCAAATTACCCAGATAATCCCTAACGCCTCTAAAAGAAAAAATTTAAAAATCGGGGTGTCCCCCTAAACTAAATTAGTGCCCAAATTTGCGATAAAATATGTCAAAATTTGGTACTTTCACTTCATCGGGAATAGAATACGAATTTATTCATGGCTTTTCATGAAACAAATATCTTCTATTAAATGTCTTCCAGACTAAGTACTAAAACTGGTACATATTCCTTGCTTTTTCTTTTTTTTACTTTTGGAATTAGCAAATTAAATAATAAAATAAAACAAATTTTTTTCCACTTGATGTAATTCAAAATTTGTTTACATATTGCTTAACAAAATTGAATACGCCGTTCCAACGTTAAGAAAAAATGTATGGAACAGAATTTTTTAGAAAAAAAGTTAAAAAAAAGCCTTCCAATAGAATTTGAAATAATGATGATGCAGTTAAGTGACGGTTCAAAAAAAGTATACTGCTTATCAAAAAAAAAAAAAAAAACAAAATCCCACTTGTTGCATTATAAAAAAATAATATTTTCTTTCCATCCCGTGTACTGTTATGATATTGTATATCGTTTGAAAGCTGATTAATAGATATGAGATCGCACTACCTCGGAATGTGAGAAGAGAAAATAATTTTCAAAATTCGCACCATATTTTGAATGTTATATATTATACATGTTATTATAAGTAATGTCCTTGACAAAAGGGAAGGATTGATGCTCAAATGTTTCGCACTTAGAAACAGATTTGGCTAAATCCGAAAAAAATAGAATATCGAAAAATGTTGAAATACTTATGCCGTTTTCTTTTCTGACAAAAAATGTCGCCCTTTTTTGCCCTTTTTTTTTCGAAAAGTGTATTTTTTTATATATTCTGAATTAAGAGTAACCTTATCTTATACATCAATCGAAAGGTCTCAAAGTCGAGCCCTCGTAAATCATAAAAATTCCAGCCATTGACTTCTTTCAGGTCATAGTGTGAGAATTTTTCCCCATTGTTCCCCTTTTTTGAATATTTTCACCCTATGACTTCCAAGAGGATAATAAATTTTTTGACATTTATGAAAGCAGTACTTTGAGACCTTTCGATTGATACATAATATGAGGTTGCTCTTAATTCAGAATATTTAAAAAAATACACTTTTCCAAAAGAGGGCAAAAAAAGGGCAACATTTTTTGTCAGAGAAGAAAACGGCATTAGTAACTTAAATCGAATAAAGATTTAAAAATCTTAATTTGATAAAAAAAAAAAAATCATCAGTTCTTAAAAAAACTTACAAAAAATAAAATTTTTATTGGTTAACTCTAATACGGGCACGAGTTTGAACATGTCCAAACTAACGTTGGATACAAAGCATTTTTGTATGGTTTCTTTTGAAGATATGTGAAATATATAGAACTGCGAATTTTTGGGAATCATCGCAAAAAAAAGTCAAGGTTTTTGAAACCAAATTTTTACATCACTACATAAATAAAATATATCTTTTTATGTTTTGCGGAAGAATATAAAAACAGCAACTTTTCGCCCAAAAAAAGATTAAAAAAAATTATTTTGTTTAGTTTGAAGCATGTGTAAAAAAATCTATAAAAAGATGAAAGAATTTGTACCAATTTTGAATCCTTAAATTTAAATTGGGCAGTTAAGAGAATAAAGGACGTAAATAGAAAATTATTTATTAATAAATTTTAAACTAATAAATAAAAAAAATCAATTTAATATTGCAAGTTAAGAATGTTAGTCGATAGTTTTTAAAACTAAACCCCATATAAGTTTTAGGGCACCTCATCTAACAATTTTATTAACTGCCTTATTCCACCTGAAGTTAAAATTTCTCACAGTCTTAGCTACCTTGGGTGTTTTTTGCAGTATAGATGAGCCCAACATTTTTCCAATAAAAGAAGTTTGGGATTGTTTGGTGATTTGTACTCTTTTTCGACGACAAATTTAACACAAATTTAACAATTTGAATAATCCGCTAATTTTAGGTCTTGTCGAGTAGTTGTTGACATTTATTTCCTTAATGTCAATTATTACTAATATTATATCCAACAATTATAAGTTTTTTGTATTGCATTTGTATTAATGTTATGCTTTATTTATTAAATAGAAGAATTCCCTTGAAAAAGTCGACAAAAAATTGACGAAACATCGGGAAAAATATGTAATTAATTTTTTTTATTTACATCAACAACAATAGGCCCAAATAGCTTAAGAAAGGAAACTTTAAACCACATAATTAACACTTGGCCAAATAAAAACAACAAGAATTATAAGTTATGTTTTCTAATGTGTACTATGAATGTATACATATATATATTTACATATTTATATATTTACACATTTATGTATGTATTTGTTTCCTTTCTTCTTTTTCTTCTTGTTTTCCTAAAATCAAAGGTTTTTAACTACATAGTAGAATTTTCCTTCGTAATTATATTTTCTTAGTTGTCTGTTTTGTTTTCAAATATTCAAATAAAACAAGTAAGAAAATTATAGTCGGTCTAGACCGTCTATACGATACCCTATACCATGCGTTTAGAGACCCTATTTCTCAGGCCCAACTAACTGGATATAGAAAATAAGCATAAACCAAATTTGGCTGCAGATATGATAAAGTTCATATCGGATGCTATATTTATATAGGAACAAGGTCAAAAAATGGACCAATCCTAGTAAAGTCACTTATATTTTCAAAAAATATATACAAACAAAATTTGAGAAGAATCAGTGCAATATTTTTGTCTTTTAATAGATTTAAGTGAAGATCGGGAAGCAGCTCTATATGGGGCCAAAGGGATCATTTTTGGACTACTCATTAATGGATATAATGAACGCATACAAACCCAATTTGAAATAAGATCTATATGACAATTTGGATCTTATGGCAATTTATGCCGATTTCATAGGGGTAATTTGTATGGGGGCTAGGTCTGAACATGGACCGATTCTCACCAATTTCAATAGCGTTCATCCCATGGCCGATAAAAGCTTACATACAAAACTTCATCAAAATATATTCATATTTGCGACCTGCAGTTTGATTACAAAGTTTACATGGACACACAGACGGACGGACATTGTTAAATCAACTCAGAAAGTGATTCTGATTCGATCGGTATAATTAAAGATGGGTCTAGGCCAAATATTTTTGGTTGTTACAAACAGCAGCACAAAGTCATTATACCCAAACCACATAGTGGTATAGGGTATAAATATTTATTATTATTTATTATTTCAACTGGTTAATATTAAATTTTTCATTTTTCGTTCTTCATTTTTATTTTTTTTATTTTTTATTTTTTATTTTTCGATATTAATTTTTAGTTTTTGGTTTTTCATTTTTCATTTTTAATTTTTTATTTTTTATATTTTATTTTTTATTCTTTTATTTTTTATTTTTTATTTTTTATTTTTCATTTATCGTTTTTCGTTTTTCATTTATCATTTTTTATTTTTTATTCTTTATTTTTTATTTTTCATTTTTCTTTTTCCTTTTTTTTATTTCTCATTTTTATTACCATTTTTAATTTTTTTTAATTTTTAATTTTTTATTTTCCATTTTTTATTTTTAATTTTTAATTTTTAATTTTTTGTATTAAATTTTTCATTTTTCGTTCTTCATTTTTATTTTTTTTATTTTTTATTTTTTATTTTTCGATTTTAATTTTTAGTTTTTGGTTTTTCATTTTTCATTTTTAATTTTTTATTTTTTATTTTTTATATTTTATTTTTTATTCTTTTATTTTTTATTTTTTATTTTTCATTTATCGTTTTTCGTTTTTCATTTATCATTTTTTATTTTTTATTCTTTATTTTTTATTTTTCTTTTTCCTTTTTTTTATTTCTCATTTTTATTACCTTTTTTAATTTTTTTTAATTTTTAATTTTTTATTTTCCATTTTTTATTTTTAATTTTTAATTTTTAATTTTTTATTTTTCATTTTTCATTATTCAATATTCATTTTTTAATTTCTATTTTTTTATTTTTCATTTTTCATTTGTTATTTGTTATATTTTCTTTTTTATTATTTTTTTTTATTTTTTATTTTTTATTTTTTATTTTTTATTTTTTATTTTTTATTTTTCATTTTCCATTTTTCATTTTTTATTTTTAATTTTTTATTTTTCGACAGAGACAAAAAGTAATAACATAGCGTAATTTTTTCACCAATACAATCATAAGTCACACCGATTTTGTCTTAAGTCTTACATATTACGTTGTTTTTGTGATTGTATTGTGAAATAGATTTTTACTCCCGCGCGTATAGATGTTTACGAATTAAAAACTAGGAATTCGCCTAGGTCCTGTTTTTCTTTCAATAGATTGGTTAACCTTTAACCGTTTGTGAAGTTCCTTGTAGTTGCTCGGGACGTACCTGCAAAGGATGCATTATGGTTAATCAAAAAGGTGTCCACAGTTTTTTCTCTCCATTTTTCTAATATTGATGTTGACACTATAATCGTTTACTTAAAACTAAAAACATGGTATGCCTTTTTCTTTGTTTAAAATGACGGAACTTAAAAATTGACGGAACTTATTTTATTTATTTGCACTGCGATATTCAAATTTGAATTTGTAAAAAATTTTCATTTATAAGGTTTTATCACATGTCCAAGTTTCGGCTTGTTTGTCAGACAGCTCCCACTAGCTACCTTCGTAGAAAGTTGATTTACAATATTTAGGCAGACAGAGACTAACAAAATTTTCTGAGTGTATTAAGAAGATATATTTATATACTTAGGACGACAATAATGACTTTGTATGACTATTATTATGGCTTACTGACAAAAAAGGTAACAAAATAAGCAGCAATACATTTAAAAGAACTTTTCTCAGTCGCTTTTAAAGTCGATTAATCTTAAATAAACCGTAGACTGAGGAATGGAAAGTATTCAATGGAATTAACCCCAACAGCATAAAAAATCACTTAAACAAAAGCTAAGGCAAAATTTATCAAAAAGTAAAAGTGTAGAAATAGGTGTGTTGTTTTTGTACATAAAATTTTCTAACTTTGTGGCAATAAAAGAACACCTAAAAAAATTAAAAATATCTTATAATAGTGAACCAGGTGTGATGAAAAATTAGATGAACTCCAATGCATTTAACACAGTACTCTTATCAGACGAATGTTGTGTTTAATGGGTCCTGAGAAGTTGACACTGCATAGTGCCTGTGTGTTAATGAAAATCTGATTTTTTTAAATGATAAATTTATATTGGCGTGTTGAAATGTTGTTTAAAATAACTTTTAGTTTTGAAGCAAGGCAAAAGGAAATCTCTAAGAATGAATTTTCAGCGTGGTTTGTTTAAGGCAAAACTGTAAGGTATGAAAACTGGGTTTAACCACACTGATAATAGGTTGGACTGTAGATGGTTGTTTTAAAGTCTATGAGCAAAAAGTGTTATTGTTTTTTTTTTAAATTTATTTATTTATTTAATTTCTTATGTTTGGGGGTCCTTTGCCAGTTTTTTTTTTTTTTTTTAATGTATAGTAGTTGTGGCATCCATAGCTATGAAACTAACTTTAAAACTGTCATCCAAAATATAATGTTTACTTTTTATTTCTTAAAAGTTTTTCTGCAACACACTAGCTAAATTTTAGTAAATGTACAATATACACAAAAAGCGCACAGAACAACAACAATATCAACCTGATGAATGTGTCAAAAACTTGAATATCTTTACAAATAATCCAAAATGACACCACCTTAATTTCCCCATGGAATAAACTAAACAGAACAAAAATTGTCACGTTATTGAATGGCGTGGCAAATGGACTTTATATTTTTCTTGTTGGTGTAAACATATATACAGGGTGTTCCATATTTTATGTCGGTATGGCACCATTTAATAGCATTGAATTGATATTCGTTAACCGATGGACTTAAGAAAATGTCACGGTTGTCTTTAACCAACTTTCAACGAAGGGTTTTTTTCAGAATAAATACTAAATAATGTGTAAAAAAAATATGGCCTATAACTCGTCGGGTGTTTTTTGAAAAAAAAAAAAACTAATTTTTAAAAAAGCTATTCGTTTTCTATTAAATATTTATGTTACACATTCTTATTTTTAATTATTTTTTTTTTAATTTTTTTTATTTTAGTCTGTGGAATAAATCCTTACAGACATTCAAATCATAAAATACAATATATAAAAATATTTTAGCATATGAAATGTCTAATTTCTAAATTTAACGCTTTAAATACAGAAAAATGTAACGTTTTACAATATTAATAGTTAGAGAATAATCAACAAACTGGTACAAATCATTAAAGTTAGTATATAATCTTCTTAACGGATCCGCGTTGGCATAGTTGGTATGGAAAACTGGAATTGAAAGTGGATGAAAGTAACGTGTAGGTCGCTGAGGAACATTAAATGAAATATTGCGTAACAAGAATTCTGACGACACAGCGTTAATGATATTTAGCACAAATGACACATTCAGCATGGTTTTACGGCTCTTAAGTGTTGGCAATTTAATTAACGCTAATCTTCTGGCATATGATGGCTAATTTGTAGCCGGATCCCAGGAAAAACACCGCAAACAGAACAGAAGAAATTGTTTTTGAATGGATTCAATATGATCTATGTGAATATTGTATAAAGGATCCCAGATAATAGACCCATATTCAAGTTTAGGTCTTACGAGGGATGTATATAACTGTTCAGTAATATAGGGATCAGTAAATTCCCTGGCCCATCGCTTAATAAAAGCCAGTACACCTCTAGCTTTATTGACCGTCATATTGATGTGTGAAATGAAACTCAGTTTTGCATCAAACAAAATCCAAGGAGTAGTTTCTTCTCGAAAATCGAATGTATCTACATTTCTTCAGATTCAGTTCCATTATGTTTATATTGCACCACGTATAGAAGTTATCAATGTCCATCTGTAGATATAAGCGATCACTCTTTTCATTGTAACTGAGAAAAAATTTAACATCATCAGCATACATTAATATATTGCAAAATTTTATAGTGTTCGGGAGATCGTTTATAAATAAGGAAAAAGGATTGGACCCAGATGACTGTCTAGCGGAACTCCCGAAAGGACATTTATATTTGTAGATGTTTTTTTTTTATATTTAGCATTCTGCTGTCTGTCACATAAGTAAGACTTTATCCATTTTAGACTGTTGGGTTTACTCCCAACAAATTTAATTTTTTACTCAAAAAATATTTTTCTTAGATCATAATATAAAATAATCTAACTCATAAAAACAAAGTTTTTATTAAAGCTCTTTCTTTCCTTATACATACATATGAGTTTTGAATCTCTCCGTGACTGTGCGTGAGTTTTAAAATTAATCTTTGGTCACAACAAGTCTATGGACCAAGTTTCATATAGACTGGATGAGGGGAAATGGGGTTTAAATCACTCCGTGACTGCACGTGACTATGCGTGACTATGTCAAAGTTAATCCTTTTTCACAGCAAGTCTATCAGCCAAGTTTCAGATCGCTCGGATAAGAGGAAATGAGTTATAAATCACTCCGTGATTGTGCGTCGAAGTTAATCTTTCTTTACAGCAACTGCATTGACCAAGTTTCAGATTGATTGGATGCGGGGAAATCCATTTTAAATCACTCCGTCACTGTGCGTGAACATGCGTGACTGTGCGTGACTAAGTCAAAGTTAACCTTTTTTCACAGCAAATGTATGGACTAAGTTTTACATCGATAAAATGTGCGGAAATGACATTTATATCACTCCGTGGCGGTGCGTGACTATGTGTGACTGTGCGTGACTACCCTTAAATTATTTTGTAGTCACAACAAGACTATGGGCCAAGCTTCAGATCAATTGGATAAGGGGGTATGGGTTTGACCCACGACAGACAGATAGAGAGTATGAGTTAAAAGAAAGGGTTTAAAAAATAAAACTTTTTCGACATAATAATTCAGTTTCGCTTAAGTATTACATAATTTGTCATAATAATCTTAAATATATTTACGCGGATCCCCGACTCACTGATTGACTGACTGACTGACTGAGAGACTGACTGATTCTGTAACGCTGAAATAATACCCACACATAGCAGTCCCTACAAAGCTATACGAAATACGCAAACAAAATTACTTTTTATCATTTTATACAAACCCACATACAATTTTCTCTCTTTGTTACCGACCAGTGCTGCTAATGAAACCTTCTGCAAATCGATAATTTTGGAAACTAAATCGCCAAAATCGTCATTTTTAAAACAAGAAATTGTCAAGAAAATTTTACCGCTTATAAAACTCGAAAAAATATTACAAAACGAAACAATAAAATTTATTTATATCATTCATATTACGAATATTATTACGGCATTGGTTATTTCTATATATAACAAGTAAGAAAACTAGACCTGTCTAGACCGACTATACGCTACCCTATACCATGCGTTTAGAGACCCTATTTTTCAGGCCCAACTAACTGGATATAGAAAATAAGCATAAACCAAATTTGAATGGGATTTTTATTAATTTTTTTGGCTGCAGATATGAAATAGTTCATATCGGATGCTATATCTATATGGGGACTAGGCCCAAAAATGGACCGGTCCTGCTTGGTAAGGTCTCTTGTATTTTGCAAAAATATATACAAACAAAATTTGAGAAGAATCAGTGCAATATTTTTTTTTTTTGATAGATTTAAGTGAAGATCGGGAAGCAGCTCTATATGGGGCATATGACCAAGAGTTGTCCCAAAGAGATCATTTTTGGACTACTCATTAAAGGATGTAATAAACACATACAAACCCAATTTGACTAAGGTTTATATGATAATTTGGATCTTATGGCATTTTAAGTCGATTTCATAGGGGGTCATTTGTATGGGGGCTAGGTCTGAAATGGACCGATTCTCACCAGTTTCAATACCGTTCATCCCATGGCCGATGAAAGCTTATGTACCAAATTTCATCAAAATATATTCATATTTGCGACCTGCAGTTTGATAAAAAGCTTTACATGGACACACAGACGGACGGACGGATGGACGGACATCGTTAAACCGAATCAGATAGTGATTCTGATCAGATAGTGATTCGGTATAATAAAAGATGGGTGTAGGTCAAATATTTTTGGTAGTTACAAACAGCAGCACAAAGTCATTATACCCAAACCACATAGTGGTATAGGGTATAAAAATGTATTAGTGATGGAATTTCAACGAAAAAAATTTAACACAGCAATCAACTAAATAATTTTATTGTTATGTATCTATAGCTTAAGCATATAATATAGGTTTAAAGTATCGATGTAATTAAAACTTAAATCTTAAATGGAGATGCCATTCAAGGTATTTCCGTTTTGAAACGACTTGACTCAGAATTAAATCTATACATATATGGTAATTTACATTTACACTGAACAAAAACTATCAATTTTCGATGAACAACCCATTAATTGTTAACCATTGAAATCGTAATTTTTATAATACTAAAAATTTTATATCTTCAATCATCATTTTAACAAATTTAACAAATCATTTTAACAAATTGAAAAATCGTCGAAATTACAACAAGTTGACAAAATTGGCAGCACTGCTAACGACAGTAGCACTACATATGCCGATTTCGTGTTACATGTGGAATAAGATGACAAAATTGCATCAAAAAAAACTAATATCTATTCAAATTCTTCTTTAAATTCCCTTTGTTGCTCAATGAAAAAATTCTGCAAAAAAAAGTGATGAATGAAATTTTACACATTTTTATTTTTCTAATTTAACGGCGCACAGTGGACCATATTTTAAGAAGGCGGCCAAAAATCATTTTTTGTCACCGATTTTAAAGTTATGTTATTCATTTGAAAGTAAATACTAGTAAACCTCGGGAGCCAAAAAATTGCGACTCTATCTCAACTACATCACAGCGAGCGGGGTCTTCGAAAATGAGCTTTCTCAGTATTTTGCTAAAATTAAAAATTTCTTTGAAAATTTTTATTTTTGAATGACTGTACCTTTTTAGATTTAAAAGGTTTTGAAGTGAAATAAATTTTCCATAATTTTGTGGCTTCCATGCTATTAAGGTTCAAAACGCAAAATCACTGAGTCATTCCGAAATTTAAAAAAAAAAAAATTTAAAAAAGGTCCAAATTTTCCGAAAATCTCCTACTTAATAGAGCATAACTCCTGCCAGTCGCAAGCAGTCAGAAAAAATCTTGCAATGTTCTATAGTCCGAACCCTCCCCTATAGTCCTGTACCCCACTATATATCCGCCAGTTTCCGCCCGTGTGCACCAGAACAATTTTTCTGACCCAAGGTTAGATATTTTCTGCAAAATTAATGAATACAAAAGTTGTCCACTATGTGGTTAGGATATATTAAGTTTGAGTGTTTGAGTTTGCCAAAAATATTGGACCTTTATCCATCTTTTATTATTCGGATCGACTCAAAAACACTTTCTGAGTCGATTAAACGACGTCCGTCCGTCCGTCTGAGTGTTATGTATACAAAAGTTGGTCGTACCGGTGCACCGCGGTGTATTTTTTTGCGTGTCGGTAGAGTTGTCAGAAGTTGTTATATACTTATAAAAAAGGGTTGAGATATAATGCGCTTAATTGTTACAGGTACATTTACATAGGTATCTTTCAAAAACATTAATAGTCTGAGTTAGAGATATATTGTTTAAATACCTGACAAAATGGGAAACAATTTAAATAACAGGTAAATGGTAAAAAAAAACTATTGCGACATAGCCCTTTAAGATATGAGCAGGTGTGCTTCACCTTTTAAAAGGGGTGAGTTTCATGGAGCATATTCTTAAATTGGGTTATGATTTGGAATTTGGTCCGTTAGGCGAAACAGTGAGAAAAAACAAAGAAAATGAAGAAAAAAGAAAGCAAAAAAAAACAAATTCAACAAAAATATCTACAGCTAGGCCACGTAATCGACCAACCAAAACAAGGGGAAGGAAATGCAAATGATGGAAATACTACAAGGAGATTTTTTTCCGATCCGGAAACTGCAGCATCTATCACAGGTGTAGATCATGAATTAGTAAGACGATTCAAAATCATATTACAAGTTCTATCATGCTGCAGAAAGATAAAAGCAAAAAAATTTGGAGAGTACGCCAATAAAACAGCTATACTTTATAATGAAAAATACTCTTGGAAATATATGCCATCCACAGTTCATAAAATTTTGTACCATGGGGAACAAATAATTCAAAACCATATGCTACCAATAGGAGATCTGAAGAAGCGCAAGAAAAAAGGAGCAAAGACTACAGATTCCTTCGCGAGCACAACACAAGGAATATGTCCAGATGTTGTACTAATGAAGACCTTATCACTCTTTTGTTGTGAACTTCAGATACATATATGTCCAACATTCGTCAAAAATGGAAAACTACCTCTATTAAATTAGACAAAGAAGCTAAACAACTTCTAGAAAGTGAAAATCAAGGCTATTTAGAAGAAATTTTTACTAAAATTGGTTGATTTAAAGTACTTTTTCATTACACTAACAATAATTTACACTTTTTTTTATATAGTTAAAAAATTTTCTTGGTTTAAAAATTTATATATTTTGTAAATTTACAATAAAAATTGTTATATTTCATAAATTTACCATAAAAATTGATATAGAAATATTTAAAAAGACAATAAAAAAAAATTTAACTTAAGCAAAAAGGAGTTTTTCATTGAAACTTATCTATCTTGAACCAATATAAGGTAACTTTTACGTTGGCTGCTTAATAGATTATATTTTAACTCGGGATCTTTCAAAAAAAAAAAAAAAAAACAACCTTTGGCCCTTGTGCAAAAAAAAATATTTTTTTACCTTTTAACACTTCACTTTTGTACTAAAATTCAACTACAAATGAAAATGTATTTTAAACCCCCCGTAACTTTTTTATTTTCGGTCGAGAATTACGTTATATAGCAAAACTTAAAGGATAAAGTCTCACCTACCAAACAAAAAAACCGCATATCAAAAGTCCAATCCAATCAAAAGTTATAGATTTTTGACCGCCTTCTCGTCAAATGGTCCACTGTGCGGCGTCCGATATGGTATGCGTTTGTCTGTTCTGATTTTCATCTCAAAATTGTTTTGTATTGTTAGGAGTGCTTTCGCTCAGGTTCTAGCAACGTATGATTTCATTTAAAGCTGTGATAGTGCAATATTAAGTTTAAAATTTAAATTATACTAATTTTGCATAATTAAATTACATTGTAATTTCAGAAGAGAGGAGAGAAAATAATTTTTTTTTCACTCATAATATTAAGTTTTGCATAATTTGCTTTCAAAAAATTTAGATAAACATAAATTACGTAAATAGGTATATTTAAGATTTTAATTTGAATACTTTATTGAAATTATCATGAAAGAATTAAAGGCGATTTGGAATAATGAGTTTTTTTTTTTTTTTTTTTTTGAAGCAAAACTAATACGCCCTTATTTTTTATTTATTTTTCTGGATTTACAGATAACTTTGCAAAAAATGTAGTTCTCTTTTTTCAGTTTATATGTATGATGAAATACGAAATATTTTTTTCTCTTTTGTGTAGGTGTATTGGTGTTTGCACTTCCTAAGAGATGGTAGGTTTTAGAACATTTTTTGCATTTGTCTTTCTGAATGCACAACATGTTGAGAGTGTTGTTTCAAAATTTTAAGTAAATCAGAACAAAACTTAAGAAGATACAGCGTTTCCAGCGACCGGCCTCATACGGTATATAGTTTTTAAAAAACTTTAAACCGATTTTCTCGCAAACAAATGTTCGAAGTCCGTGATCATCATAACTCAAAATCTACTTGACTGATTCTTTTGATATTTTAGACACTATATCTACACATAAATCATCAAGTAACCATGAATGGTTTTCTTTAATTCCATTTTCTGCTCCATTTTTTAACAACAAATTCCCGAAATTGTATACAAAAATCGTTTTTCGCTTCAAAATTAAAAAAACATCTTCGCCACTACCTCAGGTAACATGTCACCTTTTAAACTCATTTCGATTTTTTTATTTCACATGATCCGGTAGCGAGTTGTGATTTTCACCGCAAAACAACAATGCCCCCGGAGACTCGCTGTCACGGACTTATTTATTAAAACTTTAATTTGAAATTTTTTTGCAAAGATTCTTCAAATGTTATGCTATAACATGTATATCTAATAAATAATCCAACATTATTTATATCTTCAAAAGAGAATTATGAAAGTACGACTTTTTTTAACTTTCTAAATCTTACCTCCCCACCCCCCACCATTAGAAACTTTTAGGAACCTTGCTCTGAAATGTTTTTTTTTTTTCTATGATATTCTATTTTTTCTACAATAAAATGAGTCGGTTATAACGCACTCGGCGGGACCGATCAAATTAGTTTGTTATAGACTAAGTTCGTTATAACCGTAGTATTTCTTTTTTTTTCTGTCCGAAAGGTGACTTATTTTAGTTGAATAAGTTTATTTATTTTGATGCATTTTGAAAAGTTATAAAACATAAATTAAATTATTAAAAAGATACATATTAATAGGTTGTCTTAATAAGACTAAAATTATTCATCTTTATTTATTGAATCTTCAAATAGGTTTGTGAACTAACAATAAGTTATTCAAATCTTAAAACTAAAACAAAACAAAATATTTTTTTTAAAATCATATAATATGAAAAACGCCTTATGTATAGAAGCAGAAAGTATAAAGCAAAGGTTGGCTACTGGCAAACTTTTGCGAAAATATACATAAAGAGATCTTTTACAAAACTTTATTTGAAAATCGAAGTTTTTGTTTTATATTTTTTACAACTGTTTTTCGATATTTTTTTTAAGAAATTTTAAAAACAATAAAATTAATTTTTTAAAAGTATATAAAATATAGGAAAATTCTGAAATGTAAAAATAAATTTGTTTGTTAAAGTCAAAATAAACGGGCGCCTAGGCTCTGAGTAACTGAGTTGGTTAAGTCGGATGTCTTTCGAATACTTTGTATTTGGTCCAAGCTATTTTAAATTCTGGGTGTAGAGATTATATGGCTTGCTCTCATACTTCCCATGAATCTTAAAAATGTAAATATAGAGTCCCAAATGGTTGGAATAAGACGAATATTGGTTTTCATAACAGAAGCACATGTATAAGTGCAAAATCAAAAAGAAAGTAGCGAAAGGACATGTATGTTCCCTTAATATTGATGTGTGTAATAAAAGCTACTAAAGTTCACAAAATATTTATAATTTTGGTTACAGAATCAAAGATTTTACTATTAGTGACAATCTTTCCTTTAATGCAAAGAAGGATTCGCTAACCTTTAATATGTCTTATTTCTTAGAAACATTGTAAGAAGATATATGATAGATATATGAAAATGTGTGCATTATTTTCTACAAGTATAACAAGACTAAATACAAAATATTAACAAAATTTTTGCAAGGACATGTATACCTCTCATATATCCTGAAATTAAACATCATAGTTAAAGCAACAAAAATTATCACAAAGAAGTCACAAAATTAATAATTAATAAATAACATTAAAAAATTCCTGTATTATTAACACATTTGTATTTCAATCAGTGATAGGACTTGTTTACCTGTCGTGTGTCCTTTATCGTAAAAACGCTATATATGCTATAACAAAATATCCAATTTTCATAAAGTAATATAAATATATTGAAAGACATATATTTAAAGCCATTAGAATATCCTTATTCATAACTTTAAAATTTTTTTAATTTTGCTTTTATGCGTTTATCACCGTTTATTTTGACAAAACGTACTTAAAAATAAACTAATTAAAAAAATTTAACAAAAAACTCTTTTTGTTTGAAAGTCATTTAATTATTAATTAAATATAAGAAAGCCAACCCATTAAAACAAAGTTTTTATTATACTTCCTTAATTTGTAAATTAATTTACAATCATGTAATTAAATAATTGATTGACTGAAAATATCTATGCCAAAAATCGAAATTTTTTTTACAAAAATTGTTTGCACCATCTATCATTGTACAATGCATTTTATATGAAACTTCTACAACTGCACTATTCATTTCAATGCTATCTCTCATCAGTTTCGTTGAAAACCTTCCGAACCAGTTCTGGATTCTATTTTTCTAAAACAAATTTAATAGGCCTACAACGTAGAAGATGGTGTTTTATTTAACAATATTTCTCTTCTTGATGCCAAGTTTACCATTCTTTAAAAAAGAAATTAATTTTAAATGTCAATAAAAAGTCAAAAATATTTAAATGTATTTACCGTAGCGGCACGAAAGCTATTAAGCACATAAAATCACCCGTATAATTTTAATTTTAAAATTTTTGTTTGTATCGGCTATGGTCAGAGCTACCATCCATACCCAACTTGCAAATTAACGAAAGGCAATTAAATTTTTAACATTTACGTTTACGCGAAATTTTTACAGGAAATTAAAATTTCTCTCTAAATTCTAATTTATAGTCGTATTGGCGCTGCTGGAACATAATAACTTTCACTAACATGTATTGTAAGTTAAATAATTTGTGTCACGCTGTCATCTCAATTTTGCAACATAAAAAGAACGGAAAATATTACAATAAAGCAAAGCAAGATATATGAAACAAACAAATTTTAAAAATATGAACAAATAAAACTTTTTTTTAATTTGGATAGCTATTCAATTTTAAATATAATAAGGTTGTTCATGTTTTTAAAAATGTGTTAAATAGATGTCTGTTTATTTCACATTCACCTCAGTATATACCGTAGCTCCTTCTAAAATCTGAAGTTTCATGCACAAAATTATTAACCCATTTCGTGTAAATTGTACTAAATAAGCACCCTTTTGTAAAGCTTCGACATAACATACCAATTCTCAATTAATTTTTTGTTGTTTCTTCAATCTAATTTATAATATACGAGTACTTATAGGGCTGTTTAAATTATCGTAATTTGATTTTTTTTAAATAGTAATTTCATTAAAATGGAAAAAGAGTTCTGCGCACGGGTCGTCAGTGGTGGTATACGTTTCTTGTTCCCTTTTGTTCCCTAGAAGTTCTATTCCACTAAAGTTGAAATGATAAAATATAGTAATTTCATAAATATTTCATAGCGCCCCTAATATTAAACGGTAGAGCTGTGACCACTTACAACAACTAAAGACAATAATCCTACCAACATTATAAAAAACACCGTAGGTCATTTTCGATGATAGCGTGCGAGTAGTAACCATTTATTTTGATAAAATTTATTTTTGATAAAAAACAAAAAAAATCACCTTTTTCTGAAATTAAAAAAACAGTTGAGTTTAACAACATGCCACGCCCACAATTAGCAATAGTTTAACCTAATTTTTTGGCTACCTTAATCTGGATATATTAGCTACAAAAAGGAGTTAAAATTTTAAAAATCGGTGACAAAAAAAATTAGATTTAGGGCCAATGAATTCAAAAATTCAGCCATAGTGCGGCGTATTAAGCTTTATAAAAATAGGACCATCTATCTATTTTTAGTACTTATAATAAGTACTTATAATAAGGCGTACAACAGCGTACAACATAAATTTTCGAAGAGTGAACTTAAATCTTCATTATTTGTTGATGGTATACCAGTTATACGGACATCTGAAGCAACCAAAGCATTTGCTTGTTATTGCATTATCAAATCTTTAACTGCAGATCGTATTTGATCGACTTCACAATTTAGTGTTTCCAGAGCAGTGACTCGTTTGTTTATTTCGCCTAATTCTTGCCTAACATTTTTTAATATTTCGGTTTTTAATTGACAGAATCTCTTTTCCATTTCCGCAAGATTACTATTTTTATTTTCTTCCAACAATGTTTTTAGGCGGTCAGACTGCTCTCTAATAAATCCATTTTGCTTCGATTTTTTTGCAAGCCAATGCCAAAGGTGAGTTTCTGATTCGATTGCACCAACAGAGGCGAGATCAGTTAACGAGATGTAAGAGTTATTCAACAAAATTTCTTGCTAAAGTTGAATAATAAACCCCCTTAAATGCGTAAAATTTAAGTAAAAATCATGAACTTAGACATATGAAAAAAGCATTTTTTTTTCAATTTGTGGTAAGAAATAGGCACTAATTTTTAAACGATCTATTAGATAACAGTATGAACTCACAAATATGGTAAAAATATCAAATTTTATATAAGTTGCTTTTATATTCCATCAGACTTCAATAACTTTTGTATTTTCAACAAAAAAAAGGGTTTTTCGGAACAATAGAAACTAATTATTTTGTAAAGATATACTAAAATCTATATCTTAGTCCACCTAAAAATACCTTGAACCAGTTTGCATAAAATTCTCTAATTTTAGCGCCCTCTCGTGACGACAAAAGCAATCAGGCCAAAGATCTTTTTAATATTTATTTGAGTCACTTTACTATCTTTAAAAAAATCTATGTTTAATCTCAATTTGAGGCAAATAATTTTTATACCCTATACCACTATGTGGTTTGGGTATAATGACTTTGTGCTGCTGTTTGTAACAACCAAAAATATTTGAACTAGACCCATCTTTAATTATACCGATCGAATCAGAATCACTATCTGATTCGATTTAACGACGTCCGTCCGTCCATCCGTCCGTCTGTGTGTCCATGTAAAGCTTGTAATCAAACTGCAGATCGCAAATATGAATATATTTTGATGAAATTTGGTATTTGATCTTTTGTCGGCGATGGGATGACCGCTATTGAAATTGGTGAGAATCGGTCATTGTTCAGATCTAGCCGCCATACAAGTGACCCCTATGAAATCAACATATATTGCCATAAGATCCAAATTATCATACAAATCTTAGTCAAATTGGGTTTGTATGTATATATTACATCCATTAATCAGTAGTCGAAAAATGATCCCTATTGGATAACTCTTCGTCATAGGCCTCATATAGAGCTGCTTCCCGATCTTCACTTAAATCTATCAAAAAACAAAAATATTGCACTGATTCTTCTCAAATTTTGTTTGTATATATTTTTGCAAAATACAAGAGACTTTACCAAACAGGGTCAGGATCGGTCCATTTTTGGGCCTAGTCCCCATATAGATATAGCATCCGATACGAACTTTTTCATATCTGCAGCCAAAAAAATTAAAAATAATCCCACTCAAATTTGGGTTATGCTTATTTTCTATATCCAGTTAGTTGGGCCTAAGAGATAGGGTCTCTAAACGCATGGTATAGGGTATCATATAGGCGGTCTCGACCGACTATAATTTTCTTACTTGTTTTTTTTTATTTTTGTCCATGGGACGAAGCATTGTGCGGCGGTAGCTGTAAAGAATACTGCCGTATGTGGCAAGAAAACGGAGGTGATAAAGCATTTGAAAAGGTAGTGTAACAGAAATATAAGAAATCATGCCGCCACCTGAACTACGTCTGCTAAGCGGTGTAATAAATATCATCAAAGACAAAATGTTTTTAGTTGTCAATGGACTAAAAAACATAACGTAACTCGCGAAGCCACTTATGGATTTCTAGCATTTGTGAGCAATTGATGTAAAATCCTGTTAGATAAAAAGATTTGTTAAGGCAGCTATATAGTATTAACTGCTTGAAGTATGTAAAGTATTTTGATGGTTTGAAAGAAGTTGTACAATCGTGCTTTTCTTTTACACTCGACCCAAATTACAGAGAATGTTTTTCAAGACTCTAAAGTAGTTAGATATAACAATTTCCGAGACAGCAAAAGTTCATATTACATTCTTTCATTAAGTATAGTGGAAAGAATATGAGGTAAATTCTTCGTTGAACGAAAATTAATTTTGGAAGAATCAGGTAGTGATGATGCATTGTTTTAAGCTTGTCTCTGTTATTCGTTTTCATTTATTCATATTATGGTACCTTGAAATTCCAAAAATATTTCCAGATGTGATAAAACCAATCCTATTTATGTTAATACAGTAATTTTTTTAATGTTAGTGACATTTTTTAGACCATTTTTGTAGCCTTAACTATGATTTTTAGTTGCAGAATATATGAAGGATACACATGTCCTTGCAAAAATTTTTTTAACATTTTATTTTTTGTCTTGTAGTTGTAGAAAATAGTGTAAAAATTTTCATAACTATGATAACCCATTCTATGTTTACAACGTTTTTAAAAAAAGGACATATGTCAGGTTAGCGAGTCTTTACTTGAATTAAGGGGTGCTGGGTTTTAAAAGTCAAAATAAGTCGTATTTTCATAATTCTTTTTTTGAAGATATGAATAAAGTTGGATTATTTATTTCATATACACGTTATAGCATAACATTTGAAGAATCTTTGAAAAAATTTTCAATGAAAACTTTTAATAAATAAGGCCGTGACAGCGAAACTCCGGAGGTATTGTTGTTTTGCGGTAAACATCATAACTCGTTACAGGATCATGTGAAATAAAAATATTCAAATGCGTTTAAAACGTGACATGTTTCCTGAGATAGTGACGAAAAGTTTTTTTCAAGTTTTTTTTTTTTTTTCTTTGGCAGCGTTTTGAATAGAAAAACACGATTTTTGCTATATAATTTCGGGAATTTGCTATTAAAAAATGGAGAAGAGAATGGAAAATAAAAAAAACCCTTCGTGGTTACCTGATGATTTATGTGCCGATATAGTGTATAAAATTTCGAAAGAATCGGTAAGCATATTTGAAGTTATGAATCTCACGGACTTCGAACATTTATTTGCGAGAAAATCGATTTAAAGTTTTTTATAAACTGATTTATATACGGTATACCGTATTGGGCCGGTCGCTGGAAACGCTGTATCTTCAAAGTTTTTCTCCGATTTACTTGAAATTTTGACACAACACTCTCGACATGTCGTACAGTCAGAAAGAGAAATGCAAAAAAGGGTTTAAAACCTTACACCCCCACCCCCCCCCCCCCACCCTTAAAGGAAAGATTGTCACAAATAGTAAAATCTTTGATTCTGTAACCAGTTTTCGAAATATTTTGACAACTTTAGCAGCTTTTATTACACATGTCAACATTAAGGATATATAGGAGGCATACGTGTCCTTGCACTACTTTCTTTTTATTTTGTATTAACACATGCACATTTATTATTAAAACCAATTTTAGTCTTATTCTAAACATTTAGGATGCTATAATTACATGTTTAAGATTCAGGTTATATGGGAAGTATGAGAATCCTTGAATCGATTTTTTGAAATTTTGTATGTTTTTCTAAATTGCTCTATTTACAATTTTTCTCTATTTTCATTAATCTACGTTAACTCCTTCTAATTTTGTCCATTCGTTATATGGGAACGAAGCACTGTGCGACGGTTCTTAGTCCTCCACATTCTTTTAATCCATAAGCATATGATATATAACAAAAACAAGGATATGTTACTGTATGCGACATAATTCGTTACACTTTATAGCTTCAGATGAGTTGAAATAAGTCGTTTTAAATTTGCGAGACATAAAAAGTAACATTTTGCTAATTTCCCGATGTATTAACAACATTTACAAGCAACAAAACCCTTTTTACTAGTACAGTAGCTAATTATAAACCTAATAAACAATATACTGAAAAGTCAAAAAAAAATCTCTTTTAATTCCTTTTTTCATAATTTTTTACTACTATATATAATTATTACTGTACTATAATTTCGTGAAACTTGCAACACAATTTGCACTACAGAAAAATTGAAACACTAGGGGCTGAAATTGGCCATTTAATATGCATTTAAAAAATTTTTATATTGAATTTTTTTCAAAACGGCTGATCAAGTTATGGGCTATAATTTTTGTAAACACTATATAAAATGTAAAATGTAAATGACGTAATTCAGTAAAAATTAAGTCAGAAAATTACACTCGGCCTATACCGGCTATACGATACCATATACCATGATTTAGAGGCCCTATCTCTTCGGTCCAACTAACTGGATATAGAAATTAAGCAAAAACAAAATTTGAGTGGCATTGTTATTAATTTTTTTGGCTGCAGATATGAAAAAGTTCATATCGGGTGCTATATCTATATGGGGACTAGCTCGAAAAATGGACCGATCCTGACCATATTTGGTAAGACCACACATATTTTGAAAAAAACATAAACAAACCAAATTTGAAAAAAATTTGCGCAAATCGGGAAGCACCTCTATATGCTCCTATGACTAAGAATCGTCCTATGGGGATTTTGTTTTAGACTAATAACACTGTGTGACAAAATTGCAAAAATGAAATACCTTTTTGATATAACCTATATTAGGTTGTAGGTCTTTCCGAGTAGATCATTTCTGCATAATTAGAATTTTCAATACACCCTCAAAATCTGAAGTTATGGTCAAATTTCTGATTTTTAAGGCTTCTTGGACTTAAAACATCGTAACTCACTGAGTTTTTATCCGATTTTAATTTTGTTTACCATGTTGGATAGAGGAAATGTCAAACTTTAAAAAAGTGTATGCATGTTTAATATTTAACGAAGTAACGTAGAAATATTAATGATAATATCCGAAGTTTTACATTATTTTTTTAAATTTTTCAACTTTGATTCAACTTTATTGCAGTAGTTTGTTTGAAAAACAATTTTTCTCATATTTGTTTTTTAAAGAACTTTTGTTTCTGATTAAAATGAGCTTAAAATAATCAAAATTGAATAAAAATTGAAAAAGTTATATTCGATTCTCCAAACAAAGGAAATTCATTTTTTTTTTATGAAAATCAATGTTGCTGTTGGCTACACAAAAACAGTGTCGTGCAGAAATGAGTACATAATTCAATTCTTTACTTTTCTGAAGGATAAAATGACCAATAACAAATAAAATACAACCAATTTTTTTTTCTTTTATTCTTTGTTCTATTCTGAATAAAACAACAAAAAATTCAAAACAAAAAGCAACAAATTCTTACAGATAAAAAACAATAACAAAGATAGTTTTGAATTGTTTAGTATTGTAAAAATGGTTTTAAAAATGATTGCTGGATCTTTTTCGTTTGTATGATGAATCAGCGGTTTCTCGTTTTAGCGACCAACAGTAATTAGCCAGCATTCTGACTTGATTTTTACCTACGAATCGATTTTCAATTTTTAATATTTCTTAGTGAAATCGTTCACCCTGTTCGTCGCTGAATTGGCCTAGATTGTCTGGGAAAAAATCCAAGTGGGAGTGCAAAAAATGAATTTTAATTGACATTCTGCAGCCCATATCTCCGTAAGCCTCCAGAAACTCACTAACTACCGTAACGTAGTCGGTACTTCTGTTATTTCCCAAAAAGTTTTCACACAAGGAAATAAAACTCAACCAAGCTCGTTTTTCTTTTTCATTTAATTTGTTAGAAAAGCTTTCATCTAAAAAATTTTTTCGGATTTGTGGTCCAACAAAAATACCTATAAATCAAGAAAGTTGTGTTTAAATGTCGTATTTTTTGTGGGTATATAAAAAATTGTTGTACCTTCTTTAATTTTGGCATCACTAAGTTTTGGAAACACTGACTTTAAATATAAAAAAGCCTCGCTATCTTTTTCCAATTTTTTAGCAAATTGTATCATATAGCCTAATTTAAGGTGTAAAGGTGGCAAAATAACCTTCTCGGCCTGCACTAGAGGAATGTTGACAACATTTTTTTTACTTATTTGGAAAAATTTTCTAGGTGGCCAGTTATTGCAGTCATAAGGGTTTTGCGCGCGACTGTCCCATTCGCAAAGGTAACATGGAAATTTTGTATACCCTCCTTGCATCCCGAATAATATTGTTAGGACTTTTAGATCAGCGACAATTTTCCATTGATGTTTATTGTAATTTATTAAACGTAATATATTTTCCATTGTTTTATATGTTTCCTTCATACCCGTAGCGTATGCTATTGGAACCGAAGGCAATTGATTTTTGTTATGTAATAACACCGCTTTAAAGCCTACATTTTTTTTATGAATTAAAAATTTGTGACACATTCTTTTTTGTTTATATATACTTACTGTTACATGAACCGTCTATGAATAACCGCCATTCTTCTTGTAGATGCGTATGATTAAGAGAAGCAAACAATTCGTCTATATCTGAACAGTATACAAGATTAGAATTTACTTCATCAGCTTTGAAGAGTTGTTCAAATAACATAAAGGGGTTGTCTCTAAAAAATGTTATTTTAAAGTCATTATCTGTCAAATGCCAATTTTTTAATTGGGACCCTAAATCTTCCGTTTGTCTTCGTGATAGCCCCAAGTTACGCACTAAATCTTGAAAATCATTGTTTGATACAAAATGCCGATCCTGAAATGATGTTTCAGCTTCATTTCCCGTGGGACCCCAGTTGTCATCACTTGATTCCGAAGAAACTACTTTTTTAGTACAATTTCTACTTTGACGATCTCTTGGAATGGGCTTAGTTACGGTCAATACATTAGAATACTTTATGTTTTGACGCGTTTTAACGTGATGTCCAACAACGTTTGTTTGACAGAAATAGCAATCCTCTTCTTTATGGTATAGTTGATAATGCCATTGCATTGGAGATAAAAATGGCAAAGTTTCAGTTTTCCATTTGTTGAGTCCCAAAGAGCAATATGGGCAAACATATTCTGGTTCATACCATTTACTTATAGAGTAGGTACGGTTAAAGAATCGGTTAAACTTTTCAACTAGAACTTTATGATTTGCAAATTTAATGCTCTTATTTTTGTTTAGGAATAAACCGCAAACGTAACAAAACTTATTTCGATTTTCACACATTTTACACAATTTTTGACACTTTAATGAGACTTTAATGAATGTTTAGCATAAGCTTACTGAGTTATGGCGTGACACTTAAATTATTACTAATAACACGTTTTGACACATAAATTTGCATTACTGCTCGTACACAATACTAAACAATTCAAAACTAACGGTATAAACTGGTTTTATCCTGAGTACATACAAAAGTGCAAAATTGAGTTCGTGCGAGTTATCTTTGTTATTGTTTTTTATCTGTATGAATTTGTTGCTTTTTGTTTTGAATTTTTTGTTGTTTTATTCAGAATAGAACAAAGAATAAAAGAAAAAAAAATTGGTTGTATTTTATTTGTTATTGGTCATTTTATCCTTCAGAAAAGTAAAGAATTGAATTATGTACTCATTTCTGCACGACACTGTTTTTGTGTAGCCAACAGCAACATTGATTTTCATAAAAAAAAAATGAATTTCCTTTGTTTGGAGAATCGAATATAACTTTTTCAATTTTTATTCAATTTTGATTATTTTAAGCTCATTTTAATCAGAAACAAAAGTTCTTTAAAAAACAAATATGAGAAAAATTGTTTTTCAAACAAACTACTGCAATAAAGTTGAATCAAAGTTGAAAAATTTAAAAAAATAATGTAAAACTTCGGATATTATCATTAATATTTCTACGTTACTTCGTTAAATATTAAACATGCATACACTTTTTTAAAGTTTGACATTTCCTCTATCCAACATGGTAAACAAAATTAAAATCGGATAAAAACTCAGTGAGTTACGATGTTTTAAGTCCAAGAAGCCTTAAAAATCAGAAATTTGACCATAACTTCAGATTTTGAGGGTGTATTGAAAATTCTAATTATGCAGAAATGATCTACTCGGAAAGACCTACAAGCTAATATAGGTTATATCAAAAAGGTATTTTCACTGTCACACAGTGTAATTAATGGATATAATTAACACACATAAACCCAATTTGACTAAGGTCTATATGATAATTTGGATCTCTTATGGCAATTTATGTCGATTTCATAAGGGTCATTTGTATGGGCACTAGGTCTGAGCATGGACTGAATTTCACGAATTTCAACAGGATTCATCCTATAGCCGACCGAAGCTTATATACCAAATTTCATCAAAATATATTCACATTTGCGACCAGTAGTTTTATTACAAGGTTTAAATGGACACACAGACGGACAGACGAACAGACAGACAGACTGACGGACAGATATTGCTAAATCGACTCAGAAATTGACGGACATCGCTCAATCGACTCAGAAAGTGATTCCGAGTCAAACGGAATAAAAAAGATGGGTATAGGTCAAATATTTTTGGCAGTTACAAACAGCAGCACAGTCATTATATCCAAACCACATAGTGGTATAGGGTATCAAAATTATGTGCAAAGACCCTGCATTGAAAGTAGGTTTAAGACCACAGTGACATATTTTTGAAACGTCAGTTCAGTAAAATTTTTATCATGTATCGCATTAAACCAAAAAATGTACCCCAATATTGATGATGTACTTTGAGAGTACTCACACAAATTTGCTAGCAGACTGGCCACATCACTTGTTATACGGCTAATGAGTCGCTCGAAAAGGTGCAATTGAAAGTAACTTTTGGGAGCAAACTTTGATGACAAAATGCAGAGTATGGCATGGGCCTACTTAAGGTACGAAGAATACACTGCATGGCCAATGAACACCGTTTGCAACAAAAAAGAAAGCGAAACTGTCGATGGGAAACGATATTGGTGAATGTTGCCCAAAAATGCGCGCCAATGGTCTGGAAGTTTACTTGTTTCATTAGGATGGTGCACCATACCACACTGAAAAGCAAACAAAGCAGCTTATACAGCAAAAATTCCCTGGACGTATGATGTCAAAATAAGGCGGCATCGATTGACTACCCAGATTTCCAGATTTAACCACATCGAACTTATTTTTGTGTCTGTGTTTGTTTTCTGTCTGTCTGTCTGCCATGGGGCAACCCCATTCCCCCTCATGCAATTGATCTGAAAGTTGGCCCATAGTTTTGTTGTGAATACGTATTAATTTTTGGGTAGTCACGCAGAGTCACGCATAGTAACGGAGTGATCTAAAAGTTATTTAGCCTCATCCGATCGTTCTTTTTGAATAACATAACATAGTCAAGGCGTATGATTATTATTTCTTAGCAGAGTAGAAGATACGAATACGTATGAGTGATAATTTTGATATTAAATCAAACATAGTCAGCCCAATTCTAAACAAAAAATGGTGATTTTTTAAGTGTTTGTATGGGTCGGCCCTCCAAAGTTAGTGGGGGTCGATAATACATTTGGACTCGAGTGGGGCACTCTAAGTGGGTCAAAGTGAGACAGACAGACAGGTCAAAAGTCGGGACATCGGAATTCGTTTTAGAGGTAGGTTCATCGGGCAAAGTTTCTTATTTTGATCCCTATAATACGATTTTCGATGTCACTTGGGCGATTTTTAAATCGACCCGCCCTAATAAATATATTATTTTGTTAAAATTGTCTTGTAAGCAGCTGGTCAACCATCATAATATTGTAGCCATGTTAATGTAAAAGTAAACTAGCAACATCTGTAGCATGGAGTGAAAGCGGGACAGTATCAATAAAGGTCATAATATTAAAGACAATAAGTTCTAAGTGCAAATTATGGTAGAAATAATATTTCTCTAAAGCTGAAAGTCTTGGTGGAAAAAGCAAATTCAAAGGATATTAGGCTGAGTAGGTCTTATCGTTTAATTCTAAACTGTTCGATACTGTGAACTCTGAAATGGCCAAATAATTTCTGGCGTAAGAAAATTCATAAATTTTATGGTATTTAAAAGGATAAGTTTTAAGTTTCAAGAAAAAAGCCAAACATTTTTGAAGTACATTGATTAGAAACAGTTTTGGAACATCCTGAACTAATGCGGCTTAATATTTCAACAAAGTGAAATAAAATACAAATTCTATTAAATCAGTCATCAATAAACATCATTTGTTCCTTCTAAAATGTAATAGAATCAATAAATAAAAACATTGTCGCCTTAAAACATTTCTTTTTACAAATTGCCAATAGCTTTACAACATTGAAGAACAACTGAAGAACCTAAAGGAAAATAGAAAAGAACAAAAAATATTAAAGGGCGATTATTTTGATTGACTCCCAAAAAAATAACAAAATAAACAATGTTTCAATGTCAGATTTAATGAACGTAACAATTGCTATGAAAGGGTTAACACCATAATATAAATCAGATCCAATCTATTTTTAAATAATCCTACGTGGTACAGTTAATGAAGTCCCAAGAGGATTTGCTATATTCGGACATATTACAGATACAAATTTAATAAAAATTTAAGCCCCTTCATCAACTATCCTTTTAGACAACTGTCACCACTGGTTATCATGAAACAATCTAAAATTGTTGTGGTTTAAGGAATTATTTATAAACATCAGATATAACCTGAACATTATGTATGGTCAGTATTAAATTGTAATTCATTTATTCATAAGAAATGTTCGCACAAGTACACACGAATATGGGTATACTCTCCTAACCTTTGGGTCATTGTGTATCTATTTATATGAATATGTTTCCTGTTATTTGGTATTTTGTTTTGTTAAGACATTTGGTGTACGGCAAAACACTATGCTCATGAATGAATTTATGGATTAGAAAGAAAACATGACATAATATTTATTTGATATATTCAATATATCAATTGTTTCTGGAACCAGCTTCTAAACTTATTTACAATCAACAGAGTAGTAGTAGATTTAATAAAATATAAGGCCTTTGTAACTTGAATTAATTTTTGACATTAGAAAACATAAGAGAATACTGAGAAATGAAACAAACCAACAATGCTATTCTAGGAATATAGATGTATTAAAAATTTGTTTTGATTGATGTCTTTTATGGGTCTTGTAAAATATCTTTATCTAAGGCTTTTGAAGTGTTGGTAAGTAATTTTTCTGAAGCATCATTAAAAATCTATAGAAAAGTGTCATTTCGAATTAAACTTAGCGGGTGGTTACAGATTTGGACAAATAAGTTTACCAAAGTTCATGTCAATATCCTGAATAGTTCCAAACTGACGCTCGAGAGAATTTAGTGACTTCAACAATGTATGATTTTGTTGAACAAATAAGTTCCATTAATTTTGATTGCAGAATAAATTTGTTGCTAAGATAGTAGAACGCCTGCGGTGATCTGACTATATCGTAAAAATAATGTTTAAAAATTGTATAAATAAGAAGGCAGCGAAGACCTCGCAGATAAAGAGAGCCCCGGATGAGGAATAAACTTCAACGGATGAACAATATGTAAAGTTAATCAAAATTAATCAAATCATTAACTGATAACAATGTGTTATTCAAGCTGAAAGTACTGGTCATCAGAACTATGGAGCTAATGATAACACAGTGCGACAAATGGTAGGGTCAGTGATCGGAATGGGATGAAACGACCGGCGAAAGTTATATCGGTCAAAAAAAGTTATATGTGCCCCGGCGTTTCGCTGAATCACATCTAGGAATCGAGATATATCGATTTGAACTTAGTAAGTATTGTATAGGGGATTTTGTCACGTTTTGGGCTGTGTTGTTTGACATAACTCAAGAATTGCTGGTACGATTTTGCTGAAAAGAACTTAAAAATTAAAATTAAAATTAAGAATTACAATCGCTTTAATCTTTTCATATAATGTATTGCTGCAGAAGCAACAGTTTCGCAGTTACAAATAAAAGTATGAAGAAAAAAAATATTTTTTGTCTAAAAAATTTAAATTTCTCTTTTTTAATTCATAAAAATTTAAAACGGAAAAAAGTGTTAAGTCCTATTACTTTTTGGTAAAGTCGCATAACCTGTGAATAAAATGAGACAGATTATGAAAATCAATTTACGCGTTTCGCTTTTATTCACAATTAAGTGAAGGTATCTATCTTATTTTGAACTAAAGGCTTCTCATTGGAGAAAAACGTTGATAACTTTTTATGATTCTCAGAATGAAAAAAATGGTAATGAAAAAGGGTATTTCATTTTTATGATTGCGGTAAAAAAAATTAAAAACGGTCATAAAAGTGCGCAGAGGCTGAATTTCTCTTCTCGTTCCTTCATGATACCTATTCCCTGCACAGACAATTAAAGGGAAAAAAGGAAAGTGGACTTTTTTTATTGATGTGGCCTACCTGTAAGGGATTATTTTTTTATAGTTATTTCACCCACATTTATGAGTGCTCATTATTTGAAAAGTTATAAAATTACAAAATTTCAAAGTTTTTAAGGAGCCACAACATTCTTTCTTGCCGACAGTAAATAAAGTTTTTTGATAAAAAAAAAACTAATATATTCATTCATAAGAAAAAATGTCGATTTATTCATATATTTATTCAAATACAAACTCAATGGGAGCGTTGGCTTTTCCTGATTTTAGAAATTTTGGATAAATTTGGCTCATAACTTGTTGCTTGAAGTTTCAAACACGAATCTAAAATTTCATTTGTTAATTGGCTTCTTAAGTTTTAGTTTTAATTATACTCATGTAAGAGAACGCTTGCTCGCACCAACAAGACGATCTGAAGATAGTAATGTGGAAGACTATTCCATGCGCCGAATATAAGTGCCTCATCTCGCGGCGTTTCTTTTAACGCTGTCCACTTTTGTTGCGTTACATACAAACATTTCTGGACCTCCAGCTTTTCCAACTTGCTTTTATGCTCTTCTTCTCCACAAAGCTTTACTTTTTAAATCGATCAATTGCATTTCTAGAGATCCGGTACGGAGGATTTACTAAGAATGCTAGAGTGGTTTTATTGGTTTTGAATTGCTCAAATCTGTCAGGAAATCTATCTTCAATTCATTTTTTAACTGGAGTAATTCGTGTCAACAGTTGCATTGGTTTTATCGCGATATTGCTTTAGAACTTGAAAATTAAGTAATTATCCGCTCTGAATATCTTCTGTAAAAGTAATTAATTTTACTTCAAAACAAACCAATTCCTTGCAGTTTTGGATTCATCTCATTTAATTTTGCTATCCACCACAAAACACAATTTTTGCAACCATTTCTCATTCTCTAATTCAGGGTGATTAATGCCTTTTTCATATAGGAATATATTTATTTCATTCAAGCACTAAGTCAAACATTTCAAAACCTTACCCTTGGAAAGCTATCGCACTTTATTGTGAAGAAGGAGGTCGAAAAACTGAGTCTCCATTTCCTTGAAGAATTCTTTTGGTAACAATCTTGACTACCAAATTCATGACCTCAACTCTTACGGCCAGAAATGTTTAGGCACAAAGCGCTTCTTGGTGCCTTATGCAGTGAAACGTAAGAATTTCGTGGTTTATTTTCCTCTGAAGAATCGCTGTTGGCCCTTCGTTTTTTACCTGTCATAATCTGTCATCAGTTGCTTTTGAAACGATTTTAGTTAAATCAATCTTATTGTCTTTACGGCATTTGTGCACGGCATTCACTATGTCTTCCCCCTAGTTTGTCCTGAGAGCGGTAGCCATCCCGGAAGTTCTGCTTTTTGATTTTGTGAATATATAAACATCCAACGCCGGCGTCATTCGAGAGGTTTTGCGGGACTGACGACAGTGACGACGCGTGTTACGGGGTCGGGTGCGGTGAAAAGCGAGTACAAATCGCTGAGGGATAGAATCGGTGCCTAATCCTCGTTAATTAATTCAGAGTGATTTTAAAATATTTTTTTGATTAAATAGATAATATTTGCGTATCGCACTAAAGAGCCGCACATGGTTTGCAAGGCGCAGGTTGCCGACCCCTGCCTTATAACACTATGTGGTCAGGGTATAATGACTTTGTGCTGATGTTTGTAACTACCTAAAATATTTGATGTATACTCAGGCTTAATTATACAGATCGACTCAGAATCACTTTCTGAGTCGATTTAGCGATATCCGTCTATCCGTTCGTCAGTCTGTCTGCGTGTCTCTGAAAAATTGTTAATCAAACTACAGATCGCAAATGTGAACATATTTTCGTGAAATTTGGTACGTAAGGCCTGTTTTCCATTATATCATTTTCAATGGCATTTGTTGTCAATTTATTGTCAGTTGTATGAAAACATTGTTTAATGTCTTGTCGTTTACAAACCCTGCCAACATTTGACATCTAAAATAAAATTGCCAATATGTTGGCAATTTGTTTATGTTTGACAGCTGGATTTTTTGTTCGTTTATAAGATGTAATGTTAACGTAATGAATAAAAAATTACAAGATGTCAGCTGAGGCAATTGTTTGTTGTCAGTTTATATGCCATAGTGAAAACCAGGAATAAGCTTCTATCGCCCACAGAACGAAATTGGTGAAAATCGGTGCATGTTCAGACATAGTCCCCATACAAATGACTCCTATGAGATCGACTTTGGTTGTCATAATATCAAAATTATTGTGTAGGGATCGGTCAAATTGGGTTTGTGTGTGTTTATTACATCTATTTATCAGTAGTCCAAATTAAACCATATAGCAAAATTCTTAGTCATAGCCCATATGAAGCTAATTTCCGATCTTCATTTCAATCTAAAAAAAGTATGGTATATATTTTTGTAAAAAATATGTGACCTTACCAAATATGGTCATAATCTGTCTATTTTTCAATTTATTCTCCACATAAATGTAGCCTCTGATATGAATTTTTTCATATCTGAAAACAAAAAAAAATTTACATTCAAACTTGGTTTATGTGTATTTTCCTTATCGAAATAGTTGGGCCAAAGATAGGGTCTTTAATTGCATGGTATAGAGTATCGTATACTTGGTCTACACCGACTACATTTTCTTACTTTTTTATCTATGCCTAAGAGAAAATACAAAAGGTCATAAAAAAAAAAGTTTGGCCTGAGAGCGCAAAAATCTTCGGAGGTTTTATTATAACTTCTACCCAAACGCGCCCCCCCCCCCCCCCCCCCCATTGAGGCAGTTGTACAGTTTTATTGAAAATTTTTGTTTTTGACCTTACTTAATTCAAATATCAGTTACTACCAAAAACGCTCTATATTTTCAATGAAATAAAATCAATGTGACTTGGATCATGCAAAAGTTAAGATACTGTTAACAGAGTTATGAGTGTTAACGGGAATATATTTGCAGAAATATATCCAGAATTATGAGCACCCAGCTCTTTGTTCTTCCCACCATGATGCGCCGTCTAACACTGTTTAAGTTTTTCGAAACCATTTCGCAAAAAATTTGCTTTATATCCTTCCACATTATGCGCATGATTTAGAGCCCTGTGACCTCGAACTATTCAATACACTCCAAGAATCTCTCCAAGGACACCGATTTGAATCCATCCGGATCGTTGCGCATTTTAAAGGCTATTTCAAAAATCGAGTTTAACAACTATTTAGAGGATTGAAATAAATATTGGCGTAACAATTAATTTAGAAAAATAAGTTAAGAGTTCCCATTTTGTATCAAAACTCACCTTTCCATTTGAAGATGTTAGTATATATATTTTTCATTTCCCAAGCTAATCGCATGTTAAGTTCTATTAACTGAAATGTAGGATTTTGTGCTACAATTCTATTTTGATGAAGAATAAAGCAAGTTTCACTTTTTTTTCCGATGATTGCAGACTTTTCTGTTTTATATTAATTTTTGAATTGCTCTTTTACTTCAGCTTTTTATTTTTATATAATTATGTTAATTTGTCAATATATATTTTTTAGTCCTTATTTATTTATTGATAAAGTTTTCCTTTTTTATTTTTAGATGTTCAAGTTATACTTTACTTATTTGATACTCTGAATAAATATTATCCTTAAACCCTTTCACGACCAAACCTAAACTGCTCGAAAATTGTTTTTTTTTTTGTGGATCCGTACTTAACGACCCAAGATTTGTAAACAAAAGTGTTGTCAAAGACATTTTTTTTAAATCCCTTCAAAGAATTTAAATTTTGCTAATTAATAAGCCGATTCCAAATATTTTAGTGTTTCTGAAAAATATAAATACTAGTCCATTTTACATCACAATTTCAATGTTTTCGGTTCAATAACGTCCGAATTAATGACATCCAAATATCATTAAAAAATCACAATTTTCGGACCTTGGGATCATTTTTTTTTTTTTTGGTACAGTCTGAAAGCTAAATCTATCCTCTGTCGACTCAAGTCAGCTTTAAAAAAATCGGTGGAAAATGTGGAAAATATAAGAAAAATAAAAAGGGACATATATGTCCCATTGGTCGTGAAAGGATTAAAATTGCTATCTCTCTTTTCATTCAT
Organism: Cordilura impudica; assembly: GCA_963682025.1. Taxonomy (NCBI): domain Eukaryota; kingdom Metazoa; phylum Arthropoda; class Insecta; order Diptera; family Scathophagidae; genus Cordilura; species Cordilura impudica. The sequence goes on along the minus strand of OY821520.1, from coordinate 45,118,242 downwards.
TGCCTCTTTCATACCTGCTCGACACTTTTGCAGAAATTTCTGCAAATTATTTGTTTATATTTCTTGTTGACACTTCGGTTTAATACTATTTTATTTATCGGCACCATGTTTAAGTTTGGAAACTTCTCCCTCTTTCAAAATTAATATTTTTATTTTCTTCCAGAAACCACTACTTATACTCTCTATATATTTTTCGTCACTTTCACTTTGCTTCTCTAAAATTGTTCTAGACTAAATGTTGCCTTCTTTTTCTTCTATCTACTTCCTTTTCAATCTTTGTAGATCTTCTTCTTTATAATATTTATAGAACAATTATTCTCGTCGTTACTTCCTTATAGTCTTGTTTATTTAAAATAATTTGTTCTTCTCACAATTTTTATGGAAATTTTTTATTTTTTTTCTACACTTTTACAATATACTTTCAATGCAATTTTAATTTAAATTTAGCAGATTTTTCTTCTTTATTCTCTTTATAACTGTTTAACGTTCTTAGTCTTTAAACTTCTTATTAATTCTTGAAAATTTGCTGGGGCTACAATTTAATTATATTGATCAGTTATTAACTAGAGAGCTCAAACTTATTTTCTATTGTCCGTTTTTTTATATGTAAATTTTGATTTAATTTTTTTTTTGAACTGATATCAAAAAAGATTTTTATATTTGCGCAAACACCCCCGTACATTATACAAATGCACTGCACTGTGCTAGACTTGAGCCCTGAACCTATGTAGCGTATGGACGGCGCACAGTGGCGCCCGTAGAGCAAACGAGGTTGCAAAAATCAAAATTTTCATGTGCGCCGAATAATATCACATTTTTAGTTTAGAAGATATAACCGTTCAAAGTTGACCGACTTTCGGTTTTCAAAAAAACACAAACTTTTTAGTCAATTTGTTGCGATTTCAGGTGTAATATCACGAAAAATAGGCAACGAATCGCCTTATTTTTTGTTTGTATTGATTCATGTATTTATTAAATGTATAATGATAAAAAAAAATTAACTGTTTGCTTTGTGTTTCTCCTGGTAAATCACTATTTAAAAACTATCCGTTTTTTCACTATTTTTCAAATTCGACGGAAAATAAAAAAAATCTATATTTTTCTATATTTGCCATATTTGCAAAACATGTTCTTTGATTATTTCTTTACATAATTCAAGAGGTTTTATCTGCCCGTACTTGCCCGTTTGGCTTCTAGAGGTAAAAAAGTTTAAAAAGACATGGTTGCAGAAATTGTATGGCGTGCATCCCTTACATGTTTTTACTGACAGTAGGGTGATCTAATAGTTTGAAAATTGCATTTTAAGTCGGTTGTCTACCTGTGAGCCTCTGCCAAAGTCTACTCCCAATATTCTGTTACAGACACAGGATGCACAAAAAGCTACTCATTGAAATTCGCAGGTACGCACCTCACTTAAAAATTACTTTGGAGTACAAATGGTCAAGAACAATATTGACTTATGGTCCCTCCAGGTAGGCACAAATCTTATTTAGACACGAGCATAATATCAAAATTGAATAATTCAGCCTAAATCCATATGTATGCAGGGAACAGGTAAATTGTTAGGCATGGTAGCATAAGCCTATATATTGCAAAATAAGCATAATGCCTGGATTAGTCTACGACTGAAAGTTAGCGCAACAAGTACTGAAACCATGGCGTTAAACAATTTAAAATTATTTGAACTGTTTAGAAGGTCAACCACACCAAAGTTTTTCACGGAAGCTGCTTTAGAAGAACTTGATAGCTTATACGGAAATATTGAGAGAAGCGAAATTATAAAAAATAATTTTTATCTGATATATGCAAATATTAAGGCAAAATGGTAATCGTACCATTCAGAACTTCAACTCCAAATACGAGGACTGGCTTAATGAAGACACCATCCTGGATATATTGGCAGTAGGTAAACCCACCACATCAACCAGAGAGCAAAAGGAAGGCCAAAAAAAAGTATTGAGGAGTGTTCAATTTTCACAAGAAAGAGGAAACTTGCCGATGCCACCAATGACTTGACCACGAAGCATTTATCGGACGCGCTGTCTATTAAATATACAAGGGATAGCGAAAGAGTTAGGTCGCAGATTACAAAATCAGTTGCTGAGGCAAGCCCACAGCGACTAAGAAGGATTAAGGAAAGCATTCCCACGCCCACAAACGCACACATTAAAAAGTATGGTTCCGAAGAAGCCTTGGCATTGTTTATGGACTTACAACTTTCCAAAGAAAAATATGAGATACTACGGGCGTCCTTGATGCGACACGGGGCTGACGTTTTACCAGGATACAAGCATATTACGCAAGCCAAAATAAATTCACTACCACTGCATACGGAGTTTACGGAAGTCTCTGTGAAAGCCAATCTGCAGGATCTCATGGGCCATACAGCAAAACGGTTTTTGGAGAGTCTTCCTGAAAATGAGGTGAAAATTCTTCCTGAGAAACTGACATTGATCAGCAAATGGGGCTGCGATGGATCATCAGGACAAAGCGTTTATAAGCAAAGGATATCTTCCGATGACTCTACAATATCGGACGGAAATACGTTTATGGCATCTGTTGTTCCTTTGCGGCTAAAATCTGATGTTTCCCTACTCTGGAAAAATCCACGTCCGTCATCAGTGCATTATTGCCGACCAATAATGTTTCAGTTTGAAAGTGAATCGGCAGAACTCATAAGGACCACGGTGAAGGACATTGAAGAACAAATAAGCAAGATTAAGCCTACAAAGCTGCAAATTGGAGAAGGAAAATATATTGAAAGCAATTACGAATTCCACCTGACCATGGTTGACGGAAAAGTCGTAAACGAACTGACAAGTTGGACTAAAAGTAGACTGTCCCAAGCACTGATACGGTAACTCAAACGATGGAAACACTTCTAGGAGATTTTTTGAAAATAATGAGGCAGTAACTAGAATCACTGGAATTGACAATCAAATCGTGAAAAGATTGGGAACGATCTTGAATGTTTTAAACTGCAAACAAAATGTGAATTCTACAAAATATGGAGAATATGCATCGAAACCTGCATCTCTTTTAGCAGAAATGTATCCACAGAAGAAGTTGACCCCGACCGTCCATAAAATATTGGCGCAGGCAAAGATATAATTGAGTACCAGTCTTTGCCGATTGGAGAGCTTTCTGAGGAAGCACAGGAGTCTCTTAATAAATTTTATAAAAAATAAGGATTGCAGAACACATTCAAAGCATCAAGGGTTAGGCAAAATGAAGACCTCTTCAACATTTTGGCACCATCTTCCGATCCACTTATTTCTTCCCTGCGGCATGTGAAGTCACGAATAGAGTTAGAAAATAATTATAGTTTAGAAATGATTAGTCTTTTAGATATACCTTCTCTTACGAATTGTGATGAATATTTTACAGAAAAATGAAAAAATAAATTTAAAAAAGAAGTAATTTTTTTTTTTAATTTGTTGAGTAATAATTTAAAACATAAAACGCTAAAGAAAAAAAAATAAAAACAATCTAAAAATGTTACCATAAAATTGATTTTTATACAAATTTTAACTTCGATAACCCATAAGTAGGCCCCTACAAAGCGTAGCACCCTTTCCAAACACTCATTTCATAGGCTGAACAGTTATCTATCATATGCTGTTTAAACTGTTCAATTATGTTATTCGGTTCAAAAGATATGATTTTTGCAACGAAAAAACTCAAATGGCGCCACCGTGCGGCGTTAGATAATTTTTTTGAATGACTTCATTTTTTGCTTGCTTAAATGATATTTTTCGTCCCTGAATGCAATTTATGACAAAAACAAGAAAGAAAATTATTACCGTCTAGAACAATTATACGGTACCCTATACCGTGTGTTTAGAGAAAGGTTCTTAAGTCCAACTAATTGGAAATATAAACAAGTAAGAAAATTATAGTCGGTCTAGACCGACTATACGATACCCTATACCATGCGTTTAGAAACCCTATCTCTTAGACCCAACTAACTGGACATAGAAAATAAGCAAAAACCAAATTTGAGTGGGATTTTTATTAATTTTTTTGGCTGCAGATATAAAAAAGTTCATATCGGATGCTATATCTATAAAGGGGCTAGGTCCAAAAATGGACCGCTCCTGATCATGTTTGGTAAGGTCTCTTGTATTTTGCAAAAATATGTGCAAACAAAATTTGAGAAGAATCAGTGCAATATTTTTGTTTTTTAATAGATTTAACTGAAGATCGGGAAGCAGCTCTATATGGGGTCAAAGGGATCATTTTTGGACTACTCATTAGTGGATGTAATGAACGCATACAAACCCAATTTGAGTAAGATCTATATGACAATTTGGATCTTATGGCAATTTATGTCGATTTCATATGGGTAATTTGTATGGGGGCTAGGTCTGAACATGGACCGATTCTCACCAATTTCAACAGCGTTCATCCCATGGCCGATAAAAGCTTATATACCAAATTTCATCAAAATATATTCATATTTGCGACCTGCAGTTTGATTACAAGCTTTACATGGACACACAGACGGACGGACGGACGGACGGACGGACATTGTTAAATCAACTCAGAAAGTGATTCTGATTCGATCGGTATAATTAAAGATGGGTCTAGGTCAAATATTTTTGGTTGTTACAAACAGCAGCACAAAGTCATTATACCCAAACCACATAGTGGTATAGGGTATAAAGATATAAAAAAAATGTGGCTGCATTTTTTTACTAATTTTTATATACTATACCGTTATGTGGGTAGGGTATAATGACTGTGTGCGGATGTTTGTAACTACCAAAAATATTTGATTTTTTATTGTACCGATCGACTCAGAATCAGTTCCTGAGTCGATTTAGCGATGCCCGCCCGTCCGTCCGTCTATCTGTTTGTCCATGTAAACCTTGTAATCGCACTAAATATATGAATATATTTTGATGAAATTTGGTTTTCATCGGCAGTAGCATGAACGCTATTGAAATTGGTGAAAATTGGTGGATGTTCAGAACTAGTCTCCAAAAAAATATAACATCCGATATGAACTTTTTCATATACGAAGGCAAAAAAAATTAATAACAATGTCACTCACGTTTGGTTTATGTTTATTTTCGATACCTAAATAGTTGGACCAAAGAAATAGGGTCTTTAAACACACGGTATAGGGCATCGTACAGTTGGCCTAGACCGACTATAATACATATCTTAGTTGTTTTACATATAAATTTGCGTTTAATTTTTATTTTAATTTTGTTTTTGGCTTTTATTCTGTTTTGATATTACGCAAACACCCTTACACATTGCACAAACGCACTGCGCAGCAGTATTGCCGGCATTATATAATTATGACAAAAATAGGTAAGAAAACTATTGCCGGTCTAGACCGACTTAACGGTATCCTATACCATGCATTAATAGAAAGGATCTTAGGTCCAGCTCATTGGATATAGCAAATAAAAACAAAAAATTGAGCGATACCTTTATTACGGAAAAGTTCATAACGGATGCTATATTTATATGGGGACTTGGTTGAAAAATGGACCGACCCTGCCCATATTTTGAGAAATCATTTATTTTTTGCAAGATCGCATACAAACTAAATTTGAGAAAAGTCTGTTGCACATCATTGTCTTTTTTTCGATTTAAGTAAAGATCGGAAATGCAATTTACACGAGAACTATAGCTAAGAATGTCTTACATGGTGTATTTTTGGACGTCTTAGTGGGTACAATGAGCACACATAACCCAAATTTGGGTGAAACCTATAGAAATTCGTTCTTATGGTAGGTTAAGTCGATCTGATAGGTGTTATTTGTATGGGGAATAGTTCCGAGCATGCAGTTTTTCACCAATTTAAATAGCATTCGTCCTAGGGCCAAAAACAGCTCATATCCATTTATATTTGCGACATTTGTGGTACAAGGTTTGTATAGATACACAAACGGATGGACAGACAGATATACATACATGCATAGACAGTGGGACGGACAGACGAGTACCGATAAATTGACTCCGTAAACGCATCTGAGTTTACCGGTATAATAAAAAATGTGCCTAGGTTATATGTATTTGGTAGTTACACCAGCACAAACTCATTAATACCCTGACCGCATAATGGGGTATGGTATAAAAAGTTTTAAAACTTAAACATATGAATTTATTTTTGACTCCAAGGTATGAGGGCTTAAACAATGATTCTCTAGCTAAAAGGTAATGAAATGGGGATCAAAGAACGGCGGGCTCGAATAACGAGTTTTTGCATTTTCATTTAAAATAATATTTTGATAAAAATTTTTTATAAATTTTGAGTTAAATATGTTTAGAAAAAAAACACTAAAAAAATTTCAACAAATTGAATGGAACAACAGATGACAAAGTGCAAAAATTTTGAGTTTAGCGATTGCAGTCCACAAAAATAATCTTTCTACTTTGAACTGAATGTGAAAGTGAACTTATGTATGAATGAATCCTGGAAATAATAGTATGATAATCAACCTTCGAGTTTCATCAAATGAAGATATTTTATGAAGGCTGAGAAATATTTTATGATTATCGTTATACTTTTGAGGCAAAGTATAAATCTTTGAACTAATATTCAAATATTATAGTATGAGTTTATATACACTTACTGTTGTTATTGTTTGTTACCATAATGACTTAATATCTTTGTCTAATTAAGCGTAATTAACAATTTGTCATTGGTTTTGCTTAACTTTTTTATTTGTTGCTGAAAGTATTTTATTTATTAAGTTTGTTGTTGTTTAGGTTTATTTTGTTATATATTGAACCAATAAAGATTCCATTAAATACTTTTCTGTCTTCTTCTTTTTTTTCACATCCCAAAATCAAAAAAAAAACTACGCTCAAAATCCTTTGGGTGTAATAATTTGAAATTTTCTTTGCACGAGTACCAAATTTCTCAAATGGTTTTGTTTATTTTTTTTTTTTTTTTGTGTTAAATACAAATTTTCAACAAAGTTGTGTTAATGCCCTGTTATATGTCCTGTGGGTATTTTGTCTATGCCAAAGTAAAATTGTCAAGTTAAATGTTAAAATGTATATGATAAAACAAAGCATTTACATTCTTTGTAATTTATGATTTTACAATGGTTTTTCATTTTATTGTTTTATATTAAAAAAATATATTTATATTTGAATACTTTGATTGGAGGAGCTCAAAGGAGAAAATCTTATTAAAAATAAGTTAAATATTTTAACTTTTTCTTTAGAATAATTTTTGACAAAGGTTTTTTTAATTGTTTTTAAATATAAGTTTGGGAAAAATCGTAAAAGTTTCATTGAGCTTATTAACGCAAGCAGAATTTTAATTATTTATTGAAGGAGAGCAATTTCGCTGTCATGTTTTTAGAGTAATTCAACATTTGGTCGCGATATTTAGTCCAATCACTGGGGCTTGAATTTTTGACTTTTTATTGACAAGCCGCACATCCGGAGAGGTATAATACCCTAATTTAAGTATGCTAGCTGGATTTTAGGTCAGCTTGAAATAGATAATTTAGATTAAAAATGTAAAAATATTAATTTTTACCAGTTTCGGACATATTGCAATTATTACTGTAATTAATATGCAAATTCCAATTTTGTTTTAAATGGTGTGTGGCAGAGAAGAGGAAAGCATATACTTCAAAAGTGCATAACTTCACTGTATTTTAAATCAGATTAGTTTCTGGCATTTCAGCCTTCATCAGTAATTTTATTGAACGTTGTGATAATTGTTATGTTATAATAGAAGAGATTGTTTCTGTATGAAATTTTTCTACTTAGGGCGGCCGTGAGGTTTGAACCTGCATCTCACACATATATATGCACACGTACTTGAGCTTTTTGGTCAGCGCTTTACACGCTCACCTAAAGTCAGGCCTACGAGCAGTATGGCTAAGAATCAGTTTTCATACAATGCACCTTTTACTTCGTATTAACCTCAGAAGATACAACACTGTCCTAACAAACATTCGTTATTTTTGAATATCCTTGCATTTATACCTCTAATTTCCACTATTCTCAGTTTCGTAAGATTTGCTATGTGTAATATATGATTTTTATATTCTACATATTGCACTTTTTACATATATTAGAGATAAAGCGATTTGTACCATTTATTGATTATAGTCGATGTAAATCTACCGAATACATTTCTTATCGATGAATTTATTTTATGTACATATAATTCTTTATAACCAGCAAACTCCAGCCTTCGAAATTCGAGTGTAAATTCTATGAAATTTTATTTTTTCATTAAATAAATACCCTAAAGGTATGCTAATCGATTATAGCCAATTCGCAAATCAAACTCATTTTTATTACAAAAACATTAACAAATTTAATAAACACACACATAGCATTGTGTAATTTTATGTATGTGTTAGTTGCAACTTTAAATGCAATTTACTCAAAATAAAGGAAAAAATTTAAAAATCGGGATAAAACGGTAGAACAAAACATCGGTCACAAGAAATCACCTAGCCTAATAATATTATAGACTTCTATCACACATTGCGTATGATTAAAATTGTATATTATCCCAATATAAGGTATACGTTCGTTATTTTTGTACCCTATACCATTATATGATATAGAATGTGTTGACTAGCTGTTACGGACCAAACAGTTTTATATTTTTAACAATCCTCTATATACACTGCAGATTGGGTTGAATCATGTCCAAAGTGACGCTTAACTCAGGGAATGGCGATAGAATTTTTTTTATATTTTTTTTTTTTGATAATCTATGCCTTTCTAAGTAAAAACAAAACCACTTTTGAAAATAAAGATTTTTTTTATTTTTTTTTTAATAAATAAAAAAATATATACTAAATTCTATAAATTGGAATTATTTTTTTTTTAAATATATTATGATCAACAATTATTACCTTCACTATAATCATTACTGTCAACTACATCATAATCATCATCATCATAATCATCGTCGTGATCATTATAATCATCATTATTATCGTTAACATTATCACTTTTATTAACATAATTATTGGGAAGTGTTAATAAATCCAGAGCGGACTGTGGCAACAGTGTATTTTCTTTTCATATTTCTTGGATATGTGTGATATAATTGGATCCGAGCTTAGAAGAAACCTATTTAGTATATTTTCATTATTCTTTTCCCGACTGCATTTACGGGAAAAATGTTCTCTGTAGTTCTTAAAGTCCTTATTTCTGGCTTCCTGCGCTTCTTCAGAAAGTTGTTAAATTGGCAAGAGGACATAAGCTATTATTTCAGGACCATGAATAAAAAATTTATGCAATGTAGGTGGCATATAATACCAAGGATGCTTATCAACAAAATACTTTGCAGAATTGAGGGCAAACTTTTTAAAAAGTTCAATGTTGACTTCCTGACTACAAGAAATAACAATTAATATTGTATGCAACTTTTTTGTTAAGTCTAAGTCGATTTTTGTTGTTTCAGCAGATAGCTCTGCATTTATGAAGAAGCGCCTGGCGGTATTGTCATCATTGGAATTACCAAAACCAAGTTTTGGCTGGTCGATAGTAAGACCAGTTTTCTCTTTAAATTCTTTTTGAATGCGTGATTTAGTTTCAGCCACGATTTTCTTGTCGTCATCTGTCATTGCTTTATATTTTTTTATTGGGAGTTTATATGCCAGGTGTAGAATGCATGCAAAAATCTTATCCATCCATGAAGAACAAATAAACCGAACTGCAAATTTTCTGTATTTAACGGTCTCGCAATCATACATTATCAATAACTTATAATTGGGATGTGTGAGTGAGACGACTTTTGTTTATCAATCACGCAAGATCCGTAAAGCTAGTTTGAGAAATATATATTAATAAAAATACTTTATTACAGTTATTAACAGTAACGTCAATTGTAAATAAATCTGATTTTAAACAGTTTTATATGGAATTAAAGTAAAGTATCATCTTTATATGTAATAAAAATAACTTATTAATATATTTAAGTGAGTGAACGCAATTTGATGGAACTCACGCGACCATCACTAATAAAATTTAGCATACTAACAACAACAACAGTAACTCAAATAAGAACAAGTAAGAAAATTATAGTCGGTCTAGACCGACTATACGATACCCTATACCATGCGTTTAGAGACCCTATCTCTTAGGCCCAACTAACTGGACATAGAAAATAAGCAAAAACCAAATTTGAGTGGGATTTTTATTAATTTTTTTGGCTGCAGATATGAAAAAGTTCATATCGGATGCTATATCTATATGGGGACTAGGTTCAAAAATGGACCGATCCTGATCATGTTTGGAAAAGTCTCTTGTATTTTGCAAAAATATATACAAACCAAATCTGAGAAGAATCAGTGCAATATTTTTGTTTTTTAATAGATTTAAGTGAAGATCGGGAAGCAGCCCTATATGGGGCCAAAGGGATCATTTTTGGACTACTCATTAATGGATGTAATGAACGCATATAAACCCAATTTGAGTAAAATCTATATGACAATTTGGATCTTATGGCAATTTATGTCGATTTCATAGGGGTAATTTGTATGGGGGCTAGGTCTGAACATGGACCGATTCTCACCAATTTCAATAGCGTTCATCCCATGGCCGATAAAAGCTTATATACCAAATTTCATCAAAATATATTCATATTTGCGACCTGCAGTTTGATTACAAGCTTTACATGGACACACAGACGGACATTGTTAAATCAACTCAAAAAATGATTCTGATTCGATCGGTATAATTAAGGATGGGTCTAGGTCAAATATTTTTGGTTGTTACAAACAGCAGCACAAAGTCACTATACCCAAACCACATAGTGGTATAGGGTATAAAAATAAAGAAGAAAAGGAAATAAAAAACAAAATATTTTTATAAATAAAAATTTTAATTCACAAGTATTTTTATATAAAACTTAAAACATTAAAAAATGCGCAAAAATGCGCAAATATTTTTTCCTGAATGTGAAAGTTGGAACATTGTACGTTGTTAATAAAATAATATAAGAAAAAACAAGCTAAAACATTTGTAGTTCCATTCCATCACACATAAAAAATACACTTTATTTGGAACATTACGAATAAAAACAACAAAAATATTTTTACAACAAAAATCTAAACAAAAATTTGGTAACTATAAGTTAAAATACCTGAAGTTGATGGTTCCATAATAAAATGGTTACTTTTGAAAGTTTTAAGTAAAAAAAAATTAACTTTAAATCTGCTAAATTTCACTTTTTGCCATTTCTTGCAAAAAAAAACGAAAAATTGTTCTACTTTGACACTTCACTGTAGAAAAAGTATGTAACATAGAACAACGATTGGTACCAGCAGCGGTTACCAATTTAATATACTGTAACCCGGTAGCAAAAATTGTAAGAAAACTTGAGTTTTAAAAAATCAATTAAGCGCCACTTTGAACACGATTCAACCCAATGTGCACTGCTTGAAATATTTATTTTGACATACCATTATTTTTTATTTCCGGTCCCATACAATAAAAAAAAACTAAATCAAAAATATTTCAAGTAATAAGAAATATTGTACTTTATTGGAACATAAAAGATTTTACACATTTAATATATTTTTTGCTATATTTTTTAACTGAAACTAAAAATACGAGAATTCAGTATATGGCATAAGTATTTTGTTTTTTGCATAGAATATTTAAAAAAAGTAAGAACTTAAACTAATGAAAAATTAATAATAATTATTAGAATTAATAAAAAAATATATCCTCCTTTAGCTTTTCAAACTTTTTGAAGGCGTTTTGGAACAGAATCTAGCAAGGACTGAAGAAATTCTGTTGAAATCTCGTTCCACGCATTTGTGATCTCTGTTATCGATTCATCAAATTTGTGGATCTATTTCGCTTTAGATATGACCAGACACTTTCTATTACATTCAAATCCGACGAATTGTTCTTTCACTTATATGATTAATTGTTCCTTTATTCCACTCCAAAGCGGCAGTTTGGAGTGTTTTTAGTGGGTCGTTCTTAAATTTCCGAACGATCAGCCGGTCCTCATAGGTCATAGTCTTACGTTTTCTACCTGTTCGGCGTAAATTCGCAGTTCGTTCCTTTTTCTATATTTGTTTATTTGATTATAAATTCTTCGTCGTGGCAATTAGTATGCCTTTGCGATATTTATAAAAGAAATACCCAAATTATATTTTGTCACAATTCCTGTTCTAACAGTGTCACTTAATTCATTTGTTGTCACCATGTAAGTGAATTAAAACACAAACTTTTATAATATTTGTAATGAAGAATGGTAAATAATTAAAAACAGCGACTACAACGTACAGAAATTTAATAAAAAATTAAACAAACAATGAAATCAGTAAATGTCAAAATACTTATGCCGTTAAAATGTCTTTACTCACCTCATTATCTTTCTACAGAAAAATAATATATGAACAGTTTCGCAAAAAAAAAATTGAAACCTTTATCACTTAGGATAGGTACAAAAAGAATAACACAACAATAGTTCCGTTATATGAAAATTGAACGTATACAATCAGCGAAAAACCAATATTGCCACATGTCAAAATAAATATGCCAACCAGTGTATATATATATATATATATATGACTTTAAAAAAAAAGTTATATTTATATATCTTTTAACTCGTAGTGTCTGCTTGTCTGCTTGTAAGTTTGTCTGCCGAAAAAACTTTTCCAGTGATCAAATCGAGCTGAAACTTTGCAGGCTGAGTCGTGGTGATGATAGAAATGGCCTAACAAATTTTCGTTTAAAAAAATTTAATTATAGTAGAATTTTGAATGTTTAGAAATTTGAATGGTCTTTTAAATTTTTTACATTTTTTTAATTATTTAATTATATGATGGTAAACTTAATTTATCGAGAAAGGGAGCATAATAATAATTTGGTTTTTATGGGTTAGTTTTTTTATTATATAACTTTCAAAAACAAATAAATGTATTTAGAAATACGGGGTTTCATGAAGCCGATGTCATCCGATCAGTTGGATAGCAGTTCAAAAGCAATTTTTCAACACGATCGGTAAAGAGCTCTCTGAGTTAGATGGGGTCAAAATTTAAGATTTTAGCTAAACAGGCTTTTCTTCTCATCAATGTAGCTTACTACATCTAAATCTACAATTTTTTTGATTTTTTTTTTTTAAATATCCTTTTATGCTTAAGAGCTTTGGTCTGTTAGTGGGATGCGAGTGGGATACATATCAAAATAAATGTTCTGTAGCACAAGATAACGGTTTTTAAATTTTTAGCATATGCACTATTTTGAATTTTTTTATATTTGTGTGTGATTCTAAAACCTTACAAATAAAACTTATACTGAGAAACTAGACAAATGAAGCTTTCCGATGGTATGTAAGATACCTAACCAAGATTTCATACCTTCGATACTGTAGTACACGCGATACGTTAAACTTAGGGGAAAAGAAATAACTATTTTTATATGGAAGTGTTGAAAAATGTTATTTTTTTTTTTTTATTTGTAACAATATTCAATTTAATATATAATAATGTTAATAATAAAAAAAAAAGATAAATAATTTAATAAAATTTAATCTTAATCACAGCGGATCCGTTTACATCATAACTATTTTTATTATACCCTATACCACTATGTGGTTTGGGTATAATGACTTTGTGCTGTTGTTTGTAACAACCAAAAATATTTGACCTACACTCATCTTTAATTATACCGATCGAATCAGAATGTCCGTCCGTCCGTCCGTCCGTCTGTGTGTCCATGTAAAGCTTTTAATCAAACTGCAGGTCGCAAATATGAATATATTTTGATGACATTTGGTATTTGATCTTTTGTCGGCAATGGGATGGACGCTATTGAAACTGGTGAGATTAGGTCTATGTTTAGACCTAGCCCCCATACAAATGACCCTTATGAAATCAACATATATTGCCATAAGATCCAAATTATCATACAAATCCTAGTCAAATTAGGTTTGTATGTATATATTACATCCATTAATCAGTAGTCCAAAAATGATCCCTATTGGACAACTCTTAGTCATAGGCCCCATATAAAGCTGCTTCCCGATTTTCACTTAAATCTGTCAAAAAAACCAATAATATTCCACAGATTTTTCTCAAATTTGGTTTGTATATATTTTTTCAAAGTATAAGTGACTTTAGTAAATATGATCAGGATCGGTCGATTTTTCGACCTGGTCCCCATATAAATATAGTATCCGATATGAACTTTTTCATGTCTGCAGTGAAAAAAATTATAAAAATGCCACTCAAATTTGGTTTATGCTTATTTGCTATATCCAATTAGTTGGACCGAAAAGATAGGGTCTTTAAACCATGGTATATATATATATACTTCTTTTATTTTTAATTTATTGTAGTTTTGTAAAATTGTAAATACCCAATCTTTCATCTAGCTTATTTATCACGTCTATTTGCTGGATCAATGCAGGAAAGATATCGGAATGTTGAAAGAACTACCGTTAAGTTATTCGTTTAAATGAAGACTCCATATATTTTACACAGAGAATTTTTCCTGTATGTTAAATATTTTTTGTACGATGCCCTATATCATGTGTTTGGGGACCCCATCTTTTAAGTCCATCTAAGTAGATACAGAAAATAAGCATAAACTAAATTTGAGTGGCATTGTCATTTATATTTTTGCTTTCGGATGAGAAAAAATTGATATCGGATGTTATATTTATATGGGGACTAGGAAGAAAAATGGACACATCCTGACCATATTTCGTAGGGTTTCTTATTTTTGGCAAAAATATATAAATGCTAAATATGAGAAAAATCCGTGCAATATTTTTGTTTTTTTGGTAGATTTAAGTGACGATCGGGAACCAGCTTTATATGGGGGCTATGACTAACAATTTTCCTATATGGTTTATTTTTGGATTACTAATTAATGGGAGTAATAGACATCCACAGACCCAATATGATTGAGATCTATATCATAATTTGGATATTATGACCATCAGTGGATATCATAGGCATTATTTGTGTGGGGACTAGGTCTGAATATGTACTGAATTCCACCAATATTAACTGAGTTTATCCCATGGCCGATAGAAGCTTATATACTGAATTTCATCAAAATATATTCATATTTTCAAACTGTAGTTTAACTAAAAGTTTTGCGTTGACACACAGACAGACGTAGGGACGGACATCGAAATCAATACAGAAAGTGATAAAAGATGGGTCTAGGTCAAATATTTTTGGTAGTTACAGACATCAGCACAAACTCATTATACCATAACCACATAGTTGTATAGGGTATAAAAATGGTTTTATTTCTTAATTACTGTTCTAAGTTAACAAAAGAAATTTAAAAAAGGTAAATAAATAATAGAATAATAATAAAAATAATAAAAATTTTTCAAGGCCGAAAAAAATGGGTTAGCTTAATTTAAGATATTTTAGATTTGCGAGAAAGCTACTTTAAAGGTTAGCAGAAACTCTCAGACCTTTTCCATCTCAATATGTTGCAAAGCTAAGAAGTGGTCTGAATGAAAATATAGAGGACTACATAACATGCATCTTTTACTAAAAATAATTTAATTAAATTTTTCATAAATATTTCTTTTGATACTAAGTCAATTGGAAAAAAGACTAAGAGTGTTAAATACTGATGTGCCGAATATTTGATACCACCTCCATCTGTGTCTAAGCTTCATATTATAAACAGTGCTGGGGTTACTGGTACTGATTAATATTTCTTATATATTGTCTAATTTTTTACAAATATAATGATGGTGTTTTTATAGAAAGAATTAATTTCTATCTGATCAATTGTATTATTTTTCTTTTATTCGAGTAGATATGCTTTTAAGACTCCTTCATAAAAGGCATTGGATAAACAGCCGTATTCATAAAAATTAAAGTGTTCTTCAAGTAGACTTTATTGTATGTTTTTCGTACAAAATTTTTTGATAAAGTATACTTGAAGTACATATTAATTTTTATGAATTCGGCCGATATATTTACTTTATGGACCCAGCTAGCATTAAAATATCCAATTCTAATTAAGGGATCAACTTTTTTAAGCTTAAAAGTTATTCGATATTTAAAAAAAGTTTTGCGTAAAAATCTTGTAAATTTTTTTCCCCCCTTATATCAGTAAAATGTTCAGTACTTATCTTTTAAAAAAAATCTAAATGCTAAATATTTTTGCCTAAATTAGCTTGACGTGTTTTAACAAAATGGACGACTTCAAACATTTAGTTCATCGGCTGGCGTTGAAAACGTGAAATCACGGGTAAAGGTTTAATTGTTTCGTTGATATTGCATGGTTTTATTTAATGCTTCCCAATGCTTTTTATGCATACCAAACCATGCTTTGCTGCAAAACTTTTGTGATCGAACAGTTCTTCACAATGTTGGACGTTAGCAATGTAGCTTGCAATTCTTGATTAAGCAAGTGCAAGTGCAATTTTATTCTACCAGCGAATCGCTGCCAAAATTAATGCAAACAGAAAAGTTTTTCCTGTTCCACCGAAAGCATCCAAAATGAAAATCTCTCCAGTTTCACCGCCCACAACATTCATGAGCTTATAGTATGCATAATTTTGTTGCCGATTTAACCGCAGAACTTTCGCCCGAACTGATTTTCCCAATGGATTTCAATCGTATTGTTTTTTGTGTCGTAGATGTTATAATGCATCGGACAATTCGTCGCAGTCATGCCTAATTGACATCATCAAGCACATGTCCTCGTTGTGAATTTCCTCCTTCATTTGTAAATCTATATTTGATTTTGTTGTATGCATCTGATGCAAAATATCATCAGACATGCCATCTATGTATTTGGTCCACAAATAAATGGTTCGAATGTCAAGTATGTTGAGATAATCACGCAATTGCTTTTTACTGAACGATGGTGTCTCTGTCGATACATAATTACTTCGTTTGCATTTACTCTTGTTTCCTGTGTACGTGCTCTTCGCGTTACTCTGTAGTTTGGTTATATTGAAAATGCGTTTGGTTTGTAGCATTGCGAGTTGTGTGACCGAAATAGCTCCGGTTCATTGGCGTCATTGCAATGCGACTAAATTTATTTTCTTTGTTCTTATTTTATAACTGTTTGTCACTTCATAGTTAAATTTGTAAATTTGTTTCACTTAATGAAATGATTGCAATGAACTTACAATGGAATCACAATTGAAAAAAGTAACCACCATTACAAAAATTAACTTTTTCGGAAATGCTACAATATTTTTCTAATAATCAAAATTTAACTGAGAAAATTTTTCGTCACCGATTGGCTTAATTCACAATTTGACAATAAACAGTCAACCAGTACTGGCATACGTGGTAAAATAAATTGATGTATAGGTAAAATAAGGATTTTTGAACAAATCCTAAGGGAACCCGAAAAAACCAAAAAATAATAAACCAATAGTTTGATGAAGAGTTTATAAAAAAAACCAAAAAATAAAAAAAAAAAACAAAAAAATGGGTTTTGTTCCAATTAGGCAAATTTGAAACTTCTTCTCAAAATGAAAAATCATACAAAAATCACATAGAAAAAAGCATTTCTGTTTTTTTTTTCTTAATTTTACAAATTTTCTGTTAAACTTTAATATTATTTCTTTCCATGAAAACCTTATTCGGACTTAAACAAATATTAAAAACAAGGGACAGCATTTCTTTTTAGCAAGGGACAGTATTTCTTTTTATTTATATAGAAGAATATATTTATAGTTTTTAACTTGAGCGTCTTGCTACAAAGCAGGTATCTTGTATGCATCAAAGCATGATAAATTGTATACAAAAAATTTTAAATTAAGCAAACTGGAAATGTTTTCAAATGCAAAAACTTGTAATATGCTCATTTTTCTATAAATTAAAATTTGGAATTGTTAAAAATTTGTTTTTACTTCTAAATTGTTGCAAAAAAAAATATAAAAAAACCGAATAATTGTTATTTTTATTAAAACTCATATACAGTCACTTCATACATACAAATGACTACGTACTTCTTTATTAAAATGTACTTTTCCATTTGTTTAGGGATAAATTAATTAACACGACACGTGGAATATAACGATACATATACACTAATTAAACAAATGCTGCCAACACAAACACCACTAAACAACACTAAAAATTACAGCTACCATACACAAATTATAACAAAAATAGAGCAACAAGAAAAAATCATCATTTAAAGGATTTTCTTACATTCTCATTGAACTCTATGGAGCTATTTAAAGATAATGATGATTTCAAATAGCGACCTTCTCAATCATTTTCACTACAAATGAGCAACGCTGCTGACCAATTGAGGGCGTAATTATGATTTCCATAGACGAACATTACCATATTAACTTCAGTTGTGCGAACGATCAAGAATATATATATATATATATCTATTTTATGGGATCCAGATTTTTTATAATTATTGGGAACGAAACGAAATATATAAATAGTCAAATTATATGATACTAGTTGACCCGGCAAACGTTGTTTGGCCATATAACTTATATCTAGTGAATATTTTTGTTGCTAATTATAATGATATGTGCTTACCACGCCCACTGGCTTGATACCGCCCATTTTTCACATAACTGCTCGCACGCATCATTCCTGAACTCACACTTAGTTTCAAGACTGTCGGGTTTACAGCACTTCAGATATTTATTTGTATGAGAGGTGGCACGCACACTAACCCAATCCCGCCCATTTTTGGAATGACTACTTATAATAACAACCAAGTTTCAAGACTCTGGCCATCATACTAATCTAGTTATAAGATGATATATATGTTCCATGTATGGGAGTTGCCGCGCCCACTGGTCTCATTCTAACCAATTTTCACATAACTTCTCACACTCACCATTCGTGAACCCACACCTAGTTTCAAGACTGTCAGCATTATAGTACTACAGATAATTTTTTTATGGGATTTACCACGCCCACTAACATAATGCCGCCCATTTTTAGTACGACTACTTACATTAACAACCAATTGACGTGCAGAAAGTTTCAAGACCCTGAATATATTATATGTATAAACCATGTATGGGAGGTGCCAAACACACTGTTTTGATCCCGCTCATTTTTCACATAACTTCTCACACTCATCATTCGTGAGCTCACACCTAGTTTCAGGACTGTGGGCATTATAGTACTCCAGATAATTTTTTTGTATAGGGGCTACCACGCCCATTAACCCAAACCTGCCCATTTTTGGTAAGACTACTTACTTTAACAACCGCTTGACGTGCAGAAGGTATCAAGACTCTGGCCATGATAGTACTCTAGATATATGATCATATGTATTAACCTGGGGGGTAGGTGCACCCCCCATTCGTTTGATTCCGCCCATTTTTAGTCCGACTTCTCACATCACTAACTTATGCACTCCTATAAAGTTTCAGGACTTTTGCAGCCATAGAGCTCCAGATATATGATGTTAAAAAAATTATATATGTGGGAGGTGCCACGCCCACTTTTAAAAATACAGCTTATTTCACACTGTGAAAATTTCAGGAAGATCGGTTCCATGTTTTAGCCATGTATTAATGTCAAACCCACAAACAAATTTTCATTTTTATATATCTGTGGTCACAAGCTATAACCGCCTAAGTCGACTTAAGTATGATTTGATTTAGGTATGTTATCATATTCTATAAACAACGCCTTATATTAACGTGACATCCCCATTTCTCTAACACTGTTTTTTTAAATGTTATTAATGAAAACATACTGACCTAAGTCGCAATGAAGCCCCATTACATTTATATAAAAAGCTATTTTTCTCGAAAGCATGATTTTCGACTTAGGCGGTTAATACATGTGACCACAAGAAAATTTACTTTATATACACTATACCACTATGTGGTATATGCTGCTGTTTGTAGGACCCATCTTTTAATATACCGATCGACTCAGAATCACTTTCTTAAACGATTTAGCGATGTCTGTACATCCGTCCGTATGTGTGTCCATGTAAACCTTGTAATCAAACTGCGGGTCGCAAATATGAATATATTTTTAAAAAAAATGGCGTCTAAGCTATCGTTGGCCATTGGATGAACACTACTGAAATTGGTGAAATTCGGTCCATGTTCAGACCTAGCCCCAATACAAATGGCCCTTATGAAATCGACATAAATTGCCATAAGATTCAAATTATCATATAGATCTCACTCAAATTGGGTTTGTATGTGTTTATTATATCCTTTCATCAGTAGTCTAAAACTAATAGCTATAGGACTATCCTTAGTCATAGGCTCCATATAGAGCTGCTTCCCGATCTTCACTTAAATCTATCCAAAAACAAAAATATTGCACATATTTGTATATATATTCTCAAAATATAAGTGACAAAGATGGTCAGGATCAGTCCATTTTTGGATCTAGTCCCCATATAAATATAGCATCCGATATGAACTTTTCTATATCTGCAGCCAAAAAAATTAATAACAATGCCACTCAAATTTGGTTTATGCATATTTTCTATATCATTAAGCAAATGCTACAAACACAACATCAATTACAGCTATGTATATTTCACAAATGACAATTTAGAATAACAAAAACAACAAGAACAAAAAAATATTTTTTACACTTTCGTTGAAAGCGAATCGTTTTCACCAAAAATAAACTGCCCTGCTGAGGGCGCGATCGTGATTTCCACAGATGGACAAACGGAAATCGTTATATCGACTCCGCTTTTTGTAAGGATCAAGAATATATATATTTAATGATATTTTTTACTATTCATAACAAACGGAATGATAAACGTGAATATACCATTTACACACTGGGGGTATAAAAATAGTACAAATAGTACATGGGGAAAATTATACAATGTACGTCATGGTTCTCAACGGAAACGCAATTCGCGGTAGTTTAAGGAAAAAAAATTATATAAAAATTTCATGCAAAAAAAGTTCTCCATAGCCCAATCGAAAGAGTTAATTATTTCAATATTGTTAATACTTTTCTTGAAAATGAGTATACATAACATTAGGGCGGGTCGAATTAAAAATCCCCCAAGTGACAAGGAAAATCGTAATCGAGGGATCAAAATAAGAAGCTTTGCCCGAGGAACCATACCTCTAAAACGAATTCTGATGTCCCGACTTTTGACCTGTCTGTCTGTCTGTCTCACTTTGAGCCATTTAGAGTGCCTCAATCGAGTCGAAATGTATGATCGACCCCCACTAACTTTGGAGAGCCGACCCATCCATGCCAGTGACACACCCCCTGATACCCCTGGGGGGTTCCCCATACAAACATTTCAAAAATCACCATTTTCTGTTTAGAATTGGGCTGATTATGTTTGATTTAATATTAATTAACACTCATACGTATATGTATCTTCTAATCTGCTAATAAATAATAATCATACGCCTTGACTATGTTATGTTATTCAAAAAAATCGATCGGATGAGGGTAAATAACTTTTAGATCACTCCGTGACTATGCGTGACTCTGGGTGACTACCCCAAAATTAATCTGTAGTCACAACAAGACTATGGGCCAAGTTTCAGATCAATTGCATGAGGGGGAATTGGGTTGCCTCATCGCAGACAGAAAGACAGACAGACAGAAATATATAAAAATTCCATATAAATATTTTTCTTTCCATGAAACATATTCAATATTCCGTTTCATTTCAAGGATTTTCTTATTAATATTATTTATTTCACCGTGATTAAACGTATGCGGTACCACAAACTCTGCTTCTACGTGAATGTGTTATACTGGAAGACAAACAAAACAAAACTATTGACGAACCACATAAATGCTTTCATGATTAAAGACTTCAATGATGTTTGAGCAGTTTAGTGGAATAATTTATTGTTTTCTATCTGTTTTTATGACAACATATAAAATTTTCATACAACAATTTGTCATTTATAAAACCAACTTTTCAAAATGTCATAACATTTTTATGCAACTTTAATACATCACGTATTTTATTAAACATAAAGTTAAAACAAAAAAAGATTAACAAAAAATGTTTCCCCAAACTCGTATGTAAATCCAAATAATAGAAGCATTACTATTGTAGCTTTAAGTCACTTGTTCTTTAGTCGTGGGTTACTTGGACCATACAATTTATTTTTTGTAATCCTTAATTAAAATATAAATCACAGCAAAAAAAAGGGAAATAGAAATAAAAAAAAAGTTAAAGTTAAACAAAAGTTTTTGTTCTGAGAATAGCAATAGCCGTAGTGTAAAAAGTAGAGAAAAGTTAATAATAAATAGACAAAAGCTATTGTATATTAAGTACATTGAAATTTATACATTCATAGAGGAAAATGGATATAATGAGCTTTTGAATTAACACTTGCATTTCAATCAAGATTTGCTAAACACAATTTGTTAAGTTTAAACTACAATTAATTGTTCGACATATCGAAAGAACATGGTAATGAATTTGTCTTTTCATTAGTTAGCCTTTGTCTTTAATATTAAATATAATAATCGAAGAGCTCTTTAAAACAACTAATATACAGAATCAGAAATTTTGAAGAAGAAGTACTGAAAATTCTGAGACCACTATTAGAACCTAATTCTTTTCTATATAGAAGAAAATACTAAGTCACTCCAACTTAAATCCATTATAAAATTTGTTTTTTTTTTATAAAGCCAAGAGGAAATATATATAATGTTGTTTTATTATCAAAACAGTTCTTATTTTTTTTTTTTCAACATTTTACACAAACCAGTACGGATATAAGATTTTTTTCATTACAAAACAAATCAAAAACTTAATGAATTAGTTAATATTACACAAAAATTAAAAACAAAAATTAATTTAGGAGAAAAACTAATTATTAAACACACGAAGTTTGAGTTCAATTTGTATAACAAAATATTTATTATCTTAGAATTTGTTTTATTTCAAGGCCAATACAATATAGCAGTGAATTTAGTATTTTTTCAAGAACTTTTTGCTATGCGTTTTACTTGAAAACAATATGATCACAGAATTTTTTTGGCCTTGATGACTAAATATATATAAATTACTATAGAATAAAAAGCAACATCACTCAATGTCAATTATGCAATCAATTCAAGGTATTTGACCGCAACGTAAGGATATTTTTTATTATGAAACTATGAAAAAATAAAAAATTAAATAAACTTCTACCCAAAAACATTACAATAACATGAAAAGCAATTGACCTTATGTTTAAGCCAACATAATGAATGTTTTTCAATTTTTTTTTACGATTGTAGTACAAAAACAACAAGAAACAAATACTTTACATGTAAAAATATAAGCTGAAAACATAACCTATTCAGCATTCCAGCATAAAATAACAAAAATAATAACAGTACCAGTCACTAAACATTAGAATAGAAAAACAGGCATGAACTTAACTATTAAGCTTCAAGTAAATTTACCACATACCAGAATATAAATTTTCAGTAACGTTTTCCAGCGTTCCACAAAATCACCGGAATTACTAAAAATTGGATATCCAAACAAAAAACATCCAGTATGCTCTTTTTTTTAATTATACGATGTTGCTAAAGAAGTTGCAGGTCTGAGATAAATATCTATTTGCTTAACGAAGATTTAAAAAATTGTTAAAATAAACTATCCCTCATCTTAAATTACCCACATTTTTAAAACTTTTATAAGAAAGAGAGTTTTTCCTCAAAGCTGGAAAAATTTTGAAAAATTACCCAAGTCTAAGCCAAATGAAGGATATCGTTCAATTGCTAGCCTACCATACTTGTCTATTCGTTCGATACTGTGTAACTCGCCGCATACCGTCTTATTTAGCAAATCGACAATAATTCGTTCAATTCAATCTATAATCTAGCTGACCCGGCAAACATTTTTCTGCCTGATATGAATGATTTTATTTTATTTCACATAATACTATATTCATCTGATCATATTAAGTAATAATTTACTATAAAGCCAAGGCGTGGACAAAGTTTTTGGTTTCACCACTTTTGGCGTTTACGAACAGACCGCCTCGCTTACCAACTCTAGACAGGCTACATAAAACTGACCATGACTGAACATGAATTTGCTAAATCCAAGCCGCAGACTTGCATTGGCTGGAATTTTAAGACTTAACATGCAGTTCGAGAATATGTTGGAATCATCGTGATCCTTGGCAATATAATATGCTGATGATAGTTATCGCTTTAGTAATGTTACCCAATATTTTCGTCATAATAAACCGCGTACCCTTATATAATTTTGGTGCATTTATCTTTCAAAGCAGTATAATTGATAATCTAACTTTCAAAAGTAAGTTATGTGGCGGAAGACCAGGTAAATCAAGTGAATTTAAAAAGTCAGTTCGAAAAAGTCAGTTCATCTTCTTCTATAGTAACACATGACATCACACAAATTTCCGAAATGTGTTGCATGTATTATTGCGCAATTTATGACATATAACCGTGAAATCCCATTCTTACTATTACTGTTTTGTTTATTATTATTAAGAGATGTGCCTTTTGTTTTTCATACTGTAGTACTAACCTGAGACCCCCTGTCAAATTATGCTCCCTAAATTCAGGTACAGATCCAGATGTATAAAAAACGGTACGCATGTTTAGAATACATTGTATACAGGTAATAGGTACATTACATAACCCATTTCATATACCCTAATTCCAAACGGTATCTAGCAGGCAATAGACTAGACTATATATTTAAAAACAATCATAATCCCGGGATTAGTCCACGACTTAAAGGTGGCGAGACAAGTAATTTCAAGAGGAGAATATGCTTCGAAAACTGCATTACTTTTAGCAGAATTATATCTAAAATTTTAAAAATTTGACACCGACAGTTCATAAAATATTGTCGCATGACAAAGATATAATTGAATATCAGACTCTGATAGATTGCTGAACACTTTCAAATCATTAAGGGTAAGACAAAATAAGGAACTCTTCAACATGTTAGTAGCATCTTCCGATCCACTCATTTCATCACTGCGGCATGTAAAGTCACGAAATGAGTTAGAAAATAATTATAGTTCATAAATTATTAGTCTTTTAGATATACATTCTTTTACGGTTTGTGAGCAATATTTTACAAAAAATTTAAAAATAAATTAAGAAAAAAAAATTTCTGGAATAATTTTAAATCATAAAAGCCTTTAAAAAGAAACAAAAAAAGACAAAAATTTTAATAAATATTTTATTTTAATTCCCAGAAAAGGAGGTGCAGCGGCCATTGGTTCAATACCGCCCGTTTTTTGTCCGACTACTCACATTAAGAACTCATGAACTCTGACAAAGTTCCAACGCTTTATTTATTATCGTAATCCAGTTATGTGACATATATACTTACCTTGTATAAGGTTGCCATGCCCACTTGTCCAATCCCGCTTATTTTTTATCAGAATACTCACATTAATAACTCATGAAGTCTGACAAAGTTCCAAGGCTTTCATGATTACAGTACTCTAGTTATATGATATTAAATATTTACTTTGTGTGGGAGGTGCCACGCTAACTGAGCGGTCCCGCCACACAAAGTCCCAAGGCTTACACTATTATGGTATGCCAGTTGTATGATATTAAATATTTTTTGTATAGGGGTGCCACGCCCACTATTCTGATCCCGCCTATTTTGTATGGGACTGCTCACATTAATACTTCATGAACTCAAACAAAGTTCCACGACTTTGTTATTACAGTACTCTAGATATGTGACATTAAGTATATAATTTGTATGGTGGATGCCACGCCCATTGGTCCGATCCCGCCCATTTTGCCGTAACTCTTCAAATTAGTTTAGTATGTAGAATTGCATAGTATCAAAACTCTTACTCTCGTAGTACTCCAGATATTATATGTTAGAATTAGATGTTAAAAATTCATTTTATAGCGCAAAAAACATCCATTTTTATACCCTCCACCCCAGTGTGCAAAGGGTATATATGAGTTTGTCATTCCGTTTGTAATAATTAGAAAAAAAAAATTTGGACCCCATAAAATGTATATATTTGTGATCCTTTTAACAAGAGGAGTTTATATAGCGATGTCCGTCTGTCCGTCTGTGGAAATTACGATAACGCCTTCAATCGGGTAGGTAGGGTGCTTGTTGATATATAAAATTATTCACTAATATCCTGAGAAGTTTTATATGTAAAATCGTTCAAATCGGTTGATTAGGTCCCGAGAAGTGAATGAAGAACTAAAAAAGTTTTGAAAAAATATGATTTGTCTATGCTGTTCTTGTCACGATCACGACCTTAACAGGATAACTGGGGTGCTCGTTTCTATTTCAGAATCATGAAAATCGGTTTAGTAGGTCCCGAGAAATCACTTAAAAAGTAAAAAAATTGAAAATTATATGTTCCTGTATTGTTCTTGTTGTTACTCTAAATACTGTATTGTTGCCATAGCTGGACTTGTTGTTCTTGTGGTCCTTGTGGTAATAATACAACAAAAGCTAACCCTTTGTAGAAAAATTTTAAAGTTTCCATTATTTTTGCATCACTAAAAAATTTGTTTGATAATTTTTGTCATCGCCACGAGCGTGCCTGCAAAGTTTCAGATCGATTGGGTGACGGGAAAGGGGTTAAAAATCGATCCAACATTTTGTCGACAAGCAGACACAACGAGTTAATATAAAGGGAGTACAAATTCACCAACATCTAAAGAAAATAACTCTAAACTACCCAGTTGTTAATAAAAAATAAAACAATGTAAATTAAGCAAAAAAAAATTTTTGTATTAATTTATTTAAAGAAAAACAAAAATAACTTTTGATGTTGTATTTTTTGTGTGTAATATTTACATACACATACATACACATATTAAATAATAAATAATTATACATATATTCTATATATGTACATGTTTACATATATTATATATGTGTATATGCATAATAACCGCAAGTTAGAAATAAATCGTTATAGGTATTATTTTATTTGAATAAAATTCTGCAATATTTTGTTTTAGGAAAAATACATTTCTTTTGTATTAACAAACAGAGTGTCACTTCATTTGGCTCAGTGTTGCTATGCCACAGTAGATAGCATCACAATTTTTGTCCTTTGCAATAGTTATTCCAATTTTAACATGAGTGTCAATATTTTCAATTAGGCTGGTCTTATATTTCATACGTTTTGCCATTATTCTTTTACAAATATGACCATAAGTTTGGCATATTATCTTTTTGTTTTGTTTACAAAATAGAGTTTCCGAGTTCATCAATGTGATTTTTGCTTTCAAAACAGTTTTACATATTTATGTAAAATTATTATTCTGCTTTACCTAAAAAATATCTTATTGCGATTATATATAATTTTTAAAAATTGTTTATAATTACAATGCATTACTATTGACATAAATAAAATATTGCACCTTTTAAATTTTCCATTCAAATTTAAGAAAATATCAATTCTAAAAATTGGAATTCAGATTTCCAATTATAAATTAGAAAATATTAATTGAATTTCAGAAAATCATATTATAATTTAAAAAAAAAATTTGATGTGTAAACATGTATACGCGCAGAGGGGTAAATTTCTATTTCACAATACAATCACAAAAACAGCGTACATGTGAGAGTCACATCTTAAGCGTAAGATGTGACCATTAATACAAATCGGTATGACTTATGATTGTTTGGTGAAAAAATTATTATATGAAATAACCTTTTCGTCTCTGTTTTCTGCATTTTATTTATTACAAGATGTTTACACATCTCCCCTGTGATCGGACTCAAATGATTTTTTTCTTAATAAATAACCATTAAAAAAACATCTTTTCTTTACCACACACAGAAAAAATATTTGCCAACCGAATTGTTCTAAATTGGAACAGTTGTATTTTCGATTATATCAACAGAAATTTAATATCATCTGCTAATTTTCTATTATGATAAAGTATTTACTGTTAAGGTAATAGAATTGTAATCATCGTGAACCCGCAAATCGGTTATTAGCATTATCGCAATTCGGTTGGTAATAAATTCGGTAGCCACAATGAATCTGTTTTCTGTGTGCAAGTACATTTTCTTAAAAATGTACCCCTCTTTAAAAAGAACATTTTCTTTAAAAGTATTTTTTTAAAGTACTCTTTTAAAAAAAAAAAAACCTTTTTCAAAAGGTAACTTTCTTCTTAAAGTAAATTTCCTTAAAAAGTTACCTTTTCTTAAACGAGGATCTTTTATATAAAATAACTTTTTTTAAATAATTTTTTTTAAAAAAAGTAAATTCTTTTAAAGTACTTTTAAAAAAATTGAAATACCGCATAATTTTTAGCTCTCAAAACATTGAAATGTAATATTCCTTATTGTGACTATTGGTGTTCTGTTGTAACGCATTGAAGAATGAATTGCGACCCCATAAAGTATTTGTATTCTTAATTCCTATAAAAACTCGAGTCCATATAATGTCCGTACATGCGACGGTCTATCTGTCTTTTGAAATTACGGTCAATCAACAAAATAAACCATTTACCTGCGTTAAAATAATATATTTTGTCGTTACTACGAGCAAGAAGATGTTTGAAAAGGGTTAAATCGGACGCCACTGTGTCAAGATATGGTCTAAAATATGGATATACCTCCAAAAAATTTTAAAAAAAATCAGTGTATTTGCTGAAATAATTTGGTAGTAAGTTTAACAAATTGCTTACTTTTTCAAATATTTTGTTTATATTTATTACACAGGGCAACACTAATTCTGCGCCGTAAGAATTGTTAGTAAATTTTGCTACATATGCTGATGAAGACCTAAGTCTATAATTCACTTTTTATGGATTGACTCTGGTTTTCGCGATAAACCGCTATTTGAAAAATCAAGAAGGCTTCACCACATATTTTAGCATAACTCAAGAATGGTTTGTCCGATTTGGTAAAATCAAAAATATGAAAATCCACAGCTTAATTAAGTCCAAGTTATGTCTACACTATTTTTTAATTAGGGCAATAGTTTCGGAAATATTCGTAAAGTTTTTCCAAACAAATAATTTTTTTGATGTAAAATTTCAATATCTCTGTTGTTTTAAAATTCAATAAATAATCAAAAACGTCAAAATTGCTCTTTTTAATCCAAGCTTAAAAACATAGATATGTTGCAAATAAAACAACCCATATTTAGTTAAAATCGATTAACAAGTTTTGATTTAATTTACAATTTAGTGATGGTATCTAATTTTCATAAAAATTTCTAGAATAAATTTTGTTCAATATTATTAACTATTTCTGCAGTAATGTTTGTTTTTGATGGAAATCCCATACAAAATTACATTAGAAATTTTTTATCAAAATGCGATACCATCACCAAATTGTAAATTAAATCAAAACTTGTTAATCGATTTTAACTAGATATGGTTTGTTTTATTTGCAACATATCTATGTTTTTAACCTAAGATTAAAAAGAGCAATTTTGACGTTTTTGATTTTTTATGAATTTTAAAGCAACAAAAATATTTAAATTTTACATCAGAAAAACTATTTATTCGGAAAAACTTTATGAATATTTCTGAAACTGTTGCCCTAATTAAAAAAAATAGTGTATATATAACTTGAGAAGAGAAACAATATGTAAATTACATTTAAAGTGTGTGCACATAAAATAACTTATGTCGACAAACGTCGTTTTCTTTGCAAAAGAAAACTACCAATGCTACTACCCATGTAGACATAAGTTGTTGTTGCTCGAAAAATGGATTTTTTGTTTGTCAACCAAAAGTAAACGGGACTTAGGATGAGAATATAACAACGTATCAAGAATAATAGTGACAAAAAATAACAGAAATAAACACAAAAATTTTTACAAGTGGTTATAAACTGAAAACTAATTAAAAATAATTTTTTATTTTTTTCATTAATATCAACGTATGTCGCTATGTGTTGTTTTCTGTGAAAATAATTTATCAGCGATCAAACGTAGGTTGACATATGTCGTTATTTAAAGAAAAAACTCAGAAATGGTCAATATTTTTTTTTTTTTTAATTTAACACATATAGTTAAAGTGGGTTAAAAATTTATATATTTGGCATCGTTAACTCAAAACTGACAAAAATGGACATATGCGGTTATTCCAGAAAGCCACAGATATGTCTAATACAAAAGTTTGCAAAAACCATTAACAAAATAAATGCCGCAGATTTTTTTATTTTTTTTTTGTTCCGCAGTGTTATCAATACTCAATCCGAGGTGGAGGGTATCAAAGATTCGGCAAAGCCTCTTACTTATTATATATAAGATTTGAAATGTGAAACAAAAAAGTTAAC
Organism: Cordilura impudica; assembly: GCA_963682025.1. NCBI lineage: Eukaryota > Metazoa > Arthropoda > Insecta > Diptera > Scathophagidae > Cordilura > Cordilura impudica. The sequence goes on along the minus strand of OY821520.1, from coordinate 45,088,110 downwards.
AAAAATAAACCACAAGACTAGATCGTTTATCAGAATAATGGCTTTTTATTAAATGCATTCAGTTTAATATATCGCACCTCTACCTCTAAGGTGAGTCAACTCAAAATTTAAAAATTTTCAGTAGAGGCAAAAAACGTTTTTTTTTTTTAATATTTATTATAAAATTTAAAAACAGTTGTTTAACAGTAAAGAATTGCGAGTAATAAGTATGCGACAGTAGTTGTTTTTGCGATTTTTTCAGTGATCATCAAAAATAACAAGTTTTTTGGGTGGAACTTAAAATATGTCTTATTAGTGGATTCTAAAGTAGCTGCACTTATAACACAAAGAGGGTTACAACTTTATTTTTTTTTTTGCGAAAGACTAGAAGAACCGATGTATGGTTTTTACAGTGGATAGTTCTGACCACTGTGTATCGTTTTCTTCCAAAAAGTGAAAATTTTAAAATTTTGAGTTGACTCACTTTAGAGGTACAGGTGCGATATGTAATTCTATTTGAAAGCCAAATTTTCCTAGCTTTTAAGAAATAACTGTTTTGAGAATTAAGCACCTAACCCTCCATAAATTTTTTCAGATCCGAAAATTCAATTAGAAACTTGAAATTTTTATTTATTTTAAAATTTTTTATGACGGAAGAAATTCTTATCGAAAAATGTATACACAGTAATAATTCAATATAAGCTCGTCTACCACTATTAAAACTATAGACATACAAATAAGATATATGCATATATGTAGAATAGTGGAATATCGACATAATCATACTATATTTTCACAATCTTACTCAAATTATTTTTATGTTTGTTTTCTATGCAGTAACACATAAAAACGAAATTTTGTACCCAATATAATGGCGTGGCTGAGTACTGTATTTGGGCTTACATCTAAGAGTACAAATGCAAGTGTAGTGGTTCACCTCCAAAATTTTGTTTTACAATGATAAATTGTTTTGGTTGTATTTTCTTTGTTGTGTTTGCTGTTGTTGTTTCTTTTTTTTTTTTTTTGTTATTATCGTCTGAAGAGTCGTCAACATTTGTATTGTTGAAATTAAACGAGTTTTACGGAAACGGATGTAAGAAGTTGTATAAGTAGCAAATAAACGTTCTTAAAATAATCATATTGTTTGTACCCGAATTTATTACTAGTAGAGATTTTTTGCGTTCAACAACAAAGCAATAAAACAGCAAATCTTGTCATGGTTATTCCGTCTATACTCAGTTGTTGTCAGTAACAACAAGTAACGAGATTTTATTAATTACATGTTCTCTCGCATAAATCTTCATAGATATGGAATACTTATGGGGCATTACTTTCGCTTATGTTAATTAAAACAAAGTTATTAAATCACGTATAATCCTTCTCAGGAAAGCGAATAAAAGTTTATTAACACTAATATTACCTATGTCTGAAAATAAAAATGTTTGCATATCTTTAGCATGCATGGGAATTTTTCATTGACATTGCAAATTCATTGACATTAGATATAAAAATCCTAATAATGCTAATGCTAAAAAAAATTAATTTTCATTCAATGCTAATGATACTTTTTCAAGCAATTGGAAGAAATACCAGTAAAAAAAAATAACAATTTTGGACAAATTAAAGGCTTCGAGGAGATTAAACCATTCAACCGATCATCGTGAAATTTTTACATAGTCTTACTGTATAACTAAAAGGAACAGTAGGCTATATCTTTTGTATTTTAGTGTGCGTGGCATATCCCATACGAAGTGCGTTTTTAATATCATATTAAATAATGGCGGAGAGCTTTGCGAATTTGTGTAAGGACAACTTTTTTAATGTAGTAGCCATGTCAAAAACGGGTTGAATCGAATAACTGGGCGTGGCACCTTCCATATCAAGTAATTATTCAATATCGTATTTCCCGAATGATACAACAGACTTCCAAATTTTTCTGAGATCATCTAATATTAATCGGCGGACAAAAAATGGGCGGGATTGGGCCAGTGAGCATGGCACCTCCATACAAAGTAAATATTAAATGTCATATATTTTAAGTATTGTAATAGTGAGAGCCTTATGTGAGATCCGTATGTAATATTACATAACTATAAAAGGGAATGCTTTGACACTTTATACGAGTCCATCAGATAATACTGCGAGTAGTCGATAAAAAAGGTGGGATAGGAATATTGGGCGTGGCACCTCCTATAAAAAAATATGAACTACTATCAGAGCGATAGTTTTGAAATTTGTGACAAGTACATTAATTACCAATGTAAGTAGTCGCGGAAAATCAGGGCAGAGTCACCAAACCCAAAACTCGGCAAAACAAAATATTGCGATAAATACAAAAATATACAAAATAAAAATCAGCAAAGTCAAAAACCATTAAAAAAAAACAAATTTCCATATGCTATTCTAAATCCGAGGCCAATGGTAAGGTGTTGCCGAATTTTATTTAGAAAATGCACGGCTTTTCCAGGCTCCTAAAGAGGAGCATCGAAAAAATTGATAATAGTGGCACGGAATGAAAAAACAAATAACATTGTATATTAGCAAGCATTGAAATGAAAAAAATATATCTATAATATTAATAGCCTAGGCGATTTCTTGTGACCGAAGTTTTGTTCTACCATTTTATCCCGATTTTGACCAAACGTATACTATTTGAAAGGTATTTCTTTTTAGCCATTTTGCAGATTTACAGATTTTTTAATTTTTTCCTTTATTTTGAGTAAATTGCATTTAAAATTGCTACTAACACATACATAAAATTATATAATGCTATGTGTGTGTTTATTAAATTTGTTAATGTGTTTGTAATAAAAATAGGTTTGTTTTTTTTTTGTTGATTTGTGAATTGGCTATAATTGATTAGCATACCTTTAGGGTCTTTATTTAATAAAAAAAAATAAAATTCGAATTTCGAGGGCTGGTAGCAGATTCCAATAATAATAAAAAAGTTTCGATTGCAAAATATGTTTAAAATGTATTCATATACTAAAGTTGCCTGTTTATTGGAAGATTGAAAAATGCAAACGTCAAGTACAATTTTGTTTCTTTGTACAATACAAACTTCGTAGAAAAAAACTGTTTTTTTATTGATTGATTTACAATCTATCCGATAATAAGAAAATTTGATTAAGTAAATACATCACAGAGGTTATGTAACTCTAATGAGATGGACAATATAATACAAAATATATAAGACGATTTTTAGAATATTAAATGGTAATTTATTTTCTGAACGGCAGATCTTAGATATAGCTGCGCTTTGGTCTTCTAATTTCGTTGAAGTCTCCAGTTATGTGATAGCCTTACATTTACGAGTTAAATGATTGGCAACATTTGCGTTAGTAAGGTCGTATCCAGGACATTTCTTTTTATTTAATATTTTTATTTAATTTTTTAACGTCACTTGGAATAAATTATTTTATGGGAAAGTCCATTGTAACGGACAAGCTAAATAGTCCAATATTTCTTCTTGTTGTCTTGTTGTGTTGGAAGAAAACGGCGTAAAAATATTTTTCAAATGAATAGCAAATGTCTCTGAAGTTTCTTTATCTATTTTACACCACACACCATCGGATTTGCTAAGAAGAATATTCTTTTTTACTGGCCTTTTAATATTTTTGGTAGCTTTCCACAGCAGGTGGTCATCATATTTTGAGTTGTTTATTCTGATGTTTTTGCATTCGGGTCTTCAAATATAAATGCTTGAGATCTTTAACCGCTTTATTAAATAAACGTTCACCATTTACGTTTCTACTTATTTGCCATCTTTTACGAAGCCCAGAAAAAACTGATTACGAAAATGTACGTCAATAAGTCTCGGTATGTCGTGGCGCATAACGATTGGGCATACCAGTTTTTTATAAAAATAATTTTTAATGGAAATAATAAAAATAATGTTTTTTAAGAAAATGGAAAACAAATATATTGACAGCAAGAATAGAAAAAGAAACACAAATCCGCTTTTTTAAGTAAAAAAATATTCACGGGTATTTCACAAATGAAAGTCACCGTATATACGGCATGGAAATATGATCTTTAATTCTTTATAACGCCAGAAATCTTTATGAGTATGTGACTCGATTGAAAAAAATATATTTTTTTTAATAATGGCAATTAAACTTTCATTATGATTTTCAAAATCACAGGCATTGATGTAAGTAATGTGTTATGCCCAAAAATTTAATTGCTAATTTGTATCTAATGAGTTATTCCCATGTACGATCTTCAGTAACTGTATTCATAGTAGCTACTTCAAGAAAAATAGCTTTTCAAATAAATTTTTTAAATCACTAAAACTCATTTACAACTACCTCAGCCCATAAAATAAATTATGGTTTATTTAAAAAAAATGTTTACATTGCCATGGTTTCCGAGAGACGCTGTTGGTTCCAACTTGACTGAGGCAATAGCTTTGTACAGAAAATAAATATAAATCAAATTTTATTGGTATTGTTATTAATTTTTGGCGTGCAGATAAGAAGAATTTGACATCTGATGTTATTTTTATATAGGCACTAGGTAAAAAATTGATCGATCATAATTATTAAAGTCACTTACTTTTCGGAAAAACATATTGCACTTGCACCTCTAAAGTGAGTCAACTCAAAATTTTTCAACTTACACTTTTTGCAAGAAAACGATACGCAGTGGTCTTATATATTCACTGCAACAATCTTACATCGATTTTTCTAGTCTTTCGCAAAAAAAAATACAGTTGTAAAAAATTTGTAAATTTTGAGTTGACTCACTTTAGAGGTACAGGTGCGATATATGAACTAAATTTTAAAAACAAATCTATTACAGTTTTTTGTTTTTTGATTAGTAGTAGTAGTATTTCTTTATTTACAATAAAAATAATTTTACTTATTTTAAGATAATTACATTTGAAAACTAGTAAGAAAATTACAGTCGGTCTAGACCGACTATACGATACTCTATACCATGCGTTTACAGACCCTATCTCTTAGGCCAAACTAGCTGGACATAGAAAATAAGCATAAACCAAATTTGAGTGGGATTTTTAAGATTTTTTTTGGCTGCAGATATTCATATCGGATGCTATATCTACATGGGGTCTGCCCAAAATTGGACCGAGCCTGACCATGTTTGGAAAAGTCTCTTGTATTTTGCAAAAATATATACAAACCACACACAGACGGACGGACGGACGGACAGACATCGTTAAATCGAATCAAATAGGGAAGCAGCTCTATATGGGGCCTATGAGTAAGAGTTGTGCATAGGGATCCTTTTTGGACTACTGATTAGTGGATGTAATAAATGCATACAAACCCAATTTGAGTAAGATCTATATGACAATTGGATCTTATGGCAATTTGTGTCGATTTCATAGTGGTCATTTGTGTGGGGTCTGGATCTGAACATGGACCGATTCCCACCAATTTCAACAGCGTTCATTCTATGGCCTATAAAAGCTCAAATACCAGATTTCATCAAAATATATTCATATTTGCGAGCTGCAGTTTGATTACAAGCTTTACATGGACACACAGACGGACGGACGGACGGACAGACATCGTTAAATCGAATCAAATAGTGATTCAGATTCGATCGGTATAATAAAAGATGGGTCTAGGTCAAATATTTTTGGTAGTTACAAACAGCAGCACAAAGTCATAATACACAAACCACATAGTGGTATAGGGTATAAATAGAATAATATTACTGCAAATAAGAAAAAAAAATTTGACAATGTTATGTAACACATCTGTCTATTAAATAAAGACTATTAATCTTTAACATAGCAAGGATTTGAATTTACCAAAAGTGTAAGGAATTTTATATATGAATTTTAGTTAAATTCTTGTACTCTGGAGTGTCTGTATTGTAACGTTATCTTTAAGTATTAAGCGGAGTTTTTCCAATCTGCTGAGTTTGTACCATTGAGCATCTGCACCATTGCCGTTTCACTTAAGCTAGCCTTCTCAAATGGGGTATTCCGAAACTCTTTTAATACCGGACGTACATATAAGGAATGTTCCAAAATCTCTATCACATTCATACAACACACTTTACAAAGATTTTCTTCATTTGACGTACTTGAGGTGTTATAATTTAACTTAATTAGCCCACACCTTGCTTGAAATATCCAGACTATTATTACCTGGATTCATATTGTCGGTGGAATAACTTTTACCTCTCATATGGCCTAAATGTTTATAGACCCTCGAAAAACTCGATTGGTTTTGTAAATATATGTAGTGTTGATTTAGACGTATACTATTGAAATGTTAATTATTTTGAGCTATCCAATGACATTCGCTAGACTGTATACTGGACCATGATGCATTGAGATTGATGGCAATGGCATTTAGCTCTTTAACCCAAAACAAATCTTTTCGAACAAGTATTTGCATTATTTGAAATGGTAGTCTATTGGACTAGTATTGAAATAACACCCCAGTTATGTGCTGCAAATGAAGTTCTAAAATGTAAAGATGATTATTCATGGCACCAGTTTCAAACATAAGAGCGTAATTTGGTGTATTTTCAGGCGGTTTTATATTTTTCTTTTTTTTCATAAAATATCGCTGTAATATATCTATATCATCAAAATGTTAAAAACTCCACACTTGCGATGCATACGCTTGTACTGATCTCCGAACTGTTAGAAAAAGATTCCACTTATGTCTAAGCTGGATGTGTTCAGAAGAAGGAACGGTTTTCCGTGGAATTTATGCGGTTTTAGCTTGTATATTTCTTTTTTCAATATGTTTTGCAAATTTCATTTTGGGTGTAAGAATTACTCCAAGATAGGTATACTTGTTTGTTATGTTTATATTGTTTCCTCTGAATGTCCATTTTTCTGGGATTTTAGTCTGCCACCATTTCTAAATACCATTATCTCTGACTTGTTAAGATTCACTTCCAGATTCCATAAATCACAATTAACATCCAAGTTAGCTATCATTTTTAGAAGAGCATCTACATCATCTGATAAAATGACAATGACATCAGCGTACATTAGCAGTCTGATATTTATATTTTCGACATTCATGCCACCACCCAAAACGTCATGTAAATCATTGATATACAATGAAAATAGAAGTGACGATAACAAGCAGCCTTGTTTCGCACCCGAATTCGTTTGAAAGTAGTCAAACAACTCTTCATTATTCCACACCGTAGATTTAGTATCCGCATAAATAGCTTCAATTATTTAAAAAATTTATATGAAACTCCGGTTGAGTACAATTTATACATTAACGATTTTCGCGAAATCTTATCAAATTCTGCTTTTAAATCGACAAAGAATGCATATAGTTTTTTCTTTTCAGCTAGCTTTATGTTGACGATCCCTACCAGTTTATATATGTTATCAATTGTCGAATATCCTTTTCTGTGTCCCGCCTGATACTCTCTCAATATATCATTCCTTCCAACCCATTGATATAATCTTTTATTTAAAATGCCCATCATTATTTTTGCAATAAAATTCATATCCCTATGTAGTTTCTTGGCAGTTTTGCAGTTTTGCAAAACTCATCATCTATTTCTCAATCGACATACATTTTGTTGTATAATTTTACTAAGTTGTTTTGAAATTCTTCAGTGGCGTCAGTAATAAACTCATACGGTATTCCATCTTCTCTAGGGGCTTTATTACGTTTGCGGTTTTTTTTTTTAGCACCAGTTTTAATTCATCTAGAGTAAGAGGGCAATTGACTATATCATCTTTGATTAACATTGGTACATAGAGAAACTCTTGTGATATTTGAGGTGGATTCAGCAATATTGTTAAATATTCTTTGAATTCTAAGTAGATTTTTCGTCCCAACTTTATAATTCTGCCTCGCAAACTTCCACCATTCTTTACTCTCATTCATAAAGTCTAATTTACTCGCCAGCTGCTGATAGTATATTTCTTTATTTTGATTACAAATAGTTTTATACTTCATCTATTTATTTAAGAAATTTTTTTTATCAATGTTACTTTTTGTAGACCTGTACCTATTTAAACATTCCATAACATTGATTCTGGCATTGTTTCATTTATTGTACCATTTATTTTTGTGTTTAAATAATCTATAGTCAGTCTTATTACGTAAGATTTAATTATGTTTGCTAGGGTTTTTATATTGAAGGCATTACTGCAGTTGTCTTGCGATTGGAGGCTTTCGTTAAGTTTTTGTGTGGGTCGCAACTTTTCTTTTTCATACCAACGAATTTTGGGCAAAAAGTTTGTAGTTTTGGCAGAACTGCTGTAATTTTTTAAACTGAACGTTAAAATAATTGGAAGATTATCGGACCATATCTTGTCATCAACATAAAACTGCTTTACATATTGCAAAATTTCTATGTGTTTCTTGCAGTTTCATTTATTGATTCTCCTAGCTGGCTTATATATGTTAGAGAACCTTCATCATCGCGTTCTGCCTGACCATTTACTACAAATAGATTTTCACCCAAACAAAAAAAATATGGGGACTATAGTCATACAGGGTTTATAGTTGGACTACTGTTTAGTGGGGGTATAATAGATTTTATAGCTATATATGACAATTTGGTTCGTACGACCATTTTAACCTCTCTGACAGGTGTTATCCATTTTCATAGAGTTCGTCCTATGGCCGATTAAAACTTATAGTAGTAGTAGCATTTATTCTTTATGTTCAAATAACCTAACTTACTAAAATACTATAATTTATAATAAAAGCTTATATACCTATTCCAGGAAAATGTGATCTCGATTTACGTATACAAAAAAAAAACAGACAGACAGGCTGCCATAGTGGTGTGGGGTAGAATGATTCGCAATAAGAAAAAACGTGAAGTCATTCTACTTTGCTTACTTCCAAAGTAGCAATATTATAAGTTGTTTCAAATAACTTTCCAAAATAGGAATACATCACTTCCCACTTGAAATCACTTATGAAAAAGAACAAAAAATCAGCATCACTTAGAATGAAATTCCCAGAATCCATAAAGACAACTTTCATCCTAGAAAATCTTTGTATTAAATGCATTAGAGTTGATTCAATTTAAAACAAAATCCGGAACACTGGCATAGATTCATTTTCGATATTCTTTTTTTTTTTTTTTGCTGGGATATTGTTTGGCTATTCAGTGTTGTTTGAACCCTTTCGTAGCACATAAATTTGCATATTAATAATGTTATAATAATTGCTGTATGAGTATATAGATGTATACGTAAAATATAAAAACAAAGATTTCTTTGCAGAGATTAATTTATTTCTTGTTTCAAAGTAACTAGACCTTGTAAAATTAACATGTCATGGTAATGACAGCCGTATGCTTCAGAGAAAAATTAAACCCCATTATTACAACAATAACAGCAGTAAGGACAATAAGAACAATAGCTAAGAACAACCTTAAAGCACAATCTTTTGATGTAAATCAAAGTAATAATATGAGCACAAGAAAAAAATATGTGTAATAATAAAAGAAATTTACTACCACTACTTTAAATTATGCAAATATGTATTCTGTATTTAGGCTTATGGGAAACACACGCATATGCTATCATTTTCAAAATTGCCATTACAATGAGGTTTTGTTGTTCGATATCTTTTACATCTATGCGATGTTTAAATACAACATCAAGAACAGTCAACTTTTTCTAGTACAAAGAAATATTTGTAGTTTCAAGTATCAATAAATTTCCCAATATCTACATGAAAGCCACACATTTACAACTTAGCAAAATCTAAAAAATCTTTCTTACGAATACATTGAAATTTTTAGGCCTTTTTTTAATAATGCACTATAGGGTAAAATGCTAGGTAAATCGTCAGAGCATATTAGCACTTAGTATTAACAAAGTATGTAGAGCAAATGAAGTTCCTCTCGGAACTTGTATTTTAATAAAATAGCTTGATAAAAATTGTTAAAGTTCGCCCTACAAACGCGACGAATTACCGAATACCTATTTTATTATTATTATTTTTTTTGTTATTTATTTAAAACAGATTTTTAAGTTGTAGGTATATGAAAGAAACGCGCTTTTAAAATTCTTAAACTTAAAAACTCTTTTTTAACAATTCAAATAAATACTTTTCCTAGCTGGGGATATCGATTACCATATTTTATACATAAATGACATGACATCACCTATCACATACTGCTAGGTCCGGTAGTAATTATACCTAACCAGCCAACTCTCCCGTATTTGGCAGGAATATTGCTTTTTGCACAAAAGATCTCACCACAACCAACATTGTTAAATCATTTAATCTTTTTTTATTTTTACCCGTCTTAATTTTTAAAATTGTTTCTTAATTCAGTTTTTTTTTTAATACGACAAAAAGTTTTTTAAATTACAGTAACTGCCAAAAATATTTGACTTGGACCCACCTTTTATTAAAGCGATTGACTCATAATCACCTCTGCGTCGATTTAGCGATGTCCGTCTGTCCGTTCGTCCTTCTGTGTGTCCATGTAAATTTTTCATTAAACTACAGGTCGCAAATGTGAATATATTTTGCTGAAATTTGATGCGTGAGCTTCTATGGGCCATAGCAGGTATGCTGTATAAACTGGTGAAATCGGTTCATGTTCAGACCTAGTCCCCGTACAAATGACCCCAATGAGATCTACTTAAATTGCCATAATATCAAAAATATTATATAAATATCGGTCAAAGTGGGTTTGTGTATGTTTATTACATCCATTTATCAGTTGTCCAAAAATAAAACCTATATATACCCTTAGTCATAGCCCCCATATAAAGCTGCTTCCCGATCTTCATTCAAATCTATTACAAAAAAAATGTTCCAAAGATTTTTCTCAAATTTGATATATGTATATATGTTCTTGCAATATATAAGTGACTTCATCAAATATGGTCACGATAGGTATCCGATATGAACTTTTTATATTCAAAAGCAAAAGTATTGATAACAATGCCACTCATATTTCGGTTATGCCAATTAGTTGGGGCTAAGTGATAGGGTCTCTAAATGCATGGTATAGGGTATAGTATAGTATATTCAGTCTAGGCCGACTATAATTTTGTGAAAATTATGGTTTTTTTATTCCTAAAATGACTTGACTTCAAAAAATTGCATTTTTTACACAGATAGTTTGGGAAATTTAAGGTTGGTAGAGGCAGAAAAAATACTTTTTATTATCAGTATTTTGAGCTTCAGTACTTCAATGTAAATAAATTTTCTCTTGTTTTATAACCATATTTTATACTAGTATTTAAAAATAGAATAGCAAAGAGTCAGAGGTGGCATCAAGATGTGGTGTATGACCATACATGCATAGTCGTAAAGCAAATACTACGAATACAACGACGACAACAACAAAAATTGCAGATGTTATTTATTTTTTTGGCCAAGTTCATAAATTTTTTTTTTTATATTTTATTTAAACTAATTAGGCCTAACGTTTATAATGTAAATAAAACAACCGTTTATTCCATTTTGCCTGACGTTTCGTCGATTTTATGTTGACTTTATCAAAGGTCGTCTATTTGAAAAATAAAACATAAATTATTACAACAATACATAATTCACCAACAGCAATTATAACTCACAGTACTATGGCTTTGTCTTTACATTAAATTAAAAATATTTGTTACATATAAACAAAAAACGTTCCATTTAAAATAACATTTAATTACACACAACATTTAAAACACAACATAAAAATAGTATCACATGGTATCAACTGATGGCAATAATGTAACTCGCATTAATATTGTTTGTATCCTCTTTTAATTTTATCGTATTCTTTAGGCTCTGTTGTATATGTAAACTTTCCAATGTAAATCTCTTCCTCTCTCTTGTCTCTTTATCCAAAATTTCCACTTGTTCAAAATCAGCTGTATGGCCTGTCTTTAGTAAATGTTGTGCTAAAGCTATACTTTCTTTGCCCTTTGTTACAGATATCACATACGAAATAAAATTTTGAATAACAACAATAATAATAACAACATAGAAAAATTATATTTTTCATTTACCGATGTTTTGTTCTACCGTTTTATCCCAATCTTAACCAAATATATATTGTTTCAAAGGTATTTCCTTTTAACTGTTCATCAGATTTACAGATTTTTTAATTTTTCCTTTATTTTGAGTAAATTGCAACTAAAGTTGCTACTAACACATACATAAAATTATGCATATGCTATGCATGTGTTTATTAAATTTGTAATGTGTTTATGAATGAGTTTGTTATCTTCATTCAAAATAAAAATAAACCAAAAAAGTGTTGGTTTGTGAATTGGCTAAGTCGAAAAATAAATATGCACTAGAATCTGCTGGTATATATTACTACATGAAGGAAAATTCTTTCATCCCCTTTTTAAGCATAATGCGAGCACGGAGGAGTGTAAATAAATTGCATAGTTATAGTTCAAATGGAGAAGTGCAGAAACTGAAAATTTATGTGAAGTATGTGTTAAAGATATATTAAATTAAAAAAATATTAATAAAAAATAATTTTATAGGAACCTAAAGGTATGCTAATTAATTTGAGCCAATTCATCGAATTTCATTATTGTTGTATATCACGGGCCCTGTGTTGAATTGTGAATTGCCAAAAATGATTGTCATACCATTATGACGTTAGAAAATTAGTTATTAACATAAATTTTATATATACATATATGTATATATATATAGATTAAAAAAATATTGAAAGAAAAAAATTTAATTTCCAAAAATTTGAACACAAATTTCGAGTGCTGGGTTATGCCAGTATATATAAAAATAAGACTTTTTAATTTATTTTATCGCTTTTTTATTATTTTTTTATAAAAAAAAGACAAATCCAGTTTCTGTCGTAACATATTTTTTTTAAATATTTTCGCAGATTAACATTTAGTTGTCACATTAACTAATTGGAATTTTGCCGACTTATTTTGAATACCTTATCAGAAAATATAGCGAAGTGGACATCCATGTTATCTGTGTTGGCCAAATGTGGAAAGACACTTTCCGATTTAAAAGAGAAAAATTAAACAAATTATCTAGTAACTTTTCTTCTATTTACTTAGTAGTTTGGCCCATAATGCAGCACTTAGTGTGTGATTTTGTGTAAACATATTTTGTTTGGTTTGTTCATCTAAAAGTCAAATATTATTTCCTCTATGGTAAATACGAGTATTGACATGTCACATACAAACATTCATTCAAATTATGTATATATGTATGTGTGTTAGTGTATTTTGCAGTTTGTATTTTTGTTCTTGTGTGTCCGTTTATTGCTGATGTCTATGGAATGAACTGCTATATTGGTTTAACTCGTGTCGAAAGGCACACACATATACAAATACAAAAAAGTGGTCCATAAACATTATAAAAATACATCGTAAATTTTCTGTTACGATGACATCATACATAAATAAATTAGATTTTTTTGTTGGGGTTAACTCATGTGAGTATGTAGTTGATGATGTATGTTTCCTTGTTTGCGTGTGTAGGTGCGTGTGCGTATCTTAGCGATATCTATTATAAATATTTATTCATATGCTTTATAAGTGCTTTAGAAAGAGTAGTTGTTGTTAAGTTATTTATGGGTTTATGATCTGTGGTTTAATTTTGTTTATGACACTTTAATATAATTTGTTATATACTTTAAACCTGGAATATATGTTTGTTTGTTTTTCTTTCAAGGAAGTACAACGCTTAACAAATACTAAGAATTTTTACATATTTTGAAGTTATTAACAAAAGTTATAGTATTTTGCAGTTTTATATTTAACTAGCAGAGTCCAACCATCGAGATTCGAGTGCAAATTATAGGAAGTTCCTTTGCTTGCAATTTATTTCTTTCAATGTTTTTTTTAATCTATTGAATGCATTAAATTTATTTCATTTTTAATATTTGTTCAACTCACAGAAATAAAAGCCTAAGGGTATTTGAACCACCTTGTATGCTTACTTATGCTAACTTTAGGCAATTCACAATTCAACAGAGGGCGTGTGATATGCAATTATTATAAAGAAATTTGATTATATTATTATCGTTATTGGTTTATATCCAAATTATTTTTCAATTCAACACAGGGCTTTTAATATACATTACCAAATTTAATAAGCAAACACAGTATTGTATAATTTATGTATGTATAATTTTATGTATGTGTTAGTAGCAATTCAAAATGAGTATTAATCCAAAAAAAAATATGTTACAGACGGTAAAAATGTGTAAATCTGGTGGACAGCTAAAAAGAAACGCCTTTCAAATGAGATATGTTTGGTCAAAATAGGTTTAAAGCTGACAAAGTTACATCGGTCACAAGAAATCGCTTTGCCTCTTAATATTACAGATAATGGCAAGATTATGTTTGAACTTTTTTTAGAAATGCTAGAAATTAGGTTCGTCATAGTAATAAATTTCTCAATTGACACTGTTTAAAGAATTAAAGTTAACAAAATCAATTCCTAGAATTATAAATAATTTGTCTAATTTTTCTTAAATCCTTTAAATTATAAATTCTACAAACAAGTGGCTTAAATCTAAAATGACTTTTATCGTTTTTTATTTTCTACAATCTCTTTATAGCATTAACGAAAAATAAAATATTTAACTTGGAAATATAGAAGAATTTCCCCCAAATAAAAACGAAGTGATACATAAAATGTTAACTAAGCATTCTTGCTGTATTGCTGGCAGCAAACATAAAATTGCACTGCATGCAATTTCAATACTCACAACCAACAGCATTACTAATTCCAGTAATAACAAAAAATATCAACAAAATCAACGTGAATTAAAAGCATTAATTCTGTTCAAAACTACTGACAACAGCAACATCAACATCAACAGTAACACTATAGCGAAATATTTTAACAAATGTATAGAAAATCATGAAGCTCTGGATGCAAAACAAACAAGGGTGATTAAAAAATCAAAACAGAAAATTTTGTACAATATATTACAATTAAAACAACAAAAACATCAAAGACAACAACAACTTCAGCACATAAAAGCAATAGACAACTTTTAAGTGGTTAATTAAGAAAGTAAAATCGCCCTTTATTTCGAAAATTCTTGTTTTTATTTTTATTTCTGTGAATTTGAAACATTGTAATAACGTTTCATGTGACTGCATGTAGCAGTATATGATTTTAAAGCATATTTTTCAGTTCTTATTATTTTTAATTGCTGTTACATTTAGTTCACTTTAAAACGTGTTGACCACAAAGTAAACGATACGCTCATTGTGCCAGTATTAAAACTATGCTAACACAACTCTATACAACAGAAGAGGATCCGGCCTTGTGTTCGATTATATGGGGTACAAATTTTTCAATAACGCCTGTTGTTAGTGAAAATGACAGCAATGCTATAACGGCTGCCTCAACATCTCATCACAATGTTGTTGTTGTGGGTGGTGGATCTGGTGGTGTTGTCGGTGAGGGTGGCGGTTATAGAAGTGAGGTTAATGCGGCCGTGGCAGCTGGTGCTGTAGGTGTTATTGGTGATAATTTACGCGATGATCTTTATATAACAAATGAGGTAATATAATTTTATGTTAATTATAATAAAGTTATCTAAATCAAGCCTTACTTAGAGCTATGGGCGAGTAGAAATCAAATAATACTATGCGGTGAGGCTATATTGAGCATGACCTAAGCCCATGTTTTACTTCTACTAAATCGAAGCTCTTCCACCTTCACCTCAATAATCTGTCTATCTGTCTTTCTATCCATCCATATTTATGTCCATTTAAAATTTGTCATTAAACTACATTACGCACGTATGAATATATATTTATGATATTTAGTATATAAGATTCTTTCGAGCAAGGGAAGAACACTGTTCAAATTTGTGAAAATCGGTGCATTTTCAGACCTATCGCTCATACAGGTAACCCCTAGTAGACCGACGGATCTGATCGTGATATTCAGATTATCATATATATTCCAATAAAATGTAGACAGACATACATTCTAATATACCCACTAATCAGTAGTACAAAATTAAACCTTATAAGATAGTCTCCACAAAAAGTTGATTCCCGATTCTCACTTAAATCTATAAAAAAAATCTTGTGAGTCTGATCACAGGAGAGATGTGTAACCATCTAGTAGCTAAAGCTTTTTTATGGCACTTTATTAAAATCATACAGAAAGCGTAATCTATATATCACTTATAGCAAACAACTGCAGAGGCTCTGCTAATATAAAAATATTTATTATTATTTACTAGAGAACCCCTGCTGCTCCGCAGCATTATATTATATTATGTTAATTTTTATAAAATAATAACAAAATCTGCCAAGAGAAGTTAACGTACAGCAATGCCAAAATATGCCAAGATAAGTTAACGTACAGTAAAAGTAAAGTTGATTCTCCACCCATAACTTTCCTCAAACCCAACGAATTTCAGCAGTTAATAGCTCAAAAGAAGGAGCTTGATCCACTGAGTGTTCTTAGACTTATGTCAACAGCCTACGTTAATTAGAACTCTAGTTATAGAGGTTTGAGAGATGAAAAATATTGAAAAAAAATCTTGAATGCAAAGTTTATTCATAAATTCTTTTAATATATAAGATTATTTCAACTGCTTAATTTTTAATTTTTCGTGTTTCATTTTTAATTTTTCAGTTTAATAAGAAAGTCTTGTTTCTTTATTGTTTTCAAAATCAATTCTGACTAAATTTATTTATATAATTTTTTTTTTATAACAAAATAAGAAATCAAATGATATTTGATTATATTTTTAAAATATTAACAAAGTATTTTATAACAGTTTCGAAATATAAAATATGGGACTTCTACATTAAATGTAAGAATCCCACATTCTCCCCCTCGAAACTAATTTACAAAAAGAAAATTAAGTTTTTAAACATATATAACAAAATTAATCGACATTCAAAGATAGTTTTCGAGGGCGACCTCGTTTTCTAATAGGATATAATGGTTTTATTTGATTCGAATTACAATGCACAAGTGTCAAGGCGGCTGAATGATAAGTACCAACAGACTCACTGTTCTCTACCCTTCCTAACTCAAACCTAGTTTTTTTCAAAATAATATAAGGTCCATCCCTTTTTGATATAAATTTGGAAGTAATATTCTTAGCCTCATTACTTAGAGCATGTGTCGTAACCCAAACTAAATTCCCAATTTCATACTTATAACTAATGACACGCTTTTTATTAGTGCAACTACGTCATTTATTCGTCTGTTAAAGTCATTGCTCTGAACGCTCTTCAACACCTCTTCAAATGCATTCAACTGAGGAATCAATTCTTCGACAAAATTATCATTATATATTATTTTGGATAAATCATGTGAAATTTCTACATGAGTACGTAATTCTCGACCAAAATTTAGATATGCTGGTGTATCACCAGTATTACGACATACAGTGGTATTTAGAGCGAAGCGAATAGCTGGCAAATATAAATTCCATGAATTATGTTAATCTTCAACCAAAATTGATAAGCGTATTTTCAAATCATGATTTTTCCTTTCTACCATATTTGCTTGTGGATGATATAAAGGAATTAATTGTTTATTGAATCCAAATGATCGAACTAAATATTGCATTACTGACGAAGTAAGTTGTGGACCATTGTCACTTATAATACGTCTTGGTAAACCAAAACGCAAAAATATGTCATTTAATAAAACTGTTGCACATGAAACTGCTGCTGCTTCTTTAAGAGGGAATATTTCAACCCAACGTGTTGATGTGTCCTCAATAATAAAAATTAACTTAAAACCATCACTTAAATGTAAAGGTCCAAATAAATTAATTGGCAAAACTTCAAACCGCTGATGACATGGACTTGTTTCGAAAAGACCAGAAGGTTTCGTATTTGCAGGCTTATAACGTTGACATTTAACACATAATTTAACAAATTGTTTAACGTCTTTGTTTATACTTGGCCAAAAAAAAATGGTTCTTTATTTTAGCTTTAGTTCTTTCAACTCCATAATGTCCCCTTATAACTGATGAATGAAATTCTTCAATAATTTCTTGTCTTTGATGAACAGGTACTA
This sequence comes from Cordilura impudica, assembly GCA_963682025.1. Lineage (NCBI taxonomy): Eukaryota > Metazoa > Arthropoda > Insecta > Diptera > Scathophagidae > Cordilura > Cordilura impudica. The sequence continues at coordinate 45,070,183 of OY821520.1, read as the reverse complement.
AAAGCTGAGCTTCCTCCAAATTTTGAGAATACCGATATAGAACACTATTATTTAATATATACCCAAATTAAGTGAATTTTAAAGCAAGTCCTTCATTCTCAGGAACAGACAACTCTAGAGAATTTATAATTTTTGCCAGTTCAGAATCTTTCATTTGCTCCATTCTTAACTCTTCTTGTGGTCTCGTAATCGCTTTATAGCGGTTTCCCAGCTGTTTATTTCAAGAGCGATTCCCGAGAACCAAGTTGCAGCATATCCGCGAAACAAAAGAGGTAATTCCTTCAAAGCTATGTCAGTAGGTACACGTTTAACTTCTTTATAAATAATGAGATTAGATAAAAAAATTTCTAAAATATTCCTATCAAATTCCCCGTTAAATCTTTCTGAAAAACCAGCTAAAGTTTCAACGTTTACTCTTTCATGAAATAAACTTTGAAATTTGGTATCAGAAAAAGGAACAGAATGAATAGAAGGGGTGGTCACAGGATTGCCTGGAGCACTACCAACTTCCAAACTTGGTGAAACCGATCTTCGCAGGCGAGGCATTGCAATGTAAAAATCAAATAAAACTTACAGTTTTTATTTACTTAAATTTTATTTATAAACTGGAGCCAATGGGAGAATCCACACAATACACAGCAAATAATCAGCAATGAAATTATAATATTTGGCTAATCCTAAATATTCCACGGGAAACCACAATCAAGTTTAATTTATATAATGGTTAAAAATATTGCAATAATCTTGGGTATTTCCAATGAAAACGAAGCCAATATCCAACAAGTAAGAAAATTATAGTCGGTCTAGACCGACTATACGATACCCTATACCATGCGTTTAGAAACCCTATCTCTTAGGCCCAACTAACTGGACATAGAAAATAAGCAAAAACCAAATTTGGTTGGGATTTTTATTATTTTTTTTGGCTGCAGATATAAAAAACTTCATATCGGATGCTATATCTATAAAGGGGCTAGGTCCAAAAATGGACCGATCCTGATCATGTTTGGTAAAGTCTCTTGTATTTTGCAAAAATATGTACAAACAAAATTTGAGAAGAATCAGTGCAATATTTTTGTTTTTTATAGATTTAACTGAAGATCGGGAAGCAGCTCTATATGGGGTCAAAGGGATCATTTTTGGACTACCCATCAGTGGATGTAATGAACGCATACAAACCCAATTTGAGTAAGATCTATATGACAATTTGGATCTTATGGCAATTTATGTCGATTTCATATGGGTAATTTGTATAGGGGCTAGGTCTGAACATGGACCGATTCTCACCAATTTCAATAGCGTTCATTCCATGGCCGATAGAAGCTTATATACCAAATTTCATCAAAATATATTCAGATTTGCGACCTGCAGTTTGATTACAAGCTTTACATGGACACACAGACGGACGGACGGACGGACGGACGGACGGACGGACATTGTTAAATCAACTCAGAAAGTGATTCTGATTCGATCGGTATAATTAAAGATGGGTCTAGGTCAAATATTTTTGGTTGTTACAAACAGCAGCACAAAGTCATTATACCCAAACCACATAGTGGTATAGGGTATAATAACAGGATATTCAAATATTTCCTGGCAAAGGCACAACTAGATATTGAATTTTTTACTAATTCAAAAGGAATCCAATCTGCTTTTAAACATGAATCCAAGGTATGATTCAGGAACTCTTGAAAAACTAATAGTGCACCAACAACCCAGAATAGAATACAACCTCCAAATATCTGGATGGCAAACCCGAAGAAATAAAGTCCAACCAGGATATGTCCGGATAAAAGACACAAAATAATATTTAAAATATTTATTTTTTAATACCAGGATACGACTGGATAAAAAAATTCACGTTGGGCGCCAATAAGAAAGTCTTTTTTCTTTATTGTTTTCAAAATCAATTCTGACTAAATTTATTTATATAATTTTCTTTTATATCAAAATAAGAAATCAAATGATATTTGATTATATTTTTAAAATATTAACAAAGTATTTTATAACAGTTTCGAAATATAAAATATGGGACTTCTACATTAAATGTAAGAATCCCACAGTTTTCATTTTTCATTTTGCATTTTTCGTTTTTCATTTTTCATTTTCGTTTTTCATTTTTCATTGTCCTTTTTTCATTTTTCATTTCTCATTTTTCACTTTTCATTTTCCATTTTTCATTTTTCATTGTTCTTTTTTTATTTTTCATTTCTCATATTTCACTTTCCATTTTCCATTTTTCATTTTTCATTTCTCATTTTTAATATTTTATTTTTCATTTTTAATTTTTCATTTTTCATTTGTCATTTTTCATTTTTAATTTTTCATATATCATTTTTCATTTTTCATTTCTCATTTCTCATTTTTCATTTTTCATTTTTCGTTTTTCATTTTTCATTTTTCATTTTTCATTTCTCATTTTTCGAAACGTTTTTATAAAGCTATTCGCTACCTCATTTTATCTCCAAACACTTCCTAATGAAATTGTGCCTTTGTTTTATCTCCAAACACTTCCTAATCATTTCGCCAATACAATCCCTCACACCGTTTTGGTCTTACTCTGTTTATGTATGTGATTGTATTGTGAAATAGATTTTTAACCCCCTGAGCGTATAGATGTTTACACATAAAAAAAAAATAAAATTTTCTACAGATTTTTTTCAAAATTGGTTTATATATGATTTTGAGAAAAGTAAGAGATTTACTAAATATAATCATGATCGATCCATTATTTGACCTATTCCCCATAAAAAAATAATATCAGTTATTAACTTTTTCACATCTTCACAATAGCAATAAAAATTTATTGATGAAATAAGTACATTTTTTATATCAAGTTATTGCCTCAGAAAAGTTGGGTATTGTATAGTAGGTCTAGACCGACTTAAATTTTCTTTATTCTTTAAAACTAAACGTCTGGCTCCACAATTTCCCATTAAATCCTATCAAAAGGTTTTCCAAAAAACACATTTACATTTTTTACTTCTATAAAAGGTATTGATAAATATTCTTTAGTGAAATTATTTCAAAAGCCAAATTTTATCAGCGGTTCCCTAATAGGTAGTCAGTCATACTGAAGCGCCACCCGCACAGGCCATACCAAAATTGTGGTGATCTTCATTTTCCAAAAAATCAAGTACGCTGCTCAAGTTTTTGCCATACAAACTTGACGTGTTGATGGCTTGAAATTCCATTCTAGCGTAAAGAAAAATCTAATAAAAATGCAAAGCTAATGAGCCATTGTACTAAATTGGGTGCTTCGATTTTTTTACTCACCTAACGTTGTCTAAAATAATTTTTTTTTTCTTGTAAATTTTTTTAAAATATACACACACTCACTCCACTTCACAAAACTTGCTTGCATAAAAAGTTTTACTCTGCAGCTCAATTGTTACTGGCATAGCCAATATTGATACAGCATTATAAATATTATAAATATAAAACGATAAATAACAATGTAACGGTACATTTTTAAATATTTTTTATGTGTGTTTTCAAAAGAAACTTTGTCTAATATCTCTTGTTATAAAATATATGCGTATTTAAATATTACGTTTTTTCAATACTCAAGCAGGTTCAATGGCTGGACATGGGTTAAGCGGATCGTAGGAATTTTACGCTAAGTTATGTTCGTGACCTAATGAAATATGATTATTTGATATTCTTTCCATCAGTGAAAATACATTAAATTAAGTAAGATATCATGGTAAAGAAAACCAAGTGGTTCAGGACTTAGGAAACAATTTTAAAATTATTATAATTTCGATTCGAAAATATACTGAAATCTGCAACTGGTATTTGAAGGCTGATCAAATGAATATATATTTTTTTTCTTTTACTCACCACAAGAAGTCCTATCGATGTTGTGATTTAAAATAAAATCGAGTTTATGGGCATAAGCGATACTTAAATTTACATACCTCCAGTGCACACTAGGTTGTCCCGATAATTTTTTTTTTAGATTTCCCTAACGCAAGATCACCTAAAATTTGAGCAATTGATCGTTGATTACCAAAATGATTTTAAAAATAAAAAGAAACTATATCCTTAAGGTTCTACCCATTTTAAAAATTTTGAAAAGTAGTTATTTTCATGATTATATTTCGATATCCTTAATTTCGACACCTAAACTAAATATGCCACATCTATATATAACAACAACACTTTACCGGCGATTACGAATTGCTAGACACAGTGGAGTTCGTTTATATCGTACACAGGTTATAACGAATTTTTTATAAAAAAAAAGCTCAACAAAAATTGTTTTCCGGACCCAAAACATTCACTTTCAAAATATGTACCAATTATTACGGTTATAGCGAACCCTTGTTTGTTACGAACCAGTTTTTAAGTTCCTTTTATAGTTACAGCTTACTCCTTAAACTATAGAAACCCTTGAGCATTGAAATAAAAAAAAATAAAAAATCTGGCAGCACTTCAAATTCACCTGTTATATTTATTAATACCAAAATACGTAAATTGGGCTTTCACCAAAAAAGAAAACTAAAAAAACAAAAACTAAACTTATTTATAATACATAAGTCAGTTGCGATAGTAACAGTATTAAAAGCGAAGTTTATGATTTTAAAAAAATGAGTTCGAGGCGTAGTGAGACAACTTGAGTTATATTGATGATCGGCAGCTACCAACTATAAGAGAAGTCATTAAATATATTTTACTTATCAAGTATAACATGAAATTGAATGGAAAAGATCCATCAAATTCAGATATATATTCGATTGTTTTTGAAGAGATTGACAATATTTGGACCAAAGCTTCGATTCCGATCGTAACAAAGGAACGAGTTATTCAGTTACTCAAATCCTACTTCAAAAGATACCCCAAAAGCAAACGAAAAAATGGTTTCGAAAACAACGACGTTGCTGCTTACAAATTCACTTCATTTGAATTTTGTTCTTGTTTAAAACCTAAGAAAGAAACCTAAGAAAGAAACCTAAGAAAGAAATTACAGGAACATGGTTATATGTGGAGTTGATCAAAAAGCAACAGCTCGATTAGTAACAGAAAACATCAACAAAATGAACATTCCATAAGGGCAGCAAAAAAGGCGTGTTCTACTCAAGAAACCGATTCTATCCCCGAAAATTGTGATGAAGTTTTACTATGTTAAGCTTCCTTAGAAACGTGTCCGATAACGGAGGCTTCTCCTTCTAACACACTTTCGACAGATACACCTTCGACTTCAACAACGAATCTGTGATAGATACGGTTTATCGGCTCGTTCTGCTGCTGGTGTTGCTTCTGAAGTTTTGACTGACTTCGGCTTAATTTCTACCGAAAATAACTCTGATAATCGATAAAAACAAAACACATAGGGCTGTATCTGAAGTCCGGAAAGAAACTTCAAAAGACATTGGAGGTATTGTTATCAAAAGCATTTACTTTGATGGACGTTACCATCACAATGAAATTTTAGAAGAACAGATCTCAATTTTAGCAGAACCTGAATCAATTTATTTGCGTCACACAACGCCAAGTCGTCACACTGGAAGGGTGGCGTTATACAATATTTGGAGGAGTAATTGAAGGGACCTCTACAATGGTGTGTTTATATGCTCCATGCCAATGAGTTACCCATTCGTCATTTATTCATGACTTCAGATGGTTGCACTTCTGGACCTAGAGAATATTCTGGACTTATTGGAAAACAATTAGCTACTTGCGATAATGAAACTACGGTGTCTTTTTGTGCGTTGGCTGATAATTTGCCTGACTTGCCGAAAAATGTGGGCGATGAACTAAGTACGGATCAAAAATATCTTTATGAGCTGAGCTGGCAAACCCTAATCCTGGAAAAATTGCGCACTCGATATGGCTTACCTCTGCTAATCGTCTACACATAGTTTAAGTAAGTACCCTTAATCCATCAGAAAATTTGCAACTGCTTGTCAATTACGTTGTTAAAGTATAAGCTCCGAATTGGTTCCTAATCAAACAAAAAACGCCTTTAAAAGAAGGAGCCAAACATATTTTTAATCTGATTATGTACTCTCGTTTTTTACACGGAAATATGAGACCAGTTATGGATTCTGTAATCGAACGAAATGCTTTTTCATGCTCACCCGGAAAATCTACTTGTCAGTATTCACTTTGATGATAAATACCACATTCGTGAGCTGGCATTTCAAAGGATAATCAAAGCTAGAGAAGCTGAAAGATTACACCGTAATTATTATATGGCACGAGTGTAGGGTAACAGCACCGCCGGTTCTTCGGCATATTTCTAATGAAGACCTTCAAATCATGGCAAAAGATAACAGCTTGGAAATTGTTGACTTTCCTTGTCAAACATAAGCTGCGGAAAGATGTGTTTAACTGGTAACAGAGGCCTCTCAAATTGTAACTAACGCTGCTTCTGGATATGGCCTTATTAGAACCAGATTGAAATCACGTGCAGAAATGCCAAATTTTGATCTCAAAAATATGTTTATATTTTAAGTTTTAGTCATTTATTATAAGTTTTATTTTCTTGTACATTAATTGCAAGTATAAATTATATTAATAAAATAAATTCTTATCTCTTTTTATTATTTTAAGCATACGTTTTAGGTTTGTAAAAACGTTTTCAAAAGTATAGCCCCCCAAGATGGCACGTAATTCGATTTTTACTACTTTTACCGTAATCTGTGTAAAATTATGCAAATTTTGATACCTCTTGCGAAAGTGTAGCTCAAAAAACATTTTTCTCATTCAAGGACGGGACAGCCTAGTGCACACCCCTGTCGGCCAACACTTTTGCACTTTTTCGACATTTTTAGACTAATCAATCCTCCCTTCTATGTTAAAGGAAACGGGAGTCTACTATTTAAAACCTTTCAATACTGGGCTTAGCGTTTGATGTCCAATGTTACGCACAAGTCTTTTAACTTGTTGTTTATTAAAACTAATCTGCAGTAAATATTTTTTATTTTTACTCAACTTTGATACTTCAAATTTATTATATTTAAGAAATAATTAGAAAAAACTGAAAATCGTTATTCGTCTTTCTAGCTAGAGATAATTTGGTCATGAAACCCTCCAGAAAGGCCATGATGGTTGGCTAATTTAGCAAAGAATTAGATTGAGCAACGTGCTTATAATTATAATTAAATTACCATAACTAAAGCTCTTATCCCCTCTTATATAGTTAACGTATGACTGACACTTCAGACTATATGTTTTTCAAAACACTTTTAGTATTTCTCTCCTTCGCACGAGTTATTTTAAGTATTAAAATCTAAATTTTTTATTTGCTACGATGAATGTAATTAACTCCCACACTTCTAATTTATACAGAATTATGAAAAAAAATATTTGTTTTATCGGTATAAGTATTTCATAAAACTGTCACAGTTGTTTAATCTTTCGTAAATGGAATTGTTTTCGATAATAAAAATGATGTTCACATTCTATTGTAACTACTCTATCATTATATGTATATACTTTTGTTTCCAAAAGATTTCCAATTAATCTATTAATGTTTTATTTCTTTGTTTTATACATATATATATCTTTATCCGTTTCTGTTTCCTATAGGATCCACGCACAGAAGCATTACGAGAGTATTCATATGGCATTATATTACCCATCATCTGTGCTCTTGGCATTATTGGCAATGTACTCAATCTTATTGTATTGACAAGACGTAATATGCGTGGTACGGCTTACATTTATATGAGAGGTTAGTATCTGTTGTATATATAAAAATCATAAATTACTCAGTGAATGCTGGCATTAAGTAGTAGGAGATTTGTGACAATAAATAAACAAACTACTAAGAAAGTTCTTGGTATTTACTTGTGTAATAAAAATTTAAGAATAACATATTCTATTTCCCATGATGTAACCAAATTAGGAAGACCATTTTTACTTTTTTGTAATCACTTAAGTTTTAAGTTTTAAGTGATTACAGTTTGGTTTTTTAAATTTGGTTAAAATGCATTTTCTGCTGAAAAGAAAATTTTAAGTTTGCCCACAAAAAAAGTATGACATACATTTTCACTTGTAAGACGTAACTTAATTAAAATTACTTGCAGATTCCAGCGCTCGAAATTCGAATGCAATTTCCAGGCGGCTTTATTTTTCAACTTAGCAAAATCACACTAACACTTTTATGGTTTATTATTATTGTGAATGAAGATAACAAACTCATTAACAAACACATTAACAAATTTAATAAAACACACATAGCATACGAATAATGTTATATATGTGTTAGTAGCAATTTTAAATGTAATTTAATCAAAATAAAGGAAAAAATTTAGAAATCTGTAAATCTGCAAAACGGTTAAAAAGAAATACCTTTCAAATAATATACGTTTGGTGAAAATCGGGATAAAACGGTAGAAGAAAACGTCGGTCACAAAACATCACCTAGCGTATTAATATTATAGATTAAATATGTTTAAAATATAATGAAACATATTTTTCATACACTAATTATCAATATTTAATAATTATTTTACTTCAAAATATATTTTGAAGGAAAAGTATGTGAAATTTTTTTCAAAATTTTGAATACAAATTCGAAACTTGTTATGAAAAGTATCTCGGCAAATTGTTTCCTGGGCCATTAAAAATTATAACGTACCCTAGCAAAAATTTCGCAATAGCAGTTCATTTATTTTTGCATTACCAATAATGACCTACCCCTGCCCACTGCATTAATTCTAAAGTGAAAATAAGGTGTTAGTAATAATGTGTTATACAGCTACTTACATTTCATGCCAGCTCCTTGCATACTGCATTACCGTCAAGGTGATAATAATGAGTTCATAGGCAACTACCTACTTCCTATTACATACCCGTGTTAAAATAATGAGCTTATCAGGCAAACTTCAACCAGTTACTTCTCCTTCTAACTAAAACCCATTATTTGTTTTTTTCCTGGGACGTCTTACTATTAAGAGTAGTCTGACCCTAACTTAGTTAAATAAATTAATAAAACTTTTTAAAAATCCAATTGCACGCAGTCTTTCACAAGAAAAGTTAAAAAGTCGGCAGTATAAAGTACAGAAGGTAGCGGATAGAAATTCGTAGAAGTATATCGAGACTAAAGTATATGCTAAAAGACTTAAATGTAATTTCATAAATAAGTATGAATGAAAAAACGAATAAAAAAAATTAACAAAGGAAAAATTCGCGTTCCAAAAATAAAGATGCGGAACCCAGTCTTTCCTTTTCACACAAAACTTTAACTGAATGACATTTTTAAATGTACCTGACTACACAAAAAGCACTTTCTAATATTTTCCAATTTTTTTTTTTTTTTTTGCAATAAAAATAATTGTATAATTGTGGAACCAATGTAAAACCGTAAGAGAAATTCGTGAACGAGTAGAAAGAAAACATACCTAGAAAAAAACTGCCAATTTTTTAGACAAGTCTCGTTCTGGCCAGTTAGTACAATATTAGTGCAATATTTTTTGAAAGTGTTAAGATAAAGTCTAAGAAAATGATTCGTGATGACAGGTTCGGCAAATCATCAAAAAAAATCTGGTTATCGAGGCCGTGTTGCACGAAAAAAACACTTAATTTCATTACAAAACCGCCAAAAATGCATTGCGTTTGCAAAAATTTATAATTTCGGATGAGAGCAAGTATTCGATTTTGGAATTAAGAGACGGTGAATAGGATGGGTAAAACCAGGTATTACACTCAATAAAAATAATTTATCAGGTACAGTCAGGCCCGGATTATCCGTAAAAAGCGGCAATAGCAACATATCAACCGTGATGAACAATTAAAAAACACGCAAAACATTATTCAACTTGGATTTAGTCGCAAAGTAACGGAGAATGAATTTTATGCATCTTCAAAAACGTTTGGCAGCCACAAGATGGCGGTGGATCCACGGAAGGTTCCTTCTAAATGTCCTAAACTGGCTGGCCATAATCAAGAAAAAAACAAGTAAGAAAATTATAGTCGGTCTAGACCGACTATACGATACCCTATACCATGCGTTTAGAAACCCTATCTCTTAGGCCCAACTAACTGGACATAGAAAATAAGCAAAAACCAAATTTGAGTGGGATTTTTATTAATTTTTTTGGCTGCAGATATAAAAAAGTTCATATCGGATGCTATATCTATAAAGGGGCTAGGTCCAAAAATGGACCGATCCTGATCATGTTTGGTAAAGTCTCTTGTATTTTGCAAAAATATGTACAAACAAAATTTGAGAAGAATCAGTGCAATATTTTTGTTTTTTAATAGATTTAACTGAAGATCGGGAAGCAGCTCTATATGGGGTCAAAGGGATCATTTTTGGACTACCCATTAGTGGATGTAATGAACGCATACAAACCCAATTTTAGTAAGATCTATATGACAATTGGATCTTATGGCAATTTATGTCGATTTCATATGGGTAATTTGTATGGGGGCTAGGTCTGAACATGGACCGATTCTCACCAATTTCAATAGCGTTCATCCCATGGCCGATAAAAGCTTATATACCAAATTTCATCAAAATATATGCATATTTGCGACCTGCAGTTTGATTACAAGCTTTACATGGACACACAGACGGACGGACGGACGGACGGACGGACGGACGGACATTGTTAAATCAACTCAGAAAGTGATTCTGATTCGATCGGTATAATTAAAGATGGGTCTAGGTCAAATATTTTTGTTGTTGTTGTTTGGCCAAGTTTATGGTAATTTTAAAAATTTTTTAATTTTTAGCTAATAAGGCCTAAATTTTAATAATGTAATTAAAAATGCATCAATTACAGTTTGGTCCCGACGTTTCGTCGATTTTATGTCGACTTCCTCTGGGGATTTTTTTTCCTAATCTTAACGCTATTACATTAAAAAATATTACATATACTTTTAACAAATAACATTTAAACATAAAACATAAATTCTTTTTAAAAAACACATCTTAAATCTTAGTATCACAGTTGATTATATTTATTTTATAGCTATAATATAGCTAGCGTTGATGTTGTTTGTGTCTTCTTTTAAATATTTTTGGTTGTTACAAACAGCAGCACAAAGTCATTATACCCAAACCACATAGTGGTATAGGGTATAAAAACTACTGTAGTGAGTGCAGAGAAAAATGAGGCTAATACCAAGGTCCAATTACTACATCAAAAAATTGTACATCCAAGAGTAGAATACCAGATTGACGTTGGCTTATGGCTAAATAAGAACAAGGAAATACAATATTTTTTCTGTACTAGGGACCCTAATTAATGTCAGCACTTTGACTTTACTAGCAGTGACCCGATGCGCTTCGCTACACTCATCGTAACCGAAATAAATAAACTGGGAATACATTTTTTAGAAAACCATCTCATTAATTTTTGCCGATATTTTATTTTGTCGATTTTTTTTTGCGATTTTAGTTTTTGGCGATTTTGAACTTTGGCGTTTATTGTTTTTCGCAATTTTCGGTTTTGACAATTTGTGATTTTGGCTGCTTCTGTTTTTTGCGATTTTTTATTGACGATTTTTGATTGTAGCAGTTTTTGTATTTTATCGATTTTTGGCTTTAGCGTTCTTTGTTTTCCGTGATTTTTTTGGCGCTTTTTTATTTTGAAGATTTTTGCTATTACGATTTTGGTTTTGACGATTTTTTATTTTGCGGATTTTTCTTTTTTGTGATTTTGCTATGCGCGATTTTCGGTTCAGGCGATTTTTGTTTTTGGCGATTATTTTATTTGCGATTTTTGTTATATGGGATTTTCGGTTTTGGGGATTTTTTACTTTGACGATTTTTGTTTTTTTATTTTTTTTTTATTTTTGGCGATTTTTGTTATTCGCGATTTTCGGTAGTGGCGATTTTTTATATTGGTGATTCCACCCATATATTATATATGTAATTAATGTACTTGCCAAATTTTTCAAAACTGTCATTTTCATAGTACTTCATATTTTTTGCATAGGAGGTGCAACTCCCATTGATCTGATATCGCCCATTTTTGCCCGACTACTCACATTAAAAACTCATGAAATCTGATAAAGTTTCAAGGCTTTATCCATTATAGTACTCCAGTTATATGACATAAATATTTACTTTGTATGGGGGTGCCACGGCCACTGTTCCAATCCCGCCTAATTTTTTATCAGACTACTTACATTAATAACTCAAGAACTCTGACAAAGTTCCAGGGCTTTCATTATTGAAGTGCTCCAGATGTATGACATTTATTATTTACTTTGAATGGAAGTGCCACGCCCGTTGGTCCGATCCCACTCATTTTTTGTCCGACTACTCACATTAAGAACTTATGAACTCAGAGAAAGCCCCAAGGCTTTTTTTTTATTATAGTACATGAGTTATACGATATTAAATATTCACTGATTTGATCCCGCCCATATTTTTTTTTTTTCTATACTAACGTTGATAACTTATGAACTCACACAAAGTCCAAGGCTTTCACTATTATAGTACTCCGGTTATATTAAATACTTATTAAATACTTACTTTGTATGGGGTATGCCACGCCCACTTGAAAAATCCAAGAAAATAGCCTATTTGTCCTTGCGAATAGGCAGTTACATACTGTAAAAATTTCAAGACGATCGGTACAGTGGTGTAGTAAATTATAAACCACAAACAAACGTACAAACATACATTTTTGTATATAAGATGATTCAAAAATTAAAAAAATTCAAAAATGCTACGCCTTCTGGTCCGATACCGCACATTTTTAGCACGGGTACCAACCTGCAAAATTGTACAAAATTTACATTACTAAAGTCACAGGCTATTGAAAATTCACTTTGTATGGGAGGTTACACGCCCACTTATTCAATCCCATCCAATTTCGGTACGGCTACGCATAGTAATAATTGATAACGTCACACAAACTTGCAGTTCTTCCTTTCAGATATATTATATTGAGTGATTACTTTCTGTGGGAGATCACGCCCGCTGATCCGATCCAATTTTAATACAAATAAGAACACGCCGGAATACCAAACGAACAAATGACGTAAATATAAGGTGGATAGCTTCAGTGATTGAGCCGTGATACCCTTAAATATTTTAAAGTATTTTTATATGAAAAGTTCAATATCTAATCAAATGGTCACACTAATCAACTTAATTCTAAATGTGGTCACGATATAGTATAAAATAAATGCTATTTAAAAAGTTTTAATTATAATCTTTGTCAACATAATTTTTTCTTTTACTAACAATTAACAAAATTGCTAAGCTCTCTCGAATGTAATTGTTTTACGAGTCGTCAGCACCGGCAACATTACAAAAAATGGCATCAAATACCCAAATACGGAAATGTAAATGATACTCATATGAGAGTTTCAAAATTAGCACACACTTGAAGAAAAAAACACATATATAAACATTATAAAATATAAAATGTGCACATGAGATTTTTCTTTGGTATTAATGTATATATGCCAAGCCTATGTATGCATGTGTTTCTAAAAATTTCTAACTATACACGTGTATTTGTTTAACAAGTCTATGGTATCATCATTGTCATACTCCTACTCTTATACTGCCTCATCATCTATTGTTTGCTGAAATTTCCTCCATGATTTATTTTTTACCAAGAAATAGAGGCTTTTTTTAACGCGTCAGAAATTATGTTGATTTTCTGAATTTTTATTTTTTTTTCTATTTTTGTAGTTTGATTAACTACGGAAAGGCGTACGAGCAGGATGAGGAATTAAGTATTCTTTAAGGCAATCATTGTTGTGATAACAATAATGACAATGTTGGTTTTTATTATGACTTACGGCAAAAAAAAAAATCATTTACTTCCATTCCCAGTTAAACACACACTTATGCGCACACAATGACAACATTTCGGAAATGTAAAAAACTTAACATATTTATTAACAACGATATGTTACGCACATCAGGGCAAAAAGGCAAAGTTATAAATAACTTTGATAAGTTTTCTTTATTGTTTAATTGGAAATTTATAACTTTGATTGAAAATTGGTAACTTTGGTTAATTTATGTCATGTCAATTACTTGTTGTTGTTTTTTTTTTTTTTTTTCAAGCGATCCCATAAAATTCCTTTTCTGATTCGCTTTTTATTTGTAGCAGCGGAAAATGTATAAAAAAACACAATATCAAACAAAAATTATATAAATTGTCACAATGAATTATTGTAAAAAACAAGAAACTCTTAGAGCCGAATTTCTATTTAAATAACACGAACAGTGGGCGTGACGAGAAAATATTGAAATATTAAACATAAATTTAAATTAAAAATGTTAGACTACAATCTTTATAATAGTTACTATCCTTACTGATTCACTGACTCTGTAACGCTGTATGATCAATATATAATAAATAATTATTTGAATGAAAACAACTATAAAGTTGAACTTTAGTTTTTTTTTAAGTAATTAAAAAACAAATCGAAGTCTTATTTATCAGCAAACTATTCTAAAAATTTAACACAAATTCAAAGTTTATAGAGATTATCGCAATACACATTATTAAAGTTATATTCTCTATGAAAGTATTTCAAAGTTTCCAACATCGTAAATGAAAAATATTTCTGCTATAACGCAAAAATACGCCAATTGGATTCAAAATACAAAAATAAGTTTATTGATGTTGTTAGTATTATCACTAGAGCTACTAACGATTATTTTATCTTTGGCAGTTCCACCAACTGGAACTGGTTTCAGTGTAATTAAGTAATTTTGAAACTAAAGGCAGTGTCATGTCTGTCACATTACAAAATTCTTCTTCTTATTATAATTTATTTTAAAATTTATGTTTTTATATGCTTTATTAATAAACTACCTTTTATATTAAGGGGTGGGGAGAGGGGCGTGTGGTAAGTTTTCAAACTCTTTTATGTACTTTTTTAATGTACAGCATGTCGAGGGTGTTGTTTCAAGATTCCAAGTAAATTAGTGCAAAATTAACGAAGACACAGCATTTGAAACGACCGGCCGTCATACCGTATATCGTATATAGGTCAGTTTATAAATCGATTTTCTCGCAAATACCATTTTGCAAAGTCCGTGAACATCATAACTGAAATACTTGGTCGGGAAGCAGCTTTATATGGGGGCTATGACAGAGAATTGACATATGGGGTTTATTTTTGGACAATTTAAGTCGATGTCATAGGGGCCATTTGTATGGGGACTAGGTTGGAACTGTCGAACATTATTGAGAAGGTAGCTAATCTGAAGTGGATGGTATGGGAACAATCAGCTTAATTATAGGAGTGCTCACGGAACACAGTATAATTGGGAGGATGGTCAAACGCATATGTGTCCTAGGAGCCGGCTTTTGTAGGAGCTGTATGGATGTTGACAAGGAAGTTAGTGCAACAACTGGATTATCTTGGAGATTTCAGAGAAAAGCCCCCTGGTTCAGGTCGTGAACAAAGCAGGCGATCTAACTCTCCCTTTTCTTATTTCTTTTTCAAAATCCTTCCTATCTTTCTAATCAAGGGTATTACAATGGGCCATATAGTATTTGACTGCATTTTTTATATAAAACAGCTGTTTATATATTATATGCGATCAAAAAAAAAAAAAACAAATGCTTTATTGCAAGTACAAACGGTATCAGATACTAAAGATCTCGAGATTTCACACTAAAAGTAAACTCAATAAACAAATATCCCACGTCGAAAGTCCGTGCTTCAAAAATGAAAATTAATTTTGTATGAAGTGTTCTGGACTTTTTTCAAAGCTCCTTAAACATTTTGATACTATAAAAATACACCGATTTGTTAAACTGTTGAAATTAGCCCTTCGTTTCCGATATCTATTTCTTATTCGTGTAAAATTTGTTTCTCCAGAGCCATATTTCACCGTATGGACAAATAAATTTTTTTCGAAATTGTTTAAAAACGCGTGACTTATTGCGCAGAGAGGCATTTTACACCCAAATACTCACGTGTGGTGTACAACTAGAAAATTTTGGATAATTTTGCAAAAATCCTATGGCCGATAATGGCTTATACACCAAATTTTATTAAAATATATTTGTATTTGCGACCAGTAGTTTGATTACAAGGTTTACATGGACACACAGACGGACAGACGGATGAACGGACGGACATCGCAAAATCGACTCAGAAAGTGATTCTGTGCCGATCGGTATAATATAAGATGGGACTACGTCAAACCACATAGTGTAGGGTATAAAAGCTCTTCCTGATTACCTCGGGAGACATATCACCTTTTAAATGCATTTTGATTTTTTTTATTTCCTGTGATCCGGTAACGAGTTATGATTTTCATCGCAAAACAAATTTTTTTGAGGCGCCTCCGGAAATTCAATGTCACGCACTTAAATTTTAAAATTTTTAATTGAAAATACTTCAATGTATATGAAATAAGTAATCCAACATAATTCATATCTTAAAAAGAAATTACGAAAATACGCCCTTTTCGCCTTAGAACCTTACACCCCTATAAACAACTGTTTCTTTTTTGTCACACAAATAACTTCAGAGCTTTTCTGTGATTTACAAGCATCCTCTAAAATGATATCTGTTTGTTGTCATGTCTGTCGGAACAGCTTTTTGCCCTCAATTATTAATAACAATAGTACTTTCTCACTTTTGCTAATGACAGAAATGTTGGTCAGGTCCGTCTGCATGAGTGAGTACATTTTTATGAACAATAAAAAACTTTTACTGTATAATATTGGATTAGAAGAATCACTGAATTGCATGTGTGTCACTATGGAATTAGCTTAAACAGATTCTACTAGATAATCAGTCAAACTGGAAGGAAATAGGGTTGATGATGAGATCAAAAGCTCAAAGCTATAGCAAGTTTATCAAAGATTACTTAAATTGTTCCTGAAAACTAAAAAGATGTAGTAATTCATCGGAGTGAGGTTTATTTATATGTTTACTAAAACAGCTGATTATTCTAATAAATTATCATATTAACAATGGCAGAAATAACAGCTGGTATAAATTTTTACAAAAGTTCCCAACATGTAATAAAAATATTGGAAATTGACAATAGCAATGAAATGCTGTAAGTTGATTATGAGAACTTTAACAAAAGATGGCGCCGAAGTGCATAACAATAAAGAAACAGCAAATACAATTGCTGCAGTTTTTGAAATTATTCGACATCACCACTTGACCGTAAAAAGATTAAGCATATTGAATGACTAGAAGCCCAAACAGTAGCTGCTAACTAATAAAGAACAAGAATTAACACTAAAATATTCTTAAGCCCCTGGATTTGAAGGGATCTATAATATTAATAGGCTAGGCGATTTCTTGTGACCGATGTAAGTTTCACAGTTTTACCCCGATTTTGACAAAAAAATTAATCATTGGAAAGGTATTTCTTTTTAGCTATTAACCAGATTTACAGATTTTCATCGTCTGGAACATTCTTTTGGGGTCATGATCGTTTAAAGGTGCTACTAACACATACATAGAATACTACCATGCTATGTGCGTGTTTATTAAATTTGTTAATGTGTTTGTGTTAATGTGTTGAGTGTGTTTTCTTCATTTAAAATGACATGAATTGTGAAGCATACCTTTAGGGTCTTTATTAAATGAAGAAATAATATTTTCTAGAATTCGCACTCGAATTTCGAGCGCTGGAATTTGCTAGTAAGTTCAATTATGCTATGGAAAATGACAGACACTTATTTCGATATACTCGCAAAAATTTTAGTTGATGTTTAAAAAATTTTTCTTTTCCAAAACTATTCAATGCTGCCACTCCAAGAAGCTAAATCTCCAAAAAGCTTTGGCCTGATTAGCATGCCTTGATAAAGTGTTTGAAAAAATATTTCTAAAAAGATTTAATAAATTTACTGAAGGGTCATTCCATGTCAAATAGCCCAATGAGTACTGCTCCATAGTATTAGAAAATTATATATGAATTTGTAATTAAATTTTCCCACTTTTGCCCGAGATATGGAAATTTGAAAAATAGTAATTTAATGGCCATACGAATTTTTTTGCTCAAGTGGATTTTTATCACTTTTTGTATATTTTAACACGTTTATAACTCGTTAGCCGTACGGAATATCTCTTTTGTGTCTGAAACAAAGTTGTAAATATTGAATAGGAGTTTACTAATTCCTAATTCTTATCGACTAAGACCATTTTCTTTTCAACTGAAATTTATTGAAGAAACTGAGAAGCATATTATAGATCAAACAGAAAGCAAAAAAGACTTAGTTTTGTGGAAAATATTTTCAAAAAGCATGAAAAAAAATAATTTTTCCAACATTTTGCTTCATAAGCACCACAAAAATTTTCTAAATCAATTTTTTAAAAAAATTTTCATTATTGCACAGGTCTCTAGCAATAATTTTGCTTTTACAGATTGAAAAAATATCAAACAGTCCACGAGTTATAGCCAAAAAACCATATAAACAATATGCTGAAAATCGGCATTTGACTGCAAAGTTCGAAGCTCTATTAAAAAAAATTCGAACTAACATAAACAAACGCCGCGATACGGGACTTCTAATTTAGAGGTTATTTTCACCCCTCACTCTCAGAATCGACCTAACTTTTGCTAACCTGAATTTGTTCCACAGTGTTATTTTGGCGTTCTTTTATTCAAGGCCATTTTTGATTTTGATGGCTTTTTCTTTTTGGGCGATTTTTTATTATTCATGATTTTCGCTTTTGGCGATTTTTAAATTTCAAGGTTTTTGAATTAGACAATCCGCCCATATTTTTCACGACTACTCACATTCGTAATTCGGGAACTTGCCAAAAGTTTCAAGACTATTGTTTTTATAGTACTTCATATTTTTAGCGTAAAAAATGGCACCCCCACTAATCCTATCCCGTCCATTTTTTATCAAATTCACACTAATATCTGATGGACTCGTACTCACATGAATAACTTATGGGCTCTCATTAATATAGAACTCCATATATATCACATTTGTTATTTACTTTGTATTGGGGGTGCCACGCCCATATTGTGTCCAAATACTCACATTAATAATATATACCCTCAGGCAAATATTCAAAGATCTCTCTGTAATAGTACTACAGATATCTGATATTGAAAAATTAATTTGTATGGGAGGTGTTACGTCCACTTATCCGATCCTGCCCATTTTCGGCACGGCTGCTAGCATTGAAAATATTTCACCTCACACAAATTTGTAAAGGTTTCCCTATCATACTACTCAATATATATTATATTAAAAATGCACTGCCTCGCCCACTAAACATATTTATTTAACAGTCTATAGTTCCTTCTAGATAGACAGTAAGACTCTGCAAAAATTTCAGAAAAATCGGTCAGATTGTTTAGCTTCCTAAGGCATTTATTACAGAAAACCATTTTCAATTGTGATAAAAGGTTTACTGTTAACACAGCAGAGTTCCAGCCTGAATAAAACGAAACTTCATCGCATTTTGGGCGGCAATAAAATCAGTACATAAATATATAAAAAAAATATATAAACAAATATATAAATATAAAAAATAAAGCCTACTGCTCAATGATGTTTCTGTTCAATGTTATCGTTGCCTTTTGCACACTTCGTTTCTGCACAACTTGAGCTTCTCTATTTAGTGCAAATACAATAAGAAAAAAAAACGGGGGGATTTTATGAGTTTCATGCTACGAGGCTGGACCCTGGACTACCCGACCCAACAAAGAAAATACACAAAGAAAAATATTTTTATTTCTTAGCAAAATCTTTTTTATCCGATATTTAATTTCAGGTCTATACATTCGCTGAATGAAGGTACATACTCGTACAGAATAGCGGTAACCAATTTTTCTCATATCTGCAAATCCACTGAAAGTGTTTTCTGGCTAGTGTTGTGATGGCTTCATAAAACTTCAGTTTTATAGAGTTACCAGTTTTCATTATAAGACATTTATTTAAATAACTGCCGCCATCTAGTCCTCAAGTCGAATAATTCTAGAACCACCCTCATATGCAATGATTTTCAAAAGCTTCCTTAATTTCACATTTTAACGGTTTGCCGTAATAATATAAATTGCTTATGAATTAAATGCGTTGTTGGTATTAATTTCCTACTAAAAGTTAAAATGTCACTTTTTTACACTGCTCATGTTTATCAATTGTTGTAATTTATGGTGCCGGACCTTAAATATATTATTGTCGAGAGAATTTTGTGTCTTTAAAGTAAATAAATTTGTACAAAATGCTGGCAAAGCCCTTCGTCCGCGTGATAAATGTTTGAGGGTTTTCATACTCTACTCCACTATGTGGTCAGGGTATAATGAGTTTGTGCTGATCTATTCAACTACCAAAAATGTTTGTTCTAGTTCTACTTTTTATTATACAGATCGACTAAGAATAACTTTCTGAGTCAATTTGTTTGTCCGTTCGTCCGTCTGTCTGTGTGTCCACGTAAACTTTGTAATCCAACTACAGACCGCAAATACGAATATATTTTGATGAACTTTTGCATATAAGCTTTTATCAGTAATAGAATGAACGTTGTTGTTCTCACGAAGACCCCCATGCAAATGACCACTATGTGATCGATTTAAATTGCCATATAATTTAAATTTCCATGTAGGTCTGGGTAAAATTTTGTGTGTGTGGTTATGTGTGTGATTACTATAACCATTAATCAGTACTCCAAAATAAATGCCATATGACAATTTGGATCACTTCCCCCATGTAAAGATTCTTTGGATCTTCACTTAAATCTATCAAAAACGAAAATATTTCAGACATTTTTACAAAAAACAAGTCCCCGTATAAATATATCTGCAGACAAAAAAAAAAATAATAACAATGGCCCTCAAATTTCGCTTATGCAAAATTATGCAAAGGGTCTGAAGACCCTTTCTGGAAACGCATAGAATAGGGTATCGTACAGTCTGTCCTGAGCAACTATAATTTTCATTCTTGTTTTTTTTTTTTTTTTTTTTTACATAAACACTATTTGCTATGCAGATAAAAAGCATTTATCTTTGGCTTTTTGTTGTTTGTACTGCCATTTGCAAATGAAAATTTAACAGTTGAGTTTGAGTGGATTCAAGAATTTCTTTTCAATCTGCCATGGTATATGAAATTAAGCTGATGCTATAAATCATGTCTGTTGTATTAAGGTTTTAACAAACCGTTAAGAGCATCATAAATGTTTAAATATCTCTGGAGAAAGAATTATATATAAGTTTATTAAAATGAATTAATTAAGAGATTTTAACTTAAATTAAATCAACGTCAACTTATTTAAAACTGTGTTTATACCCTATAACACTAGTGGTCAACGTATAATGCGTTTGTATTGATGTTTGTAAATACCAAAAATATTTGACCGAGACCTACATTTTAGTATAACAATTGCCTCAGGAGCAATTTCCAATTTCCGTCTATCCATGTATCCTTCTGTCTGTATGTTCATGCGTTTATGTAAACCTTGCAACATAAATTTGTTTTGTTGAAATTTGGTTTAACAGATTTTGTAGGCCATAGTATGAATGCTATTGAATGTGGTGGAAATCGGTGCATGTTCAAACTCAATTCGCATACAAAGGACCCCTATGGGTTCGTCAAAAACACATCATCCAGATTATTGATAAAATTTTTCATATATATGTATTGTACCCACTAATCAGTAGTACCTTCAATAAAGTCTACCAAAATAACAAAAATATTGCATGATCGGTCTATTTTTTTATCTAGTTCCCATATATCATTACATCAGATATGAAATTTATCATATTGGCACGCCACAAATTAATAACAATACTATTTAAATTTAGTGCAAGCTTATTTTCCACCTCCTGTTATTGCCACAGCATAGTTGGAGCCTAAACATTATGTTGAAATGCATGGTATAGGCTATCGTGTAGTCGGTCTAAACCGACTACAATTTTCTTACTTGTTATTTATATGCAAGAATTCAAAGTGATTTTTTTTTTTGCCAATTTAATATTAATAAATGTATTTTTGAAACCATTTTAACACTTTGTAATGTACTTAATTTCAGAATTTTTCTTTCTGTTTCATTTTATGAAATGTACAAAGAAAAAAATATGCTATTAAAAAAAAAAATTATGAAAAAGTTTCAGATAGAACATTTGTCGTATGCTACATAATTTTCTTAAAACTTCTCATAACTTTAAGATAATTTCACAGATCTTTTGAACGATCACTTATATTTTTGGCAATTGCAAATCATTGCACTTATTTAAAGGAAAATGATGTCCTCGATTATCATGAGACAATTTTTTGCGGAAGAAACACTAATCACACAGTGAAACAGTCATTCACGGGGGGTGAAATCAAGTCAGTAGGAAAATACTAGGGCAGTCTAATAAAACCTTCAAAGGGTTTGGCGTTGTTTATGACCATTTATATTTTTTCCTTATACTGATGTTTGTTAACTTCATTTTTCAGCTATAACTCATGCCCACTGACGATTTCGCATTTCATTCGTCAAGAAAAATTCAGATATGGCTTAAAGTAATAAGTTTTGTTAATATATCCATGCATAAAATTAAGTTGGACTGATTTCATAAAAAAATTTTATTTCTCCTCCTTTCCTTTTTTTTTGTAACTCAATTTTCGGGATTAACTCGTCCACAACTCAAAATTTCTGGCCATATGCGGCTAAAAATTTAAAGCCAAAGAGAGTACAATGAAATACGTAATTTTTAAATGTAGAAGCAGCGTAGTTAATCACTTTTAAATATTTCCTAATGCACCATATGTTCCTTTCGTTTCTGACCTATACGCGATTAGAACCGAAGGTTTTTCATTGGGGTTATATAGTACAACCGCTTTCAAACTGCACACTTCCAGTTTTCAGTTCAAATTGAATATTTATACCTAAAAAACTATTTAAAAAAATATAATAAGTCATAGCAAAATATTGGTTTCAGAACGACCAACTGTTTGGGGGTTTTTTTATATGGGTCTAGTATTATCACCCGTACTTGGAACTTTTCATCACCTAGAAAATAATTCCGAAAATGTTCCGCGGTAGGAAATGATACTTTTTTTTAGTAAATTTCTTTTTTATGAAAACTAAATACTTCTTTAAGAAACGGAACTTTTTTAAAATAAAACACTTTTTAGAAGGGGTATTTTTTTTTTTTAAGAAAATGTACTTCTTTAAGAAAACGTTTTTTTTTTTTAAGAAAATTTACTTTTTTAAGAAGAGGTAATTTTTTAAGAAACGGTAATTCTTTCTGTAATTTAGCTTTTTTAATAAATTTTTTGTAGTAAAAGGTACTATTTTAAGTAAAGTTATTTTCCGAGAAAAGATGTTTTTAGAAAAGACAATTTTTGGAAAATGAATTTTGACGAAAATTTCGTTCATTATCTACATACTTATCTGTATTTGAACGACTGGTATATGAGCAAATGATTAAATATTTAACTAATCATCATCTCCTAGCTAAAAATCAATCAGGCTTTAGGCCAAAGCATAGCTGCGTCACAGCGCTCATTAATGTATCTGAAGACATCAGACAAAATCTTGACAATGGATGTGTTACGTTGCTGGTGCTTTTGGATCACTCTAAAGCATTCGATTCTGTTAATCATGGAATTCGTTGCAATAAACTATCAAATAAATTCAACTTTAATTCAACTGCTGCATCGCTGCTAGCTTCTTATCTTACTAATCGTTTCCAATCTGTATCTTTGGGTGACACAATTTTCACTGCACTACATGTATCTAAAGGAGTGCCGCAAGGTTCTATTCTTGGCCCACTATTATTCACATTATACATTAATGATTTACCCAGTCAACCTTCACACAGCAATATCCATATATATGCGGATGATGTCCAAATTTATATTAGCTGTAAAAAAGGATTAATTCGTGAATGCACTGAACAGCTTAATGAGGATCTCAATATAATATTTGAATGGGCTTCTTCAAATGGACTTTACTTAAATCCAAAAAAATCAAAATGTTTAGTTTTAACTCAAAGAAATCAAACCTTCCCTATAGATATTCCAGTATCATTAGGTAATCAGAATATTGAAATTGTGGAGTATGCTAGGAATCTGGGAATCAGTTTTAATAAATAAATCGCTCACGTGGAACAATCAGATTAATTCTGCATCTGGAAAAATATTTTTAATGCTAAGAGTGTTGTACCCTATACAACATATTACATCTTTAAACATTCGTGTGCTTCTCGCGAAAACTTTCATTATGCCGAAGTTACTATATGGTTGTGAGATATTTACTTTTGTGATTCAGAAAGTAAAAGTAGATTATTAGTAGCTTAAATGCGATTCTACGTTATGTGTATGGTATAAAGAGATATGATGGAACTTCTCTATATTCTAAGTCTCTGTACGGAGTTGACCTCGTGGCCTTAATAAAAATAAGATCATTAATTCTACTTCACAAAGTAATATACACCAAAGAATCATCTTATTTATTTCAACGCCTTCAATTTGCACGATCAAATAGAGGAAATAGACTTATACAATTACGATATCGAACATTAAGCTCATGTTGGCATTTTTTTATAAATACCATATGTCTGTGGAACTCGTTACCCAACAATTTACAAATAACAGACAACGCTTTACAATTTAAAAAAGAATTGTTTAAAAATGATTTCCAGTTTCTGTAGTAGAAGGGTTTCGCCATAATATTTTAAAAATTAAAACTGTCGTAATTATTTCCATAACCTGTTTTTATTTTTGTATTTTTTTTATATCTCTCCTTTTTATTATGCCTTTTTATTTTAAATTTTTTGAGTATTTCTTATTTCATGTTGATATTTGCTTAATACTTTGTTATGACTTCTTCTAATATTCGATCGAGTTCCAAATACAACACTCATTCTATGAATCGTATAATTGGTAAACAAAAGGAAGGCTTAAAAATTTGTCACTTAAATGCTCAAAGTCTTTTTTGTAAATTTGATGAATTTCGATACATTTTTGAAAACTCAGGAATTGATGTAATTTGTATATCTGAAACATGGTTCAATCCGAATAAGATAAAAAACTTTCAGGTCAAAATAGACGGCTATGATTTATTTCGAGCTGATAGGAATACTGGTAATCGTGCTGGAGGCGTTGCAATGTATGTCAAGAAACAATTACGTTCTCGATTTGTTTGCAAATCTATCGATGAAGAATATGATTTTGTATTTATTGAACTTCCTTGTGACGTAAGCAAATGTCTCATAGGTGTTTTATATAGGCCTAATGATTCACTAGATATTTCTCCGGTTGTTAATATGTTAGATGAAAATTGTTTATCTTATAGTGATATTATTCTTTCTGGAGACCTAAATGGAAATTTGCTCATTGATTCTGATCTAATTTCACTTTTCCAACCGATTGGGCTTATAGCTGTAAACACTACTATCCCCACTCACTTCACTTCAATGAGTAGTACCCTTATTGACGTGTTTTTTGTCTCTGATATTAGAAAACTTCTTTTGCATGACCAGTTTTCTTCTCCTAATTTCTCAAAACATGACGTCATTTATATGACCTTTAACCTTCCTTATTTTAAACATGAAAAACCACAGCATATTACTTTCCGTGATTACAAGAATATTAACTATGATGCTCTTTTAAATGAAATTAATTTAATCAATTGGAGCAGTATCTACAGTAATCCTGATTTAAACCAACAGACATCCTTTTTTTATGAAGCTACCACATACCTATACGACAAATACGTACCGGTTAGAAAGAAAACTGTTAAGTCTTCTACTAAGCCTTGGTTTAATCAAAATATTTGTGATTTAATAGTTAAAAGAAATTCTGCTTACGATAAGTGGAAAAGATATAAAACTACACAGTCAAATGAAATTTTTAAATCACTACGTAGATCTGTTACTAGGGCAGTAAAGTTAGCTAAGCAACGCTATTATAGTCGTGTATTTTCAGAGGCTATGGATACTAAAAATATGTGGAAAGAGATAAAGAAAATTGGTTATAAAGATGAAAGTGAATCGGTAAATCTTTCCACTTTTGAACTAAATGAATTGAATAGACAATTTACTTCAAATGACGCAACTCCTCTTCGTTCTGACTCTTATGCAAATCTACCAGATTGCAATCTGGATTCTTTATTTAGTTTTTCCTGCGTTAACCAGGAGGATATTCTGGAAGCTTTTCTTTCCATAAAGTCAAAATCAATTGGTCTAGACGGTATGAATCCAATATTTATTAAAGCTATTTTACCACAGGTTTTACCTTATATCACTCATATTTTTAACACTATTTTTACAAAATCTATTTTCCCTGATTTGTGGAAATGGACAAAAGTAATTCCCCTTGCCGAAATCTAATAAAGAATGCAGGCCAATTTCCGTACTTCCTTTTCTTTCGAAAGTTTTCGAAAAAATTATGAGCAAACAAATGAATGAATATATATCCAATAATAATCTTTTATCATCTAAGCAATCTGGTTTTCGCAGGACTCAGTGGACCATGATATTCTTGTTAAAAAGCTTAAACATATTTTTGGTTATTCTGAAACCTCCTCTAAATTGATTAGCTCTTACCTTCGGAACAGAGAGCAAGTAGTTGTCTCTAAAGACAAGTCGTCCACCTCTGCGTCTTTAAGTAGGGGTGTTCCGCAGGGGTCTATACTTCGCCCTCTTTTGTTTTCTATTTACATAAATGATCTACCACGCGTAATTAATTCATGCCAAATGCACATGTACGCTGACGACGTTCAGATATACACATCACGTAACGTACGAGATGTGTAAAATTGTGTACAGAACCTGAATACTGAATTGAACCACGTATTTGAATGGGCTAGGTTGAATTGTCTTACCTTAAATCCGAAAAAATCTCAGTGCCTTGTTATTTTTAAAATGATATATGATACCTCTTGTATTCCGAAAGTTAGTATTAATGGAGTGGATTTCGCCTACGTTGCGAATGCTAAAAACCTTGGAATGATTTTTAATAATACCCTAACGTGGAATGATCAAATTAACAAAGCTTCTGGAAAAGTTTATAGTATTCTCCGTAGTCTTTGGTCTTCTCAGTACTTCACACCGCAGAAAATTAGATTTGTTCTTGCAAAATCGTTTATCTTACCTACGCTTTTATATGGTTGTGAATTGTTGTCAGGTTGTGATAGTGCAGACATGGATAAACTTACACGCGTCTTATGGTTTACGCAAATATGATAGTATCTCTGCTTTTCTAAATAAAATTTATGGCATTTCATTTGAAGACTATCTTAATTTTAGAACTTTACTTATGGTTCATAAAATTATTTTCACTAAAGAACCCGTTTACCTTTTCGAGCGATTACTATTTACAAGATCTAACCGTAATAACTGTCTTGTACCAATATTGTACAATAGACTAATATCCGAAATACACTTTTTTGTAAATGGCATACGTCTTTGGAACTCGTTACATACTTTAAATAATCAACTTCAAAAAATATCAAATACAACATCATTTAAGAAAGAACTTTTTAAACTTTTTCTCAATTGATTTTTAAAACACTTAATTTTAATTTCTTTAGTTAATTTAATTTTAATTTCCATATAATTTTTACCTGCTGTGCAGGATATTTTTACACTTTATTTTTACATTTTTATTTTATTTTTTATATATTTTATATTATATTTTATTTTATATTATTCTTCTAATTTTAATTATAAATTAAACTTACAAACATTCTTCTTATTGAAAACTAATTTGTTATGACTAATGTTGTTTTATAAGATTTTAAATTTTGTTACATTAGGATTTTCATTAATAAAAATTAATAATAAAAAAAATGATTTGGTCTCTAATTTTCAAGTTTCTTAATTATTGTTTCATTTGTGATTATATTATATATTCTATACTCTCCCATTATGTATTAATTTTTTAATTATATTTTTATACTTTTGTAATTTAAAATTATTTTTATTTTTATATTTTTCTTGTTTCTTAAAAGTATTGTAACTGCTATCACAAATTGATTGTATCATTATAAGATCACATACTGTAATTAAAAAGATTTATATATTGTTGTATGTGATATCCACATTTAATAAATAAATAAATAAAAAAATAAAGTTATTTTTACAGGTAAGGTACCATTATAAGTAAAGGTACTTTCTAGAGAAAAGGATTTTATAAGAAAAATTTCTTATTTGAGAAAATTTACTTTTTTAGGAAAACGTGCTTAAGAAAATAAATTTTTTTTTAGGAAAATTTACTTTTTTAAGAAAATTTACTTTTTAATTGGTATGGTTTTAAAGGCGAAAAAATGGCGTATTTTCATAATTTTTTTTTTTGAAGGTTCGAATAATGTTGAATTATTTATTTCACATGCACGTTATAGTGCAGCATTTCAAGTATCTTTCAAATTATTTGCAATTAAAAGTTTTAATAAATAAGTCCGTGACAGCGAATCTACGCAGGCGCCTTGAAAAATATTTTTTTTATGGTAAATATCATAACTCGTTGCCGGATCATGTGATATAAAAAAATCTAAATGCGTTTAATAGGTGATCAGGAAGAGTTTTTTAACTTTTTTTGCAGCATTTTGAATTGAAAACCACGATTTTTGCCATAAAATTTCGGTGAATTTGTTGTTAAAGAATGAAAAGAATGGTAAAAAAAAACTCTTCGTGATTAGCTGGTGATTTATGTGTAGAAGTAGAGTATAAAATTTCAAAAGGATCGGTCAAACTGATTTGGAGTTATGATATTCACGGACTTTAAACATGTTGTGTGCGAGAAAATTGATTTAAAGTTTTTTACATATACGTTATACCGTATGAGGGCCGGTCCTTGGAAACGCTGTATCTTCGTTTTTTTTTTTTGTTCCGATTTACTTGATATTTTGACAGTCAAATGTTGTACATTCAGAAAAAATAAATAAAAAAAAAAGTGAAAAAAATGTTTAAAACCTTACCCTCCCCTTAAATGAAATGAACTTTACAGAAACAAGTTGGTCTTCTACTCAAATAAAACATTGTACTTCGTTGCATAGTACCTAGAATTTCCTTAATTGTTAAAGTATGAATTCTTTTTGTGGAGGTTATAGTTACCATACTGCTTTATTTTTACGTGTAAATAAAAAAATTATGTAAAAATGATCTGTAAGTTTTTTTAAAAAACAAGCAAAATTCCCAATGTCTCAATGGTAAAAACTAAAAAATTCAAAATATTTCAAAAACAATTTTATTAATTGTTATTGTTATGTATTATTGAAGAGTAGCTACTCCATCTAGCGCTGTCTTAAATTTTTTTACAATAATTCTCTTACATTACAAAAATTATTACCTTTCTTTTATTAGAAAAATATTTACATGATCTTAAACCGAACAATAAATAACAAATTATTCCAATACAGATCAACAATACATAACAATAACATACAACACATGAGGTACAATGCATTTGTGTAATCTGTTAAGATTTCACATGCCATTACTTTTCCATCTAGAGGATAATGGCAAAAACAAAGAGCTGTTCACATTACAAGACTTCTGATCTGGCTATGTTAATGTAGAGAAAGCTAAAAATTGGAAAAAATCAGCTTGTTTATACAATCTCTCGTATATAAAAAGAATAACATTTCTAATGTTTTTTTCTTTCAAATGTTGAGTTAAATAGTTGATTACGCATGATTTAAAGTAATATGCAGGATGATGCTGAAGTAGCTACTCTATCTAGCGCTGTCTTCAATTTTTAAAATATTCATCTTCAAATATAATTTTTAATTTTATTTGACCTTTTTCATATAATATTTGGAAATGAAAATATTGGAGCTCTAGGCCTTGTTATATTAGTTTTAAATAATATTTTTTTTTTTTTTTTATTTACTTGTTGCCGATATTTCGTCTTTCTTTGAAAGACATCATCTGGGCTTTTAATCTAGAAATAACAAACAAACAAAAAAACATATATATGTATAAGTACACAAATCAAACACGTATGTATAACACAACAAAAAAAAAAACTCTTACATTAAACTTATCAAGCACAAAACTTAAAAAACAATAATGAGTTGTTTCATCAACGTCTAATAACTAACTAAGCTTAAAATAAATATTGCACTATGATCGTTTGTTAACGAGATGTCTATATAATCTTGCAGAGTTCTCATCGACGTCGGCTTTAAAATTCATCCTTGTTGTTGTTTTAATAATGTGTAACATTTCTAATATGAATCGTCGTTTCAAGTGAACCTATACTTTCTATAGGAAAAAATTACTGCAATTTGTACAGATACTCAAAATTTTGCTACCCAAAACTTTTTGAACTATTTGAAAAATGCTACACAATAACAAGGCCGCACTTAAATGAAATCAGTAAAAAACCTGCTCATATAGCTACTAAGATTTTTAAACGATCTTCAAAATTTATCGGGACGTTGCTAACATTTTTTTTTATATTAGCTGAATTCATAAACAATTATTTTTCTAATCGAATGCTACACCCTAGTTCTTTTGTCACAACCACCAGACAAAGCATGTGCCTACTAAATTATGTTTATTATTGGCGATAAGCAGAAAAGTTTTCCTATTTAATAAATCATACGCCATGACTTACAAAATATGCTTTGTGGATTGGAAAATTATTGCTTATATAACTTATGATAATTTTTATACTTTAACTAAAACTTTTTTTCGAAAAAAAAGAACATCATATCATAAATGCAAAACCACGTAACTGACATTTTTATACCCTATACCACTATGTGGTTTGGGTATAATGACTTTGTGCTGCTGTTTGTAACAACCAAAAATATTTGACCTACACCCATCTTTAATTATACCGATCGAATCAGAATCACTATCTGATTCGATTTAACGATGTCCGTCCGTCCGTCTGTGTGTCCATGTAAAGCTTGTAATCAAACTGCAGGTCGCAAATATGAATATATTTTGATGAAATTTGGTATTTAATGTTATATCGGCCGTGGGATGAACGCTATTGAAATTGGTGAGAATCGGTCCATGTTCAGACCTAGCCCCCATACAAGTGACCCCTATGAAATCGACTTAAATTGCCATAAGATACAAATTATCATATAAATCTTATTCAAATTGGGTTTGTATGTGTTTATTACATCCATTAATCAGTAGTCCAAAAATTATCTCTATGGGACAACTCTTAGTCATAGGCCCCATATAGAGCTGCTTCCCGATCTTCACTTAAATCTATCAAAAAACTAAAATATTGCACTGATTCTTCTCAAATTTTGTTTGTATATATTTTTGCAAAATACAGGAGACCTTACCAAACATGGTCAGGATCAGTCCATTTTTGGGCCTAGTCCCCATATAGATATAGCATCCGATATGAACTTTTTCATATGTGCAGCCGAAAAAATTAATAAAAATCCCACTCAAAATTGGTTTATGCTTATTTTTTATATCCAGTTAGTTGGGTCTGAGAGGTAGGGTCTCTAAACGCATGGTATAGGGTATCATATAGTCGGTCTAGACCGACTATAATTTTCTTACTTGTTATTTATTAAAAGAAGAAAAAAATATTTATTATTGTCCACATGCGCTTGTAGTTACGTCCTCTTGATTTACGTATATACAATCGTTGTTGTTGATGGCATTTAACCAAAAATTTGTGGGGACCTTTTTTTGAAGTAGCTTATAATCAATCAAAACTCAATTTTTAATTTTTTGATAGTTACGTGGTTTCGTATTTCAGCTAACGATATTGCTTTTAATAATTGCTTAGGTATCCTGGTTTGCCAGTAAATTTTCCCTTGTGTTAGATTTATCAAAATAAATTGTCAATAAAACGATGGACACGTTGTTATGACACTTTCCTTTATTTGCTACTTCAACTTCCAAAGCAAACACGATTCAAAAAAGAAAACAGAAAACATAATTTAGGAAGAAAATAAAAATAAATTTATTATTGTTTACAATATGTTTACTTTCACTTAAATATATCCTACATAGTTTGTTGACATAAGTAAAAAATTTGAACGTTAGGGTGGGTATTATTTTAAAAAAGGAATTGATAATGAAATAGACATATAAAAACAAAACATAATTTGAGATATATCATTTCTGTTTAAAAAAAATATCTTCATAAGTGTATGAATGTACCAGCCGAATAAGGACATTAAGTATAGAGGAGACGAAAAGACGTAAATTACCATAAAAAAATATCCTTAATTTATATAAGTTTACATTATCTTAGTAAATATTTCATATTAGGAACTTTGTTATTTTCCCCCTTTTTGTTTTGTTATAGAATTTTAGAGTTTAATTTTTGTTAATAGTATGAAGTGAATTCGAAAAAATCTTAAAATACATAAAATGTAATAATAATGAATTCATTGAATATAGAGTTTTGATTTTTTTTATTCAATTGAAAATATATTTTAAGTTAAAAAAAATAATTTTTATAGTTCTAATCACTACTAATAATCTTATGGAAACCATAAACCCTTCCATTAAAGGTTTTATGGCGGTTTCTGTCACTCTTTTGAAACAGATAGTCCATCTCCATTTAAAATCCGACATCTTTGTGCTCCTTAGGCTCTATTAACAATATCTCTCTACTGGCCTAAGCTATGGACAGTTTAGAGGATTTGCCTTCTTTGGTACAAAAACCAAGTTATTGCTCCTCTACCACTCAAGAGCTTTTTTACCTTAATGACAGGATGATAAATAGCATATTGTGTTTTCTCATGAAAGAAAGTAATCTTCATTTCAATACTCCTAAAGATAAATTCCGGCATTTATAGAGCTCGCTGTAACAAATAACATGCTTCGTTTGCCGCAGCTGTGTATCTCTTGCTATACCAGGAACTTTTTTTGGAAATTTCGTCAACTTTTGGGTCTCAAACTTATCTTTGGCATTTCCTCGAGCATCAACAATATAAAAACTTTGACCCGTAGGTTGCCAGCACATGCGGTTCCTGTCCATTATGTAGCAGAAGTTATTTTATGAAATACAATTTCAATTTACATGCTTTGTTTTTGGCTTCTAAATTATGCTTCGATTTTAATCTTTCACAGCACACAGTCTGAGAACTGAGCTAACCTGCCAGCTTTTCTAATAACGTTGGAAATAGTTTAATGACCAACTTTTTGTAAAACCAAGTTGGATTTTGTTGAAAATTATTAATAATTTTAGCATCTATTCATCACACGTTTTTGAACTATTGAATTTAAAACGTTAGTTCGTCTGATATACTCATTGTTATAAATAATATTCTAATTGCAAAATTCATAAATATAATGTTGACCGTTACATCAGAAATATTTGTATGAAAACTTAGAAGGAAAAACATATTTTTTAATATTTTTTTAATAGAACAAAATTATTTTTCTCAATGAACAATATTTATTGAGACCTTTTCAGGGTTTTAATATTTTTTTTCCATATTCTTACCAAAACTTCCAAGAAAGTTATTTAAAAATCTCTTTTCTTTATCCTCTTTGACTTTAAACTGTCATTGTGATCATAATCTGATTTCCCCTTTGTGTTTTCTTGATAGATATTTTATTTGAATTTCATCATTTCAAGAATCGATCTTTGTAATTCGACCCACTCTAATTAATGGTCATATATATATGTATGTAAACGTTATTATTTTTCTGAGAAATCAAATTAAGTTGTTAGAAAGCCTTAACACAAATATGTTTTTTTAATATTATGTTCATTTCATTTTTCCATTATCTTTATTGCAAAAAAAATAAGGAACATTTATTTAAATGAATCTGACCACACTATACCCAATAAAAATTAATTTTAAATTAATAAAAACAGTTTCTCTAAAATAATATTTGATAATGTATACACACACATATATATATGTATATATACATATATATTACTAGCTGAAACCCGATGCGCTTCGCTACACGCATCATAATGAGATAAAAAACTGGGAATATATTTTGTAGAAATTTATTTCGGTTATTAATTTATACATTTATTGAGCTTGAGGCCAATAAATTAAATTTGGTTTCAGAACTTTGGATATCATACTACTCCAGATATTATATGCTC
Source organism: Cordilura impudica (assembly GCA_963682025.1). Lineage (NCBI taxonomy): Eukaryota > Metazoa > Arthropoda > Insecta > Diptera > Scathophagidae > Cordilura > Cordilura impudica. Next base: position 45,036,320 of record OY821520.1, on the reverse strand, counting down.
AAATTAGATCTTAAAAATTCACTTTCAATGGGAGGTGCCATGCCCACTTGAAACATCAAAAAAAATAATATAGCCCATTGTTCCTTCCGGATGAGCAGTTGCCTGCTGCAAAAATTTCGAGACTATCCTATCGGTGCAATGGTGTAGTCTCCTATAAAGCACAAACAAAAACAAACAGACAAAACTTCATATATAAGATAATAATTATATATAGACATTCAATGCATGCATATAGGGCATTCCATAAAAATATGAAATAAAAGATATGAATAAATAAATATTTCCACTAAACAATTTCATTATCACAGCTGAACTTTTGTTTGAGCTAATCTCAGATTTTCGATACTTTTTTTCGCTTCAGACCAGTAATAATTGAAAATGGTATCAGTGGATATTGGAAAATATTAAAAAAAAAATTTATATCCGAAAAGCTTTTAAGGTTTCTTTTCTCTACCTTTCATCTACTTTAGGTTGATATTTCTATATCCCATACCACTATGTGGTCAGGGTATCATGAGTTTGTGCTGATGTTTGGTAACTACCAAAAATATTTGACATACCGATCGACTCAGAATCATCTTTGGAGTAGATTTAGTGATTTCCGTCCGTCCGTCTGTCCATCTGTATAGCCGTATGTATGTCCACGTAAACCTTATAATCAACCTACAGGTGGGAAATATAAAATGAAATTTGTTATATACACATATTTCGGCTAGAGGAAACAGTATTGAATTTGGTGTAAATCGATGCATGTTCAGATCCTAATTATCATACTGATCTCGACCAAGTTAGGTTTCTGTGTGTTTATTATACCTATAAACTCTGTAGGACAATTACTAGTCACACCCTATCATCACTTTCCGATCTTAGCTTAAATCTATAAAAAAAAAAAAAAATTTGCACAGATTTTTCTCAAATTTTTATTGTATATGATCCGTTCCTTTTTCGACCAACGACGGCTGTCCTAGTAAAACCCGACCTGAGTTGTAGATGGCGGCAGTAGTTGAACAAACTTTGGTGAAAAGAGACAACATTATAAAGCAGATTTTTTAAGTTTCAAGGCGTCACGTTGTTTAACAATTTTTTTTTTTTTTTCTTTTGAGGCATTAAAAGTAAACGATTAAAGTGATTATGTTAAGTTAGAAAAATTGATCACCATTATATAATTCAATATTTTTATTTGAAAGGTCTTAGAACAATTAATATTAGAGCCGAGCTATATTCTACTCTGGGGAACCTGCTCCCTCCTTTATGAAAGGTTGTGTGGTAGGATTTAAACGAGCACATATGAACTGCCAATATAAAAATATAAACACCGTAGTGATTAACTAGTTGATGTGGCCAAAGCGGAAATGGTCGTGGTCGTCTGAAGATACGTAATCAGCTGAAATAATAGGTATTTCAATAGGAATTCTACATCGAAAATTTGGAGAATAATAACAATGCTACTCAAATCTGTGGTCTAATCTAGCATACGTTGTCGAAATTTTTCGATCGTAATTATTTTTTTTATTTTGAAAAATAAAACACTAAGAACGATTTTAGTATGTCATGGTTAATGAATTATGGCTCCTTATTAAGAGTAAAAGTAAACGAGGTCTCACGTTATTCCGTGTTCTTTAAATAATAAATCAAAATTTGGAATTTCGATTGAACTTCCTCAATATCGAATGTGACGATTGGTCACCTAGTTTATGCTTATTTTCTACATCCAATTAGAAGACCATTTCTGTAAAGGCATAGTATAGGTTAGTCTTGACCGATTAAATTTTTTACTTCTTTTTATAAAATTTTTCAAATAAATATAAAAATAAACTGCTTTTGTAATTTTCTGTATATGAGACATTCCATGTCAAACCGTACGATTTTTGCTAAAAATTGACTTTGATGTCTTCGATGTCTTTCAAAATTTGAGAACGAAGTCTTCATTAAAAAATATTTTACACGTGTTTCGGGAAAAAAATTAAAAATTTTTTTTTAAAAAGTTATTTGCATTTGAAAATCTTCAAAATCGTGAAAAATCTTCCGACATGACAACATTTAAACTAATGTTTTTATAAAACTAGTGAATGGATTTTGAAGTTCAATACCTTATTTTAAAGGTATTTGAACCTTCTTTTTAAAAAAAATATTATTTTTTATAAATTAATTTTTTTTTTAATATTAAAATTTGGGTTCTTACTTAATTTCTGTTTTCCACAATCTTCGAACAAGTCGAAAAATCTGAAAAAAATATTTTCTTTAAGGTTAATATATTCTTAACATTCTCTCGAAATTTCAGAGTGGAGGTCGAATGGATTCTATTTTTTACGATTTTTTTCCATTGCAGCACCACAAAAAAGATAACATTTTGTTTATAAACATTTTACTTTCAAGCATGTTAACGAAAATTTCAACGCATGTATGTATGTGTGTATGTATGTATGAAAGTAAAAAAGTGTATTTTTATTTAATATATAACTAAAAGTTAAATAATAAGCAATTTTAATTTTTATATACATTTTTATAGAAAAATCAGCTGCAAATGATGTAGTATGAACTTTAATTTGTCTCTCTTGGTACGGAATAAACGCATGGTAGCCTAAGTTACCTGGTATCATTTTTGCTTTAGTAAACCGTTCTTTAAGTTTTTTCTCCTGCTCATTATATAGTTCCGTACTAAAAAATTCGCAATTTATGTTTTTAACATTTTGTTTAACCCATTGATAAAAAGTAGTCGGGGTATTGATTGGATTGTCAATATTGGTCAAACTGGCTCGGGCTGCTAATCTTTTAATTGTGCCTCCAAGCCCATCGCAAGGGCCCTTTCCGTGCGAAGTTGCAAAGAAGTGCCACTCTGCTTTTATAGCGAAATCATCTTCGTGAAATGCAAGATTGACAAAATTTTTCTTGGTTTTATATTGAGCACTTGCACCATCTGAGAAGTAAAAAATTTTTTTTAAGGAACTCAATGTTTCTTTAAGGAATTTGATTAGAAATTCCTGAAATAAATTGACAGCTATTGTGTCGTGTTTTAAGCATTCCGATATTGCAACATAATTAATAAATTTTTCTTTCCCATTGTCATTGTAGTAAATAGCATTAAAGTTCATACTACATCATTTGCAGCTGATTTTTCTATTAAAAATGTATATAAAAATTAAAATTGCTTATTATTTAACTTTTAGTTATATATTAAATAAAAATACACTTTTTTACTTTCATACATACATACACACATACATACATGCGTTGAAATTTTCGTTAACATGCTTGAAAGTAAAATGTTTATAAACAAAATGTTATTTTTTTTGTGGTGCTGCAATGGAAAAAAATCTTAAAAAAATAGAATCCATTCGACCTCCACTCTGAAATTTTGAGGGAATATTAAGAATATATTAACCTTAAAGAAAATATTTTTTTCAGATTTTTCGACTTGTTCGAAGATTGTGGAAAACAGAAATTAAGTAAAAAACCCAAATTTTAATATTAAAAAAAATTAATTTATAAAAAATAATATTTTTTTTAAAAAGAAGGTTCAAATACCTTTAAAACAAGGTATTGCACTTCAAAATCCATTTACTAGTTTTATAAAAACATTAGTTTAAATGTTGTCATGTCGGAAGATTTTTCACGATTTTGACGATTTTCAAATGCAAATAACTTTTTAAAAAAAAATTTTTAATTTTTTTCCCGAAACACGTGTAAAATATTTTTTTATGTTTATTACGTCTGGCAAATTTAAAGAAAATCGGAAGAGGTGGTGTAAAAAAGGTGTTCGGTCTGACATGGAATGACTCATATGTGACCTTCTCCGAGAAAAGGGACCTAGTGTATGAAAATTAAGTTTTGAAATAAAAACGCATTTAAAGTTTCTACACCCTTTTAGGTACCAGAATCCACCGTTTTTGACACAACCCGTTTTTTGACGCACTAGGTCCATTTTCTCAGAGAAGGTCACATATATATAGAATTGAATAGGGATGGCCATAATTTACAACACTATGCAATCCATACCGATAAGCGGAAAAACGGCCGAAAATATTTAAAGGAAAAAAAATTACTAATAGTCAAAATTACTAATAGAGAAAACAAGGACCATCATAGCGTGTAATATGTAACACCACGTTTAAAATGTGGCATAATTCAACTGGATAATTACCATTATCTATAATTTTTTTGCTTGTTTATTTACTTAATTTTGGAAATATTTTATTTTTCAGTGTTTTTTTTATTAATTATTATTTTATTTATAAATTATTTTTGAATGAATTGATATTTTGTAATTAAAAAAATAATTGCATAACCAATATATTTACACACAGAAAAAATATTTGCCAACCGAATTTTTCTAAAGTGGAACAACCGTATTTTCGGTTGCATCAACAGAAATTTAATATCCTCTACAAATTTTCTATTCTGATAGAATATTTACTGATAAGCCAATAGAATTGTATAATCATCGTGAACCCGAAATTCGGTTATTAGCATTATCGCAATTCAGTTGGTAATAAATTCGGTAGCCACAATGAATCTGTTTTTTATGTGTAGCTTTATTTTTTAGGTTTATACGAAATTTTGTTCCATTAAACGGTGACCCGCATATGCGTCATAATATCGCTGACGTCACTAACTACTCAAAACACGTTAATAAAACTATTATTACAGCATTCAGCTATAACTTACTCATTTCGTAAAATTTATCATCTGGTTTTTGGGCCCTCCTTGCATGCTCACCTCTGTTTAAAAAAAATTGATTTTTTGAAAATTAACTTTCCAATAACCGATCATTTTCATAGAAACCGTTTAGAATTGAAGTTCGAAAAAGAAAAATAAATCAAAACAAGTACGAAAATTATAGTCGGTCTAGACCGACTATACGATACCCTATACCATGCGTTTAGAGACCCTATCTCTCAGGCCCAACTAACTGGATATAGAAAATAAGCATAAACCAAACTTGAGTGGTTCATATCAGTTCATATCGGATGCAATATCTATATGGAGACAAGGCCCAAAAATGGACCGATCCTGACCATGTTTGGTAAAGTCTCTTGTATTTTGCAAAAATATATGCAAACAAAATTTGAGAAGAATCAGTGCAATATTTTTGTTTTTTGATAGATTTAAGTGAAGATCGGGAAGTAGCTCTATATGGGGCCTATGACTAAGAATTGTCCAATAGGGATCATTTTTGGACTACTGATTAATGGATGTAATATATACATACAAACCCAATTTGACTAAGATTTGTATGATAATTTGGATCTTATGGCAATATATGTTGATTTCATAGGGGTCATTTGTATGGGGGCTAGGTCTGAACATGGACCGATTCTCACCAATTTCAATAGCGTTTATCCCACGGCCGATAAAAGATGAAATACCAATTTTCGTCTAAAAATATTCATATTTGCGACCTGCACTTTGATTACAAGCTTTACATGGACACACAGACGGACGGACGGACGGACGGACATCGTTAAATCGAATCAGGTAGTGATTCTGATTCGACCGGTATAATTAAAGATGGGTCTAGGTCAAATATTTTTGGTAGTTAAAACAGCAGCACAAAGTCATTATACCCAAACCACATAGTGGTATAGGGTAAAATTACCGTACGACGTCGCTTAAGCTTAAGAAAACTATTTAAACTGATAAACAGCACCTTTAATTTCAGGAACAATGCATAATTTTATACAAGCATTTTTATGGGTCAGGTGATGTGAATTGTCTCATATGTATGTACGTATATATAAAATAACAATATTATCTTTATCGTTTATGATTTAATGGGATTTCTCACTGAACAAACAAATTTAAGTACTTACACGGGCGAGCAAAACTGAGTGCCAAAAATTTTTAAATAATAAAACAAATTTTTTTTTCAATTATTGACCAACACTCACGGGGTGCCCCCCGCATTGTGTTGAACTCTGAAAATAGGTTATGGGAAGAAGGAAAGAGGGTGTTATGTTTGTGGATATTTGACTTAAATTTTATTAGATTTTAACTGTCAGGAAAGACCTGCGTGAGGAGTGATAAACGAATTTTCCCTGTAATGTGTTTTACGGTCAGCTGGGCAATAAACTACAATCAGATGTGATCTACTGAAACTCGGTTACTTGAAATAATTTCGCAAATCTCAGAAGAACATTACATGCGGTATTATCAATAGAACAGAACTATATAACCCGCATTCCGACGATGTTCTAATGAGTCAATAGAGTTGGATACCTTACAGACATTAATGAGCGTCAATACCCTCCTTTGCACATGGGCAGTAGCTCCAAAACAGACTTTGTAGCTCCTGCCCATATATGGGAGTTGTATTCCATTTTCAGTTGGATGTAAATGGTATAGATTTTAAGGAGATCAGAAGGAGTGAAGTAATTTTTGCACCATTTTAGAAAAACAAGACACTTGAACGCTTCTTTCGACACTTGAAAAACATGCTCGTTCCAACGAACATCATATTGAGTCCGATTCCCCAATACCTATACCACTAATATATACGGATGAGATTGTTGAATCCATGGCCCTATGGGTCAATAGACAACATTGAGTCTTCAGCGCATTAAAGTCAACCCTATTCGCTTTACCCCACTCGGAGATTGATAACAGGTCTTGATTGAGTGTGTCATTCATTGTCCTCCTTTTGCCCCCCAACCTCCAAATGCTGCTGTCATCTGCAAAAGAATATATAGAATTGAAAATTTGGCCAAAGACGTAGTTCAGATAGATAAGGAATAGAAAAGGAGAAAGAACAGAACTTTCGGCTACCCCTGAATTAAGCTGAAACTCATTGGATGAGATCCCATCAACAACAACACGTTTTGAGCGGTCTCTGAGAAAACTCGATATAAGTCGAGAAAAGTCAGTACCGACCCGAAATGCAATAAGCTTTGATATCAATGCACCGTGCCACAACCGATCGAATGCCTTGGAAATATCTATAGCGACTACTATACTTTCACCCAAATTGTTAATGAATCGACTCAATTGCTCAGAAAGTAAAGCTAACTAATACTAACCATACTATCGATCATTAAGAAGTGAGTTGGCATCTGGGTTGTTCACAAGATGGAAATTGATCATGCTCTCTATCACCTTTGAGAGTGCAGAGCAGATTGCAATTGGGTTATTAGACTCACCCTTCTTAGGAATTTGTTGGATATTGGCAACCTTCCAGCAAGAGGAAAAGACTTCCGTACGGTACGAAAGGCTGAAAAGGTTGGCCAATGGACTGGCTAGCGTCGAAAAGCTAGCCATCCGGAGACTTATTTATATTGATATCCGAAAGATCCTTTTTAACTGCACGAGCTCTGAAGAATAATTTGAATAGATAGTCTTTCGAGTTCAGGCAGAGGTTGAGCGCTATCCGGCAAAAACGAATTTTTTGCAAAAAGTTCAGCTAAAAGGTCAGCCTTATCAACCGGCTCAGTGAATATTTGGTCATTGGCATTGGGGTTGCAGAACTAGCATTATTCTCTATTATTTTAACCAATGATATAAAGCTCTTACTTTCCCGAGGAGCATAAAGAAATTTTGCATGAAGACGCTGACGGTAAAGAAACTTTTCGCTCTTTAGTGCTTTGGCACATTCATTTCTCACCTATTTTCGTAGCAGTTCAGTGATGGAATTTTTGTTTTCACTCCAATATCTGAATGCTTCATCTCTGGATATTACTGCATCTCTGCAAGTCTGGATAAAACAAGATTTTTGATTAGGTTTAGCCGAAATGTGCTTTGGTGGAATGAATAATCGCATACCAAGCACTTTTATTTTTTTTCACCATTTTCGCTGCAGCATCAACAATATTATCCAAAAACAAAGTTTCCAGTTGAAATGCTTGAACGGGCTGATCCTTTTCGTAAATAAAACGTGAGCGTTTCATAGCTGGTGTTGAAACTTTGAAGTGCGGAAATGGTGCAGTGATCCAAATTAGCGATTTTTTTATTCAACGTACTGATAACAGAAGAAAAATACACACTTTTAATACAAAATAAGTAATACCCTATACCATGCGTTTAGAGACCCTATCTCATAGACCGAATTAAATAAGCACAAACCAAATTTGAGTGGGATTTTTATTAATTTTTTTGTCTGCAGATATGAAAAAGTTCATATCAAATGCTATATATATGGGGACTAGGCCCAAAAATGGACCGATCTTGATCATGTTTGGTAAAGTCTCTTGTATTTTGCAAAAATATATACAAACAAAATTTCAGATGAATCACTAAGCAGCTCAGTAATCAGCTCTGTATGGGGCCTACGACTAAGAGTTGTCCCATAGGGATCATTTTTCGACTACTCATTAATGGATGTAATAAACGCATACAAACCCAATTTGAGTAAGATCGACAATTTATGTCGATTTCATAGGGGTCATTTGTATGGGGGCTAGGTCTGAACATGGACCGATTCTCACCGATTTCGACAGCGTTCATCCTATGACCGATATAGGCTTAAATACCAAATTTCATCGAAATGTAATTATATTTGCGAACTGCAGTTTGATTACAAGGTTTACATGGACACATAGACGGACGGATGGACGGACGGACGGACGGACATCGCTAAATCGACTGAGAAAGTGATTCTGAGTCGATCGGTATAATAAAAGAATGGTCTAGGTCAAATAATTTTGGTAGTTACAAACAGCAGCACAAAATCATTATACCCAAACCACATAGTGGTATAGGGTATAAACAGAGGGCAACCCCATTATGTCAGTTTTGAACGTTTCTCTGGTACAACTATATAATATTCATGTTGGTAGTTGTTGGATTGTGTTTTCCCAATCGCTTTTTTAATATAGATCACATATTTTTTATAACGCTAAGCTTTGGACTTTGTGCAGGATATTTCATTATTTGAAATTTTTTTGCAAACAGGAATTTTTTACAATCTTGGCCGAGCGTTTGAGTTCTCCGTACTGTTGGAAAATAACTTCTTCCTGGGTTTGAAAAATTTAGAGGTATTTTTCTTCTTTCTTCATTATTCCATTAATTTTTTCAGGCGGTCCCAAATCGCATCAAGTGAGAGACCCCAAACCATCTACCTACCTCTTTTCACAAGACGTTTTGATTGTAATCGGTTAATTTTTCTCTCACCGGAACAAATATTCTGTTTCGAATCCTAATGCTCATGCCATTGGTAAGACGTGCAAAACTGTATGAATAGTGATGCCTTAAGTATTTGTTTTGATTTTTTTTTTTGGCGGGTTTTTTCCTTATAATTATAATAAATTCTAGATTTTGTTGCTAATAGAAAAGTGAATAATTGCTGAAAGTTTTATAAAATTTCCTTCATAATTTACCATTTTAGGTAAAAATATGATGAACATGCACAGATTTTTGCTTGCTAGTGTAGATACAAAAATTCAATATTGGCAACTTTAAAAATAAATCTAAAATTCCTTTTTATTATTTTATCCTTATGAATACCACTACAGTTTTTTCTTTCTTTCAGAAACCTACACACATATGTTTATCGTATTTTTCTTCCTCGTTTTTTTTTTATCTTGTCAATATTGTTTTAACTTCTATTACCAAATTACAAATAAATATTTTTACAATGATCCATATATGTATATATATATATTTTTTTATAGTTAGATACACTCACATATGTATAAAGTCATAAAATATTAAATACACACAAAGACTGCATTTAATTCAGATATATTTTATACGCTACACCACTATGTGGTCAGGGTATAATGAGTTGTTGCGGTGGGTCTGGGTGATGGTGTCGGTCGCCCTGCAAGAAAAAAAATTAACTTTAGTATTGCGTAAATCTAAATCAGAGGAAAGGAAACTTTCCGGGGTTTTTTTTTATATGTAGCCTCCGGGTCTTTATGTTTAAGAGGAACTAATACCTCGATAGCGTAAACGTTTTTAATTTCCACATTTTATATAGTACACCGGCAGTCTTTTGAAGAGATATCTGCTATAAATATAAATATGAGAATATTATATTGTACGCAGAAATGTACAATTGGAAAATAAGAGTTTTGTTGCTTACCTTTTAGTTTGATCGCCGCCGCGTGGAGCAATGTGTCGGTTCCTTTATTTATTTTGTAACTATTGTTTTTTTTTTGTTTGGCATATGTTTTTTTTTGGTTAATCCGTTTATGTTGTTTTAAGAACATTTTTTTTTTGTTCACTGATATTTTTGTTTTAGCTTGGTAAGTTTCTTTTGTTTGTTTTCACGTTTCACTGAATTTTCGTGGGTTGATACAAAAGCCACAGATAAACTTTAACACACAGGTGTCACATCGGCTTGTGGATTCTGTGTAAATGGCGTTGCCAGACGGTGTAGTACACTAAAAGAAAACGAAAAGACGGTTATGAATGAAATTACGATTTGTTTTGATTTTTGCGTTCTATATTGAAAATAGATATTATGGTTAGTGTCTGTGACCGGAAAAAAGGAAAAAGGAGGGAAAGTATAGAACAATCTAGATTATTCGAAAAAGAAAAAGGATAACCGTAGAAATTAGACAGAGTAAGAGAAAGTTGTCAAACGAGTTTAGAGAAAATATTGGAAAGTCAAACTAGTTTGTGGGGTAAAGCTAAACTTAGCCATCTTTTGAAAGGCATTGCTAATTAAGGCGCCGATCAGCAAAGTATTAAAAAGAACTAAGGCGGAACTACAGAAAATTTGTGTTTAAAATAAAATAAAAAAATTGAAGTCCTGTGCGGGGTGAAAAATAAAAAAAGAATATATATAGAAATACCAATTAAAGTGAAAACAATACGTAATAAAACAAGAGAAAAAAAAAAACGTACCAAAGTGAGTAATATTTAAAATAAGGTGAAATTTAAAGGATGGTTAAAATAAAGTCTCCTTGAAGGTCGTTGCAGGAGTGAGGAAAGGCTACCGGCGACAGCAAAGGCTATTATAGGTTCCCTGTATAAATATAGTGAGAGGAAATAAAAGAAAACGTAAGTTTGAATCTGTGGGGTATTATGTATTAAGGATAGTGTTGAACATTTACATTATTTAATAGTGGGGTATTGGCTTCCAACTGGAACAGGACCAGATGGTTGAGAGGGAAAGTGGAGACCGGTATCCCAGCAAGATATCCTATAACGGCCCAAAATAAATTAAAATAAAAGAAAAGTATCCCGGAAAACAGGTAACCTTAGCCTAAGTTTTACAAGTGTAGCCTGTGAAGATTTAAAGTAACCAAAAGAACCATAATTAAACCAATAAGGTGGCGTGGAAAGTATTAAAAAAAAAAAGAAAAAGGCGTTAATGAGAAAATTTTAATGTTGAAAGCAATACATTAATACTTGCCAAGAATAGAAAAAGTTAATTAAAATATCCGGCAAACCGTTGTAAAACAAAAAGAATAAATTTTTAACCTTTAAGAAAATAAACCCAGAAACTGAAAAGGAAATTGTTTAAAAAAAAAATATATAGAAGGAGGAAATCAAATATTGTAAAATTAAGTATATTTAGTGCATGTTATTTAAGTTTAGTTATAAGTAGTGCGGTACCAACCGAAGTGCTATATATATAAAAGAAGAAAAAAACTATATCCGGTGAATGTCCATATATATGAAAAACCATTATATATAGATCACACATAGTCAATTTTTATTGGTATATAAATATATAAATAAAAAAAAAAAAAAAACGACAAAAGTATAGAAGCTTATCTGCGAAACAACCAGCTTTAGGGAGCTCCTTCAAGGTAGGGTTTTCGTTAGAGTAAGTGTAGACCTTTGCAGACCGAATGTGATATCTATATAGGAAATAAAAAAAAAATATATATATTAACCGGTAGCTAAAAAAAAAAAAAAAAAGGAGATAGATAAAGAATTTTAAACCGAAGAGTAATATTTATATGAGTGGCACTTGAGTTGAAAAGTACTATAGGTTAGTTTAGATATTATTTCTATAGGTCTTGTATGTTAAAAAAATAAAAAATGTATTTTTCTTTTTTGATTTGTTCATTATATAACCGTCAGATTTTTGCTAGTGTTGTTTAATATTATTGAATTTATAAATCACATATTTTATTGTCAAGCATATACAGTAAACTTAAATTAAAAAGAGAGAAGTTTAATAATTTGATAAAAATTTTATTGTTAAATAAAAATAAAGATTATGTATTGAAATAAGTGTAAATATAAAGAAAATGTCTGAGTAAATTTATTTAGGAGGGGGATATTGATATAAGGTGAAAGTGGTGAGGGGTGGTTTTAGGGATCTTCATTGATGAGAGAAGGAGAGACGGAGATCACGGTTGGGATGGGCAACTGGGGTGTAAGACCTGCCTCCTACGCTGGATGTGGTGGTGAGTTCGTTAATAAATTTTGTTTAGTGATATTTGTATAATTTGTCAGGTCCCTGAGGCCAAGGTGATGGGATGGATTCACACCCGTCTGATGAAACCGCATATGAGCTAGTCGGCCCGATTCATCTTGGTGCTCTTTGGGGCTCGTAACAAATATGGCGCCCAAACTGAAAGAACGTAAATACGTGTTAGTGATTAAATTGTGTATGAAGATCGATGCACATAACAATAGCCCAATAGAAGAAAAAAATAATAGACCTACATGTTTCTTTCCATATTTTCGTATTCCAAGCCATAAAATTGGTAACCGTATCAGTTACTAGACTGAAAGCCGTTGTATCAAAAATTAAGGTGAAGAGTTCGAAGATTGGATGGGAAAAATGAATAATGCCTGAGTGGATAGGAAAAGTTCTTAGGAGTCCATAGACGTAGACCCTAATTGTACGTCCTACACCTCGTTTTTTTTTTTTTGTATAGTTTCAGTTTGATATTTTTTTTGTGGAGCAGTTAGAATTGAAATCGATATCCGCTCAAGATTGGTGTTTGAGGCCTGAAGTATCAGGATCAATGGCTAACTGGCCTTTGATATGTTCATTTAGAAAGATTAAACGACATATCAGAGCACAAAAGGATTGTTTTTATTTTTTAAAATTTTGTGATAGAATGTAGTATGACCACATCCGGAAAGTAGCTCTAGTTCAAAAGAGAGTTAATAATGATAAACCACCAATACCATCACTAATATCAATAACCCCCTTAGATGTATTAAGAAAGGTTATTATTGAGAAAGAGCATATTTAATAGAAAAGTTTTGGGAATTTAAAATTAGTTATTTGTTTTTTTTATAAATTTTTTTTTTAGCATTTATATTTCTAAATATTATTATTTATGTTTTAGAATAGGTATATATAACTTGTGTATTTTTTTTATTATATCCTTTATTTGGAAAATAATTTTTCTTTGTATTATTTTTATTTTTATTATTTTTAATTTTATTTTTTTTATTACTTTATCATTTATATATTTTTTTTTACATGTTTTTGTTTTACGCATTAAAATTTAGTTTATACTAAGTTTTAGTATCGGTAATTTCGGCGAGTCTTCTTGAAAAAAAAAATAAAAAACGTTCTGGACCTTAATATATTGTTTTGTTGTAGGATACCCGTGGGTAGTTAATACGTTCGGAATTCAAGTCTAAATTTAGTAAATAGGGAATGAATGTAGAAACAAGGTCACAGGCCAAAAATAGGAAACGTAGAGCAAATTCAGATTCAAGCATTCCGATAACTCATTCACAACCTAAACAGAGGAAAATAAGGTATCATAGAACAAGAATGAATTCGGACAATAGTAACGGACATAGCAATAGTAACGGACATAGCAATAGTAACGGGTATTTTACCGATTTATCGACATCCATAAGGTCAGGGAACAGGAGAAACCCTAACAACCCACCTCTAGACATAGGGTTCCGTGAAGTAGTGGCGGGTAACAATGTCCAAGAGGAAAATATTGCACCGGAGGTAAGAAACCTGGTCGTGGACGAAGCCGCCTTAATAGTTCAAAGATCTCTTGAAGAGCAAGTTAAAAAAATGATACAAGATGAATTATTAGAAGTCAGAAAGTCAATAGTAGAACTGGCAAAGGCTGTTAAAGATTTAGCTGGATCAAACGTACAAACCAACCGGCAGACAGATGCTAATCAGACCCAGGGAAACATTGTATCAAATAATGCGGAAAACATACTTCCAAACGGTAATTTAAACGTGTCAGGTCTGAATTTTGCTACCAACGATTTTAATAGCCAAAATCCGAGCACCAGTGGTACAGCATCTGCTAACAATTTACCGAAAAATCAAACAGTACCTGGCGAAAGCTATGTAATCCGAAATACAGACCAATTGCGAATTAGAATTGATAGATGGGGTCTTAATTTCGATGGGAACTCTAGGAATATGAGTGTAGAGGATTTCATATTTCGAATTGAAAGACTGCAAGCTCAATATGCCATACCTTGGGAAGAAGTTCTCAGAGATTTTCACTTATTAGTATCTGGCCAAGCAAAAGATTGGTATTGGTTATTTTTACAGACCCATTATTTTTCGAATTGGCCCGGACTTAAAGATTCGTTACTCAGCCAATATCAAACAACCCGATCAAACTTTGAAATTATGAGAGACCTAGTCGAACGTAAACAACAGCCAAATGAGTCTATAGATAATTATTTTCATATCATGTGCAAATTACGATCCAAATTGGTCCAATCTATACCCGAATTTGACATGATAAAAATTTTAAAAAGAAATGTCAGAGAAAGTGTTAGTAGAATCGTATACCCAATTAGTGTCTCTTCTGTGGAACAACTCAGAATAGAGTGCAACGAAGTTGAGCGTAATTTCCCGAGGAGGGAAATAAGAAACAACAATATGCCACTACGTCCAACAAGAACGGTTAACGATCTCTATTATAACGAAACAGAATGTCTTGAACAACTAGAAACCACGCCGACAGTTTTTGAAGAGGTAGCTGCAATAAGACTGAATCAACAACATCAATCACAACAAAAACAACCACTGATTTGTTGGAATTGTAAGGTTCCTGGACATGGTTTTAGAGATTGTGATTCGGCGGAACGTACCTTATTTTGCTATAGATGTGGTAAGCCGAATGTTATAACGCCAAAATGTCCACACTGTCAGCAGGAAAACAGGATGAGGGGCGCGGGAACATCCGGGGACCCACGTCAATCCAAAAACCCGGCAAACTAATTTTAAAGTCCCAAGGTCCTAAGGAAAATAAACAAAAACTCATACAAAACTTTATGACAGCAAATGATAACAATTACATACCTGGGTTTAGACACTTCATGCCATTCGAGGTTAGGCAAAATAATTATGACGAGGTCAGAGCTCGCATCTTTGATCTGCCAAAGCCATTTAAAAAGGTATCCAATCGTATCCTTAAGGTCAGACAAAAATTTTTAGAGCGTCGTCGGCTAAAACGTCATTTAATAGAATCAATCCATAGAGCTAATAAAGATAGTTTAGATCCTCGGGTTTTTGCTGAAGTTTTGATTGAGGGAAATGCACTAACAGGGCTTTTAGATACCGGGGCGTCAATCAGCATATTAGGTAAGGACTTTAGGGAATTAATCCAGAATTTAGGCCTAAGAATTCTTCCAATGTTGACCAGTGTAAAAACTGCTAGTGGTCAACAGCATAGAATTTTAGGCAAAGTAAAAGTCTCCATCAAGTTCAAAGAGCAGGAACACAACATGCTTCTGTATCTTTGTCCGGATTTGGAACAGGCTCTGTATCTAGGAGTTGATTTCTGGAAGACGTTTGGGTTGGCCCCTGAAATAATTGAGGTTGAGGAGTTAAATGTCGAAAAAATTCAACAGGATTTTTGTAGTAATGAAAGGGAACATAGAATGAAACCTCATTTGCTCAATGCCGATCAACAGAAACAGTTAGAGAACGTAGTCGAACTTTTTGATACTTTTGAGGAAAAGGGTTTAGGCTGTACCCATCTGGAAAAGCACACAATCAAGTTGATAGAGGGAGCGGTTCCAGTAAAGGACAGGTATTATCCGATTTCACCGGCGGTGCAGGAAATAACCTATAATGAGATCGATAATATGTTAAAACTGAACGTGATAGAAGAAAGTGAAAGTCCGTGGAGTAATAGGACCACAGTAGTTCGGAAACCAGGAAAAAACCGATTTTGTTTAGATGCAAGAAAATTAAATAAACTGACAGTCAAGGATGCGTACCCATTGCAAAATATTGATGGCATATTAAGTAGAATAGATGAAACATACTTCATTAGCAGTGTCGATTTGAAATATGCTTTTTGGCAAATCGAACTAGATGAAGAAAGTAAGCCATATACTGCGTTCACGGTTGCGGGAAGGCCATTATACCAATTTCGCGTGATGCCATTCGGTCTGTGCAACGCAGCGCAAAGATTATGCCGGTTAATGGATAGCATAATACCTCAAAAATTAAAAGACAATGTGTTTATATATTTAGACGACCTTTTAGTTATTTCAAGCACATTCGAAGAACACCTAAGATTGTTAACAGAGGTAGCTAACTGTCTGAAAAGAGCAAATCTTACTATTGGCTTGGGGAAGTCACAGTTTTGTTATCAGGAGCTCAAATATCTGGGTTTTATCATCGGTGGTGGAGCATTGAAGACAGACCCCGAAAAAGTCAAGGCTATTAAGAGCATCAAATTGCCTAAAACGACAAGGGAAGTCAGAAGTTTTCTCGGGACAGCTGGCTGGTACCGGCGCTTCATCAAAGATTTTGCAACAATATCAGCACCACTTACTGATACGTTAAAAAAATCGAAAAAGTTTCATATGACTCCGACGGCAAGTCAAGCGTTTGAAGAACTTAAAAAAGCATTAACATCAGCACCGGTATTAAAACACGCCGATTTCACAAAAAGATTTTTTATACAATGCGACGCATCAGATTATGGTATTGGGGCTGTTTTGTACCAGTTAAATAATGCAAAGGAGGAACACCCAATCGCTTTTTATTCACAAAAGCTGAATTCATGTCAAAAGAACTATAGCGTGACAGAAAAAGAATGTTTAGCAGCAGTAATGGCTATAAAAAAATTCAGACCATACGTCGAGATGATGCCATTTACCGTCGTGACTGATCACGCGAGCCTCAAATGGCTAATGAGTCTGAAAGATCTCAGCGGGAGATTAGCTCGATGGTCTTTACACCTACAAGCATATGATTTTGAGATCGAGCACAGAAAAGGGTCAGACAATATAGTCGCGGATATGCTATCAAGAGCACCTCACGATTTGGAAGTAAATGCTATGGAGAAGGAGGAAATGTTGGATTTTGACCCTGAAGAATTTAAAAGCGATGAATACCTGGATTTAGTGAAAAAAGTGAGTGAGAATGCTGAAAGTTTACCAGATGTTAGAGTCGAAGACGGTTTGGTTTTCAAGAAAAATGCCTTTGATCAATCTGAAGGAGAACAATTTAAGTGGAAATTGTGGGTACCGGTGAATGTAACGGCAAAAATAATAGAAAAATCCCATTCACCTAATATTTCAGCACATGGTGGCATTGCAAAAACGTTAGAAAGAGTGAAAAGATTCTTTTATTGGCCAAAAATGACTGTGCAAATTAGAGAATACGTTAAGGCATGTCAAGTTTGTAAAGAGACAAAACCGGCTAATCAGAATCTTATGCCGGGAATCGGTCAAGAAGTAATAACAGAACGACCGTTTCAGAAATTGTATATTGACTTCCTTGGCAAATATCCGAGATCTAAAAGCGGAAATTGCTACATATTTATAGTGGTAGACCATTTCACTAAATTTACTTTTTTAAAGGCAATGCGAGAAGCTACGACAAACAATGTAGTACAATTCTTGACGCAAGAGATTTTCCACAAATTTGGCGTCCCTGAAATTATCCACAGTGATAATGGTTCCCAGTTTGTAGCAAAGGGTTTCCAAAGTATGATAAACACGTACAAGATAAAACATTTAAGAACGGCTGTTTATGCTCCTCAGTCAAATGCTTCTGAGAGAGTAAATCAATCGGTGTTGGCAGCTATAAGAGCATATTTAGAAGAAGACCACCGCGATTGGGATCTTTATCTGTCCGAGATAGAGTGTGCTTTGAGGAACTCGGTCCACTCAGCGACGGGAGTAACTCCATTTTTCGCATTATTTGGAATCCATATGTTTACCAGTGGGACTGATTATAAACTCGCTAGGAAGCTATTATCACTATCTGACCATGAAATTGTCAATTTAAAAAACAACGAAAAACTTGAAATAATTAGGGAAAAGATTAGAAAGAACATGCACGACGCCTACGAAAGGTCCGCGGAACGATATAATAAACGGGCGAGGGTAGCTAAACTTATTCCAGGGCAGGAAGTTTACCGCAGAAATACGGTGTTGAGTGATTTCGGGAAGAACCGGAATGCAAAATTTTGTAGAAAATTTCTGAAATGCCGAATACTCAGACCGGTGGGAAATAATATGTTCGAATTAGAGGATATGAACGGAAAACCCATAGGTATATTTCATGCCAAAGATATAAAAACGTGAAAAAGTGCAAAATTTGTGCGTAAGTAGTTATAAGTATATGGGTCATAAAGATCGGCGTTGACTTTGGATGATTTGGGTTTTGCCAGGGCAGCAGTCAGAATCATTACAATTAATAATTCAATGAATTGTTCAAATTAGGCCAACGTTTCTAAGCAGGTTACATGTGTAACCGTCATTGTGCCATTGGTGCGATTCCGTTAGCGTTCTGGGGAACTATGCCATTAAGAACTGGGAGTCGTTAGTCACCTGGTACAAGGACATTTATCTGAGTCCGGAATTACGGCGAAATGAACAAAACAACCGAATTAAGAGGCAAAAATTTCAGTACAGAAAATGTGTTCTCATTGTAATGACCAGACTGTGACTGACGAATGATTTTCGTGCGATATATTACAAACGCGGGGACCGAAAAGTTCTCGGTTTTGTTTTGGGGCAAATTCAGAAGGGTTCAACCCGTAGATATGGGGGGGTTTCGGACAAAGGTTAAGATGACAAAGTAGGTAAAAATATAGTCGCTGAAATACAAGGCAAAGAAAACTTACGTGAACTCGGAAAGGGAAAGTATGAAAGCTCTTATCGAAGATTGGTCGTCGGAAGGATCTGAAAGAGGAGAATAGAATAAATCAGGTTAACCTATGAATATGAGGAAAATACTTACCAGTAATGCCCGGCTTGAGACATCTCAGGGTGTGGGAGTTCCCCACGTGGATAATTTTTACCCTGTAATGGTCGCGCGAAACGCCGATGAAATGCATCTTGCGTAGAGTTCAAAGTCCGGTCGCAGTCGAGAAAGGCCAAGAAAGAGAGAAAAAATTAACAAGTGCAATAATACGATTGAGATCTGTGATAAAAACCAAATGACGTGCAATATTAGGATATAAGAGGCAATTTAGAATTAGATTATTAGTTTTAAGTTGTACTTGTCCTAATATATGGCGATTTAGTTTTTGTTATAGATATAAGCGTAATTATACACTTTGATTATACACTGTTATACAATTTTCGTAATTATACATACCTCTAGAGGAGTCCGTAGTTCGTCCCCAATGTCGTCTTAAATGTAAATAGTTTCAAGTTAAACTTTCCAACGTACCTGAAAGAGGGGCGAAAAGAGAACGAAAAGTAAAAGTCGTAAAAGGGTAATTTCATTAATACTTCCCTGATAGTGACAGTAGACGAGTGAAGATTAATTTTTTTTTTCTGTTTTTTTTTTTGCCTGTCTACAATTTATCAGCGTGATTTGTAACGCCTTTAGAGCCTGGCTCTACAAGACTCAGGGTGTGGAAGTTCACTACGTTAAGAACAGCGATCAATTTCCCTACGGCAAGAATAATTATGAAGTGGTCCACGTTTGGGGTAATGTTGAAACGACCCACGTTAGTCTGCCTGATCAAACGACCGCGGAAACGTATTGGCACATAAACCACGCACACCAGCTTTTGGCGTCCTGAGGTTGCCAAAATTGGAGTTTTGTTGCGGTGGGTCTGGGTGATGGTGTCGGTCGCCCTGCAAGAAAAAAAATTAACTTTAGTATTGCGTAAATCTAAATCAGAGGAAAGGAAACTTTCCGGGGTTTTTTTTTATATGTAGCCTCCGGGTCTTTATGTTTAAGAGGAACTAATACCTCGATAGCGTAAACGTTTTTAATTTCCACATTTTATATAGTACACCGGCAGTCTTTTGAAGAGATATCTGCTATAAATATAAATATGAGAATATTATATTGTACGCAGAAATGTACAATTGGAAAATAAGAGTTTTGTTGCTTACCTTTTAGTTTGATCGCCGCCGCGTGGAGCAATGTGTCGGTTCCTTTATTTATTTTGTAACTATTGTTTTTTTTTTGTTTGGCATATGTTTTTTTTTGGTTAATCCGTTTATGTTGTTTTAAGAACATTTTTTTTTTGTTCACTGATATTTTTGTTTTAGCTTGGTAAGTTTCTTTTGTTTGTTTTCACGTTTCACTGAATTTTCGTGGGTTGATACAAAAGCCACAGATAAACTTTAACACACAGGTGTCACATCGGCTTGTGGATTCTGTGTAAATGGCGTTGCCAGACGGTGTAGTACACTAAAAGAAAACGAAAAGACGGTTATGAATGAAATTACGATTTGTTTTGATTTTTGCGTTCTATATTGAAAATAGATATTATGGTTAGTGTCTGTGACCGGAAAAAAGGAAAAAGGAGGGAAAGTATAGAACAATCTAGATTATTCGAAAAGGAAAAAGGATAACCGTAGAAATTAGACAGAGTAAGAGAAAGTTGTCAAACGAGTTTAGAGAAAATATTGGAAAGTCAAACTAGTTTGTGGGGTAAAGCTAAACTTAGCCATCTTTTGAAAGGCATTGCTAATTAAGGCGCCGATCAGCAAAGTATTAAAAAGAACTAAGGCGGAACTACAGAAAATTTGTGTTTAAAATAAAATAAAAAAATTGAAGTCCTGTGCGGGGTGAAAAATAAAAAAAGAATATATATAGAAATACCAATTAAAGTGAAAACAATACGTAATAAAACAAGAGAAAAAAAAAACGTACCAAAGTGAGTAATATTTAAAATAAGGTGAAATTTAAAGGATGGTTAAAATAAAGTCTCCTTGAAGGTCGTTGCAGGAGTGAGGAAAGGCTACCGGCGACAGCAAAGGCTATTATAGGTTCCCTGTATAAATATAGTGAGAGGAAATAAAAGAAAACGTAAGTTTGAATCTGTGGGGTATTATGTATTAAGGATAGTGTTGAACATTTACATTATTTAATAGTGGGGTATTGGCTTCCAACTGGAACAGGACCAGATGGTTGAGAGGGAAAGTGGAGACCGGTATCCCAGCAAGATATCCTATAACGGCCCAAAATAAATTAAAATAAAAGAAAAGTATCCCGGAAAACAGGTAACCTTAGCCTAAGTTTTACAAGTGTAGCCTGTGAAGATTTAAAGTAACCAAAAGAACCATAATTAAACCAATAAGGTGGCGTGGAAAGTATTAAAAAAAAAAAGAAAAAGGCGTTAATGAGAAAATTTTAATGTTGAAAGCAATACATTAATACTTGCCAAGAATAGAAAAAGTTAATTAAAATATCCGGCAAACCGTTGTAAAACAAAAAGAATAAATTTTTAACCTTTAAGAAAATAAACCCAGAAACTGAAAAGGAAATTGTTTAAAAAAAAAATATATAGAAGGAGGAAATCAAATATTGTAAAATTAAGTATATTTAGTGCATGTTATTTAAGTTTAGTTATAAGTAGTGCGGTACCAACCGAAGTGCTATATATATAAAAGAAGAAAAAAACTATATCCGGTGAATGTCCATATATATGAAAAACCATTATATATAGATCACACATAGTCAATTTTTATTGGTATATAAATATATAAATAAAAAAAAAAAAAAAACGACAAAAGTATAGAAGCTTATCTGCGAAACAACCAGCTTTAGGGAGCTCCTTCAAGGTAGGGTTTTCGTTAGAGTAAGTGTAGACCTTTGCAGACCGAATGTGATATCTATATAGGAAATAAAAAAAAAATATATATATTAACCGGTAGCTAAAAAAAAAAAAAAAAAAGGAGATAGATAAAGAATTTTAAACCGAAGAGTAATATTTATATGAGTGGCACTTGAGTTGAAAAGTACTATAGGTTAGTTTAGATATTATTTCTATAGGTCTTGTATGTTAAAAAAATAAAAAATGTATTTTTCTTTTTTGATTTGTTCATTATATAACCGTCAGATTTTTGCTAGTGTTGTTTAATATTATTGAATTTATAAATCACATATTTTATTGTCAAGCATATACAGTAAACTTAAATTAAAAAGAGAGAAGTTTAATAATTTGATAAAAATTTTATTGTTAAATAAAAATAAAGATTATGTATTGAAATAAGTGTAAATATAAAGAAAATGTCTGAGTAAATTTATTTAGGAGGGGGATATTGATATAAGGTGAAAGTGGTGAGGGGTGGTTTTAGGGATCTTCATTGATGAGAGAAGGAGAGACGGAGATCACGGTTGGGATGGGCAACTGGGGTGTAAGACCTGCCTCCTACGCTGGATGTGGTGGTGAGTTCGTTAATAAATTTTGTTTAGTGATATTTGTATAATTTGTCAGGTCCCTGAGGCCAAGGTGATGGGATGGATTCACACCCGTCTGATGAAACCGCATATGAGCTAGTCGGCCCGATTCATCTTGGTGCTCTTTGGGGCTCGTAACAGAGTTTGTGCTGATGTTTGCAACTACCAAAAATAGTTGACCAAGACCCATCATTTAATAGAGCGATCAATTCAGAACCGCTCTCTGAAAATCACCTTGTAAGTCGATTAACCGTTGTGTCAGCAGCTGTTGGGTTTTATCCACATCGACAGTAGATGTACCCGGGTACTTCATACGTTTTGTATGGCAGATAGTTGCTTTTGATATACAAATATTAACTACTACCTGGATTCTTGTAATTTTCTGTTTTTTTTTTTTTTTTATTTCTTGGAAATATTGTCTAGTTAACAAAACTTTTATCATAATTTGGGAAAAAAAAAATTTGGTACCTAAATAATCCATTTTTACCAAAAATGGGAATTGCCAAAATCCATAAAAATTTAACAATTTCCAAATTCTTTTTTAATCCTTGTAATTTGATCCCTTTTTACAAAGAAAAATAATTAACATTGAATTTTCATTCGCAAAATTCCGTTATATTTGAACTGAAAATCAACCGCTCTTGCTCATAGTGCTATTTTTAGTACCTGCGCAGAATAATTATAACTCATAAAATATTTGTTCAATGTAAACATATTTTTTTTTGGAATGTGTAGGAAAACACGTCTACTAACAGGAACAAAAGGGTATTTGGGAATATCTTGCCTACCTACCCTTGCACAACCAGTTTTGCAGGCAGAAACATGATTTTTTGCGCAGGTTTCGTTTTGAGTAGGTTTGTATGCATAAGTCAGTTTATGTGCGATTTTTGAAGTGTAAAGACCTAAAAATTTATTTTGTGCGGCAAATATATAAAAAGTGAAAATAAAATGGCAGATGGTGAGTGGCTAGCTCCGCGTCGATTGAATGCACTACCGTATGAGGAGCAGCGTGACTATATACGCACACTTGTTGAGGCTTCTGACTCCGAAGAGAGTGACCACGAACAAGCGGTAGATCAAGAAGACTTAGAAGGAAATATTGATGACATTGGTGGTGAATCATCTGACGCTGAACAAGTCCAGGAAATTCAGTATCACCTAGAGGACGAGAGGGATTCAGACGAGGAGTATGAAGAACCGCCACTTGAAACTGGTGATTATTATACGGCAAGAGATGGCAATGTATGGTCGTCAATACCACCAATACCTGGACGAATACGTGCGCACAACGTTCTAAGAAGTCGCAATCCTGGACCAGTGCCATCGACAAATGGCTTGACAATGGCAGAAACCTTCAATCTTATGATGTCAAATGAAATATGTGATGTTATTATTCGAGAATCAAATAGAAAGGCAAGGCAAACTTTTGATGCGTACAATCAGCAGCATCCAGATGCGGAACCACGAATATGGGTGCCTATAACTGAAGTAGAATTTCGTGCATATTTGGGTGTGCTTTTGATGGCTGGCGTATGTCATTCCGGTTATGTTCATACCACTGACCTGTGGAAAACAACTTCACATCCATTATTTCGTGCATCAATGAGCTTACGCAGATTTTGGGCAATCAGCCGCTTCATACGCTTTGATAACGGAAACACTCGGAATGCACGCAAACAAAATGATAAGGCAGCTGCAATTACAGACGTATTCCTGATGCTAAATGCCACTCTGCGCAAGTATTATATATGTGGCACAAACGTTACCGTAGATGAGCAATTATACCCATATCGTGGTGGAACTGGCTTCACACAGTACATTCCATCCAAACCATCCAAATATGGGATAAAAGTGTGGTGGGTCTGCGACGCCATTTCATCATATCCCGTGCAGGTAAATCAGTGTTCATACATTCATTTTATTATATCAACTTGTTGCAAATAAACTAAATGACTAATTCAAATTTCATTTTTCAATTTTTATTTTTTCAATACAGGGTCAAATTTATACTGGAATGGCAGCGTCCGGCGAACGTGAAAGAAACGTTGGTGAGCGTGTTGTGAAGGACTTAGTTGTCAACAATTTTGGTGGAAGTGGGCGAACAGTGGTATGCGACAATTTCTTTACAACATATAACTTAGCAAAAACTTTGATGGTGGACAACAGTTTGGCTTTGTTGGGCACTTGCAACAAAAGGCGTATGTTCGTGCCAGCATCATTTGCCAATCCTAAAGGACGTGAAGCAGAGTCTACGCTATTTGGATTCTGTAACAACATGACGATGTGCTCATACGTCCCAAAAAAAAATAAGGCTGTTGTGATGCTGTCTACTTGCCACGACACTACAGAAACTGCAGGTCCAAAACGGAAACCATTGCTCATACTTGATTATAACAAACATAAAGGCGGCGTGGATAATATGGATAAGTGCTTGACTGAATATTCAACCAAACGGCGCACAAATAGATGGCCTTTAGCATTTTTTTATAATATGCTTGACGTAGCTGCGTATGCTGCGTATGTTATATATATGGAAAACAACCCCCATCTAAAACCATCTACCAACCGCCGTAGGATATTTCTGCAGCAGCTCAGCGATCAGTTATGCAGACCACAAATCGATATAAGAGCGGACAATAGCCATATTACGCGCATATTTTCTACTAGACACGCTATGGAAGCATTATATGGTATGCCCTTGAAGATGAATGTTGGTGCACAAGAGGAAGAGGAACGTGACAGTTCTGGCCGCATAAAAAGAAAAGGAAACTGCTATATTTGCATTGCAAAACGCCAAACGAGAAAAGTATGTGCAATTTGTAATAAGCCTGTGTGCGCAGAGCACTCGAAGGATCATCCACAATGCCTCAGATGCTGCTAAAATTCATAAAATATATTTTTTACTTTCATTATAATGATTTTCTATAAATAAATAAACAAATTTCCATAAAATAAACTAAATATTTCCATTTATTTCTATATATTTGTATGAATTTTCATAGAAGTACCTGGGTACATCAGCTGTTGACGCTAGGTCATTTTCTAGTAACTGGGTTATATTTTCCAAACGGTTGGTCCAATTGACCTGAAATTTCACACCAATATCAATTACATATTTCCAAGCTATGATACGAAGTTTCATCAAGATTGGACCAGCCGCTTGGAAGATATAGCAATATAAAGTGAACTTTGCCATTTATTTCTATATATTTGTATGAATTTTCATACAAGTACCCGGGTACACCAGCAGTCGACGCCATTCCACTAACTTGAATTTGGGCTGTATCGACTGAACTGCTGCTCCAATCTTGATGAAACTTTTCCACATGATGCAAAAGTGTATGGTTGAGGATATCATGAAATTTCAGGTCAATCGGACTAACCGTTTGGAAGATACAGGAAAATTAAAGTTGCAAATGTACCCGTGGGCTCTACGATCGACACAACGGTTAAGCGATGTCAGTCCGTCCGTCCGTCTGTCCGTCCATTTATGTTTCCATATAAACTTTGTAATCACACTAAAGTCAAAAATCGGTGAAAATCAGTGTATGGTTAGAAAAAGTATCCATAATACAAATGACTCCTATCAGATCGACTTAAATTGCCATGATATTCAAATTATCATATAGATCTCGGTCAATTTGGGTTTGTAGATGTTTATTATACCCATTAATCGGTAGTGCAAAAATAAACCCTACAAGACAATTCTTGGCCTTAGCCCCTTCATAAAGCTGATTCCCGATCTTCACTTAAATCTATCAAAAAACAGAAATGACACAGATTTTTCTCAAATTTAGTTTTTATATAACTTTACAAATTAGTTAAACCGAAGGGATAGGGTCTCTAAATGCTGGTATAGGTTATCGTATAGTCGATTTAGACCGACTATAATTTTCTTACTTGTTTATTGTCTGTTTGTCTTTGCATTCGTAAATATAACATATAGTTTCTCATATGCTATTGACATGTGTAACAAATATTGTGTTATATTTTAGTAGTTGTCGAAAGTTTAACTGATGTTTTTTTAGTGAATAAAAATTTCATCCAAAACATAAAAGTTTCCTAAAAAAGTACCATACGTTTGATGAATACTTGGTCGAGACTTATAAGCACTTTTTTTAGTCATACCCTATAACACTATGTGGTCAATTTATAATTAGTTTGTGCTAATATTTGTCACAAGCAAAAATATTTTACCTGACCCACCGATCTACACAAAATCATTTTGTGAGTCGACAAATAGTATTTTGCCTTCTCCACCTTCATACAATACATAATTAGTTACATAATGATTTTTTCCTTAAAAATTGGTTTGGTTTATGGACTTATTACACTGTACACAGCCATTCTGGTAGGGTAAAGTACTAGGCCAGTAGAGTAAAACATGCAAAGGGTTTATCATTCTCAGGCATTTTATGACCTTTTCTTTTTTTTTTTTTTTTTATCTTGTAATTTTTTTGCTCAGTTTTTTTTTAGCTATAACTCAAAACCCTATGGCCTGGTACTTTCACGCTGGCTAGGATTTAATCACCCACCAGTCGTTGACCGCCAAAATGTTCTACCGTGTTATTAGCATCATACACTCCGTTTCACTTGAATATCACACTTAGCAATGTGCATTTAATTTCACGTTAGCATTTAAACAGATGAAAATAAAGAACAATTCTTGGCTTGAATTTATAGTTAAAGTATTTAGTTAATATTAGCAATAAACAAAACCAAAATTTATTGAGTATTGTTCAAGTTACAGGGCTTAAAAAGTAAATAAACTAAAAATAGCGCGTACATTTTGTTTCATTTGAATAGCACACTTTGTTTTAAACTATATTAAATATTATTTAATTAATTTTAAACAACTTGTATTCTGTTAATTATATAAACTATAATTTATAAATCTTATTTAATAATGCGCAGAACCTCCTTTGTTTAGAATAACTTCATAAATCCTATTTGATTAGGAATAATAAAGCTTTTTAATATAGTCAAAGGAAATTGAAGCCCATTCTTCCCGTATAGCCTGAATTATCTCCCCTTTGGTATAAAACTGTCTCCCTGACTCATAAACTTTTCTGGCCCACCACCCCCAAACATTTTCGATAATGTTAAGGTCCGGCAAGTATGGAGGCCAGTTTAAGTGATTGATATTTTTGACTCCATCCATGATTAGACACGGGGCATTGTCCTGTTGGAAAGTTCATGATAAAATCCCAAAAAGGCTTTCTAGTGGGGGAAAAGCCCTTTCCAAAACTCATTTGTACGATTGCGCATTCATCTTGGGAGTCAAAAATTGAAGCTCGTATGTATATAGGATATGGCTGCCAAGACCTTAACCCCGCCGATTCTGCTTTGTAGACGCTCCAATTGATGGGTCTCCTTTATTAAATCATGGAAGTAATAGTTATACCCGTCAGGGCCCTCGCAATTAAATTTTTTTCCATCAGAGAATACAACGCGCTACCACTCTGTCTTCCATGATATGTAGTTTCCACAGAAACTAAGCCTAACTTATTTTCGTAGAAAGGTTAGTGGTGGTTTTTCTTTAATTTTTTTTGTTTTTATTATTTATTTATATTAATTACAATGCAAAGTAAATTTGTATTCTAATTAGGGTCCAGGGATAAGCCGGGTGACAAAGACCATTTGGCTGATTTTTGCAGTGACAGACCAAAGCCTCTGGTGGGAATCGAACCCACGACCCCCGCATGATAGGCGAGCACGCTACCTACTCACCTACCGGGGCGCTTTCTTCAAACTTAGTTGCTTCAGATGTTTAGCTTTAAAAATCACCCGCCACACAGTAGTTTTACATGACTTAAATCCAGCTTTTGCTCTTATTTTGTCAACAGGGTCATGCGAATTGGAAGCGTCGCGCAGTATAGATCTACATTGGAAACTACACTATTTACACGACCTTTCATATTTTTCCATAATTTGAGCTGTTCTGATAATATTATACACGACTTCTTCCAATTTTTTTTGCTATTTCAGACACAGAGAGGTCACATTCCTGAGAAGTTTTTATTTTAACTTGTTCCTCGCTCGTTTAGGCTGTACCTCAACCCATTATTATTGAATATTATTAACAGATATTTTAAATATTCAAAATAATGCTTTACTTTATCTTGCCGATGATCTGCACAACGTAAATCAAACATCAGCACAAATATGTGATATTCAAGGAAAACAAAATTTCATTAGAATTTGAAACAAACGAAAATGAAATGAACTGAAAAATGTAACGTTAATTTCTCAGAACTTCAATTTTGTTGCAGACATTGTGGATAGGACAACAACAAGTACAGTTCAGTCAACGAATATTGGTAGATAATCAAATAGAAACAAAAAATTGATGTGTGCTATTCAAGTGAAACGGAGTGTATTTTCACTATCGTTAGAGGTAAACTATTCACCATATCTTCCGATTTGTTTTTGTGTTACTTTTAAAAATATGCTGAAATTATAGACCAACAAAGCCAACTATACGATACCCTATACCATGAGCTCCGATAAAGGGTGTTAGTCAGAACTAACTAGGTTGGGCCATTAATGAATATACAAAAGTAAACATAAGCCAATTTTAAGTAGGACTTGTAGATATATCTTTAGAGAAAATATTTGAAAGTTTTTTTTATCAGATTTGATTATCACAAAGGAACTTAGTCCGAAACTGGTCTGATATTTCGTGAGGTCACTCATCTATAATAAATACTTACGCAGAACAAAATTTTGAAAACTACATTTTAGTTGAAACTCTTCAGATACACACAGAAAAATGATTGGTTGGAATTCGGTTAAGACTAAAAAAATTTATTAAAGTAATAACAATTTTTATTATAATTCTTAAATATTTAATAATACAATATATTTACTTTAATAACTACTGTATAAACATAATTCTTCTGAAATAAAAGTATCTGCAACAACAAAAATAGTTCCATTTACTAATAAAATTCTTTATAAAAAATATTCAACTAATTTAATTGAGGCAACCTTATAAATCCAAGAATTACATACTTCAATCCCAAATATTGGCAACTGCAATCTCTTATTCGGTTATAACAAAATATTTTAAACCAAAAATGTTTTAACAGATATTGTAACAAATTATTGGTTACATTCCTACAAATTAAATTTGTATTAAGAATTATTTTTCGGTTATAACAAAAGAAACCAAAACTATTAAACTATTTTGGTATTTCTAACCAACAGAAATTTGCATGAATCAAATTCTGTTGTAAATACCGAATAAATATAAAAATATGTTTAGTCATACTGAATTTTCGAATTAAATTGTCATTTTTTAAAACAAAATATAAAAAACAACTTTTGAATATTATATGAACATTTAAATTTTCAAATCAATATCACAACGTTTACAAAAACTTCAATGTAATTTATGTATACAAAAAAAAAAAAATGGATCATAGAAGTATGTACATTAAATACGAAACTTGAAAGTGTATTTAAGCACGTCTGGGAAGAAGCTTTTGTGTGACATTTATGCTTATGGTTAAGAAAAACAATCTGCCATTCAACTGCGCACTACCAATAGTCGTGTCAAAGATAAAGAGATATGGGCTGAACTCTGTGGAATATCTGTAAAAGTTATTTATTATCATATTACAATAAATCAATACGTCCAGGATTTGATTTCAGCAACAACTCCTGACTTGTCAACGCAAATATGATAGTTCGTTTCCACGCCTGTTTTGACGGAAAAAATATTTCTAAGGACGTACGTAACCAGGAAGCTGATCGTCACGATGTGGTCATCTTATCAGACCTTATTTAGAAATGACTAACCGCATGTCTATACACACGAACAATATGAAATGTTTCGTGTTGGATGAAGTCGATCAAATGTTTTGTGATTTCACCAAAGACCAAAAATATATCGCGATGTTTTGGAACACAATGTGTTTCATCCAATCAATTCTTTTCTGTAACAGAATGTCGATCAATTGACTTAAGAGCAAGTTACATATACATATGTGATCATAATTTGTGTTTGTTGCATTTATTTGACTCTGTGGTCAAGTTGAGTTTCTTAAAAAAAATTTTTTTTCCAATTAATACCAATTAGGAACATATCAAAATACCAACTTATTATTAAAGGAAGTTTTGCGGACAATATGCCGATATGTTATGATTTTTAATAAGTGGAACAGAAAAATGTTTTTCTCAAAATTGTAAAATTTATAAAGTATGACTACCTAAAGATTAATGATTACTATTTTATTGCAAGCAATTGTCTTATATCGCTTAAATAAAAATAAATTATTAATACAAATTATAAATAAAAGTTATTATTAAAAAAGTGTTTTAAATATTTTATATCACCAAAAACATAGATAAATGGTAAATAAAATTAATAAATCCAACTATATACCACAGTCCTAACAATCGAATTTATATTTATATACAATTGCCCTTACCATTCTACGTTTATATCGATTATATAATTCAGTTATAAAAGAATATTGTGATAGTACATGGGACTACAAAATTCGGTTGGCAACAAATTTGGTTGCGACAACGAATCCGTTTTCTGTGTGTAGATATAAGTGAATTTGGAGAGAATGAGATCTATGGCCTGAGAAAATATTGGTCCTGTAATCTTTATTTTTGTGATGATTTATTCATCTAATAAATACACACAAACCAAATTTGAGCCTGATATATATAATAATCTTATGGAAACTTAAATCTATATCATAGGAATCATTTGTATAGGCTTAGCTCTGAACACTATTTTCACTAAATAATTAGCAATCGTCCTTGGTTTGATATATAAAAGCTTATATTATTATTTTGATATTTTTGCATCGGCCAAACTTATATTGATAAATCAAGCCCGAAAGTGATTCTGAGCCGATCGGTATAACCTACAATCATTCGAGAACTTTTCTTTTGCCAAAGTTAGCACAGCGAATATACATGACATGAAGTTTGTGGAGGATTACTAGCTGCAGGACAAAATATCAGTCTTTCAAAATATTTGAATTACAAAAGGAGTTATTTCAGTTTTTTTATAAATTATGAAATTTGACTAAAGTTAATCTTTAATTAAATATATCGAAATTTTTAACAGTTTTTGTAAATAATTCGTTGAATTTTCTGAAAATAATTAGTTTCTTATTGTTCTGTTTGAGATCATGTATGTATTTTTCAAATAATAGAAAATATAATAATTTGGCAATGTAACAAAAATACGGAAAACATTGGAATCAGCGCTAGATGGTGTAACCACTTTCGGACAAAATGATTTGTTCATCGGCAGCATCCTTCTGTCTATTACTTTTGTCTATGAAAATATTTAGTAAATTTAGTTTTTAATTTTTATTATATTTTAAGTATCATATATGAGTATATATATATATATATATATATATATATATATATATATATATATATATATATTATCAAAAATAAATAAGCAAATTTCGTGACGAGCCAGAACTAAATAATTCATTTCGATTAATTAATTTAATTAATTAATTTTAGTTAATTAATTATTAATTATTAATTATTTATTTAATATTATTTCCGTTTAATTAAGAAATTTGTTCGTCTCTGTAAAATGAGATTGTCGCACTCAAAATCTATTATAGAAGAATAGAAATGCAAAACAATTAGGTGAAAAATAATGTACAGTTAAACCCGAGAATTTAAACAAGAGTTTTTTGAGTCCATCCTAACTTCAAACGATATTACTTATTCAGAAATTATAGAAAATGATTATGATTAAGATACATCTTTAACACCAACAAATACTAAAAACGTACCAGCAAAAACGACAACGTTCGAACAGCTAGGTAAATGATTCAAGACAAGAATAATTTTCCCAATTTATAAAAAAGATGACAACGAACTTGTAAATATGTATCGTGGAATATTTTTTATGAATACAGTTGCAACAATTTTCATGGGCATACTAAATAAGTGACAAAGTTTTTGAATAAACAAACACAACCTCCTTACAGAGTACCAAGCAGGATTAAGAGAAAGTTTTTCAACTGTCTTCAATTTGCACATATTAGCAACAATAGCTCATCCTGAGTTTCTATGTAGACTTCAGAGCGGCGTATATAGTATCAAGTAAATCTCTTATCTATAAACTTTATAGTACTGGAATAGCAACAATTATTATAAAAATGATTGAAGCTATATATATTCATACCAAATTTAAGACCTGAAAACTGGCTCTGGAACTGGAATAAAACAGGGATGTTTACTTTCTCGAAATAGTTTCTCTATATACAATCTTATGGATTTGCACTCATTTATAGTACACATTTTCTTATTAATGTATGCGGATGGTATTGTGATCCTAGCTGATGATGTTGTAATAATGCAAAATATGAATGTGGAAGCTGAAAGTAAATTTAAGAAAATCGTAAATGATGGCATTTGAAAGTTAAGATAGAATTTCCACTTGCGGCGAAAATGAATATTTGATTGAGACCCTATAAGAGTCAATAAAAATTTCGTTTAAAAAACATTTCGATAGCAGAAACTTGTCTGAAAAAAATTGCATTAACGAAACTTGAAAAGACGATTCTGTAAATTTTGACGATCCGACAATAGCAAAATATATCTACAGCTATTTTTGTTTGCACTAACAATTAAGTGATTCACGACCTTCGGCAAATCTATTTTTCTAAATTGTAAACGAGTGGCATCTCTGTCAAAATATGCGAAAACACAAAGAATAGAAAAATATAAACGAGTGGCATCTCTGTCAAAATATGCGAAAAACACAAAGAATAGAAAAATATAAACGAGTGGCATCTCTGTCAAAATATGCGAAAAACACAAAGAATATAAAAAAAAACAAATAACTTCGTTTTTGACAGGCTGATTTTATGTTTATGTTTATTTTTTTTAGTTAATATTTTCGTTTATTTATTTAAAAATAAAATAGCGAATTGAATATGCAATTCAATTTTTTTATCTATATAAAAAGTTTCATAAAAAAGCAAAATATATTAACTATTTTATGTTTTTTATTTATGTATGACGACATTTCAACCTAAAAATTGAACTTTTTATCGATTGAATAAGCGACACAAAAATGGTTGTTGTTTAGATTACAACAATAACTGACTTTAACAATAGCGAATAACGTTTAAAATTTTTACTGAATACCAAAATCTATAATTTTGTTCTTTTCTTTTTTTAACGATTCGATTATCGTTAAAAGAAGTTATTGAATCGCGCTACAGGTCTATAAAAGGAGGCTTGGGTGTCACTTTTTTACCGATTCAAATAGAGTATGAGACGATCATAATTCGTCATAATTTGTGAAAATGTTTACAAAAAATCAAGATCAAGCAAAGTCCAAATACGATAAATAGTGATTTTAAAGATAAAAGTTAAAAAAAAATCATGTGATTCCGATCAAAAGGGAGATGTGTAAACATCTAGTAATTTAAGATTTTTTTACGGCACTTTTTTAAAATCAAACAGAAATCGTCATCTTTGTATCACTTATAGCAATCAACTGCAAGGGCTCTGCTAATATAAAAATATTTATTATTACTAGGTTAGCCCAGCACTCGAAATTCAAGTGCAAATTCTAGGAAATATTTTTTTTTTCTATTTGTTACGAGCTTACTGGTCCTTGCAAGTGATGCAAATAAAACAACTTTTATAGCATCATTTGCCCAACGTTTTGTGAAGTCCAGTTTTTCTTTTTGATTATTGTTACAATTATTTATTTATTTATTTTAGTGATTGACAAAAAAATTAAAAATTTTAATATATATTTTTTAAATTATAAAATTTATAATAATAGCAGCAAATAATTTTGACAAATGCAATAACAACAGAAAAATGTAAATTATAACTTATTTTGTATACTTATAAAACTAATTAATTAAAAAAATTATTTTTTTATAGTTCAATAAAAAGCTCTTGAAAATGTTCCCAAAAAGGAACGAAACGTTGGGCAAATGATGTTATAAAAGTTGTTTTATTTGCATCACTAGCAAGGACCAGTAAGCTCGTAACAAATATAATCATCATAATTTGGTCTCTGGTCATCAAAACATTCTTTTTTTTTCATTCAATTTTTGTTTTTTTAATCTATATATATATATAAATTTATGAATATTTAAATGAGTCTAAAGGTATGTTAATCGATTTCAGCAATTCACAATTCAACACAGAGCATCTGATACATAATTTCAATCATTCGCATTAACAGGCCGTAACGAATTATTATAAATATTTTATTTTATGTTGATAATTTAGATTTTTGTTGACCTGTTATGTTGTTGAAGGGTGAATATAATTCTTTTCCAATCTATTTCTATCAACTTTGTTGAACATCATCAGGGATTATCTGATAAATAACAATAAAAATAAAAATTAAAACACAAATAATTTTGAATTGATCATTAACAAAAAACAATAAAAGTCATTTAAAAATTATATTTACTTTAAAACAAATTTTTAATATGTTTCAGTTATAACTTTCTTTTACACAGTGTAATTTTCAACTAACTTTTGTTTTAATCGTTTGTGTTTGTCAACCGTATGTCTGTAGATCTTAGCGATGGGCAGCGAGTGCGGTTTTTTGCTCTATTGGTCTGTTAATAGCTTTGAAATCCGATCGATGTGAGGATAATCTAGTTTTTAGTTTGGTTTTTGTTGTACCAATATAAACTTTGTTGCATATTTCTTTTTCATTGCCGTCACAACTAATTTCATATATAAGATTATATTTATCATCTTTATCTACTTTTGTTTTGGTTTTGCTAAATAATTTTCCAATTGTATTGCTTGTTTTAAATGCTAACTCGTATTTATCGCGATTGTAATTGTTGGTATTCTTTATTCTCTCAGACAACCCTGGTATATATGTTGTCGATTTATATATGTTTGTTGGTTTTGGTTCTCTGACAATCATATTCTTAGATTTTACGTGTTCGATTAGATCTCGAATAGTTTTCTTGGGAAATTCGTTTCTGCGCAATGTTTCTTCGATAATAATAATGTTCTCTTTATAAAATTCTTCATCACTTATGTCCAAAGTGATAATCCCTGATGATGATCAACAAAGTTGATAGAAATATATTGGAAAAGAATATTGTCATAAATATTGTTTAAAAATTAATAAAAAATAAAAAAAACCTGTTTTTATTTATTTTTAACAAAATGTTCTTATAGCAAAGAGAATATTTAATTTTATTTGATTTAATATATTTTTAAGACAGATTAAACTCAAATCTTATCAGTCTCAGGTTCCTCTCTAATAAGATATAACTATGCCAATTTTCACACTCCTCCGTGCCCGCATATTGCTTAAGAAAGAACTAAAAATTTACCTTCAGGTATTAACATATAGATTTATTACTGGTTAATTTTTAATTTTTCATTTTTAATTTTTCGTTTTTAATTTTTTATTTTTAATTTTTTATTTTTAATTTTTTATTTTTAATTTTTTATTTTTAATATTTTATTTTTAATTTTTTATTTAAAATTTTCATCTTTAATTTTTTATTTTTCATTTTTCGTTTTTCATTTTTCAATTTTCATTTTTTATTTTTAATTTTTCGTTTTTCATTTTTCGTTCTTTATTTTTCAATTTTTCATTTTTCATTTTCTATTTTTCATTTTTTATTTTCCATTTTAAATTTTTTATTTTTCATTTTTCGCTTTTGAATTTTCTTTTTTCATTTTTAAATTTTAATTTTTTATTTTTCATTTTCTATTTTTCATTTTTAATTTTTTATTTTTAATTTTTTATTTTTCATTTTTATTTTTAATTTTTCAATTTTCATTTTGTTTAATTTTTTTTTTTCATTTTTTATTTTTCATTTCTCAATTTTCAATTTTCATTCTTCATTTTTCAATTTTTATTGTCAAACAGGTTATTACATATCAAAATTTTTTCACCAATACAATCATAAGTCAGACCGATTTTGTCTTACGCTCACGGTTACGCTGTTTTTGTGATGTATTGAGAAATAGATGCTTACTCCCCTGCGCGTATAGATGTTTAAACATCAAAAACATTTTAAAGGAGCAAAAAAATTAACAGAAATAATAATATTCCGTGTAGAAAAAACCCTTGGCGTCCTTGAACAACTAACGTGAAACGGACGCAACGAGTTTTTTCAACAAGACAGAATTGGGAACTTTTAAATATTATAACGGGTTAAAAAACCATAGAAAAGTTCTGTGGTTTTCTGGAATAACCGCGTATGTCCATTTTTGTCAGTTTTGAGTTAACGATGCCAATTATATTAATTTTTAACGCTTTTTACATGTGTTAAATTAAAAAAAAAAAAATATTGACCATTTCTGAGTTTTTTTTCTTTAAGTAACGACGCACAGTGGTCAATTTCGCGAGATAGCGGTCAAAACTCTATAACTTTTGACCAGATTCGTATTTTTTTATGCAATTTGTTTTGTTCAATAGGAGGGACTTTAAGCTCAAACGTAAAAATCGACTGATAGGAACGTAAGTAATTTGGAGTTAAAAATGCATTTTAATTTTTTGTTGAGTTTCCATGTAAAAGTTGAATATTTTGACATTTTAAATAGGTATTTTTTTTATAATTTCTTATTTTCTTCAATCGTATTTTACAACCAATACTTATTTATTATTCCTAAACTTAATTTTGGTAAGAAAATGCCAACATTTGGCCCCTGACATTTATTTAGTCTCAATATTCACAGGGGCCAAAGGTTGGTTTTTTTGGAAGAAAGCTAATTCTTGTGAGGATTAAACTGAAAAATAACACTGAAATTCCCAACAATATCAATACCATTTGGATATATTATATACAGAACACAATATCGATAAAATTTTAAGTAAACTTTTAGTATTGATTTAAAGTGCACATATATTTTATTTAAATGTATTAATAAAAATTTATACTAAAATTAGAAACAAATTATAATCTTTAAACTAGAATTAATTAAACATTATTAGTAAAAATTTCTTCCAAATAGCTTTGATTTTCATTTTGCAGTAGTTGTTTAGCTTCTTCATCTAACTCTAATGAGGTTGATTTCCATTTTTGTCGAATACTGGACATATATGGGTCTGATGTGCACAAAAAAATATTAATAAGATCTTCATTAGTACAATATCTGGAAATTTTTCTTGTATTGTGCTCGCGAAAGAATCTGTAGTCTTTGTTCCTTTTTTCTTGGGCTTCTTCTGAGAGATCTCCAATTGGAGGCATATTGTGCTGAATTATTTGTTCCCCATGGAACAAAATTTTGTGAACTGTGGTTGGCATGTCTCCAAGAATATTTTTGGTTATAAAGGGTTGCTGTCTCATTAGCATACTGACCAAATTTTTTTGCATCTATCTTTTTGCTACATGCTATAACTTGTAATATGATTTGGAATCGTCGTATTAAATCATAATCTACTCCAGTTATAGAAGCTGCAGTTTCTGGATCGGTAAAAAAATCTCCTTGCTGTGTTTCCATCATTAGAATTTCCTTCTCCTTGCTTTGGCTGGTCAATTATAAGGCCTATCTCACGGTATTTTTCTTGAATATCTTTTTTTTTCCAAATTTTCTTTGTTGTTTCTCACTGTTTCGCCTAACGGGCCAAATTCCAAATCGTATCCCAATTTAAGAATATGCTCCATAAAACGAATTCTAGCATGAAGAGGTGACATTCCAAATTCATATGCTTCATTAAAACTATCGTCTTGTGTTGGTATACTTTCTAAAATCCTTTTTGTGCGTCTGGGGCTTGCTTCCACTATTTTTTCAATGATAGCAATTTTACCCTTTTTAGTTTTCGATGGTTGAATTTGATGCAGAAATGAATCCTTTATGATGCTACAAGAAACTTCTTCATTGATATGTTTAAGCTTGCGTCTTCGTGATCTTTCACTACAATTATCAATTGGCTTTGCTGGTCGACCACCTTTTCCAGTTTCCGTGGTAGTAACTGATGGCTTTTTAAAAATAAGTTTATTTCTTAGCCATTCTTGGTTGCGTGAGTAAAACAATTTCTTGTTTCTGGAACATTGATTGTACCGTTTTCTTAAAGTATTTAAAAAGTTTTTTATTTTTAAGTTATGAGTTTTAATTTCTTGTTTGTCGCATATTTTGAAGAATGGATTATTCATTATATGTAAAATAGTGTCGTTTTCATCTTTCCGTTCAAAATATATATCAGATAGAACACTATAACTGAATTTAGCCATTGTTTAAACAATAATGAAGAAAAAAAATGAATGCATGGATTAATATACTATTGCTCGAAGTTTCAACATGATCTTTTTTACATCTTTGAAACATAATATAACAGGTAGTTGGTTTTACCAGTTATTTCCATTGGTTATAAATTTATTTGCAATTTTCACGTATTTAAGTTGTGTAATTTAGATGGCAATAAAATCTTTTTTACCTTTTCCAAATGAATTGCCAGATACCACATAATTTGAGAGTTCTATTGTCATTTTTGTCAAAATTTTGATACACACTTCTATGTAGACTAGGTCCAAATATGGGCCAACTTCTCCTAATTTCAACAGAATTATCTTTTGGGTCAATAAGAACTCTTGTACAAAATTTCATCAAAATATATGCATAATAGCCACTTTCACATACAAATAACTTCTCAAAAAATATGACGTGCATTTGTACCGAATATCTTACCTTGGGTCAGAAAAATTGCTGTAGCTCAAAAAGTGCAGTCCCGATGCATGGACATGTATATATGGGAATGTAGGGGAGAGTTAGGACTACAAAATAGTAAATTTGTGTTTTGACTCAGCTTGACCCACAGGAGTTGTGCTCTATGAAGTAGGAAATTTCCGAGAAATTTGATCTTTATTAAAAAAAAAAATTTAAATTGTTCTGAAAACAGTAGAGCTTCAATTTTTTTACCAGTAATAGGAAATAAGTTAGGTTACAACACAAAATTTATTTCGTCCAAAATCTTGAAAAACGAAGTTATGATCATTTAAACTTTAAAAATTAACTAAAAATATCATAAATTTACTATATTCTGAAAAAGCCCGTTTTGGACCACCCTGGTCTCAGTGAAATAGTTGAAATAGAGTTCTAATTTTTTGGCTGCCGAGGTTTACTACTGTCTACTTTCATATGAGTCTAATAACTTTAAAATCGGAGAACAAAAACCAAAAGGAGTTTTGGCCGCTATCTCAAAATATTGACCACAGTGCGACGTAACTTAAATGCTTATTAAATTAATTTGCAGCACTAATGACGTACGTTATCCTACGTTTGATCGCTGACAAATTATTTTCTCAGAAAACAACACATAGCGACATAAGTTGTTATTAATAAAAAAAAAAAATGAAAAATAATTTTGGATTAGTTTTCAGTTTATAACCACTTGTAAAAATGTTTGTGTTTATTTCTGTTATTTTTTGTCACTATTATTCTTGATACGTTGTTATATTCTCATCCTAAGTCCCGTTAACTTTTTGTTGACGAACAAAAAAAAATCATTTTTCAAGCAACAACAACTTATGACTACATGGGTGGTAGCATTGGTAGTTTTCTTTTTCAAACAAAACGACGTATGTGGACATAAGTTACTTTTATCTGCACACACTTTAAGTGTAATTTACATATTGTTTTTTTCGTCCTTTTCCAGGATCCATTCCTCTGAAGATTTTTGACTCAAAATTTTATATAAAGTATTTATTGCCAATATTTACAGGACTGTTAAATCAAAAGCTCAAAAATCTTTATATCGAGCCCATAATTTCAAATGTAACATTTGTTGGCTCCCCTGAACATTTTGATTTTATGTTATACGCGGTTATTCTAGAAAACCACAAAGTTGTATCTAGATTGGGCAGCTAATATAGACCGTTTTTACACAAAACTAAAGTATAGAGAGCCGCAATCCTATTTTGTTACCAATAATTTAATAGCATTAAGTTATACGTTCATAATCAAATGTAACTTAAGTGAGCACAATGATACAAGGTTCCAAACAAATAGTCCCAATATAAGCTCCCTATGCAGTGAAAACAAAGTAATAATTATTATAATTAAGACTCATAAGATACCAAAACTTTAAAAAACTTACCTTAACAGAAAACTTGCCTTAACTTTAAATTGATTAATATTTTAAATTTTTAAGAAAAGATTTGTCCAGTTATGTTATAAATGCGATAGGTCGCAGATTGATGTTAATAAATTAAATTTAATTACTAATTAATGCTACTAAATACTTTGTATCAAAAATTAAGCGTTTTTCTACTTTTACATGTTATATTTTTTCTTAATGGCCTACGGTTTCGAAGAAAAAAATAATATGACGCCATTAACCCTTTCACACTTGGGGTCGCATAAAAAAAATTTAAATCTTTTGTAAGTACTGTTGAATTTTTGGATGTGACGCTTAACCAAATGGGCAAGTCTTCCATGCGAAAAATTTTTGATAAATCCGAGGACGTTAGCCCAAGGTCAGCTTTGGGTTTTAAGATATTTTTAAATAAAGATTACCGAAAATGAGTTTTTCTATTTAACTTCATAAAACCACTATTTAGAATTTAAGAAATATAATTTGCTTAATTATGTTTTTTTGTTAACCATGATTAAGAAAAAAGTACAACATTTGAATGTAGAAAAGTGATTAATTTTTGATACAAATTATTTAGAAGGAGTACATTTACTGAATATCGTACAAAAATCTAACTTTTCTTGAAATCAGCAAATAAAATCCTTGTAAAAAAAATTTCGGCAGAGGAATTTACTTAAAAACTCACACAGTTAATCTCTAACATGTATTTAACAAAACCTTTAAGTGCCAGATCCATTTCTTTAAATTTTGTTTAAGAAAATTTTTTAAAATTTAAAAAAAGTCGAAATTTTATCAACAAAATTTTACATCTTCGGTATCATTGCGCAATAGGTTAGCAACGTGGTAATAAAACAATAATTCATGTCTGAGTACCTATAGGTATAGAGTCCAAAAAAAAGATGGCTTCAATCAAGTTCTTAAAGTTGAAAAAATTTCCGTCAAATTTCATGACCTAGTGTTTTTTGGCACAAAAGCGGTCAGGGACATTTGCTATTTCTTGGCGAGCCATTATTCGATTCGAAACTTAATATATTGCCTTTTGATATGATAATTTAGCACTTATATTGATACGTCGAAAAATTAAACTATAGAACGAAATTTTCATAAAATCTGAAAAAAGAGTCATATTTTCCCCATATAAACACACTTCGGGTACTTTGGGCCACTAGGTACCAGAATGTACCGTCGGATTGAATGAAGACCGGATTTATGACAGCAAACTTCATATTTTAGACAACGCCTACATTAAAGAAAATTGTATTTTGAATAAATTGTTTTTTATTAGCTTGGGGTCATATGTGACCCCAATTCCAAAAGGGTTGATGGGGTCATATTATTTTTTCCCGAAACCCTAGGCTATTAAGATAAAATATAACATTTAGAAGTTGAGAAGTGATGAACTTTTTATACAAGGTACTTAGAAAGAGTACATTTACAGAATATTTTACAAAAATCCCATTTTTTTTAAATCCGCAAAAATAAAATCTTTGTCAAAAAAATTCTGGCACAGTGAATTATTCAAAAATTCACACAGTTAATCTGTAGCATGTGTTTAATAAAACCTTAAAGTGCCAGATCCATTTTTTTTCTAATTTTGTTTAAGAAAACTTTTTTTAAACTTGAAAAAAGAGTTTTCAAAATTTTACAAATAAAATTCCCATTTTCGGTCTCAATGCGCAATAGGTTAACAACGTGGTAATAATACAATACTTCATATCTGATTACTTATAAGTATAGAGGCAACAAAAATTATGACTTTAATCAATGTCTCAAAGTTGAAACTAATGCTATCAAATGTCATGGCCTAGT
The DNA here is from genome assembly GCA_963682025.1 of Cordilura impudica. Lineage (NCBI taxonomy): Eukaryota > Metazoa > Arthropoda > Insecta > Diptera > Scathophagidae > Cordilura > Cordilura impudica. The sequence continues at coordinate 44,994,009 of OY821520.1, read as the reverse complement.
TTTTTTTGGCACAAAAGTGGTCTGGGGCATTTGCTATTTCTTTGCGAATTTTTTTCCGATTTTGAATTTTAATAGCTTTCTGAATAGATAATTTAATATTGATCCCGATTCGTATAATAGCTTGTCGGAAAAATTAAACTATAGAACGAAATTTTTGTAAATCTCAAATAAGTCATATTTTCCGAAAATATGACTTTTTGAGATTTTACGAATAATGTTGTCAGTTAGAAAAAGGTAATATGTTTATAAGACTGGTCACAGATTGTGTGGGAAAAATGGGGAAAATATGAGTTTTATGAGATTTTACGAAAATTTCGTCCTATAGTTTAATTTTTCCGACAAGTTGTTGTAAGAATCGGTATCAATATTAACAATATTAAAAAATTGATATATTATAACATGGTGATACAGAAAAAAAAATTTTTTTTTAATAAAGAACAATTAACTAATTAACCCCTGGTCAATAGTTAATTTTCTTCTCACCTGCTAATTGTTCTTTCATATCAAAAATTTTATGAACCGATTCTAAATTGGAGATAATGTTATAATTTAGTAATTTAGTAAGGAAATTTTAAATAGTTTTGTGCCTTTACAATCTTATTAAATTTAAATTTATAATACCAGAACTTTAAATTGAATCTTTCAACTTTCTAACTTTCTTCGTAACATTATATTTAATGAGCATTATAACTTTACTTTAATTAGTCGCTATTAAAATTTTTGAGCACGGAATTTTCTAACGATAAATCATCAATTCCTGGTTACCAACCATAATCACAGTTTAAGCACTGTTTTTATGGCACCTTTCAAATCACAGTAGCAATAACAACAACCAAATACAACAAAAGCACCACACAAACACATTCCCTGCTGAACATAGTCGGAAATAGAAAGAAAACAAGTAGCACAATTATCAAGGTTCATGTCCGACTATCGATACCCTTCAATACGATTACATAGCTCGATTGAAATTGTGATTTTTTTACAAAACTAGACCGATTATCATCATATCTTTTGAGGTCACTCAGATATACTAATAGAGAAAAATATTTTATTGATTCTTCTATTCAATATACAGATTTGGGGTGAATGTTATATTGTATATTTAAGGGTAATGTATTTAAAACATTTCTTATCAACCGTTTTTTAAAAAGTTTTATTTTGCGAGTTCAAAATTGATTAAAGCAATGCATCAACTAATTCTTAACCTATCGATGGAAAAATTATGTTTTTAACAAATTTTTTTAAAGTTTATACAATCATTAAAATCTCGAAAGTCGCCATATTGTGTAGGGTAAACAAATTTTATACACAACATTACTCTAACTTTTGCGCTATTATGCCAAACGTTGCGGAAGATTAAATTGCGAAATACAACGAAATTGAAATAAAGCAAAAATTATTAAATGCTTGTGTGCAGTATTAAACATATTTAATTTACCTTTTTTGTTCTGATACTACTGCCATTGTTGTTGTATTTTATTATGGCAAACAACGTAGCTCGTTATGTTATTGTAGCTGATATTGAAAAACACGCAAATAGTAAAGTGATTGTTAAATACATAAGAAATCCTTAAAAATAGCAAAATTATTTTAAGAAACTTTATAAACAAAGACATTCGCAGATATAAAATTAAATCATGCTTCAATTGGCATGATTCTATAACAATAATAAATATTTAGTTGGTTGTGAGTGGGCGACTAAATTTGTTTTCAGAATTTGAGTTTAACATAAATTTAATAACAAATACAACGAATGTTAAGTGATGATGAGGCTTCTAATAATTTAATTATACTTTTTGTTTGCGCAGACAACTAATGTGTCTCATTCGACATATGCAAATTACACTTAAGTGTTGATTGTTAACATCTTCGAAAGGGTTTTATTGATTTTGTTAACAAAATTTACATATTATTGTTTAAAAAGTATATCCAAAAGGTTCAACTGGATTGTTGAGTGCATTAAGGGGACTAAGAAAAATATAAAATATTAATGGAAATGAAATATTGTCTGCATATAATCCATCCGTATTATTCTAATCGGTCTACAAGGACTCCATGACACCGTTCAACATGAAATGTAGACACATATTGGCTTCAAAAATCATTAGTGCGCATAGAAAACAAACGTCAACCACATGACAATAAGATGGTTCCTTATTCTGTTCATGTGATTAATAAAGGGTTTACTATTTTGAACATCGAAACACTACTTAAGCCCTTGGAATTATTATTCCATATAGCATAGTGATTTCTGCTGCTGTTTGTAACTACTAAAAATATTTCACCTTAATACATCTTCTATTATATCGATCGCTCCAAAAGTACTCTCGGAGTCGATTTAACAATGTCTATCTGTCTGTCTATCCGTGAAGGTGTGTCAATGTAAAGCTTGAAATTGAACTACAGGTCGCAAATATGAATATATATGTCGACAATGGACGAATGCTGTTAAAATTGAAGAAAATCGATGCATGTTCACACCTAACCCACTAAAATAGTCATAAGATCCAGATTATTATATACAGTGAGTGACAATAAAATTAAAAATGTTAATAAAATATATCGCAAGTCGCTCAATATCAAAAAATTGGCCAATAATATAAAAACTCTTTTATTTATTTAAAAATCTATATATTTTATTTATTGAAAGTAGAAAAAATATTAAGAATATTAAATATTTAGAACACGGTGATGCTCTCCACCCGTGTTCTAAAGACAGTGTTATAACCAAAGTTGTCAACATTTAATGAAAAAAAGACTAGATTACAAATTATAATGTATTTTTTAAAATGATGTTTAAAAGTAATAAGATAATTAAGAAAAACTTTATGTATTTCGTGTTATTTTTATTAAAAGCAATTAATGCGTACAATGATCATAAATGTAACCACACTGTACATTAGGTTAGGGCAGGTCGATTTGTAAGGAGGCAAAAAAAAATCGCTCAAGTGGCAAGGAAAATCATTAATTTTAATATTAAATCAAATATAGTCAGCCCAATTTTAATCAAAAAATGGTGAATTTTTGATATGTTTGTATAGGGAACCCCCAGGGGGCTTCCAGGGGGTGTGCCACTGGCATGGGTGGGTCGGCCCTCAAAAGTTAGTGGGGGTCGATCATACATTTGGACTCGATTGGGGCACTCTAAATGGGTCAAAGTGAGACAGACAGACAGACAGGTCAAAAGTCGGGACATCAGAATTCGTTTTAGAGGTATGGTTAGTCGGGCAAAGTTTCTTATTTTGATCCCTCGAATACGATTTTTCTTGTCATTTGTGCGATTTTTAAATCGACTCGCCCTATGGTACATTAGGGTGTCCGTTATTTGTATGGGCAATTTTTTCTTATGAAAATGTTGAAATCTCACCCCTCCAAAAGTTGGGGCTTGATGCAAAAATGACTCTCCAAAAATTTCACGTCCTTGGGATCACGCCGTCCCGGCCCGACTTGCGTTTGAAAATTTCAAGTGTGTTTCTATGGGGAAAATATGACTTTTTTCAGATTTTACGAAAACTTAGTTCTATAGTTTAATTTTTCCGACAAGTTGTTATATTAATCGGGATCAGTATTAAATTATCTTTTCCAAAAGCTATAAAACTTCAAAATCGAGTAAAAACTCGCCAAGAAATAGCAAATGCCCCAGACCACTTATGTGCCAAAAAAAAACTTGGTCAGAAAATTTGATGGCTTTTTTTCACCTTTGAGAAATTGATTAAAGCCATAATTTTTTTTTTGTCTCTATACTTATAAATACTCAGATAGGAAGTATTATTTTATTACCACGTTGCTAACCTGTTGCGCATTGAGACCGAAAATGGGAAATTTTTTTACAAAATTTTGAAAACTCATTTCTCAAGTTTTAAAAAATTTTCTTAAACAAAATTTTAAAAAATGGATCTGGCACCTTAAGGTTTTGTTAAGTACATATTACAAATTAACAGTGTATATTTATAAGTAAATCGCTTTACCAGAATTTTTTTGACAAGGAGTTTATTTTTGCAGATTTCGAGAAAAATGGGATTTTTTTTAAATATTCTGTAAATTTACTCTTTCTAAATACTTTGTATCAAAAATCCATCATTTTTCTACTTTTAAATGTTATGTTTTATCTTAATAGCCTAGGGTTTCGGAAAAAAATAATATGACCCCACTAACCCTTTTGGAATTGGGGTCACAATTTATTCAAAAAATTCAAATATTTTGTAATGGCTGTTGAATTTTTAGAAGCGACGCTTAAAATATAATAACGAAATGTGTAGAACTTCCCTTCCTAAAATTTGGGATAAATCTGAGAACGTTAACCCATTATGTGCCAAGGCCAGCTTTGGATTTTAAGATATTTTTAAATAAAAATTACGGAAAACGAGTTTTTCTATTAAACTCGATGAAACCACTATTTTGAATTTAAGAAAAATAATTCGGTTATTTTTTATATATATAACCCTTCAGTGCTCCTGGAATTGTGATATATCTTTGCTGCAATTATCTGCTTATTGCTGACGAATATAAATAAAAAGAACTTTTAACCAATTTTGTTATAAAATTACTTTATGTATAAAAACTCTATATATTTTTCTAAATAAAATAAGAAGGCCCTCAAATGACCCATATATTTGTATTTCTCAGTTTTTTTGCTATTCGCATATTTCTAGGGGGTGAGACCGAGAGTTTTAAAACTTTTTTTCCCCCATTTATAATGAAGGGCCACCCTAATCTACATATGCACATGTTCTGTTACGTATACTAGTAAACAGTTTTCACTATTTTTGTTTTTTTTATATGAAATTTTTCGCAGTATCTTTAAATTTTCGTGCGTCGTTACTCACCTATTTGGTCTAGAGGCGCCAACTTCAATATCAAACTGCTGCAGATTATGGTGAACATTTGAAGCATAAGTAGTGTGATCAACTTTACCCATCGCTATTTGGTTACAATTTTTGTGGTGTGTTTGGCTCATTTTTATGGTGGAACTTCCAAACTAGGGGCATATTTTCCTCCGGGTATGGAGGAAAATATTCCAAATGTATTAAATTCCATTTGGAATATTTTTTACTACCCCCAAACTTGCATTTTTTTTATTTTAGCTCTAGTTTTTTCCCTTTGGTTGTCGGTATATAAGCTTTTATCGGCCATAGAATGAACGCTATTGAAACTGGCGAGAAAATAAATCTTAGTCAAATTGGGTTTGTATGTGTTTATTACATCCATTAATCAACAGTCCAAAAACGATACCTATGGGACAACTCTTAGTAATAGGCCCCATATAGAGCTGCTTCCCGATCTTCACTTAAATCTATCAAAAAACAAAAATATTGCACGGATTCTTTTCAAATTTTGTTTGTATATATTTTCGCAAAATACAAGAGACGTTGCCAAATATGGTCAGGATCGGTCCATTTTTGGGCTTAATCCCCATATAGATATAGCATCCGATATGAACTTTTTCATATCTGCAGCCAAAAAAATTAATAAAAATGCCACTCAAATTTGGTTTATGCTTATTTCATATATCCAATTAGTAGGGCCTAAGAGATAGGGTCTCTAAATGCATGGTGTAGGGTATCGTATAGTCGGTCTAGACCGACTATAATTTTCTTACTTGTTTTTTTTTTTTATTTTAGCGTTAAATTTAAAAATTGTTTGCTGTTAAATTTGCAAATTTGTTTACACTCGAAAATAACTACGCTTCAAAAACGTTAGTAATGATATATAAAAGTCTTGCCATTAATACAGAAAGATTTATCATTTTTTGCTGTCAAATTCATTAATTTTAGCAATAATAAATCCGCTGAACATTAGCGCAATGGTTCTGGTTTTGATATGAAAATAAGGGTTTTATTTTTTGAATCTTTCTTATTTTTTAATACAATTCATACATATGTGAGTAGAAAACCCTTTTAAAAATAAAAACTGCAATAGATTTTAATAGCATTTGTGACAATGGTGATCGTACCTATATAACAATGAAAGGGAACCTATAATATTAATAGGCTAGGCGATTTCTTGTGACTGATGTTTTGTGCTACGGGTTTATCCCGATTTTGACCAAACGACTACTATTTGAAAGTTATTTTTTTTTAGCCGTTTTGCAGACTCACAAATTTTTAAATTTCTTCCTTTATTTTGAGTAAATTGCATTTAAAGTTGCTACTAACACATACATAAAATTAAACAATGCGATGTGTGTGTTTATTATATTTGTTAATGTTTTTGTAATAAAAATGAGTTTGTTTTATGTGTTGATTTGTGAATTGGCTATAATTGATCAGCATATTTTTAGGGTCTTTATTTAATGAAAAAATAAAATTTCCTAGAATTTGCGCTCGAATTTCGAGGGCTGGAATCTGCTAGTTATAATTATTTTTCATTCGACTCAAACATTGATTGCAAATATTCCATATTTTGTTCTGAGTTATTTCTGTTCTTTAGTAGTTTTTTGATTTTTTCATCCAGATCCCGATGTTCCATTGATTCGAATACTGGAGATGAACGTATCTCACCTTGCCAATAATATATTAAATAGATCTTCATTTGTGGAATTTCCTGAAATTTTTTAGCATTGTGCTCTCTATAAAATCTGTAATCCTTATTCTTTTTTCCTGAGCTTCGTCTGAGAGAAGTAGAAGCTCACATATTAGAACTCTCAAAAATTAGAATCATCCAGAAATTAGAACCGAACATTTTAAAGTATTGAACGTTCTAAAATTAGAACTTTTAATCCTAATAATTGAACGAATTGAATTTTTCCATATGCATAAAAAACTTGCTTTAAGTATTTAAATTTTGTTTGCTCTTTCTTTGTGAATGAGCCTTAAAAATAAGAAGAAGAGATAAATGCATATATGGTTTTTCCCTGAATAAAGCTCATCGTGACTCATACACATGTTTGCAATCGTAGAGTGAAGTTTATTTTAAAAAATGTCACATAAGCGTAAAACAACCACTCTTTCTTTGGCACAAAAAGTTGAAATTTTGGGAAAGCTTGATAAAGGTGTACGAGCTAGTTGAATAACTCAGGATTTTGAAGTTGCGCAGTCTGCAATCAGCTACATCAAATTCAAGAAAAAATTGATTTTGAGTGCAGTTGCTACCACTTATCAAGTACTGCATGCTGCTGAATATCCGGAAATGGAAAAACAACAGTATGCATGGTTTTTTAATTCAACGAGAGCAAAACTGCACTTTGACTGGACCAATGTTAAGGGCAAATGCTAAACAAATTTTCAGCGAACTTTATCCTGATAAAAATGAAAGTATGTTTAATGCAAGCGATGGATAGTTTGCGAAATTTAAAAGTCGCCAAATATATAATGCCGATGAAAGTGGATTGTTCTTTCGTTGTTTATCAGACCAAATATATGAAGGTTCTTGTGAAAAAACTGCCCCTGGGTACAAAATACAAAAACAACGCCTTTCAATTTTAATGGGTACAAACGCAGATGGCTCACACAAATTAAAGCCCATGGTCATTGGCAAAGCAAGAGGCCAAGATGTTTCAAACGATTTTATAATCCACTTCACTATGATTTTTATACTCTATACCACTATGTGGTTTGGGTATAATGACTTTGTGCTGCTGTTTGTAACAAACAAAAATATTTGACCTACACCCATCTTTAATTATACTGATCGAATCAGAATCACTATCTGATTCGATTTAACGATGTCCGTCCGTCCGTCTGTGTGTCCATGTAAAGTTTGTAATCAAACTGCAGGTCGCAAATATGAATATATTTTGATGAAATTTGGTATTTAATCTTTTATCGGCCATGGGATGAACGCTATTGAAATTGGTGAGAAGCGGTCCATGTTCAGACCTAGCCCCCATACAAATGAACCCCTATGAAATCAACATATATTGCCATAAGATCCAAATTTTCATACAAAACTTAGTCAAATTCGGTTTGTATATATTTATTACATCCATTAATCAGTAGTCCAAAAATAATCCATATTGGACAACTCTTAGTCATAGTCCCCATATAGAGCTGATTCCCGATCTTCACTTAAATCTATCAAAAAACAAAAATATTGTACTGATTCTACTCAAATTTTGTTTGTATATATTTTTGCAAAATACAACAGACTTTACCAAATATGGTCAGGATTGGTTCATTTTTGGGCCTAGTCCCCATATAGATATATCATCCGATATGAACTTTTTCATATCTCCAGCCGAAAAAATTAATAAAAATCCCACTCAAATTTGGTTTATGCTTATTTTATATATCCAGTTGGTTGAGCCTGAGAGATAGGGTCTCTAAACGCATGGTATAGGGTATCGTACAGTCGGTCTAGACCGACTATAATTTCTTTACTTGTTTAAAGAATGCTTGGATGACGTCGCGTATCTTTCATGAATGGCTTCATCAGATATTTATTAAAGAGGTAAGGTAAACAAGTCAATGTATATCTTTTCAAGTTGTTATGAATGCATTTTTGCCTTCTAGGTCAAACGGTTCTCTCAAGAAAACTCTTTGCCGCCAAAGGCTCTACTGCTGATTGACAACTGCTCCGTTCATGCAACGGTTGAACAGCTCCAAAGTGACGACGGAAACATAGTTGCATTTTTTTCCGCCCAATGTGACAGCAGCTTTGCAGCCTATGGACCAAAATCCGATAAATCTAACTAAGCTGATTTATAGGCGCCAGCTGCTGCTTGAAAACTTAATTGCTGAATGGGGTGATTTGAACATTCTTTTAAAGCATCCGATTCGCGATGCAGTAATGTTACTTAAACAAGCGTGGGATGAATTACCGCAGCACATAATTAAAAATTATTGAATTGGAACGAGTTGGGAAACGTTCATTCTGATGAGTTCGACAGCGACGATGAATTGCCACTGGCTCAATGGGGTCATCATGGGGGAGAGCAATCAATTTCTAGAAGAAACTCAGGCGCCGTTAAATAAGCTTGATCCAAATAATTCAATGCCTCTAGAAGAAATCGAAAAGTGGAATCAAGACTTGGACGAGGCACAACTCGATGAAATCGAAATCTCCACCGATGACGAGGACGCGGACCGAGATGAAATCGTTGACACCGGGCCTGCTATTTCTTGTTCAGTAGCTGTCGAAAGTGCAAACAACTTGATTAAGTGGTGCAAGAAGAAATAATTATCTCAGCACATGAGCAATATTTTGGCCATTCGGAATGAAATCGTTATTTCATCTCTTAAGGAACCAAACAGATATAACAGATTATATTAAAAAACAATAAAAGTTATATTTATTATGTACATTTAACCTTGTTTCTGTTTTAAAAACAAACAAAAACAAGTAAGAAAATTATAGTCGGTCTAGACCGACTTTACGATACCCTATACCATGCGTTTAGAGACCCTATCTCTTAGCCCCAACTAATTGGATATAGAAAATAAGCAAAAACCAAATTTGAGTGGGATTTTTATTAATTTTTTCGGCTGCAGATATGAAAAAGTTCATATCGGATCCTATATCTATATGGGGACTAGGTCCAAAAATGGACCAATCCTGATCATGTTTGGTAAAGTCTCTTGTTTTTGCAAAAATATATACAAACAAAATTTGAGAAGAATCAGTGCATTATTTTTGTTTTTAACAGATTTAATTGAAGATCGGGAAGCAGTCTGTATGGGGCCAAAGGCATCATTTTTGGACTACTCATTAATGGATGTAATGAACGCATACAAACCCAATTTGAGTAAGATCTATATGACAATTTGGATCTTATGGCAATTTATGTCGATTTCATAGGGGTAATTTGTATGGGGGCTAGGTCTGAACATGGACCGATTCTCACCAATTTCAATACCGTTCATCCCAACGCCGATAAAAGCTTATATACCAAATTTCATCAAAATATATTCATATTTGCGACCTGCAGTTTGATTACAAGGTTTACATGGACACACAGACGGACGGACGGACGGACGGACGGACATTGTTAAATCAACTCAGAAAGTGATTCTGATTTGATCGGTATAATTAAAGATGGGTCTAGGTCAAATATTTTTGGTTGTTACAAACAGCAGCACAAAGTCATTATACCCAAACCACATAGTGGTATAGGGTATAAAAACCGTCCAGAAATTAGAACAATTCATTAATTGGAATCAACCCAAAAACCAAGTGGTCCTAATTTGTGAGCTTCTACTGCAATATTTAGTTAAGAAATAAAAAAAAATTTAAAATAAAAAAAAATTGTTTTCTGAATTGCCGCCAGGTTTTGCAATCAGTATATCTTAATACATTTTTCAAATATAACGGTTTTTGAAAATATAACAATTTAAATGTAAATATAACATTTATACAAATAAAAAAGTGTTCCACATAAAATACACATCTGAGTGTAGCACAGCCCTACACCACATTTGGGCTATAAGTTTGTGACTAGTCGAGATACAAATCTTTGAAAACTTTTAACACTTTAGTGTAGCTCAAATTATAACAATAATGTTCAACTGTTCTTATTAGTCGAGACCCGAATCTTGCTAAACTGACCTACACTATATTATAGCTTTTTTGATAAAACTAACAAGTAACTGTTCTAATATTGCAGCTTATTCAACAGCAGCATTATTGGCTATTGTCTTTGCTATCCCTTTTGGTATTCGCATGTTGGTACACAAGGACCGCGGCCAATGGGAAGAATTCGGACCGGCATTCTATACGGCACACTTGGAACTATTTTTAGGCAATGGCTGTTTAGGTAGGTTTTTGTATTTAGTAATATAAGTTTTTAATGTTATTAACCTTTTGTTGTTTAAACAGGAGTTGGTGTAATGATGCTTCTAATTTTGACGATTGAACGTTACGTTTCTGTTTGTCATCCAGGTTTTACTAGGCCAGTAATGGGGCCACCGGGGTAATATTTTCTCTAAATCTATTCGTATAATAATTTAATATTTTTAAAACCATTTTCAGTTTAATCGTATTCCTGACTGCAATGGTCACCTTCGTTATTTACCTGCCGAGTGTTCTAAGAGGAGAGCTAATTAAATGTATTTTACAAACAGATGGTCGTTTTGTATACTTTCGTAGAGATAATAATGCATTTTTAAGAACAATATTCTATTCGGTAAGGTTAATAAGTATTCAAAAAAAAAAAAAATAAATAAATAATTTGAAATACATACATACAAGGTTATTTTGCAAATACTCAAACATAATTTTGTGTATTAACCAAGGTTCAGAAAATACACACACGAAACACACAATGTTCTGTTCAAAAGCAGCCAACACATATCTTTATTTTCATATCAATTATGTGCGTTTCAAAATTTTCTACGGTACCCAACACAACCACGACTGTGTTCGTTTTAATATTTCGTTATTTACACGAACATTTTTGTATCACATACTTTTTGCTTCAATCACACATAAAGCACACATTTTTGAGTGTTGCTTTATTTGAAGTTGATGTTCTGGTACGTGTAGTGAAAAAAAACACAGAACATGTAAAATAAACAGGTTCGAGTTCAGTTATATTTTAAGTCGTGTTGTGGCTCGTGTAGTAAGAAACAACAGAACATGTACAGTAAACAGGTTCGAGTTCAGTTATATTTTAAGTCGTGTTTAAAATATAACTGAACTCGAACCTGTTTATTGTACATGTTGTGTTTTTTCTTACTACACGAGCCACAACACGACTTAAAATATAACTGAACTCGAACCTGTTTATTTTACATGTTCTGTGTTTTTTTTCACTACACGTACCAGAACATCAACTTCAAATAAAGCAACACTCAAAAATGTGTGCTTTATGTGTGATTGAAAAAAAAAGTACGTGATAGAAAAATGTTCGTGTAAATAACGAAATATTAAAACGAACACAGTCGTGGTTGTGTTGGGCACCGAAGAAAATTTAAAAACAAACATAATTGATATGAAAATAAAAATATGTGTGTGTTGGTCTAAGTTATGTTTGTTTACATATATGTACGAGTTTTTTATTCAGTGTGTGTTTTTTTCTGAACTCTGGTATTAACCCTACTTTAAGTTGTAAAAGATAATACTGCCTATTGATAATATTGCTTCATATATTTTTTTTATTATTCTTTACTATGTTCCAGATCTACAAAGTCATTTTGGAAGTGATATTCAAATTGATACCCACTGTTTTAATAGCTGGCCTTAATTTACGCATTATGATGGTATATCGTCAGACTTGCGAGAAAAGACGAAAGATGACTTCGTCAAGAGCCTCATATATTAAAGATGCTGAAGAAAGGAGACTTTTTTTATTGTTAGGTCAGATCCAGAGACTTCTTTATGAGCTAGAAAATGTTATTTTCATTTTGATTTTTGTTTTAATTTATTTTTAGGTAGTACATCAATTTTGTTTCTTGTCTGTGTTTCACCAATGGCCATATTACATATGACGATTGCTTCCGAAGTATTGCCAAGTTTTTCATTTCAGGTAAGTTGCATAAAAAATTTGACAGTGAAAAGAAAATTTAAATATAGAAAACTATTTCAAAATTAAACAGTTTGATAAAAGGAGAATAAGTATATAAAATATTGTTTGGGCCAATGACTGAGAAATCGGTAGCGTGTTTTGAATACTCTGCTTTTGATATTATAATAGCCATTTATTAATTAGTTCAAATATAAATGCTTAATTTTTTCGAACAAGGAATTTGTATTGCCCTACATTTTAATTTATATTTTGTTTTTTTTTTAAGTGGAAGTTTGCTAAATCACTTACGCAAAAGTTTGTTTTTAATGTTTGAATGGACTTAGTATATTTCAAACTGAAATGAATGGCATATGTGTGACTTCAAAAGTTTATTGAAATAACTAATTTACATCTATGTACTGTTTTGTGATGTAAAAATAAAAATTTAATTTAATTATTTAAATTTTTTAAATTTTGACACAGACCACTTCTGTAATTATGGTCGCTAGAAAATGCGACTTTTTGGTTTTGTGTATTAAGTCACATACAGTTTATAGTGTATTACTATATTTATGTTTGGCTTATCTTAGTATTAATTTCTGTTAGTGTACGTATGTTTTTGCCGTGTATTTATTAAGTTCCGTCATTGTCAATAGTTGTCCTACTCTTACTTACAGCGTTAACTTTGTTTAGGTTTATATGAAAACGAATACAGTCATCCTCTTTTTACTTATTTTCAGCATAGATTTACTTATTTGTAATATGCTTAAAGGAAAAAAAAAATATACCGGATATCCCCCTTTAATTTGAATTAGTACACACACAAATTAAGGAAATCAATAAAGACGAATTATTTAAACGTTAAGCAAATTTGAATTTGAATGTTAGGTTTGTGAATTTTATTAATGGTTAAAAATGTGAGTAATGCAAAAGAAATATTGTTTTTGAAAACGTTTATTTACTTGCGCGATCTTTTTAGATATTATAAGTCATGACTTTTAATGCTAGTTCAAAATTTACGAGAAACTCTCAAAGAGCATGGCTAAGGAAAGTCAATGGAAAGTTTTTCAACAGCAAGGCTTCGATCAACAATAGATGTACTAAAATGTTTAATTTTCATCATTTTTAAAAAGAAGAACTGAAAAGGTTGGTATTAAGGAGACAGTAACTGCAGTAGAAATATTTGGGAAAAAGCTAAAATACCTACTCAAAGGTCCGATGCTATCGAGAGAAAACTCCACAGGCTGAAAAAAACCGACAAACAAAATCTGAAAGGTACCGCATCAAAGAAGAAATATTTAAAGAGTATTCAACTAAAATATTAGATATTTCCATTAAAGATGCTTATAATATAATGAATAATGAAGAGGTCAAGATGTTTCTTAAAATGCAAAGAGAAGACAACATGAGCTAGAGTATAGCTGGAAGAGATTTGTGCTCAAAGAATGCCGAAGTTAAAAAGCAGATTAGAGAATCAAAAGCTGAAGCTAGAAAATTGTAATACATTGAAAAACAAAAAGCAAGTGACACTATCATTACTACCAGCACTTATCCAACAGACTGGAAATACGCTAAAATTGTCCCGGTACCTAAATCAGAAAATGATTCCCGTCCAAATGCAGTTCTGCCTTACTTATACAAAGTTTTCGAACACCTTGTGCCCAGACAAATTTATCAATATGTTAATGATAACAACCTTCTGACTGATCGTCAATATGGATTTAGGCCTCGACGTAGCTGTGTTACAGTCTTATCTGATGTAGTAGAGGATATTGGAGGCAAACTGGATGGTGGTGAATTATCGTTTCTGGTCTTATTAGACACAGTGCACCATACAATTCTTTGCCTCAAGCTAGCGAAATTTTTTAATTTCTCTTCGCCCTCTGTTAAATTAATGTCGTCTTATCTGTCTAACAGACTTCAATCTGTTGCCAATGATGGATCCATTTCACAACCTTTGCTTGTCTCAAGAGGTGTCCCACAGGGATCCATCCTTGGTCCACTGTTATACTCTTTATATGTCAATGATCTTCCACTTCAAATAAACTTTTCGAATATTCAGATGTATGCTGATGATGTACAGTTGTATCTCAGTAGTTATACGGATACCATTGCTTCCAAAGTTCAAGAATTGAACTATGACCTAGGGAAAATTTTTAATTAGGCTTCCGCGAATGGTGTGAGGCTGAATCCGAAGAAATCAAAGTGTATAATTATTTTGAAAAAGTCGATAATAATTGAAAATGACACAAATATTTTTCTTGGCGGAACAAAAATTGATATTGTTGATGCGGTAAGGAAACTCGGTGTTACTTTTAACAAATATCTTACCTGGTCGAATCATATTAACCAATCATGTGGGAGAATATGTAGCATGCTACGAAGTCTGTGGGCCACTCAATACTTCACTCCACCACGAGTAAAACTACTTTTGGCGAAAACACATCTATTGCCGACTCTATTATACGCATCTTAGCTTTTTACGGATGTAACATGAAAAATTATGGAAAGCTATGTACAACTTTCAATAACATCTTACGCTACATTTTCAGCCTTAGAAAATTTGATCATGTGTCCCAGTACTCATGTCGTGTATTGAACATCTCCTTTTGTAATTACCTTAAGTTAAAAAATCTCATATTTCTACACAAGATTATTATGACTAGGGAACCGAATTATATTTTTCAACGTTTACAGTTTGCAAGATCGACTAGAGGAAACTCCATAATACAATTCCGACACCGTGACCATGCTTCTGAGTGTCAATTCTTTATTTTAACTATTCGTCTCTGGAACCAACTACCCTGGAATATTCAACGCACCAGCAGCGCAATACATTTTAGTAAATTATTGTTTCAGCATTTTTCGTAATTTTTGTCTTAATTTTTATTAAATGCCGATATCTTAAAGTAATTTAATTCACCATAATATGTAGTGTGTTTTTAATATTGTTTAAATTTTAAGATTTTGTTATATACATATGTAATTTTATTTTAAGTAGAATTAATTTATTTATATACAATGTCTGTTCAACTTGTCTGATTCTAATAATGTAATTTATAAGATATTGTATCTTGTTGAATTAGAAATTCAAATTTAATAAACTAAACTAAACTAAAACTAAACTAAAAAATCAATTTTAAATAAAGACGTCAAAATTCTTGTTATGCAATATTTTATTTAATGTTCCTCAGCGACCTATACGTTACTTTCATCCACTTTCAATTCCAGTTTTTCATAAAAACTATGCCAACGCCGATCCGTTAAGAAGATTATGTACTAACTTTAATGATTTGTATCAATTTGTTGATTATTCTCTAACCATTAATATTGTAAAACGTAACATTATTCTGCATTAAAAGCGTTAAATTTACAAATTAGTCATTTCATATGGTAAAATTTTTTATATTTGGTTTTTATTATTTACTAGCTGTTTTTACCCAGTCTTGCCCGGGATCCAAAGGCCTTTGACTTGAAAAATGGATCACTATGCTTACCAGGCGCTGAGTACTTAGCGCCAATGCCAAATTCCTCAAAAAAATTAACTTTCTCCCCAAAAATATGTATGGGATTGGAGAATTTTTCAGGATGAAAAAAGCTCCCAATGTTTACGTTTTTTAGGGAGTAAATTCATTTTTTATTTCAATTTAAAATATTTTGATTTTTTAATTTAGAAGTTTTTTATAAAGACGCCACAGCAAATGTACTTCAAAAATAAGCTGCGAAATCGCTTGAAGTTTTTTTTTTCTTTGAAGTTTATTTATTTTGTAAACATCTAATATTACGGAATCGTTTACAACTTAAAGGAATAAGAAGTTTGAAAAATTGAAGTAATTCATTCAACAAATGAGCGTCATAGAGCAGAGACGTCAAATTTATAGAAGTTTCAAAAATGGAAAATGTATGCGACGTTTAAAATTGTGCCACAGGGTTGCTTTAAGCAACTGCTGCCGCGCAGTTGTTGACAACTTATTTTAATTGCCAAAATATATTTTTCAGATCATTCCGATATTATAGCTAAGCTCTGTTCCGCGAGCCGCTTTCGTGCGTCGCGTCCACGTCCGCGTCCGCGACCCGATTCCGCGCACCGAAATGATGCTATTGAAAGGAGTACAGGTATTAAATTAATTTGTTATAGGACAGATATTGAGAGCAGTATGGGGAATTTGTTCATTTCTTTCGGGGAAATTTTTTTTAAATTTGGGGAAATTGTTCATCGTGAAGCGTTGAAAAATAAAAGTTTGTATACCAGTCAAACAAAGAAACAAATAAAAGAAAAAAAAAAATTTTATATACATAGAAGTAGGCGCAAAATTAGGCGTGACCGGTAAGAAGCATATGTCGACCTTGCCTGGGGTACAGAGATAGTGTGTACCAAATTTTAGAGAAAGCCGTTGAAAAATTAAAATTTGTATAGCAAACAAATATACCAAAAAACAGAAAATGAACTTATACAAAAAGTGGGCGTAAAAGTAGGCGTGGCCGGTAAGAATCATATGGCGACCTTTCCTGGGGTACAGAGATCGTGTGTACCAAATTTTAGAGAAATTCGTTGAAAAATAAAAATTGTATAGCGGTCAAACAAACAAACAAACAAAGAAAATGAATTTTATATATATAGATTTTAGACTAAAATAAATAAGTAAAAAAATACATAAGAAAATAGCATCAATTGCATCATCATATGTCTGACGCCATGATTTCTTACATAGTTTTGGCAAACTGTAGGACCGGAAGTGCAACTATTTAATTAAGCGTTTTCAAAAGCAAATTTACATTAAAGAAAATGTATGATTTGACACTAGCCACTTACTAAAACTATGAGAAGAAATATATAAATATTATTCAGACGCTATTAAAAACCAACACTCAAGGGCCAATTACCATGAACTCTTAACGCTTTATCGGAAATTTTTAGCAGATACAAAAAACAAATTACGGTCGCTATTGGAATGAAGCCTCAATAGCCATAAAGGCTCCTCTTAATGACGCCAATTTGTTTAAGCAACTTGAAATGTATCCTAATGAAATAGTTGCTACAGCAATAGCAACATCTTTGGTATTTTTCTGAAAACATAATTGGACTTGCATTTTTCGATTCGCGAGTAACATTTAAATCTAAAAGAAACGTGGACAAAAGTCTACAGTTATTACCAAAAGCTTAACAGTAAAGGATTTAATCATCATAATCCTCTTGAGAATTTTTTTTACCAAACGCACAAGTATTTACTTTGATTTATTAATCGATAATGGACATCATATGACCTTGCAGTGTGAAAGGATGATGCAATTTATATTCAGATGGAAGAAAGAGCGAGCCTTTTAAGAGTTTTAAACGATCGTGCAGATCTTAGGATTGCCTTGGTTAACGAATTTAACAACTCTATCACAAAAAACAAATAAAGAAATTAAAGTCGGTCTAGACCGACCATATGATACCATATAACATGGCTTAGAGACCCTATATTTCGGTCCAACTAATTCGATATAGAAAATAAGCATAAACCAAATTTGAGTGGCATTGTTATAAATTTTTTTGCTGCTAATATGAAAAAGTTCCTATCGCGTGCTATATTTATATGGGGACTAGGTCGAAAAATGGACCAATCTTTTGAGAAAAATCTGTGCAATATTTTTGTTTTTTGATAGATTTAAGTGAAGCTCGATAATCCTATAGGGATTATTTTTGGACTACTGATTAATGGATATAATAAACACATACAAACCCAATTTGACTGAGATCTATATTATAATTTGGGTTTATGACACTTCATGTCGCTGTCATAGGGGTCATTTGTATGAGGGATAGGTCTGAACATGGACCGAATTTCACCAATTTCAATAGTGGTCATCCCATGACCGATGAAAGCTTATATACCAAATTTCATCAAAATATATTCATATTTGCGACCTGTAGTTTGATTACAAGCTTTACATGGACACACAGACGGACGGACGGACGGACATTGCTAAATAGACTCAGAAAGTGGTTCTGAGTCGATCGGTATAATTAAAGATGGGTCTAGGTCAAATATTTTTGGTAGTTACAAACAGCAGCACAAAGTCATTATACCCAAACCACATAGTGGTATAGGGTATAATTAAGAACAGAAACAATATATGCTCCTCTTAGTTGATTTACATAGAGAGGCGTATCCTGTGGCTTCAAAAGGCAGTATTCTAAAGATGTAGCTCGGAGAATAAAAATATCGTAAAAAATTTAATTATTAACACTAAACAAATTATATAAGCAACACTTAAAAGTGTTATGTCGATATGTAAATTTTATGTATATAAATAAAAAATTTTTTTCACAAATTAAATTTTTGCTTAAATTTCACATGAACCCCAAAAAATCGTAAATTTCTAGCGACCGATTTGTCTGAAATTTGAAATATTTTATTGTTTTTGCATTCTGAGCCAGTCTAGTGTTGTATATTATTCGAAAGCTTATTAAAAGACACGTGTTTATTACGTTTAGCTACGTATCGAAAAATAATTTTGTAAGGAAAACTAATATCTTTTGACATATTTTGCATGACAGCATGGCTCTAAACAATTTTATACATAATATATGTATATAACATATTCCTGAACAGTTTCGATTTTGAATTTCATACAATTGCTTTTGCGAAAATCAGGCTAAAAAGTAATGTACTCTGAAATAATGTGTGATAAATATCAAATAGGAAGCTTGGTGGCGGTGTTTTAATTGTTGTGTCGAGTATGTATCCTGTTGTGGAGATCTTCATTGAAGACTCTTCAAATTTGGAGCTAGTGGTTGTGGCCATAAAATTTGGGAATAATATACTATTTATTATTTGCTCTTATATACCTCCCAAGTCCGATTTCCTACTATATGAAAAAGACGCTTTAGCAATTATATCTGTAGCAGATAAACTTAGACCAGCTGACTAACTGATTTTGATTTTTGACGATTTTAATATCCCGACAGCATCTTGGATAAACTTAGATGATACCGATTTCTTAGCTCCAATTAACCCAAGTGATTGGGGTCATGATTTCCTTAAATCTCTTGCTGATATGTGTGTTTTCAACTAAATGACGTTCCTAACGGCAATGATATAATGCTGGATCCCATGTTCGTAAATAACCCTACACTATTCAGTGTAATTAGAACAAGTCCATTATGTTTTCCTCAGGATTGCCATCATTCAACACTTTTAATATCCACACAACTTCCACAGAGACCTATAATTTCTATTAAACTAACTAATTAACAATTTTTAAATCAATTACTGTCTGACTATAATTGGCTTGAAATCATTTAATTTTCAAACGATGGAAGTAATTTTGATCAGGTAATCCAAACTTTTTATAAGTTACTTTCAATAAATATAACGAAAACTGTTTCTTTATAAAAAAAATAGCTAAAAAAAATGCTCCTCCATGGAATACAAGCATACTAGCGTGGTTGAAAAATCGGAGAAACAAACTGTATAAAAAAATTGATCAAAGTCTATATTTTATAGCCAGAAGGCATTATAACCTAGAAAATGAAAAAAATTTACGATAGTTATCTTAGTAAAATGAATTGAAATTTTAGAAAAAATCCAATAATGTTTTACGTTTAAACGTGAAATTACATCGTATCCAACCGCTATGAGAAGGAATGGTACTGCGTTTTCAAACAGTGTTGATAATACAAACGTTTTTCCTGAATTCTTTGCGTCCACTTTTCCAAATGACTTTTCCAAAATGACGTTAAACAACACATATGATCTTCGACATCAATTAATATTTCATCCTTAGACGTGTTGACTGTTCTTAAGAGTATAAAAAGTTAGTTTAATCTGCGTCCGGATGGTACTTTAAATAAAGTAAAAACCATTGGCACATTTGTTTCAAAGATTGATCTATATTCTGCACGACAGGTTATACAGCTGTTTCGGGAAGAGTCACCAACCCTCATCAGTAACCAAAAGCAGTAAATAGTTTGTCTGGTAAAAAGTTAAGCTGATATACATTTGCTGAAAACAACCAAATGAGAATTCAAGCAAAGTAT
The DNA here is from genome assembly GCA_963682025.1 of Cordilura impudica. Classification (NCBI taxonomy): domain Eukaryota; kingdom Metazoa; phylum Arthropoda; class Insecta; order Diptera; family Scathophagidae; genus Cordilura; species Cordilura impudica. The sequence goes on along the minus strand of OY821520.1, from coordinate 44,973,601 downwards.
AACTCTTTGCTATTTAAGCCTCTGCCAATATAACAAACTAAAATATAAAACAATATATATATTTATATGAACAGAGCCCATGCAGTTGTTTGCTATAAGTGATACATAGATGACGCTTTCTGTTTGATTTTAAAAAGGTGTCATAAAGAATCTTTAATTAATAAAAGTTAACACAACACCCCTCTCATTGGACTCACATTTTAGATAAGAACGTGTTAAATAATGTAAAATTATTTTTAGAAAAAAAAGGTAAATTTAAGTAAATTTGGTGTTTCGATTTGTTGTTTTGTGGTTTAAGAACGCAAAAGTGTAACACTTCTTTTACTTTTGTTGCTTATCCCTATAGAACTAATTTGGTTAGCATTCTATATTTATGAAAGAACAGTTAGTAACTATTAAAATACCTTTTTTAGTTTTTATTAATATTCACAAAAATATGGGAATTTATTTCACAACTTTGTGTACCCTGTTACACTTGTGCTCGTCACTTATATGAGGGTATAGATGTCATGTTAAAATTTTCGTTTTATTCATTGTTGAACTTGTTTATTTCAAATTCATTATTTTTTTATAACTTTTATCAATAAAACCAACATTATTTTTGATTTCAGGTGTTTAGGGCACTGGCCAATCTTTTAGAGTTGATTAATTACTCTATAACATTTTACATCTACTGTTTATTTAGCGAGGATTTTCGCAATACATTAATGAGAACCATCAAATGGCCCTGGATAAAAACACAGTTATGTCATCAAGTTGATGAGGTAAGTAAATGGTTTTTTTTATACCATCTCTTAGGAATTTATATTTGGAATAATTTTTTGTAATATATTAGGCTTCTGCCAAGCAAACACCTCTTAATCATTTTGATAAATTGACATTGCGTAATCATCATATAACAACTACTTCGGGTGTTTGCACCGGCATGGGTAGATCCAGTAGCATTTGATGCAAGTACGATATCATAAATACCATGATAACTAGTCATTAATTAAGTTAATAATATTTAAACTATTTATAATATAAAAATTAAAAAAAAACATGTAAAAAACTAAATCTGTGTTCATTGTTACAAAAAAATCCAAAAATAAAAAAAAAAAAAAAAAATAAATAAATAAAAATATGTATTTACAGTAAAATTAAAAAAAAAAAAATATTTTGGGAATTTACAAATATTTATTAAATAACAAACAAATCCATTAAGTATACCAAATAATAAACAAACATGAAAAACCTTAAAATGTTTAGATAATTAAAAGATAAAAATAAATATATATATTTTAAAAATTGCTCATATATTTATTTATTTAATAGTTTAAAGTATATTGTATTAAATATTATATTAAAAATTGATGTTATATTATACAAGAAAACATGTATGAAATGCAGTCAACAGATGCCTGAAACAAACAAACAATTTTTTGTTAAAAACAAATCAAAACCAAAACCAAAAAACAAAGAAAATATTAAGACATAACTTTAATTGTAAACTATTGCTAACCACAAAATATCGTTGTTTTAGAAATAAAACAAAACTTTACATTTTCGTTTGACAAATATTGAAATATAAAAAAAATAGCTTTTAAGTGTTGAATTTTTGTTTTGATTATTTTACGTTTTGTTTTGAAAATTTGTCATTTAATTTAATATAAAATACGTAAGCATTTCGGTAACATATTATTTGTAACTTTAACTGCCAAATATTTTATTAAATTAAGTTAAGAAGACTTTTAAAATAGCATCGCATATAGTTTCCATTCTAAAAACCATATAATTATTTATGTTTTGAAAACAATAAACTTAAAATTTGTTGCCCAAAAAGTTCGCGAGATTCATAAAATTTAAATAAATTTCGTAGCAGTTAAGTGTGTTTAAATATTCAAAACTTTACTTAATTAACTAACATTATAAACATTTTGTTTTCTATTATATTTTAACAAAAGCTCTCCTAAATAGTAATTAACAGATCTAAATTTACTTTGTGCAAAAATATATTAAAAATGAAATATTAAAGAAAAAAAAAACACTGTTGAATAAAGTACCTATATATAAAACAATAATATTTGAAATAAAAATAAACAAAATAGTATTAAATAACAAAAAAATTCAAAATGAAAACATAGCAAACAAAATCAAATTACTTAAAGTTTAAGTTGAAAATGTTACCAAAAACAGAAAAAGCGTAAATATTTCTAAAAAAAAAATCAAAAAAAAAGTTAAGACATCAGAAAATTCAAGAAAAACAGAAATAGAAAATGGAACTTTTGATCAAAAATAATAAGGTTCATATTAATATAAATTCTTTAATGAAGAACATATTTTGGAAATACCACATAAAATACAAATAAATCTTAAAATATTTTTATTTGGCCTTGAGTCCATCAGAGATTGATGCAAAATTTAATCCAAATACATTTATATTTGAGGCCATCAGCGCAAAAATGGTGTAACCCAAAATTTTTTTTATGTGTAAACATCTATATGCGCAGGGGGGGTGAATTTCTATTTCACAATACAATCACAAAAACAGCGTAACACAAATCGGTGAGAGCTGTAACACAAATCGGTGTATGACTTGGAGAAAATATTATGATATAAAATTGTTTTTTATGCTAATTTCTTAAAAAGCATCATCTTTGTATCACTTATATACGTTTATATTGGGATATTTACAGCAAATGGTTGTTGAATTAGCTGAAACAGTTTTTGCTATAAGTGATATATAGATGACGCTTTCTGTTTGATTTTAAAAAATGACATAAAAAATCTTTAATTACTAACGCCCGTATTCATAATCAAATTCTAGCAGTTGGCTAGATGTTTACACATCTGCCCTGTGATCGGACTCACATGATTTTTTTTTTAGTGCTGTTCTAGTGTTAAATACATTCCTTACATTATCAGCTATCAACACAAAAGTGAATCAGTCACCTTTTGGTATTTAAAAGCAGATGGGGCTGAAAAAATCGTTTTTACGCAGAACATAATATAAAAAAAAATTGTGTGAGTCCGATCACAGGGGAGATGTGTAAACATCTAGTAATTAACGATTTTTTATGACACTTTTTTAAAATCAAACAGAAATCGTCATCTATGTATCACTTATAGCAAACAATTACAGGGGCTATGCTAATATAAAAAATATTTACTATTATTTAATATTTCAACTGGTTAATTTTTATTGTTATCATGTTTCATTTTTCGTTTTCATTTTTAATTTTTTATTTTCATTTTTCGTTTTTAATTTTTCAGTTTTCAGTTTTCATTTTTAATTTTTCATTTTTGATTTTTCATTATTAATTTATCAATTTTCATTTTTCATTTTTTTTTATAACGCTATTCGCTCTCTCATTTTATATCCAAACACTTCCTTATGAAATTTTGCTTTCATTTTAACTCCTTATCTTTTCACCAATACAATCATATCTCACACCGTTTTTGTCTTACTTCTTACGTAAGATGTAAGAAATAGATTTTTACCCCCCTGCGCGTACAGATGTTTACACATCAAAAGTTATAGAGCAAAATTGGTGTAAGTTGAATATAGCACTTCTGCATTATACCAACACTATGTTTAGGTATAGCTTACGTCAAAATACCGTCTTCTCAGTGTCAAAGAGTGTACAAATTAAGAGGTTAAAAACGAAATTGCATTGAAAATCTTGTTTGCTCCACTCTTTTAATAATTTTGTGACCACTAAAAAAGTAGTCATGTATTTTGACAAACGTGGGGACAGAATAGAAACATAAAGATGTTGTTGTATCTCATCCAGACTTTACTATTGAAGAAATAGAAAATATATTTTTGGTCAGTGGACACTAGAGCTGTCCTTAAAAAATGAAAATACGATTTTGGGAATAAGCGGGGTCCAGTTTGTTACCTTTCCATATGAAACTAATAAATGTGAAGTTTGGGGACAATCGCATAAAGAAAAGTCGCGCCGAAATCGATTGAAAATTTCAAGTGTATGAAAATATGAGAAAATGTGACTTTTTGTAGATTTTACGAAAATTTCGTTCTACAGTTTAATTTTTTCGAAAAGTTGTTATATGAGTTGATATTGGTACTAAATTATGTTTTCAAAAAGCTATATAACTTCAAAATCGAATAAAAATTCGCTAAGAAATAGCAAATGCCCTAGACCACTTTTGTGCCAAAAAAAAACTAGATCATGAAATTTGATGGCATTTTTTTCAACTTTAAGAAATTAATTAAAGCCAACATTTTGCTTTAGTCTCTATACATGTAAGTACTCAGATATGAAGTTACCACCTTGTTAACCTATTAAGCATTGGGACCGAAAATGGAAAATTTTTTGGATAAAATTTTGAAAACTCCTTTTTCAAGTTTTAAAAAATATTCTTAAACAAAATTTTAAAAAATTGAAAAAGTGTACTAAAGGTTATTCATAAAAAAAATTCAATTTTAATATTAACAATTACCGAGCTCATTTTATAAAACTGGCAGAAATTTTGGTTTTGTAAAACCTTCAACTTTTCCAAACAAATTTCACACGTATCGTAAGTCCTTTTTAAACAAAATGATCCCGAATTTGTATAAGAGCCAAATTATTGTCATGCCAAAAGTTTCGTTTCAACTCTTTCAGAAAAGAAATAATATTTAAACTTTAATAAACTTAAAGTTCAAATAAACATAAAAAAAAATAAAAATAAAAACAGAAAATATTAATAAATTGTTTAAAAATATTTGGAAAGCAAAGAACAGAAATAAGAAGAGAAAAATCTAAAACATAATAACATCACTTTAAATAATTTGTTTTAATTTCTTTGAATTTGTTTGTAATAATGGCTTTTTTCAATAAAATCTGTTTTATTTTTAAACTTCCTGTGTTTATAAATTGTCTACATTTTTTTTTCGACCGAAAACAAAAAACTCTAAAGTAATGTTCGTTAATTATTTTACCACATGGACATTTTAATGTTTTTATGTCTCAATGTATTTTGTATATTTTTAAGTTCCCTTAAGTCAAAATGTTAAAATTATAAATACCAAAATCATTAGCTATAAAAAGAAATGCTAAAAATATATTTATGATGAAAAAAAATAAAGAAAAATTACAACCTAAGCAGATGAAGATGTAATAAAAAAGAACGCATTGATATATTGCATTTAAAAATAAAATCATTTATTGAAGTCATTTTTCTGTTTTATTTTTTTTTTTTTTTTGTTAATAAAGAAATTTGAAAAATCGTTTACAAAATAATATTATTTCTTATTCTATTAAAGTACTTGGTGTGCTTTTGTACACAATAAAGCAATTAATAATAATTTTAGTAATAATAAAAATAAATGGCTAATGGAAGAATTCGTTAAATATTTTTTAAATTGTATACAAATTATAAAATAATGTTATCTTTGGAAATTTTTTTTAATAATGGACTAATTGAGATCATCTCAAATTATGTCTTTTTTAAAGCTTTTTTGTTTTCATTTTAATAATATAATTAATTCCTATTGTAAATGTTTTGAGAGTATTGGCGAATAAATGTTAAATATATTTGTCAGTGTAGTTTGATTATTTTAAGTGTGGTATGTTTTCTAGGTTTTCGGTTTATAACTGAAATCAAATTATACAAATGGAGATTAATTGACTCAGATTCAAACTATAGATAATGTTTAGAATTTTCGATTTAACTTAGGAGTAATATTTTTCTCAGACATGAGTCTTTCTTAAATCAACAAAAAAAAAAAAAAAAAAAAAACAAGAGTTTTCTAACCTCAAAACTAAATCATATTAAATTTTATTTTGAAATATATGTTTTAACGTAATTGAGGAATACAATCTTTCAGAAATTGGCTGATCTGATAAGTCTGAAATCAACCCGGTGAGAATTTATATTCCTAATATTCTGAAAATATCATACTTAATATATTTCTTAGTCATCAGAGAAAAAATTATGATTAACATTTGAGGTTTTTTATGAGAGATATTGCTTTACGGGTACACTTGTCATATTACTTTGTGCCTTTTAAAAAAAAAATTACTTAAATTTCTAAACCGCTGTCGGAGGAAATTTTTTGCGATTTTCATGATAATTATTTCCTATACCACTATGTGGTCAGGTTGTAATGAGTTTGTACTGATGTCCAAAATTACCACAAATATTGGACCTAGACCCTTCTTTTAATAAACCGATTTTCCGTCGGTCCTTGTAAATTTGGTACGTAAGCTTTTATTGAACATATAATGAGCGCTGTTGAAATTGATGAAATTCGGTGCGTATTCGGATCTAGTCCCCGTACATATAAATCTCGGCCAAATTTGATTTGTTTGTGTTTATTACACTCATTATTATTACACAATTCTTAATCATAGACCCTAAATAAAAAAGCTTCCCAATCTTCACTAAAATCTATAAAAAAAAAAAAATATCGCACATTTTTTTTCTCAAATTTGGTTTGTTTAAGTTTTTGGTAAAAAAAAATCATGTGTCCGATCTCAGGGGAGACGTTAACCATCCAGTAGTTAAAGATCTTTTCATGGTACTTTTTTAAAATCAAACATAAAGCGTCATCTATTATGCATCACTTACAGCAAACAACTGCAGGGGCTCTGCTCATAAGAAATTATTTATTACTATTTATAATTTAAACTGGTTAATTTTTAATTTATCGTTTTTAATTTTTTATTTTTCATTTTTATATTTTAATTTTTAATTTTTCATGTAAAATTTTTCATTTTTATTTCTAATTTTTCATTTTTCAGTTTTTGTTTTTCATTTTTAATTTTTTTATTTTTAGTTTTCATTTCTCATTTTTAATTCTTTATTTTTTATTATTCATTTTTTATTTTTAATTTTTTATTTTTAATTTTTAATTAAATATAATTTATTTTTTATGTTCATATTGCTTTTTTAATTTTTCTTTTCTCATTTTTCTTTTTTTATTTATTTATCTTTCACTTTTTATTTTTAATTTATTTTTTATTTTTCATTTTTCGTTTTTTACTTCTCATTTTTCATTTTTTATTTTTATTTTTCAATTAAAATTTTTCATTTCTCATTTTTAATTTTATATTTTTTATGTTTCACTTTTTATTTTAATTTTTTATGTTTAATTTTTTTTATTTTTAACTTTTTATTTCTCAGTTTTCAATTTTTATTTTTTACTTTTAATTTTTCGTTTCTAATTTTTCATTTTTTATTTTTTATTTTTTATTTTTAATTTTTAATTTTTAATTTTTAATTTTTAATTTTTAATTTTTAATTTTTAATTTTTAATTTTTAATTTTTAATTTTTAATTTTTAATTTCTCATGTTTCATTTTTTATTTTTAATTTTTAATTTTTAATTTTTAATTTTTAATTTTTAATTTTTAATTTTTAATTTTTAATTTTTAATTTTTAATTTTTAATTTTTAATTTTTAATTTTTAATTTTTAATTTTTAATTTTTAATTTTTAATTTTTAATTTTTAATTTTTAATTTTTAATTTTTAATTTTTAATTTTTAATTTTTAATTTTTAATTTTTAATTTTTAATTTTTAATTTTTAATTTTTAATTTTTAATTTTTAATTTTTAATTTTTAATTTTTAATTTTTAATTTTTAATTTTTAATTTTTAATTTTTAATTTTTAATTTTTAATTTTTAATTTTTAATTTTTAATTTTTAATTTTTAATTTTTAATTTTTAATTTTTAATTTTTAATTTTTAATTTTTAATTTTTAATTTTTAATTTTTAATTTTTAATTTTTAATTTTTAATTTTTAATTTTTAATTTTTAATTTTTAATTTTTAATTTTTAATTTTTAATTTTTAATTTTTAGTTTTTAATTTTTAATTTTTAATTTTTAATTTTTAATTTTTAATTTTTAATTTTTAATTTTTAATTTTTAATTTTTAATTTTTAATTTTTAATTTTTAATTTTTAATTTCTCATGTTTCATTTTTTATTTTTCATTTTGATATTTTATTTTTTTAATTTTCATTTAAAATTTTTCATTTTTTATTTCTAATTTTTCATTTTTAATTTTTTGTTTTTCATTTTTTATTTTTCATTTTTAATATTTTTATTTTTAGTTTTTATTTCCCATTTTAATTCTTTATTTTTTATTTATTTTTTATTTTTTATTTTCTATTTTTCATTTTTAATTTTTCATTTTTAATTTTGTATTTTTAATTTTTCATTTCTCATTTTTCTTTTTAATTTTTTTATCTTTCACTTTTTATTTTTCATTTTTAACTTTCTATTTCTCATTTTTCATTTTTTATTTTTTATTATTGATTTTTCATTTCTAATTTTTCAGTTTTTATTGTTTATTTTTAATTTTTCATTCCTCATGTTTCATTTTTTATTTTTCATATTTCATCTTTAGTTTTTCATTTTTCAAATTAAATTTTTCATTATTCATTTCTAATTTCTCATTTTTCATTTTTAATTTTTATTTTTTATTTTTTATTTTTCATTTTTCTTTTTTCATTTTTCATTTTTCATTTTTAATTGTACATTTTTCAAAATGTTTGATCTTCAAGCACTTGGTAATGAAATCGTGACTTCATTTTATCTCCAAACACTTCCTAATCGTTCCTCACACCTTTTTTTTCTTACTCTGTTTTTGTGATTGTATTGTGAAATCGGTTTTTACCCTCTTAACCGCATAGATGTTTACTAGTAGGGGTCCGAAAAAATCTCCGTGGGCACATCGCGGTTCTGGTACTATGAGCCATAAAAAGTATATTTTGCCAAGGAACCATACCTCTAAAAACATTTTCGAACCTGCAAAAATTTCGACGAAAAAATCGATATAGGTTGTATATGGGTACGACATATAAAGTTATGTGTACGACATATAAAGTTATGTGGGGTACCCATATGCGACCCATATCAATTTTTTCATCGAAATTTTGGCAGGTTCGGAAATGATTTTAGAGGTGTGGTTCCTTGGGCAAATATACTTGTTGTGGCCCAAAATACCAGAATCCCGATGAGCCCATGGAGTAAAAATGATTGACCCACCCTAATGTTTACACATCAGAAATAAGTGACTTTACAAAATAAGGTCAGTATCGGTCCATCTTTCGACCTAGTCCCATTGTAAATGTAGCATCCGATATTAATACAAATGCCACTCAAATTTGGATTAAGCTTGTTTTCTATATCCAATTAGTTGGTTCTAAGAGATAGGGTCTCTAAATGCATAGTATGGGGTATCGTGTGGTCGGTCCAGATTATATAATATAATTTTCTTACTTGTCTTATCGTTTGAAAGTTGATAATATTGCTTTCAATCTGAATATGATTTGAAATATTTTATCTATATTTTTTGGTTTTGGGAAAATAAATTAAATGAAAACAAAAAACTTTAAATTTTTTTGCAAATCAAGAAAATCCGACAAAAATCTCTTCCGCAATTGCGTACATAAATATCGAAAATTTTTTTTGAGAAAAATTTATTTTCTAAAGCTTTTAAACCGCCAATTCCACCCCTTAAGCAGAAGATCAACCGCCAGCCTAATTACCAACTACACCTACTTCAAATACCATTTTAACCTTTGCTTATTTATACCCAGAATTATTTTTAAGATTCCGCCAACCCTCTCATAAACTGTATCTATTTTAGACTGACAATCACCAGGGTCTCCAAACTTGAGAATTATTTAATACTGGTGGCTCAAAGCCACCCTTTTCACGTAATCTTTTACGTTCAAAAATTTGATGACGTATTTTAAGTAAGATGTCACGTTTTCCTTGATTTTGCTGCTGGTGCTGAATTTGCTGTTGTTGTTGTTGTTGGTATTCTTGTTGTTGCTGCTGCTGCTGTTGATGATGTTGTAAAGCGCAAGAGGTATTTGTTGCTGATGATGAGATATTAAAAGAATTTATATCAGGTGATAAACGTGTAGATAAGACAGTTAAATTATTTTGATGACTCTGCTGCATCTCATCCATTTGTTGTTCATGCCTGTTGGCTGTTAACAGAGGTAAAGCATCATTTTGATAATAATCTATATCATCATTATCATCGTAATCCATCTGTTGAAAGTGATAAGCAGGTTGCTTTGATTTGTTTAATTTTTTAGGACTTTGCTGTTGTTTATGAACATTTTTCTAAAATAAAAAAAAATACGACATTTTTAATAAGATTTAGAATTTTGGAATATTGATATTTGAATATTGATTAGAATTCAATTTGAAATCTATAATATTGAAAGGTAAGGCGATTTCTTGTGACCGATGATTTATTAAACAATTTGATTCCGATTTTGACCAAACGTATCTTATTTGAAAGGTATTTCTTTTTAGCTATCCACCACTTTTACAGATTTTAAAATTTTAAATTTTTTTTGGAGTAAAATCCACTAAAAGTTGCTACTAACACATTCATAATATTATACAATGCTATGTAAGTGTTTATTAAATTTCTTAATGTGTTTGTGAGTTTGTTTTCTTCATTCACAATAATAATCGTGTTGAATTGAATAATAATTTTGAACATAATCCAATAATTGGAGATAAACCAATAACGACAATAATCGAAAATAAAAAAGTGCAGAATTGTGAATTTGCTAAAATTGATTAGCATTGCTTTAGGGTCTTTATTTAATGAAAAAAAATTAAATTTCCTAGAATTTGCACTCTAATTCCAAGTGCTGAGATCTGCTAGTAATTAAATTAAACTAAATTAAAAAATATTTTTTAATCAAAGTTGGCTGAGATTTTACCATTACCAAAATTGATCTTTAAAATAATATAAAATTTTATATACCTTATCCATATTATGAAAAATTTATTATAAATAATTTTCTATTATATTTAAATTTTTTTCAAACAAACAACTTACATTTCGTTTAGATTTTTCAGCTAAAAATTTGCATAATTGCAAAATATGCTCAGCCGTGAACTGTTTATCCATTTCGGTTTCCATATCTTTCGACGAATCTTCTGCACTTGAGTTATTTGTTTCCACAATATTTCCCTCTATGGTTAGCAAACGACATTTATCACTTTTTGTTTTTGCCACAGGTTTAACTATCGATAAATCACTTGTTAGGTTTCTGTGTTTCATTAATTTATACATAATACCCATTTAAATGAAAATTTCTAACTGGTTTTTTTATCTTCGTATGAATGTTTTGCTTAATCAACAGATTTTTTTTTTATAACACAAATTATCACTATAAGAAATTTCTTTTTGAAAAAATTTATTTTTATTTTCTTTGAAGTATTCTCTATTTTTTGTTCCGCGTTGTTTACTCCTTCACTTAACTTTTTATTATGATCTTGAGATGGTTTTTGCTTTCATACTTATACTCACTGTAACATGTGTTGTGTATTGCTTTTCCTTCACAATATTTTCTTTTATTCTGAATATGAGTTTCCCGCTTAAAAGATGTTTTTAACTCCACCATAGAGTAGTGTTGTGTTCTTTTTGTTTCTTTTTTCTTTTGGAAAGAAAAGGAATATCTCTATAATTTTGATTTTATTTATGGTTTATTTTTGGTTGCAGTTTGATGTGATGTGAGTGCCATCGTTGAGAAACAATGCAGACACATGTTTATTTGAATCGGTTCTGTTATCAGGCTAAAAATAAACAAACTATTCATTGTTTAAACATAAATAATAATGCCGCCATTAAAATTAATAATTGGAAGATGTTTGTATTTCACTATCGAATAGTGCTACGTAATTCAAAATAGAAATGAAATACAAATGTGTTTCTACTTGTATCAAGGATTATGGAATAAATTGATAATATTAAATATAATATTTATCTATACTACATAACTGGTTTGTCATTTTGCTTAAAAAAAAAACAAATTTTTAAACCTATTCCGAAACGATGCCATGAATCTTGTGCACAGAGAAAAGAGATTGGTTAGAAGTTATAAGTTATAAATTAATAATAATTTTTATTGTAGCTCTTATACAATAAGTTCATTATAAACATAATTCCTAACAAACGATGTACCTGCAATAAGAGAAAAATTTCTGTTTATCAACCAAGGTCTTTTTGATAACAGCAGCTAATTCTATTTGAACACAATATTTTAAACCGCAAATATGTTATCTAATATTGTAGCATATTACTGGCATATACAATAAGAATGGTTTTGCAATCAGAACTATAGAATTCGGTTATAATAAAAAAAAAATCATATTTTTATCTTGTTTCGATAGTTACAGCCGAAAGGCAATTGCGTGAATCAAATCCTATTGTCAATTAAAAAAAAATTCATGTGATTCCGATCACAGGGGATATGTGTAAACAGCTAGTAATTAAATATTTTTATGACACTTTTTTAAAGTCAAACAGAAAGCGTCATCTATGTATCACTTATAGCGGACAACTCTAGGGGCTCTGCTAATATAAAAATATTTAATATTTATTATTTCAACTTGTTCATTTTTAATTTTTAATTATTCGTTTTTCATGTCTTATTTTTCATTTTTAATTTTTTATTTTATATATTTTATTTTTCATTTTTATTTTTAATTTTTTATTTTAATTCTTAATTTTTCATTTTTAATTTTTTTATTTTTAATTTTTTATTTTTCATTTTTTATTTTTCATCTTTCATTTCTTATTTTTCCTTTTTTATTTTTCTTTTTTAATTTTTTGTTTTTCATTTTTTATTTTTCATTTTTCATTTTCAAACAGGTATTACATATCATATTTTTTCCGCAATACACTCATAAGCGTCATCGATTTTGTCTTACGGCTCACATGTTACGCTGTTTTTGTGATTGTGTGTATTGTGCGCGTATGGATATTTACACATCAATAATATCATATGATTGGGTAAGCTATAAACTATAATCATTAGAACAACCAGATATGATAGTGGATGAATTAATAGCGAAGAAAACGCCAAGAGGCTGCACTCAATGACTGAAAAGAATCTAATATAAATTTGGGAATTTTTTTATGATTTAAAATCGAAAGTTGCTTTTCTCCACTGCCAATGTCCTGCTTTTCACAGATAATTTTTTTTTTTCTTCTGAATCTATATCTAAGGAACGAGTCAGATGAAATCTTTACGTACATAAAATGTATGTAGAAGGCAACCATTGAACCTAGAGTTTGTATTTATATAATTGAAATTATATTAAAGTTTTAGATACTCAAAGAAAAAAAAAAAAATAAAAAACAAATATCAAAATTATAGTCGGTCAGGCCAAACTGATTGGATATAGAAATTAAGCATAAATCAAATTTGAGTGACATTGTTTTTGATTTGTTGGCCGGCAAATATGAAAAAGTGTATATCGGCTGCTATATTTCATGAAGACTATCAAAAAATGGACCGATGGACCAGATTCGATGGACCATGCAAAAACATAAAAACCAAATATGCAATAATTTTGTTTATTGATAGACTTTAGTGAAGGTCGGGAAGCAGCTTTTTTTGCGGGGACTAGGTCTGAACATGCACGGATTTTTACCAATTTCAACACCATTTGTCCTATGGCTGACAAAAGTTTTTATACCAAATTTCATAAAAATTTATTAATTTTTGCGAACTGTAGTTTGACTACAAATTTACATTGATGTAGAGATGGATGGTCGGATGGGCAGATGGACAGACGGACGGACATCGCTAAGTGGACTCAGAAAAATTATTACATGTTTTTTTTATCACAATAACTGAAATGATAAACATCTTTTTCAAAATTAGTGGGTTCTATATACAGGAAGCAGCTCCAATCTACTCTTCAATTAATAAATAGCGTTTTCGTCGCGGCAAAGAAAAAACGTTGCGGTCTTTATTTTTTGAGCCTCGTGGTTACTGCTGGGCATGCAGTTGGGTTTTATACATAGGTGTGTGCTTTCTACTGTAATTTACGTTTCAACAAATAAACTTAGTTTTCGTCGCTTCTATTATTTCCAGATGGGGGATAACACAATGAGGTAGTTTTTTTATCCTCGTAGTTGTTACTCACTATGCAGTTGGGTTATGTACCTAAGTGCATGCTTTCTGGTGTGTTACATAACTATTCAGTTTGACAGTTTTAAGGATTGAAATCAAATATCTCTCCCTAACCTCACTTGCGAAGGCATATGGTTTTTAGCGATCTATATGTAGTATAACCTGGCGTTATGTCTAGCTGGAGCTAGCACCAACCTAAACTAAATCAAAAAAAAAATTTTCAAGAAGAGAAAGATTATTCAAATCATAAAAATTGTAATGAGTATTTAAGAACAATTTTCTATTTTTTCAAACCGGTTGGCCTCGGTGTACTTCGACAACTTTTTTATTTATATTAAAAAAAATTAGTGGATAGATATCACAAGTTTTAAGGAAGTTTTAGACAGATATGTCCGCATTTCACAACACAAGTTTTACCATTAATATTGACAACAACACTGATTTTAATTCCTTTAATGAAAATTGTTTTGTAGAATTAATAAAGAAAATTCGGAATACCCTAAATTAGTTCCAAATTTAAAATAGGTGCTCAAATCATAGCTAAACCTAATATTAAAATGTTTATTGTCAGTACAGCAACCAAAATCCCCTTCGCCAAGATGTCAGCCAACCTGTCCAACTCCTCATCTTCTTAAGCGCCGATGTCCTTCAAAGTTACTTCCACGCTACTTTATACTGATGTTTGTAACTGCCAAAAATATTTTAGCTAGACCCACCTTTTAGTATACCGATCGATGCAGAATCACTTTCGGAGTTGACGTTGAGATGTCAGCCCATCCGTCAGTCTTTTCTTTACGTTGGAGGTGTGGAATCTTCGAAAGAAACTTTTAGTCCATGCTGAGGGTATATACGAGTCATTAGCTAAACCGACATTCCGGTCACCGTCCGCTATAAGGTATTACTTCTCGGCAGTTGTCAGTTTAAAAGTTGTACCTTCCTATTAAATAATCCCTTTTTCTTCAGGACTGTCTCGCCATCTGGGCCCCTTGGACTGCTCCCAGTATCTTCCATTTCTCTGTGCAACTGTCTGTCTGTTTGTATTTATGTCTATCCGCCCGTCCGTGTGTCCATACACACCTTGTAATTAAACTAAAAGTCGCATGATGAAATGTAGTGTATAGCTTCTTGTTTACCAAATGACGGACGCTATTGAAATTAGTGAAAATCGGTTCATATTCAGAGAGATAACACCCTAAAAGAGCAGCTAAAATGGTCGTAAGATCCAGATTACCATATATAAGTATTGAATGAATTTGTACGTGTGTGTCTATTGACCAGTAGTCCAAAAATAAACCCTGAAGGACCATTTATAGTCAGAGTCCCCATATAAAGTTGATTCCTGAAAACTTAAAAAAAATAGTTGCAAATATTAGGAATATATTTGTTTTTTAGAAAAATAACTGATCTAACTAAGTATGGTCATAATCGGTCCATTTTTTGACCTAGTCCCCATATAAAATATCATCAGACATGAATTTTTTATATCAGCACTCCACAAACTAACAAAACTGCCAATAAAAAAATTATTTTATTTTTTTTTTTTTTTTATATCCCCTTATTACCCCAGCAAAGTTGGATCTAAGACCTTCTCGAAACGATACAAATAGGGTATTATATTATAATTTTCGTACTTATTTCGTACTTATATACTAGCAGAGCCCAACACTCGAAATTCGAGTGATAAATCTAGGAAATTTTATTTTTCATTAAATTTATGTCTTGCAATGTTTTTTAATCTATATGTATAAAAAAATTTATGAATTTTTAAATAAAATTCATTATATTTTATTATAAATATTTGGTGAACACACAGAAGATATCGCACCGGTTCCTCTAAGGGAAGTAAACTCAAAATTTTCAAATTTTCACTGTAAAAATCTTATATCATTTTCCTTACTCTTTCCTCAAACAAATACAGTTTGAATCCAATAAAGAGACCTATTTTAAGTTGTCCCCAAATTTTTCGATAATCGCTGAAAAAATTGCCCTTAACTACTTTCGTATACTTATGATTCGCATATCTTTACAATGAAACAACTGTTTTTAAATTTTATAGTAAATATAAAAAAAAAACAGTTTTCGGCCTCTAATGAATATTTGTAAATTTTGAGTTGACCCCTTTAGAGGAATCAGTGCTATATGTATAAATGGGTTTGGTAATAAACAATTTTATATGAGCTTAAAGGCATGCAAATCAATTTTAGCCAATTCAGAACTTAACACAGGGCTTTTGATACAATTTTTGCAAACGCATTAGCAAATTTAATAAACACACAGCATTGTATAGTTTCATGTGTATTATGTGTGTGTTAGTGGCAATTTTAAATGATTGGTGCACATCTGCAAAGAAATACCCTTAAAATGGTATATTTTTTTTTTTTTATCAAAATCGGTTGATAACTATAAGCGTAGAAAGGTCACAAGAAATCGCCTAGCCTATTATAGATTTGTTGCAGATATTTTTGATATGTAAACATCTATACGCGCAGGGGGGTAAATTTCTATTTCACAATACAATCACAAAAACAGCGTAACATGTGATTTTACATGTTACGTCCTGAGCCGTAAGACAAATCTGTATGACTTATGATTGTATTGGTGAAAAAATTATGATATAAAATTGTTGCAGCTAATTCAACAACCCTTTACTGTAAAATGTTAAAAAACAACCCCACAAATTTGCTATAAGTGATACATAGATGACGCTTTCTTTAATTACTATATGTTTACACATCTCTCCTGTGATCGGACTCACATGATTTTTTATCGGTCCAGAACCCTATGGATGTTATAGTAATCTACCGTGAAGCACCAGTAATTAATTAACCTAAAAATAAAATCGAATACAAATGTTAGCCATCAAATATAGTTGGAATCTTGCTTTTTTAGAGCCAAAAATCTCTCCTGAAACCCATAGCTGAGGATATCGTATAGTTGGAATTCATTGTCGTTTATTATTCCTCCCTTTATATTAACTCATCTGCGTATGTACAAAACTTTGGATTGATTTTTAACCATTTTCCCTTGACCCAATCAAGCTGAAACTTTGCAGGCAGACTCGTGGCGACGAAAATGATTTGCAAAAAATTTCTGATTTTTGACAGATGTTTTCAGTCAAACAATTATTTAGTTACATTATGGTAGATTAATTTACAAATAAAGGGAGTGTAATAAAAACTTGGTTTTTATATGGGTTATTTTTTTTTATGATTTTATAAAGAAAGAATAATTTTGCTGAAAATGAAAATAAGAACGGTTTAAAATAATAAATTTTGTTACTATGAAAATTGTTAATATTACATGTCCACAGGTTTTTATACACTTTGCTTTGTAGACCGAAGTGACCACAAAATTTGGAGGTGATTTGCCAATTTGTCTTGAATATTCTTCCTCCTTTTGGACAAGATATTTTCTAATTCAATATTGCTATCAGATGCTAAACTAATGTCATACTTTTGTTCGAAAACTTGTTTAAACTTATTTTTTGAGCATTTTGCGCTTTAACAAAATAATGTTTTCTACGTGCATTCCAAATTTTATATAAAGTCTTGGTTAGTTCGTTTTTATGACCAGTTCGTAGAGAATTTGATTCATCATAATTAAAAAAATAAAAACTCTGAAAACTAGAGAAAATTTTTCCTGGTATAATAGAAAACTTTGCATTTTACCTGAATCTGGTGTAACACTAATCAACTTGATGAAATTTGTTCAGGTAGGTTTCACCTTTTGTAGAGATTTTGATGAAATTTTCAGACTTACATTTTGATAGATTAAATTATTATGCCGAATGAGCCTATGTGCAAAATTCAGCTATCATCGGACACCTAAAGTGTGTCTACGAGTGTTGAACAGAAAAAAATAAACAAATATATAAGTTACAAGGAGACTGTGGCCTCAGAAATAAGAAAAGAAAAATATAGTTAAAAAAATAACAGAATTTATTTGAGAGCAAATGCTGAGAAGTGGTGAATACCAAGCCGAAATAAGCACAAGATCTATACTTCAATAATCTAATAAAATAAATTAATTATTTGAAGAAATGGTACTACTATAGCCATATCTGTGATGATTATTCTCAAAATTTTTAAATTAGTTGCAATCTGGTAACACGGTTTTCTCCAACTGATGCTATCCAAAATGACCGATATGATGTCCCAAGTTGGTACATATGATGATGTCCCAAGTTGGTACATATGATGTCCCAAGTTGGTACATATTCCCCGTTATGGTTGAAAATCGCTATGATTATTCCCGGCTATAGTTGAAAATCTATTATACCCCGCTTCGAAGAATTGTTTTTCGAAGAATTGTTTCCGAAGAATTGTTATACGAAGAATTGCTATTCGAAGAATTGTTATTCTAAGAACTGCTATTCGAAAATTGCTTTTTCCAAGAATTGTTTTCGAAGAATTCTCCGCAAATCAAGAAGGGTATTTTTTTTTGTAAATTTCTAACCTTTCCGACAACAATTGTGGGGTGGACGAACTACTCGAAAAATATGAGTAATTGAAAAAACAAAAAATTTAAAAAAAATCTATATAATCACTTTGATAAAGTTTAGTTTTGACACAACACCTGTCCTTGTTATAAATGTATCAATTGATACAGTTTTTTCCATTAATGTCCATTCTATGGAAAGGCTATTTACCTGTTCTAAGCAGACGTAATTTTTATACCCTATACCACCATATGGTTTGGGTATAATAATTTTGTGCTGCTGTTTGTAACTACCAGACCCTAGTGACCTAGACCCATCTTTTATTATATCGATCGACCCAGAATCACTTTCTGTGAATCACTTTCTGAGTCGATTTAGCGAAGTCCGTCCGTCCGTCCGTCCATCTGTGTGTCCATCTAAACTTTGTAATCAAACTACAGGACGTAAATATGAATATATTTTGATGAAATTTGGTACATAAACATCTACCGGCCGTAGAATGAACGCTGTTGAAATTGGTGAAATTCGGTCTATGTTCAGACCTAGGCCCCATACAAATGACCCCTATGAAATCGACATAAATTGCCATAAGATTCAAATTATGATATATAATACAGTCAAATTGGCTTTGTATGTATTTATTATATCCATTAATCAGTAGTCCAAAAATAATCCCCATAGGACAATTCTTAAGTCATAGGCCCCATATAGAGCTGCTTCCCGATCTTCACTTAAATCTATCAAAAAACAAAAATTTTGTACAGACATTTCTCAAATTTTTTCAAAATATAAGTGACGTTACCAAATATAGTCAGGACCGATCCGTTTTTCGATCTAGTGCCCATATAAATATAGCATCCGGTATGAACTTTTTCATATCTGCAGACAAGAAAATTAATAACAATTCCATTCAAATTTGGTTTATACTTATTTTCTATATCGAAGTAGAGACATCAGCGATGTGTTTTTTATCAAAGGAATTGCAAAGCCTCAAGTAGGAGCTATACAGTTACAACTAACTCCAAGGGACCGCTAAAATGTTTCATTATAACGAGATTTTCGTTGTAATGGAAATTGTTTGTAATAAAACTAATGCCAATTTATTTGTTTTTTTTTTATTTGAAAGTTTCTCGCTTGTGGATTGCACAAACTCTCTAATAAATGCTGAATTTGTGTTTATTTCTGTAAAATGTCACAACCGTAACAACTTTTTAATATTTTTTTCTAAGGGACCAAACGAGAAAAATTCTTGAATACAACTCTAAATAGTTAAATATATATTTGTTGTGTGTTTTCATTTCTGTATTTTTCTTAAGGGGGCACAAAAAAGGTGAAACGATCATCAACGAAAAAAAATGTGTCACCAATTGTGTCACAACGGTAACAACAGCAAACTGAATTTTCGCAATAAGTACAATAGTAAATTTGAATAACTGAGGGTTCCATAATTGTACCTTTAGGTGAATGCCAAACCCCAAAATATTTTTCATGATGTTTTCACGAGACAAATTAGCTGCAATCACCCGGTAAAGATGTACTTTGCGTCACAACCGTAACCAGGATTTGCTGTTGAGAAAGAATTTTTGTTTAAATTTGTTTCTTTCTAGCCTATAATTAGTACGTAAGTATATTTCTTTAAATGTAAGAATTAAAATTTACTGCTTAAGGAAAAATCTTTAAAAATGTAACAAAATATTTTCATATCCATTAAAGTACTCCTATTTTCTTCGGGTTATTTTTCCCTAACAATTCTGAGATCTGTTTATGTTTTCTTTTATAACCCATTAAAAATTTGTATTCTTTTTTTTTATAATAATTTACATATGCTTGAAATCAACAAACCAATACATATTTAACGAAGTGTGGGAAAAGAATTTCCACGAATTAATAATAAGAATAATAAAAACAAGAGACAACAACACAGAAAACAATCACGACATTATAATACAGTTTATGCACTGACAAGAGCATTTTTCATTCACAACAAAAAAAAAAAAAAGAAAAAAATATAAATATCTACAGATATGAAAAAAGGATACAACACTGCAGTTAATTGACAGACTTAAAAACGCCCTTTAAACCCACTAGACCCACATGAGTACTGCGACTATCACATACAGCTTATCTTAAAGTGTTAAAAGAACATTTACAAAACAGAGATTGTACTTCAAGTAACATAAATATACAAAAGAACGAAAAAGAATAATATTAAAAAAATACATATTATATTGGAAATGGAAGAGGAAAGTCATAAAAATATCACGAAAGATAAATAATATAACTTAACAACAAATACTTTACTGGCTGGATGCCTCGTACATGTGTAGTTTATATTAAAAATATCAATATTAAAGTCATAAATTTCAATGCACTTTGAGCTGGTAACTTAAAACTTAGTCCAAATTTTAAAGAATTTATAGAAATTGATATTAGTAGAGATCGATCATTGAATACCCTATAATTAATAATGGTAAATGTTTGAACAAAATATTGTGTTATTTCAAAAAATAATTATATACGCCAATCAAATATGAACAGAATATGGCGAAATAATAGTCTTATTGTGGCACTTCTACACGTACGAATGAAAAAAGTACTTTTATTGAAGGAATTAATGAATTAATAAATAATCACAAACCATACATTATAATTCTAAATTACATGCAATTCTAATATCTTTTTAATAAATAATTTACGCCTTCACCTGCTATTATTGACTAATTAAAGTTTTTCTAGTTCATAACACAAATAAAATTTTCATTTTAATTTTCGATATTCTACAAAATTCCCATTTATTTTAATTTTACTATTGTTTAGTGTAGGGCAACAGTCATGCATCAAAAATCCACCATACTAAAATATGACTGTATGGAACCGTTAAATATAACATGTGTTAAATATTCCCATGTAACTATAAATAGAACTTCCCAAAACTAAACTCAAAAATATTAAAACAACATATTTATGTCGTTTTTTTCGTAATGAAAGGGAAGCCAACAAAAACAACTAAATGGAAAATTCTTTACAAAAAATTTTATCTTTCAAATACATGTTTTTGATATGTATTTATGTTGTTGTTGTACGATAACAAAAGATTGCTTGTAGGTTCAAGTGCATTTACTCTGCAATGCTGTGTGGTGCACAACAGAACTCATCTCAAAAACATACAAGTACACCACTCATTGTATGTGTGTGTGTCTGTGTGCGAGCCTCTAGATGCTCTATATGTGTTTGTGGACTTTGTATACTCGTATGTTGGCTTACACTTACGAGTATGGTGCAGTAAAATCATTATTAGATCGTCATAAAAATGAGAGCGCGCAAAGTGTCTTCCCAGGCGCTATTTTTAGTAACAAGTACAATGTACTACGTCGTACGAATGGCATTAAAGCAATAACACACAATGTATGTGTGTTTGTATTTGTTGTTTTTATTTTTCTTTTTATATAGCATGTTAGATTTTTAACTTATTTATGTGTTTGCTAATGAAATATTAATAACTGCATTTATTTGTGTTCATAAGAGTCTGTGTGTATTTGTGTTATGAAGTTCTAGTGAATTTATAATTGGGGCAATAAAGAGACGAGACGCTAGGCTATTGGTTATTCATTGTAAAACTAATCAATTTTCAAATTCCATTCCCTTGAGGGGGATATGTGTATATATATCATATCTATATTAATGATATGTGTAGTAGAGCTTGAAAGACTGAAATATTTTTGAAACATTTTTTTCAAAAATTTTAATTAATTTATAAATTCTTATTTTAAAATAGACTATGCTTGAGATAATGTATTTCTCTTTTATTAATAGAAAAAATAAATTAATTTAATACAGGGCTCCTCAAGAAACTGTATACACAATAAATTGTATGTACCTGTTACGATATATGTACCTGTTGTAAGCAGGCGTAATTTTGTATCAATGGTTTAAGGGGGCAAAACGAGATAGCCCTATAAAAATTTTGGATTTTATGCTCTCTGGGTGTTTAATATTTTTAAAATTAAGAAAATACCTAAAAAGAAGTCGGAAAATTATATAGAGATTATTCAAGTTACATATGTACTGCTTTTAAACAGTAAGCGGAGCCTACGGTCAAGCTAGAGTACTCGAGTAACTCGAAGCTCGAGTAACTCAAGTAGTAAATGAGCTACTCAAGCTCAACATGTATTTCAATCATTTTTCATGTTTGAAAGAATGTAAAAAGTTATATATAAGTATTTAGTGTATACAAGTGTATACTTTTTAGAATCGTATAAGAACCAAGAATACGATCCTTTAATCTTACTTAAATTGGACTGTTATACTGGCGTGGGTAAACTACTACTCGAAAAAGCTCGACGATATTATATACAAATGTATGAAAATATTCACTTCATGGATGTTTGACTTCATTTAAAAAAAAAAAAATTCCCAAAATATATGGTATGATTTTATATGTTTTGAAGTCAGTTGTATTTAGAGATAACTCTCCTGAAATACTGAAACATTCTGATAAAAACTATGGAGTGGGCTAACTACTACTCGAAAACGATTAACCACGTTCCCATCAAATGTATGAAAGTATGCTCCTCTTATTTGTTTCATGCCTATTTACAAAAAATTTTTCAAGAAGATGTCAGAAAATCTTTCAAAGCATTACGAGCAAAAAGTAGGCGTTTGGGAACTACTACTAGAAAAAGATCGGAAATTTGGCAAAAAGTGTAAAAAAATAAAAAAAATTTAAAAAAAAAGAAAATGTTTTTTTTTTTAATTTTTTCACTGTCTTTAATTGAGTATATTCATAGATTACTCATAAAAAATTTTGAAACATTCCGACCAAAATTGTGGCGTCGGTATAACACTACTCAACTAATATGGACCACTTTATACACAAATGTATAAAAATATGCCCTTATTTGAAGTTTGATGATATTTTCCAGAAAATTTCGTTAGCGCTCGAAAAAGCTCGACCACTTACCATACAAATGTATGAAAATATGAACTCCATGGTAGTTTGATATCGATTTACAAAAAATTTTGGAAGAACTCATGATATAAATTTATGCTTTTTAAAGTTGGAACTATGAGTATATTACGTATACCAAACTTCAAAATAAGCTGGCTAAAATTGTGGCTCGGACGAACTACTACTCGAAAAGGATGATTTTACAGCAAATATTTCATAATGACTGAGGCAAAGTTATATATTTTAAAAAATGTTGGAGTGGTCGGCGGAAAATTCTTCGAAAAAACAATTCTTCGAATAGCAGTTCTTCGAGTAATAATTCTTCAAAAAAAGTTCTTTGAAAAACACTTCTTCGCAAACAATTTCGATGCCGTTTTTGAGAAGAATTTTCTGTAAATCGAAAATAAAAGCCTGTAGTTGAAAATGCGTTTGATTATTCCCCGTTATGGTTGAAACTCTATGTTTATTCCCGGCTATAGTAGAAAACCTATGATTATTCCCCGCTTCGAAGAATTGTTTTTCGAAGAATTGTTATAAGAAGAATTGCTATTCGAAGAACTGCTATTCGAAGAATTGTTTTTTGAAGAATTGTTTTCGAAGAATTGTTTTCAAAGAATTCTCCGCAAATCAAGAAGAGAATTTGTTTAAATTTCTAACCTTTCCGACAATAATTGTGGGGTGGACGAACTACTACTCGAAAAAGATCAGTAATAAAATAAACAAAAAATTAAGAAAAAATCTCTACGTTGAAGTCACTTTGAGAAAGTTTAGCTTTGGTACAACACCTGTCCTTGTTATGAGTGTATCAATTGATTAAATGTTTTTTTATTAATGTCTATGGAAAGGCTACTTACCTGTTCTAAGCAGACGCAATTTTTTATCATTGGTTTATTGGGGTAAAAAGAGGTAGCCCTACAAAAATTTTGGATTTTATGGTTTTTGGGTTTTTTAATATTTTAAAAATTTAGAAAATACCTAAAAAGAAGTCAGAAAATTATATAGAGATTATAAAGTTACACAGTTACTGCCTTTAAAGTAGTTATTTTATAAAAGTTCATAGACTACATATTTTTGTACATTTGTTTAGAAAATGACTCATCTATTTCGGTGAAATGATTTGAAAGTGGCTGATTTTTTTCGAGTATAAGTTAGTCGCCTCCATAATTTTCCCCTGAATAGTTTAAAATTTTAAGAATATAATGTCCTGAAATCAATAACTTCAAAACATATCAATTTTTAAAAATTCGTGAAGGAAACCATTCAGCAGAATTACATCAAACTTGAAATAAGAGCAAATTTGTACACATTTGTATAGAAAGTGGCAGATCTTTATCAACAACAACAGCCAACAGCTCAATTATTGTCGAAATACTTCGAAAATTTAAGGAGGTAATGTCCTCGTATTTCCAATTTTAGAATGTATGAATTATACCATGTGTTTCTTGCATATTTTTTTGTAAATCGGCGTCAAATTTCGTTGGAGTATATTTTTTCGTATAATTGTATAGAAACTGGCTGATACTTTTCGAGTAGGAAATGGCTGGTAGGACAACTATAACAGTCTATAAAGTCTATAAAGTCTATAAAGTCTTTCGAATTTGCAATTTTAGAAAGTATAAATTTGTACCATGTGTGCCTTAATTGTTTTTTGTAAATAGATGTCAAACTTGCATGAAGTGCACCTTTTCATATATTTTATGGAAACTGACTGATATTTTATGAATACTAGGTTGCCAGTAGCACTATATTGTTCTGAATAGCTTAAACACTTAAATGAGTTATCCAAGGATGGTGTCAGCTGCAATTGTTATATAAAACGTAAAAAATATTTTTTTTATTTCTTATTTTTTTTCATTACTGATCCTTTTCAAGAAATTGTTCGCCCACCCCAACCCTTATGACCGAGGGTTTCAATAATTTAGGAAAATAATCTTTTGATATGAGGGACTATAATTTTTGCTAATTTTTACCATGAATTTTTATTATAAAATGATGTCAAAGTTCCATGGAGTGAATGTTTTCATTCACTTGTATGGAAAGTGTTTGATCTTTTTCGTGTAGTAAATTTGAAATTTAAAAGAAATACTGTCCTTACATTTCCAACTCTAAAAAAATATAACTTTTGGCAAAGTCATTATGAAAAATTTGCTATAAAATTATCTCAAACACGAAATAAGAGCAAGTTTTCACACTTTTGTATGGGAAGAGTCTGACCTTTTTCGAATAGTAATTCGTCCGAGCCACAATCTTGGCCAGATTACTTTGAAATTTGGAGTACAGAATAAGCTAAAATTTTAAACTTTAAAAAACATAAATTTGTACCATGTGTTCTTTCAAAACATGTTTTTAAATCGATGCAAAATGTCAATGGAGTGCACATTTTCATACATTTGTATGTAAGTGGTACATATTTGTTTTTTTTTTTTTTTTTGGTCAAGTTAGTTTTAAAAAATGTGTCAGTTAATATGTTTCACGACAATCCTAATTATTTGTTGTAAGTTTGATAAAATGAGTGATGAAGTAGAAGTACGTGCTACAGTTATTAAATATTTTCAAGAAAACCCAACTTGGTGCCACATAAAGTGGTCGAAAGAGCCAAAGCTCTGTCGTCAAAGAGTTTCCAATCTCATTAAAAAGTATAAGGAGAATTTGAAGAGAGACAAGAAATCCAGTTAAGGAAGATGGCAAGGTTCACGTGAAGTCTGTAGAAAGCATATAGAAAAGAGCTCCCAAAAAGCCTGATGGAAAAGTAGTCCGGTTAGCTCAGTGCTCGGACTATTTGGGGCGTAAAATTAAAACAGATTTGAAAACATATAAAGTCCAAAATGTTCCAGGTAGGAACCCTGTAAAAAATTTAGAGGCCAAAATCAGAGTACGGAAATTGAAATTATGGTTCATAAAAAATACTGCAGCATAACGGATGACGGATCTTATGTAGTGAAAAATTTTGCCTGTGCAAGCATTTATTCCTAAATATTATTTTTATTATTTAAACCAAAGCTGAATTTTTTTCATACATAAATTCTAAATAAATTCATAAATTATGCGTCTCCTAAATTCCAAAATGTGTAAACCATCTCCAAATTTGAAAAATAGTGAATAAAAAAAAAATTTGTATGCTGTAGGAATACGCACAGATGTGTCAATAATACTTAAAAATAATGTTCACAGTTTCTTCTTTCCAAATCTGCTGAGAAATTCAAAATTGGTAAATACTCAACAGAGTTACCGGCTTATATGTGCAACAGAGCTGGAGGTGCTTCGCAAATTTCAACGACAGAGTCCTGTTGTACTCGAGAAGACCTACTATAAAAAGTATCGCGTCCCAAGTATTTTGTGTTACTAAGCAATTTTCCTACTTTCAGCTTTTTCTTTTACGATCAAGTGTTATTTTCGAACAAGAAAACACTAACACTAAAACAAGAATCCATATTTTTCTACTATTAAATATAAAGGTTACTGAAAATTTGTAAATGAAAACTTTCATGATATTAACTAAAGGTTCCATTACTAAATCTTCTACCTCAAAGGTCCCTAGATAGATACATAGATTCTTTATTGAACTATATAATAACAATTTAGTATAACAATTTTTGTTTTAATATAAAACTTTAATATAAAAATTTTATAATTGAGTATATTTACGGCTTGGTTTTTTAACCGTCGGCCGGAAATTTGTTTTTTGCCCTTAAATTTGTTCAACTAATACATTTTTTTTTCAGATATTGAATTCTTCTGTTAAAAATTTTCTATAAGTTAAGGCATTCTTTGCAAAAAGATGAAGTGAATTTCAGTTTTCCTCTCTTCCCCCATTTAGAAGTTTGTAAATTTCATAATCTGGAAATGCCGAGCACCCTATAAATCTTCTTCGTATACCTTTACCCTTTTCATAGAGTGCAAAATTGTTTCTACTGCATTCAGATTACACAAAGAACAAAGAGTGAATTGATTGGTGATATATTTATTTGAGTTTAGCATTAAAAGGTCTCCGCGAGTTTTCATTAGTAGGGATATTTGGTGTTGGTTATATTTTTCGTTGCAATAGGAAAGACCTTTTGAATGATTTAAAACTTATAATTTCGTTGTTGACTTTTTGGTGCAGTTAGTAGTAGTAGTAGTAGTTTGGCGCGGTAGTTTTGATAAGATCTAGATTTCATATTCTCAATTAACATCTTGGACGTGTTATTCCAATATGGTTTTAGATTGGTGAATGTTATTTAAGTCCCAATCGAAGATATTCAAATGATCAAAGTAGTTTTTGTACCAGTAAATGTTTTTATATATAATTTTTGATGAAAGCCTCTGATTTTCATACTCTAGAAGCATCTTACAAATATACTGAAGGTATGGACTGTAAGTATAGAGGTGTGCACCTTCTTGACCGATTTCTAAAGCAGGTACATAGTTTGGGGTATTTTCTGGTTTTTAACTATGCGTGTGGTGAAAAATCTTTGATATTTATCAGCAATTTCAAACCAAGCCAGTCCCCATTACCTGAGCACCATACGCTTGTATAGATCTACAAACAGCTTGAAATAACTTCCACTTTGCCTAGTGCACACACACATCCCTTTTTGCAATAAAAGTTTTCAAGTGATATTTACACAAACTTTTGTATCATCATTTTTTGTAATTATATGTTTCCTGTAAGACATTGTCGGAGTCAATATTATACCTCAATACTTGCATTGAGCCACAATTATTACGTGCTCTATATAACTATTTCTATACATAATACATATTATATAATAATAATAATCTATAATATTAATAGGCTAGGCGATTTCTTGTGGCTGATATTTTGTTCAACCATTTTATTCCGATTTTGACCAAACGTATACTATTTTAAAGGCATTTATTTTTAGCCGATTTGCAGATTTACAGATTTTAAAATTTTTTGCCTTTATTTTGAGTAAACTGCATTTAAAGTTGCTACTAACACATACATAAAACTATACAATGCTATGTGTGTGTTTATTAAATTTGATAATGTGTCTGTAATTAAAATGAATTTGTTTTTTGTGTTGATTTGTGAATTGGCTATAATTGGTTAGCATACTCTTAGGGTCTTTATTTAATGAAAAACTAAAATTTCCTAGAATTTGCGCTTGTATTTCGAGTGCTGGAATCTGCTAATAATAATGATAATAGTAATATTATTTGTTTGTAAAAGGTAATAAACGTATCTAATCATCTGATCTTCCTGAAATATTCACACAGTCTTACTGCGGATATGGGAAGTACTATAGGCTATAAGTTTTTTAAATATGTTTAGTAGGCGTGGCACCTCCCATACAAATTACGTTTTCATATATATGTATATTGAGTGCTATGATAGAGAGAGCTTTGCAAGTTTGTGTGAGGTCACCTATTATTAATGTTAGCAGCTATGCCGGAAATGTGCGGGATCCGATAAGTGGGCGTAGTACCTCTTATACAAAATAATTTTGCAATATCATATATCTCGAGTACTATTACGGAGGCAGCTTTGCTAATTTGTCTTAGGTCATCCATTATTAACGTGAGTAGTTATATAAGTAATAAATGTCATATCTCTGGAGTACTGTAATAGTGAGAACCGTGGGACTTTGCGTGAGCTCTTTCATTACGTTACGGGGGGGTAACATCTATTATAAAATAAAAAGCTTAATCACATGACTGAAACAGTTTATTGTACTTGATTTTTTTTTATAAAAGGTTTGCCATCGATATAAATTTTAATTAAATATATATTCTTAAAAAGTTTTAGTAAGAAACAACTTTAAATATAATCTATAGATGAATCCATAACATCAATTATACAGTACACATCTTCAAATTACTTCATATTCCAATGGCTGCAACTATTTGATAATAAAATGTCAATTCTAAAAATACCACTTTTTTTAAATAAATTCTAAAATTTGTTTGAATTTTATCTTGTAGTGAAAACCAAACATTATTTTGGAAACTTTAAAACAAAACAAATAACAAAAATATACAAACTTTTCTTTCGTCTAATTTATCATTATAAAATTTTTTATTTTCTAAACAAAATGTGAAATTAATTTTATATTTAGAAGTGAGGCAGCCGCAATAATGGTATTTTAGACTTTAGCACCAGCCACCATACAAAAAAAAAAAAAAAAAAAAAAAAAAACTAGAGCCTGTGCAGTGAACATGAAACAATTTTAAAGGAACAAGATAAGAAAAATGCTCTAAAAATAAAAATAATTTAAATTTATAAGCATATTTACTAAAAATATATAAAACAAACAAACCATACTCGTACTCGTAACTCGGAGTGGCAGTCATTGTCTTCTAGTTGTATAAACAAAACATATTGTAGTTGGTAGAAGAATAAAAAACAAATAAAATACTTTCGCTTTTCTTTTCTCTTCAAACAACAGTCTAAGGACTAATTTACCAGTATGAACAATACAACAATATATAAGTATTGAGAGAACACTGCAAGAAAAAGTATATGCAAAGTTCTGTATGTTAAATATCTAACTAGAAAACGCAGGCGAGGATTGTCCGACCCGCTAATTGTTTAGAAGAAATTTTATTAATTAAACGAGACAAATTTATATTTTACTACGATTAAATAGCAGACCTTATTTCAATCGAATTTGATGGGAGTTAAGGGCAATGTGAGGAACAAATTTCCCTAAGCAAACACATTTTCTATCCCAATCTTAATGGATTTGTTCAGTTTAATTTCAGTTCAGTTTAATTTCTATACTAGTCCTTCGAAAATTTGAATAAAATGAAAGAATAAATTTAGCAAACAAAATCAACAATTTTAAAGAGAAGTTTATTGAGAATGATGACAACGCAAATTTTTTCCTCACTTTATAAATTCTTTGACACACAGAAATTGTATGACGCTGACATTGTCAAACGTTTAAATTTTCATTTAATTTTAATATATTTTTCTCAATGTACTTTAGGGTCATGAATAGTATTAGACACATATTCTTGTGATTTGTTATATTAACAATTGTTAAGATAGACTACAATATTGTGCTTATATTGCTACTTAAACAAGCTGTTTTATGTGTTTTTTTGGTCCACACACATTCATTCAAATATACGAATATATTAGAATACATTAGAAAATATTATTATTTCCCTAAAAAATTATATAAACACATTGTAAGAAAGCCTTCAAATGGATGTAAAGTGAAAAATAAAATTGAAATAGCTTTTACAATAAAGAATATAAACTTTTTTCTATATGTGTTACATTCAAACGAGCATATTCCTTTTCTTTAATTAACAACAACTTAATTTTGTTAAATTCAAGAAATTGTTTTTAAAAAAATTTTTAAATTTTCCCACAAATGAAGGAATAACCCTTAATCATACACTTGATTTTCTTTTTTTTTTTGAAAGAACCTAAATAAATTCTTTCTCAACACTTACATAATTTGTTTCAGGAATCTCCCCCATCATATAACTCGTATGTGAGTATTTAAGGCATTTACATGTGGCATTATCTGATTGTGGATTTTTGTTTTCTTTTGTTTTTGTTTTTGTACATCAACAATTTCTTTTTGTCACTTTGTAATATCCATGTAATTCCCCGACTGTTTTTATATATTGGATTTTGACATTATTTTCTTAAATAAGTATTACAAGGCTTCCCCCAACATTTAAATTTTTCCAGTCCTACTTTGATTATGCTAGTTCTTCTTCTACATTTTATATGATTGTTTTTGTTATTACTTAAAGATGTCAAGTGTTTAGGTTTGTAATGTATTTATCCAACTGCTTGCTCACAGTGGTTTTGAAATATTTTACGAAAAATTTAAAATTAACAAGTAAGAAAATTATAGTCGGTCTAGACCGACTATACGATACCCTATACCATGCGTTTAGAAACCCTATCTCTTAGGCCCAACTAACTGGACATAGAAAATAAGCAAAAACCAAATTTGAGTGGGATTTTTATTAATTTTTTTGGCTGCAGATATAAAAAAGTTCATATCGGATGCTATATCTATAAAGGGGCTAGGTCCAAAAATGGACCGATCCTGATCATGTTTGGTAAAGTCTCTTGTATTTTGCAAAAATATGTACAAACAAAATTTGAGAAGAATCAGTGCAATATTTTTGTTTTTTAATAGATTTAACTGAAGATCGGGAAGCAGCTCTATATGGGGTCAAAGGGATCATTTTTGAACTACTCATAAGTGGATGTAATGAACGCATACAAACCCAATTTGAGTAAGATCTATATGACAATTTGGATCTTATGGCAATTTATGTCGATTTCATATGAGTAATTTGTATGGGGGCTAGGTCTGAACATGGACCGATTCTCATCAATTTCAATAGCGTTCATCCCATGGCCGATAAAAGCTTATATACCAAATTTCATCAAAATATATTCATATTTGCGACCTGCAGTTTGATTACAAGCTTTACATGGACACACAGACGGACGGACGGACGGACGGACGGACGGACGGACATTGTTAAATCAACTCAGAAAGTGTTTCTGATTCGATCGGTATAATTAAAGATGGGTCTAGGTCAAATATTTTTGGTTGTTACAAACAGCAGCACAAAGTCATTATACCCAAACCACATAGTGGTATAGGGTATAAAAATGAAAAATTAAAAATGGAAAATGAAAAATGAAAAATATAAAACGTAATATAAAAATGAAAAATGAAAAACGAAAAATGAAAAATGAAAAATGAAAAATTAAAAATAAAAAATGAAAAATGAAAAGTGAAAAATGAAAAATAAAAAATGAAAAATGAATAATTAAAAGTAAAAAATGAAAAATGAAAAATAAAATATGAAAAATAAAAAACGAAAAATTAAAAATTAACCGGTTGAAATAATAATAATAATATTTATATTTTAACAGAGCCCCTGCAGTTGATTGCTATAAGTGATACATAAATGACACTTTCTGTTTGATTTTAAAAAGTGTCATAAAAAAATCTTTAATTACTAGATGTTCACACATCTCCCCTGTGATCGCACTAACGTGATTTTTTTTAAGAAATCATATTTTAAGCAAATCTACTTTTTAAGAAAATTAAAGTTTTTAGAAAAAGGAAACATTTTAAGGTATTTTTTTAATAAAATTTACTTCTTCAAGAAAATGTGCTTTTGAAGAAAAGATACTTTATCAAAGAAAAATATTTTTTAAAGAAAATTTAACTTTCTTAGAAAAGTCTACTTTAAAGAGAATGTGCTTTTTTAAAAAAATGTACCTCGTTTATATTTTTAGGAAAATTGCCTTCTTATGATGTATCGTTTCGCATTCCTCGTGACTATCATCATGCTCGTTCGATTGCAAAAGCCATTTACTGTCTGAAAACGTTTATTTTTACGGAATGATTTTGCGTTTGTTCAGTAAGCCATTAAATGTACATATATTGATCAAGGTATATCAGAAAAGTACTAAGAAAACATTTACTTCATCTGTGGTATCTGAACCCGGAACAAATCGCTTTAGCTTACTTGACAATGTTTCAAATGAAAAAAAAAAAAAAAGATATTGTCATACAAGGACACGAATAGTTGCAAGAACAGTGAGGGTACAAATTTCTGAAAACGAGGCTGTAAATCTGTTTAAAAATGTTTCTCTTCAGAAGTTTGCTCCCGAATACATTCTGGCTTTTATCGAATATTTTAAAGTAAAAAGTGACTTTTCTGATAGAGAAACTGGTCCGAAAATAAGGATTTTTTGGTATAATGGTAGACTTCAATAGCACTCTTACAAAAGATGAGGAGCAGAAACAATTCCAAATTCAGGTGGTAACAGAATGTCATCGGCTGTACCCTGATACTTCCAAAAGAAAATGCGGTCTACCCTTCTTTGATAATCGACATTGAAATTACGAATATTAAATATGTAAACTAGATATATACAAACTTATACGTATATCCATTTTTACAATCTTTAGTAGGCATTTTTATTTTAATAAGTTTTTTTTGAAATACGAATTCTAACATTAATCGTATCTTTTTATTTAATACTAGCTGGACCCGGCAAACGTGATTTTGCTCTCAATGAATTTTTTATTTTAGTTAGAATCTGTATATACCTGTATAAAATGTTTGACGAAGATCTCCAGATAATAAAAAGTCTTTCATTGCCTTTCAAATCTTTTAAGGTTATGTGTAATGCTTCTAAGGAATGTTTGTGAGCCATGGTACATTCCTCCCAAATAATAACACGGCATTTTTGCTGAACTTTTGACATACCGGAATTTTTTTTGATATTACGGACGGCATTCTCATTTGTTTGTACATTTAACGGTGATTTGAGTGCAGAATGAGCTGTACGACCACCATGCAATAATGTAGCGGTTTTTCCTTCCTTTTTGGTTAGAATATTTATATATAACAAGTAAGAAAATTATAGTCGGTCTAGACCGACTATACGATACCCTATACCATGCGTTTAGAGACCCTATCTCTCAGGCCCAACTAACTGGATATAGAAAATAAGCATAAACCAAATTTAAGTGGGATTTTTATTAATTTTTTCGGCTGCAGATATGAAAAAGTTCATATCGGACGCTATATCTATATGGGGACTAGGCCCAAAAATGGACCGATCCTGACCATGTTTGGTAAAGTCTCTTGTATTTTGCAAAAATATATACACACAAAATTTGAGAAGAATCAGTGCAATATTTTTGTTTTTTGATATATTTAAGTGAAGATCGGGAAGCAGCTCTATATGGAGCCTATGATTAAGAGTTGTCCAATAGGGATCATTTTTGGACTACTGACTAACGGATGTAATATATACATACAAACCTAATTTAACTAAGATTTGTATGATAATTTGGATCTTATTGCAATATATGTTGATTTCGTAGGGGTCATTTTTATGGGGGCTAGGTCTGAACATGGACCGATTCTCACCAATTTCAACAGCGTTCATCCTATGGCCGATAGAAGCTTATGTACCAAATTTCATCAATATATATTCATATTTGCGACCTGCAGTTTGAATAAAAGCTTTACATGGACACACAGACGGACGGACATCGTTAAATCGAATCAGATAGTGATTCTGATTCGATCGGTATAATTAAAGATGGGTGTAGGTCTAATATATTTGGTTGTTACAAACAGCAGCACAAAGTCATTATACCCAAACCACATAGTGGTATAGGGTATAAAAACGTTTGTGAAATTTGTAACTTATAAAATTTATATAAATTTGACAGTTCATTATTTTTCGAACGATTGCGCCATCTACCGGGTCCAATAAAAAAATGATTGGGATCATCTAACATACATATATGTACATTAGGGCGGGTCGATTTGTAGGGAGTGAAAAAATTCACCAATTTCCCTATGATTTCCGTATTCTATGGGTTATTCCATGAAAATTTGCCGAAGGAACCATACCTCTATCGTTAAAATCGAGTCCCTTACTTTTTGTTGGTAGATTTTTTCCCAAATTGACGTTCGTATGAAATATTACCTACACGTTCACATCCATAACTCAAAAACTATCGATCGGTTTTAATCGCCAGTAGGCGCGTTGGACATTGGTCCAACGGTTCAAAAGTTACGGGCATTTTTGTCCAAATTTTGGAGCATTTTTACATTTTTTTCATGATTTTGTCCAAGAATATTACTTTCATGGCCATTTTTTTGGCTCAATCCATTATTTAATTCAATTTACAATTCAAATCGAAGAGTTTAAGCCCAAATTTATCGAATTCGGTTGATTAATTCATGCAATATTGCTAAAACAAAATAACACATACAACCAAATTTTTGATTTTTTTCCCTTTTTATTTTTTTTTGTACAAAAATTCAAATTAAGAGATAATAAAGTATCTATGAACCTATTATCAAAAAAAATATTTAATTTGAGTGTAGTAAAAGACAAAATGTGAAAAAAACATTATTTTTTCTGAAAGTCTTGTTTGCTTTCAAGTCTGTGTGTTTTCGTACGGCTCTCTAATGTCGTCGCCATAGCGCCTTCTACATTCTTTCCTGCAACTCGTTTAGCAGTGGCAGCCAGCAATTGGACATGTCTTTCCGTTCCTTGAATGTGTAAAGGTATTTGTGGATCATCGAACGGTGGCACTTCGTAATTTAAATATCCCTCCAAATGTTCATACGAATAACTTTGCGTAAACGGTGGTTCGAATAAAATGGTATCGTCATTTAAATCAATCATATTTGTATATTCCGTACAATTAAAGTTTATATGTAAGATCGTTGCTCACTGGGATTGCTGGTATAGTCGTTGGTATCGTCTCTTCACTTCCACTATCGTGTTCCGGTATCGTTAGTATTCTGTCATCATATTGATCGCGCATGAAATCTTTTAAGTTTTCTGGGATAGATCCACATGAGCAGTCGTTTTCTTTCAAGTTGCATTTACATTTTCCAATGTTGAATAATTTGTTTGTTGATTCTACGAATTTTTTGAATTCTGTTGCGCGTTTTACTCGTTGTTTATCTGCATTACTATATGCGTCAAGCAAATTATTCAATTTTCTAATAATGCTACCTTTGAGTATAAGTTCAATATTAAGTTGATTCCAAATTTCTAACAATCTGTCTACTACTTGGGGAGTAAATCTTTTATACGAAAACATTTTGCTTTGGGCTTTTGAACGTTCGGCCAAGAAAAAATAGTACTTCAATATATTTCGTTTAGTTGACAGATTAATATCAGGTAATTCACAGGCCACGCCAAAAGAAAAAACATCATGAGAGACCAAATGTTGCAAACTACTGCGTTGGGTATCTGTTGGATTTTGCGATGAACCAGGCTCTGAATCAATTTTTTAAACCGTCACTAAAAGAATTAAATATGTTTTTCATAGAATAATAATATAACTATTAACTAATAAAGTTAGCAATGTTTTTACACTTACCTTTAAATCTTTTCTAAATTTCAAAATAGTTTGATTATTTGTTAGTTATTTCAAGTAACACTTCACTGAAATGACGCTCAAACAAAACTAGCATACACTGGAATCACCACCCCGCCAACTACAGCTGGTTGTTTCGTCCAATTAGAAATGCTGTGTATTTGTTGTTGTCAAAATGACGTCAGCGAAGAATTATTCTTTATAAATCGTATGCAAACCCTAAAAAGAGAGCAAATGAGAGCATATAACAGTAAATGACTGGCATCATCTTTATCTCTATCCTTCTTGCACTGGAATATTATAAACAAACAAAAATAAAGAAGTCTATCGTAAGGTTCGTAAGCTTCGTAAGTCAAAAAAATTGAGCCAAAAAAATGGCCATGAAAGTAATATTCTTGGACAAAATCATGAAAAAAATGGAAAAATGCTCCAAAATTTGGACAAAAATGCCCGTAACTTTTGAACCGTTGGACCAATGCTGGAGATTTGTTTTTGTAAATTGATCAAACTGAGCTCACCTTTCCAACGCGCGATTAAACCCGATCGATAGTTTTTGAGTTATGGATGTGAACGTGTAGGTAATATTTCATACGAACGTCAATTTGGGAAAAAATCTACCAACAAAAAGTAGGGGACTCGATTTTAACGATAGAGGTATGGTTCCTTTGGCAAATTTTAATGGAATAACCCATAGAATACGGAAATCATATGGAAATTCTCGAAAAATAAATCGACCCGCCCTAATGTACATTATTTGAAATAACTTTACCCCAGCGCCACCTATTGGGTCCATTTATACATAAAAAAATTTCTTATGACGAAAGATACGTACATTCTGAATTGCAGTCAAATCGCGCTGAAAATAAGAATTTTGTCTATAACTTGACCCCAACGCCAGCTAGAGGGTTAAAACTAAAAACAACCACAGA
Organism: Cordilura impudica; assembly: GCA_963682025.1. Lineage (NCBI taxonomy): Eukaryota > Metazoa > Arthropoda > Insecta > Diptera > Scathophagidae > Cordilura > Cordilura impudica. The sequence goes on along the minus strand of OY821520.1, from coordinate 44,936,535 downwards.
AGTGCTCGAACCGAACCTATGGTGCAATCCTACCTCGACAGCTCTTATGGTTCCGGAGATGATTCGTTACAAACAAATGCACCAAGTTTTCATATACATATATAGATAGATAGATTGAAACAGTTCATGAAATAAGCCGAAAAAAGGCCTTAGGTACATAAGTAGAACATTTTGATAATGTCTTGTTCTCCTATGTATTATATGTTTTTGAAGAAACTGTGTTGGAATTTAATGTAAAGTCAAAAAAGTGACCGTTCATTTCATAGTAAAAACATAAAACAGAAAAATGGCCGCTAGTTCGTGAAAAAAGTAATTTTATAAATTTCAGGGCTCTTTTGATACGGGAAGGCAAAGCCCAATTGAGCTAAAACTTTCACAATTGAATTTTTACACTATATGGAACCATTCCAGATGTGAACACTAACAAATATCAGAATAAAATCCAGCCATATTCACTAAAATCAACCTAATATATATGTAGTGGCGACATTTTAAATCGCCCGTTTACTAACGAACATTAAATTATTTTTATCATGAAATTCTTTTACAATTATTTTTTCTTTTAAGTGTTGTTGTTACTTTTATATAATTTTAACCTTTAACTATTGATGTGAAATTTTTTGACGTGGCACTAAAACTATTATTAAAAAACATTTCTTTACAATTATTTGTTTTTTTAAATCAAGTTAGTACATTTTTAACGATAACTGATCTAACCCATAAAAGCAAAGTTTTTATTAAAACTCTTTCTTTCCGTATGCATATGAGTTTTGAATTTTAAAATTAATCTTTGGTCACAACATGTCTTTGGGCAAGGTAAATTTTACCACCACCTCCACAGTTTCGAGTTAAATGGAAAAAGAGAGGTTCTACTTTAAAAAAAATTTAAAGTTAAATCAATTATGCTAATAAAGCTGACATCTAAATTAGCACATGTGGAAATTATGTACATTTTTATACCCTATACCACTATGTGGTTTGGGTATAATGACTTTGTGCTGATGTTTGTAAAAACCAAAAATATTTGACCTAGACCCATCTTTAATTATACCGATCGAATCAGAATCACTTTCTGAGTTGATTTAACAATGTCCGTCCGTCCGTCTGTGTGTCCATGTAAACCTTGTAAACAAACTGCAGGTCGCAAATATGAATATGTTTTGATGAAATTTGGTATGTAAGCTTTTATCGGCCATGGGATGAACGCTGTTGAAATTGGTGAGAATCGGTCCATGTTCAGATCTAGCCCCCATACAAATTACCCCTATGAAATCGACATAAATTGCCATAAGATCCAAATTGTCATATAGATCTTACTCAAATTGGGTTTGTATGCGTTCATTACATCCATTAATGAGTAGTCCAAAAATGATGCCTTTGGCCCCATATAGAGCTGCTTCCCGATCTTCACTTAAATCTATTAAAAAACAAAAATATTGCACTGGTTCTTCTGAAATTTTGTTTGTATATATTTTTGCAAAATAAAAGAGACTTTACCTAACATGATCAGAAATCGGTCCATTTTTGGACTTCGTCCCCATATAGATATATCATCCGATATGAACTTTTTCATATCTGCAGCCAAAAAAAATTAATAAAAATCCCACTCAAATTTGGTTTTTGATTATTTCTATGTCCAGTTAGTTGGGCCTAAGAGATAGAGTTTCTAAACGCATGGTATAGGGTATCGTATAGTCGGTCTAGACCGACTATAATTTTCTTACTTGTTCGGTATAATTTTTTATATAAAAAGACAAGAAATTTAATTTAGGAGACATTAAAAAATACAAATAAATTTTTTTAAAGATGAGATGAGCAAAGCACTCAAATTCCCAATTTCAAAGACCATCTGATGTACACCAAAATAGCCCACAAAAAGAAAGAAAGTTAGAAAGTGTATAATGTTATCAAACTCAACAAAAAATCTTCCATTACTCTAGTTCGAATGAGCAAGGCGGCTCCCATTAGGATTAGGGAACAAATTCTGGAAAAATTTTACATTAATTTATCCACAAGCACAATTATATATACTAGCAGATTCCAGTCCTCGAAATTGGAGTGTAATTTCTTGGAAATTTTTTTTTATTTTTTATTTAATAAGGACCCTTAAGTTATGCTAATCAATTTTAGCCAATTCACAATTCAACATTTTTAAATATTGATTATCATCGTTATTGGTTGTCAAATTATCGGTTTATGTCCAAAATTATTTTTCCATTCAACACAACTATTATTGTGAATGAAGAAAACAAGCTCACAAACACATTAACAAAAATAGTAAACACACACATAGCATTGTATAATTTTATGTATGTGTTAGCAACAACTTTAAATGAATTTTAGTCCAAAAAAAATGTTCCAGGCGGTGCAAATCTGTAAACCTGGTGGACAGCTAAAAAGAATTATCTTTCAAATAAGATAAGAAACTCGCCAAGAAATAGCAACTGCCCCAGATCACTTTTGTGCCAAAAAAATACTAGGTTGTGAAATTTTGCGGATATTTTTTCAACTTCAAGAAATTAATTAAAGCCATAATTTTTTTTGTCTCTATACCTGTAGGTACTCAGACGTGAAGTATTTTTTTTATTATCACGTTGTTAACCTATTGCGCAATGAGACCAAAGATGGAAAAATTTTTTGATAAAATTTTGAAAATTTCTTTTTTAAGTTTTAAAAAATTTTCTTCAACAAAATTTCTAAGAATGGATCTGCACTATAAGGTTTTGTTAAATATATGTTAGAGATTAACGGTGTGAATTTTTTTTAGTAAATTCCTCTGCCAGAATTTTTTTTAAAGAATTTTTTTTTGGGGATTTCGAGAAAAATGAGATTTTTGTGAAATTTTCAGTAAATGAACTCTATCTGAATACTTTGTATCAAAAATTAATCACTTTTCTAATTTTAAATGTTATATCTATAATATTAATATGCTAGGCGATTTCTTTTGGGCGATGTTTTGTTCAACCGCTTTATCCCGATTTTGACCAAACATATGCTATTTGAAAGGTATTTCTTCTTAGTTGTTTTCCAGATTTCCATATTTTTAAATTTTGTCCTTAGTTTTGAGTATATTGCATTCAATGTTGCTAATAATACATACATAAAATTGTACATATGCTATGTGTGTGTTTATTAGATTTCTTAATGTGTTTGTTATCTTCATTCACAATAACAATAAATGAAAAAGGGATGGTTTGTGAATTGGCTAAGTTGAAAAATAAAGTTGCCTAGAAATTGAACTCGAATTTCGAGCGCTGGAATCTGCTAGTCTTATCTTAATAGACTAGGGTTTCGGAAAAAATAATAAAAATAATATGACCCCATTAACCCTTTTGGACTTGGGGTCATATATACATATATTAATATGAGGCTCTGCCTGAATTATTTTTTTTTTAATTTGCCGAATAAACTTCTTTAAAAATCCTTTTAATAATTTCGTTTAAATTCGAAAATGAAACCACTGTTTAAGCTTTCCTTAAAGTTCCTGCTGTTTAATTTTTTCTTTCTGTTTTCCTTCAATTCTGTTGATGTTAATCTAGGGCGTTGGTGGTGTTCAGAAGTAATTGCAAAGCATAATATTGACTTTATGTTCCTGCCTTCCCACGTGATGTTCTACAAATGACGAAAAGAAGCAACTTTGCGGGAGGCTTTTCTTTATATTCTTTATAATTGTACATTATGTTTTTGTTTGCTTTTTTTTTCTTTGTAAACGAAAATCATTTTTGATAAAATAGAAGACTAAGTAATGGGAGCTGAAGTACAAGTACTGTACTCTACGCTTAGGTTAAATGTATTTTATAAGTCTTCATGCTACATCAAATAATTATTCGAACTGTATTCAACGTATTTATTTTCATTTGCTTTCATTTAATTAAAAAGTTTCTTTGCGCTAAGATTACTTTTAGCAAATGATTCATATAGTTTAGATAAGAATTTTAAATAGGGGAGAATTTACTGCATATTATGCGTATGTATGTGTTTGTTTAGTTACTATTTAGCATATTAAAGCAGAAATCTTTTTTGTTTGTTCAAACAAGTGTATTGTATAAATTACACATATTTTTAATGAACTTTGATGTGTAACATAAATTATTTCATAAAGTTTAGACTACATATTACAATTTAATTTATGAAAACTTTAATGGCTAAGGAAATTTCCTTAAATTTTAAGCTAAAACTATTTTTTGTTAGGTATTCAAAAGTTAATAGGCCTCAGTAATTTTTACTAACAATTTTTACTAAAAATTTTGGCTTCCATTTCTTATGACCGGTTTTGGAGAAAAATTGGATTTCATATTATTGAATGAATTAAGTAGAGTTGATAAGCTTAAACAAAATGTCAACTAGTGACAAATATATGTAAATCACTATTCTTTATACAGAAATATGTTACGAGAACCAGATTTAAGTTCTCAGTAATTATTTAACTTCTCCTTCGTAAACGACTTGTAGTAACAACCGCTCCGTAGCCTTAACTTTATTTATAATATATTAACTGATTTCAAGTTAGTAATTAAATTTTAAACTTTATTAAGCCAAAGAAAAACTTTTTCCTTCTATTATGATTAACAACCACAGCAATGTATCAACAAAATTGAATACGACATGTGGGAAGTTAATGTTGCATAGAGTGCAGTGGTGCTAGAATTTCTGCAACTTTTTATTTGGCTTTTTCTGCTAAGGATATTCTACTCTTCAACACTCTACTCTACTTTATGTTATCACAACAAAGATTTTTATAGAAGACTGCTCATTACTAACATTTTCGTTTGCTCCGAACAACTATTTTCTGTTTCGGTTTAATCTCACATTTTAGGGAATACAAATTTATTCTATAACAAGTTCTATGGATTTGGCGATTGACATAGTTCTACTCAAGATTATAATGTAAACTGGTAACATAAACATTTGCTGGGTTCGGACTTGGAATGGTACTTCATTCTTAGAATTAAAAAATTACGACAAAAGTTAGAGTAAAATTGTTGAGTTAAAAACAAGGAAAAGGAAAGAAAAAAAATAACTTTATTTATGTACTTTGTATATAAAAAAAATTTTCCCGGTGAACACCAAGGAGTTGGAAACTAATTTGAGCGAAAATTTTAATATTAACATTTAAAGATAAAAGCAGTATAATTTAAATTTTACATATATTGTTGCATGTTTTAAATGTTGTTCTTAATTTAAAAATTCGATTTACGAGAGCAAATCAATAAATCCATGTGAAGTTTGATTATTAAGAGAGATTGTTTTTTTTTTTAGCAAATTGTTTTTTTTTTAGTAAACAAAAACATCGTCGTGAAAATGTTTAGATAGAGTATTTGTTGTAGGTCCACTGCTTCACACCTGAGAGAATGGAATAGTTAAAATAGTCGTGTGACATGGTAGAATCGTGTCCAACGAAAGTGAAGACAGTTTCTTCTGCAAGCAAGATTATTGTGTCTGATTTTGGCATGCGCATGCGATAATTTTTGTCGGTTATCTTTAAAAAGAAAAAAACAATCATCTGCGGGTATTATGCAAGCTATTTCCGGCATTCATGTGATGAAATTAAAGTAAAAAGGAAACAACTGATGAAAAATTAAGTGTTGTATCATAAACAAAACGCACCAGTTCACACATCCAATATTGCGGTGGCCAAAGTGCATGAATTAAAGTTTTAGTTGCTTCAATCGCACCTTATGCGGCAGATTCAGCTGCCTTGCATAACGAAGATGTGGTATATGCAATTGACGGCTATTGATTATCGCTGGGAAAAGTGTAGCGAGCGAAAAGGGGATTATGTTGAGAAATAAAAAAAATTTTCCCAAATGTTTAGTGTTTTCTTTGTGAGGTCGGGTTGTTCTGGGACCGCTTTCGTAAAAATGTGTTTGTGGTTAATTGTGAGCAAGCACACACCAGCATGTGGACAATTGTCCAAACCGCAACTTCTTATTTAAGATTGAAATCACAGACCCATACGATGTGCGGAGTGCGCATAGTACTATGTACCCTCTGCTCGGTTTGAGTGATTGTTTTCTTCCGAAAAAAAATGTTTTGAGCAGAGGCGTGTCGCACCAGGTTATTTTACTGCCCTGCCAGGACTTCGTTTTTTACAGTTTTTCGACTGATGCATTGCAGGTCTTGGTATGTGTGGTGCCTTTTGATTTTGAGTATTGCTTTTAGGGTCAAAAGAGGTCTATAACTTGTTACGAATGCCTACTTGGGTGAAATTGATCTAATCCTAACTCAATGCGTTATCTTTTGGTGGAACGGCAGTAACAGGGTAGGGTTGCATAAACTTGTACTGGTGTATTGTCACTACTACTCGGACATTAGGGATTAGAGGGAGTTAGGAGTGGTGTTGGCGAATGGATTTAGGGATTTCAGGGGGGCGGTGGGTATAACGGGCCATTTTAGGAATCTCAGCGAGTTTACTTGCGTTGTTTTTCGAAGATGTCGAAATAGTGTAGGATAATGGTTTTACTGACGGATAAATGGCAAGAAACCCCTAGCAATATGGAGATTTAGTACCACGGGCAACAGGGGCCCTGTAATTTATGTTCCAGTCTAATGATGAGAACGGCCCTTCGGACAGCTCCATGGTGGACAAGGTCCAGATCGGCAGGAGATAACAGCTTGCATTCAACTGGGTGCTATGACCCTCGACTCTCGACCAAGTAGTGGGATTTCTGGCCCCATCAAACAAAATTTATCATTAGTAAAGAAGTGTATTCCCATTCATATTTCAGAGCATCATGATGTCAAGTCAATGCAATAGGTACTCATGACGAATATACTTAGAGGATCCCGCGAAGCGTAGCATAGTAGGTCACTCATATATCCTGCTATTGTACTCCGTTTGTCCTCCAAGAACGTATGGTACCAAGCGTATGGTACCAAGTCTCTGAATTTGTAAGTTTCATATCGTCTGTAATTCTCCGTCTTCTGACGAAATAAATTTCTAAGCTGCCCGCTGCTACTTTATACTTTATAAAAAATTCTTAAAATTTCAATCAAATATTATCTACCAAATGAGTTTCATTAGAAAACTCATATATCCAAATGCAAATCACAACGGCGCAAAAAATTTATAATACATTTTGCTACTGACCACTAAGTGATTCATTAAAAATCAGGAGTGCTTTCATCTGTATACTGTGTTGTTATTATTTATTTATTTTTTTACTTATATTTTCTTTATAGTGTAGTCCAGTTTTTTTTAAGATAAATAAGTAATTATAATCACAAAGATTTAATATAGAATCATTTAAAAATAAAAACACTTCTGAAGAAGTCTGAAAAAAGCAGACGAAACGTTGAGTAAAAATGAAAATTATTTGATTTTTATTAACACAAAATTTGACCATCATTAGCCCGTAAGGAAACTCCTTTTACAACAAAATAGCACATCTTATGACCACAAAAGCAAAAATTTCATAAATTTGCTGTGTATTGTTATTTATTTGTTGATTTTGAACTTTAATATAATTAATAATAACTTAAGTTTAATATTGATATGACTTCTATATTCAGTTGACGGCGCCATGTGTGCGACGGTCTGCCTACTCTTCTCGTCCTACCATGTGGGTTCCAATCAATGGCGATTTTAGCAACGTCGCCTGGAGACCTGCGCAGCATGTGACCAATCCAACGCCATTTGCGATTCATTATTTCAATATGGATTGCCCACTGGTTTGATTGTCTCCAAAGTTCTGCATTGGATATGGTGTTAGGCCAAAAAACTTTTAGTATTCTTCGGAGACATCGATTAACAGACACTTGTAGAGAGCTTATATCGTCTTCTGTTGTATTCCATGTCTCGCACGCATAAAGGAGCACAGATTTGGCACAAGAGTTAAAGATGCTTACCTTAGTATGCCTGGATATTGCGGAAGATTTCCATATCGACCGGAGGGTACCGAATGCTTGATTAGATTTAGATATTCGGTACGCAACATCATTGCTGGAACCACCTGTATTTGTTAAAATGCTACCCAGGTAGCAGAATGCCGTGACCTCTTCCAATTCAGTATTTCCTATGCGGAATTTGTTTTATTTACGGTGTTTCCGCGCATTACTTTACTCTTGCTAATGTTTATTTTCAGACCAGCTCTGTTTCCAGGCACTTTAGCTTCGACTGAATGCTTTCATAGCTGTGGGAAAGTAGGCAGATATCGTCTGCGTACTCTAGACTCTCAAGTTGTTGGTTGAAACCCCAGCTGATACCTCTATTTACTCTGATTGCATTGCGCACTATAACATCTAGAACGATGTTAAAGAGCAAGGATGATAACACACAACCCTGGCGGATGCCAGTCACGACGGCAAAATTGCTGCTCAAAGCGTTATTGTGGACAACACGACATTTTACATTACAGTATAATGACTGGGTAAGGCTAATGATTCATAAAACAAAAACTACTTTAAACTTAATACCCAATTTTTAGAATCAAGTGAAAAATAAAGATGGATTTTTGTTTATGAAAACAAATTTATGGTAAAATAGTAATTTTTAAGTAAAAGGCCGTAACTACGATGCAAAAAGTCAGAATCGAACTTTTTGTTAGTTATGGCCTTTTGCATTTTAGGTGACGATATAAACGTGTTTTTTTTTTGAAATGATGACTTCACAATCGGTAAAAATTCTATCTTGGTGTTTATATTGTAGCTGATTAACAAATGAGGTCCTCATCTTCTTTTGATTAAAAGGCCGCCCTTGATAGTTTATTTTCCAGTGCATAAAAAATAAGTCCAAATATTGCTAAACATTTTCTGCGACTCCAAATCACTAGTAGAAACAAGCATAACTTTTCGATATTGTAAGGTAAACTACGTTTTAATTCTGATATTTTCTGAAATTCAATTGATATTTTCTGAAATACATTTGATAATTTCAGATATACATTTTATGTTTTCTGAAATACATTTAAAATTTTCTGAAATACATTTGATGGTTTCTGAAATACATTTGATAATTTCTGAAATACATTTGATGTTTTCTGAAATATATTTAAAATTTCCTGAAATACATTTGATAATTTCTGAAAAACATTTGATATTTTCTGAAATATATTTGATACTTTCTGAAATATATTTGATATTTTCTGAGATACATTTGATACTGCCTGAAATACAATTGGAAAAGGGATAGATGTTTACACATCTCCCCTGTGATCGGACTCACATTGACTTTTTTTTTATTTTTGTGTACACGCAGAAAAAATGCACGGAACGAAATGTTCTTAAATTTAACAACAGATAACCATTTATACCAGATAGCCACTTTCTCTTGTATTGAAATAGTATATATTAGTAGGCCCTGTCGCTCTTCGTTGCGACCTACCGATACTTATTGCCATGTTTTATTGCATAATCAATATTTGGTACGAAGTTTATATTGTGCAATTAAAATTATTATTATTATTATTTAGATATTTACTATAATTAAAATTACAATAAATTTTAAGTGTAAAACACTAGCAACTTCGGCTATCGGCTTAGCAATAAAAATATTTTATTTCATTTATTTTATATTTTTTTTATTTATTTTTTTATTTAAATGCTTGTTGATATACAATATTTCTTGTTTTTTCATTCGATGCAGCAATCATACATTTTTTCGGCATTCCTACTCTGGACCAAAGCACTTACAGCTGCCCATGGGAAGCACATTGATTTTCTAAACTAACTATTGGACTTTAATTAAGAATATCATTTGGCAATTTTTCATATTAGCGATTTTTGATTTTGGCGATTTTTGATATTAACAATTTTTGATTTGGAAGATTTTTGTTTTTGGCGATTTTTATTCTTCGAAATTAAATCTGGCAACACCTAACACTTGGCTTTGAATTCAGAATATCATTTGGAAATATTCCATTTAAGCGATTTTTGATTTTAGTGATTTTTGATTCTGTCCATTTTTGCTTTTGAAGATTTATGTTTTTGGCGATTTTTATTATTTTCGATTTTTGATTTTGGCGATTTTTGAATTTGGCGATTCTGCTCATAATTTCCACGACTACTCACATTTAGATTTCATATACCAGTTAAAAGTTTGAAGACTGTCGCTATCATAGTACTAAATATTTTTTGGTAGGTGCCACGCCCACTTAGCACATTCCGCCTTATTTTTATCGGTCTACTCACATTAATATTTGATGGGCTCGTGCAAAGTTTCAAGGATTTCCCTTTTATAATATATCAGCTAAATGATATTATATATTTACTTTTTATTGGCGGTGCCATGCCCACTGCTCCGAACACGCCCTTTTTTATTCGACTAATCACTATTACAGTACCCAAGATGTATGACCTTTTATATTTACTTTGTATGGGAGGTGCCACGCCCATTGCGCCGATACCGTCCATTTTTTGTCCGAGTAATCACATTATTAATAGATGACCTCAGATATATTTGCAAAGAAGGCTCTGTCATAGTACTCGAGACATAAGATATTGAGTAATTACTTTGTATGGGAGGTACCACGCCCACTTATGCGATCCCGCCATGGCTACTAACATAAATAATAGGTGGCATCACAGAAATTTGCAAAGCTCTCTTTGTTATTGTAATCAATATATAAATTAAGGATTTATTTTATTAAAAGTTAAAAAAAATATTTTTTTATGTTGCTAATTAATTTTAGCAACAAACCTTTATTATCAAACTCTTCAAACTGACTGCAAGAATTTACAATTAAAAACTTCTAAATATAATAATAAAAATACTGGAAAACTGCTGATGTTGTGTTTCCCACCATCAGGCCACTTTGCTGCGCGTGTGGCTTAAATTTCGTCTGAGAATTTACTGTTGGGCAATTCGTTGCAGTTGTTGTTGTGTTGAAATATTTGTGTTTGTTGAATTGACAATTTAGCGTTGGCACGTTTTGTAGTTGTTATCTGTTGTAGCTGTTGTTGTTGTTTTTTTTATGGTTCTATAGTATTTCTGTTGTTAACTCCTCCCCCTTCAAGTTCATGCGTCCCCGCATGAATAGCCATATTTCAAAAAAATGGAAGGTCATGAATCTTCTTGTTTTTGGGACCTCTTGATGGTAATGATAGGGAGGTTTTTGGGTTGGTGCTTATTTGAACATTCTCTGCAATTTCTATTCTCTGCTCCGCTTTATTGGACTTTACATTATTTTTGGATGAATTATTTCGATCTTTGTGGTTTTCATTTCTCTTCTTCCTTCTTATAAAGTAGATAATGGTAGCTGATATTATGATGGTCATTACCAGTCCAATGTTGATGGTTAGATTTATTTTATTTTCGATTTGCAGTTTGTCGATTATGTGAGAGTTGTTAACATTAACTGCCTCCATTCTTTCCAATGTTATCACTTGTTCCTGGATACTAGAGCTACTTGGTTGCAGTAGGGCAGGTAAAGGTTTAGTAAGGGAGACTTGGGTTGTTAAGTATGTTCGATTTCCAATTCGTACTGTAGAATTCAGGTGATGAACTATGAACGTACCAGCTATGTTGATTGTTGAATTGTCTATTTCAATTTGCCCTTTGTATTCGTTTAATAATATCATGCTGTCATCTATTTCTTCCACTGGTGCCACATGCTCGTCGTTGGTTGTTGTGCAGCGGGATGGTTTACTTTTCAGCAGATTTGGGATGCAGTCAGAATTACTGATGTCCAAGATATTATCTATTTCACAAATACTTATCTTATTATAATTCTTGCAGTCATTTTTTATACCAAATATCTTATCGTTACATTTCAAAACATTTTTAAATATTGTCTTAATTATTTTATTATCTTTTCTTACAGGTTTAATTAACAAATTGTCGCAATTTTCATTATTAGTTGTTGGAATATTGACAATGTAAACAATTTCATTATTATTCGAGGCGACTTTAATTTTTGAAAAATTTAGTAACTCGTCCATATTACCAAATGGAATATTATCATTGTAAAAAATATCTCTTAAAGTATTAACCTCAGTATTAGAAAAAATAAATGAATTAACAATGTTTGATTTAGCCCAATGGATGGCATATTCGATATTAGATAGTTCCTCTTTAATAATTTCAAGTTTATACTTAAAATCTAACAATTTTTCACCTTTATCCTTATTTTCTAATAGTTTAGAAATGTTATTAGTAACCTTTGAGAGTTGATTTACTTTATCTATTGTTAGTTGATTGATTACAATTTGATTATTATTGTTAACTAGAACATTATTCATTTTATCTTCTATTATTTGGAAATCATGGTGGTCCGGACTGCCGGCTAACCATTTCCAGGCGGTACCAATGAAGTCAAGAGACCTCTTTGCCATCGTCTTGGATTTTAGTCTGGTTAAACAGGATTTAATTTGTGATATGGTATAGGATAAGTAAGGTAATAATGAGTTATCATCGTTGTCGCGTAAGTCAATTCCGTTCTCCAATTTCCCTATAATATCTTCGTATTCCCTCAGGTCAATCGTGTGGACAAGTTTGAACACACCGTTTTGAATTTTCGCCGTTCCTGTATTGATCACGACTAGTCTAGAGTTGGAGTAATCCATTATCTGGAACTCACCTATGGAGTATCCAAGCATCAGGAATAACCTGTAAGAAAATGTAATAAGATTTAGTTCTTTATATGTTTTTTGTGAACGACTCTCCCACTTTCGGTCACTACGGTCGAATGTCTATTTTCCTTCACTAGTTCACGTTTGAATTTTTCGGTTAATTTAGTACCTAATCTTTTATTAATTCTTACGAAAATCTCTTGTCCGGGTATGTATTGCTTAACTTCTTTTTTATCTTTGTTGTGGTAGTTCAAATCCTTTTCCTGTTTCCTTTTCAGCATCGTGATGTTATTTTCCCTGGTTCTTTCATAGCTTCCAGGGGAGAAATCCACAGTCCTCCCGAAAAACATATCGACTGGCTTCCTACCGATTGTGGAATGTATTGAGTGATTATATTCGTTAACAGACCTTTCCAATAGTTCTTCAAAATTCCTGCAAATACCTTCATCTTTGAGACATCTTAAAATTTCGGCTAATGTTGAATGGAATCTTTCAATTTGACCGTTGGCTTCGCTTTTGTATGGTGGTGTTGTAAATACCTCTATACCCAATTCATCCTTCATCATGAAAAGTATGGTTGCAGAGTTCAATGATTTTTCGTTGTCCATGACAACCGTTTTGGGAACTCCATAGAAAAACAAAATATCCCTCAAGGGTCTCCTAATATCTTCTATTGATTTTCCCTGAAGAATTTTCGTTTGGGCGTACTTTGAGAATTTATCTATGGCTGTCAATACCAATTTCCTATCGGTTGAAAAAATGTCAATATGAATAACCTGACCTGGGTAGTTTGGTATTGGTGTAGCGTTCAATTTCGGTTGGTTGGGATGTCTATCGTATTTATTTTTCCTGCATGTGGAGCACATTTTCAATATTCTTTTGATTTTAGAAAACATGCTGGGAAAGTACGCTTTTTCCAATATCTGTATCTTATTTTCCACAGCATTTCTATGCGCGCGGTTATGTGTTTCTATAATTAGAGTTTCCTGATCGGATTCAGACAAAATATCTTCGACAACATTTTGAGTAAACCGAATTTTAAAATTTCCGAAATGATGTGGGTAAATTTCTTGAATTTTTCCCATAATAAATTCTGGCGTTTTAATGCAATTGATAACAGACGGGTTAAGGTATCTTTTCAAGATGGAAATTAGTTTTTCAGTATCATATTCCGGTTCCGTAATCGAATGTCTATGATAACCTGGGAAAATTATTTGGAATTGGTATGCTGGAGTATCGTCCATTTGCAAAAAGATTTGATTTTTGAATGCATTTATGGGCACTTCGACACTAGCTATGAGTTCCTCTGGAGAGCTGTCGCTACTATGCACTGTTCCTGTTAGAGAGTTGATGTTCGTTCCAGGGGGTCTAGAGAGTGCATCGGCCACAACATTACTTTTACCTGGTTTATACTGCATTTCATAGTTGTATTCCTCCAATATCGATTTCCATCTTTTCATCTTCGCATTATTATTCTTATTGCTCAAAGCATAAGTCAGGGGTTGGTGGTCGGTGTAAATTATGACTTTGACTGATCCGTATAGATAGTTTCTTAGATTTGTTAGGGCCCAGATTATAGCCAACATTTCTCTTTCGTTCGCTGCATAATTTTCCTCCGATCCCGTTAATGTTCTCGAAATGAAGGAAATTGGCCTGTCGTCCTGGCTAAGTACTGCTCCGATAGCAACATTGGATGCATCTGTAGTTAACTGGAATTCTTTGTGGAAGTCAGGATACGACAATGTCACCTCCTGTGATATTAGGGCGTTTTTCAAATTATCAATAGCATGTTTCGCTTCATTATCCAGTTCAATTTTCCTCCTGCTTGATTCTGTTCTGGATATCAAGCCTCCGTCTCCTCGTAAGAGTTTCGTCAGTGGCTTTGCGATGTTCGCATATCCTTTTATGAATCTTCTGTAGTATCCTGAAAGACCAAGGAACGATCGAAGTTCCTTCACATTATTAGGATAGGGGAATTCTACAATTGCCTGAACTTTCCTTGGGTTAGCTTTTATTCCGTTATAAGAAACGATGAACCCGAGGAATTCGACTTCCTCCTTGAAAAACTCGCATTTATCCAGCTGTATTTTCATATTAGCCCCATTTAGTGTTTTGAAAATGGCCTCCAGGTCTTTGAAATGTGAATCCTCGTCTCTGCTGAAGATGATAATATCATCAATATAAACATAGCACCTCCTACCAATGTGTTCCCTTAAAATGTCATCCAGCGCACGTTGGAATATCGATGGAGCATTTTTTAATCCAAACGGCAATCGCAAGAATTCATACTTTCCATTGTTGACCGAAAATGCCGTTTTTTCTATATCTTCCATCCTAAGGGGTATTTGGTGGAAACCACTCTTTAAATCGATGACTGTAAAATATTTATTCCCTCCCAAATGTGAAAGCACGTCGTTTATCTCGGGGATGGGGTATTTATCCGCGATGGTTACTGTATTAAGTTTCCTAAAGTCTACCACAACTCTATACTTATCCCTTCCGGATGCATCCTGTTTTTTGGGGACTATCCAAATGGGTGAGTTGTAGGGAGAACGCGATGGTCGGATTATTTGGTCCCTTAATAACTTGGATATTTCATCGTCCACAACACTCCTAAGAGCCATTGGATAAGGATAATTTTTAGAATAAACGGGATTTTCAGTTGTTGTTCTTATCTCACCTACCACCCTAGTTGTGTACGTAAGGCTTTCGTCGGGGTCCGCAAATAAATTCCTGTGGCGATCGAAGATGTTTTCCAATAATTTTTTTCGACTCCCTGAAAGATGGTTTGTCCTGATTTCAATATTATTAACATTCTGAGAAATGAATTGTTTAATTGGAATTTTCCTATCCCCACTAATGGTGAAATAGTCCTCCGCTGTATAAATGACAGCTGAACATTCCTTCAGGCTATCATTCCCTAATATTGCATCAAATGTTTCTAATTCTGGTAAAAGGAAAAATTTTATGGGAGTATCATCAAACAATTTCAAAAATTTGTGTTGTGTAATTTTAATGTCTCCCTTAACGGATTTTGCGTTAAAATTTCTTTCGTTTTGTTTTGGGTTTGTTATAAATTTAGGGTTGATGTAATTTTTGTTGCTGCCAGTGTCCAATAAAATTTTTAATTTTTGGTCGTTCCCCATTTTTGCTTCGAAATAAGGTAATGAGGAACAGTTTAGTCTAAAAAATTTACTGCAAGTTGGACATCATCAGTTTCTTCTTCCTGTTTTTCAAGAGTAGCTAATTCCTCAGGAATTTGTTGAAAGTAATCTTGAGCGTACTCTGGTTCCACACTCGCGTGACGATGGTTTACCTCAGCTTCTTCCGGTGGATAGTAGCCACAATAATTTTCCTCCGGCATATAATCTGTATCTATATGAAAATTCCGTTGAAATTTATTCGCTGGAGCCTGAAAGGACGCGGCTGTTGGTCTCTTTAGTGCTACATTGTTGTGTGGTCTGTTCATATAATTGACCTGGTGGGTTTGGATTGATTTATCCACATCCATTGGTTCTACTCGTTGATTCTGAGGATTGTTTTGAGTGCCCGCATTCCACCCAGAATTTACAGGTAAGTTTCGGTTATGATTATAAGTAAAATTACGATTGAGATTTGGGTTAACATTAGATTGGAAGTTTGGGTTATGACCTAAATTTGGATTGCGATTTTGAGTTGGATAAAAGTTCGAATGGAAGTTTGGATTTCGGTTAAAGTTTGAAACGGGATTATGTCGAGGTGGTATAGGTGGTCTAATGGGTGGTGTTCCACCAACATAAGCGAGTTCGGGATAAAATACTCTGCCAGTTGCGAAAGTTGCCGTACCGATCCTATCCTTCTGTACATTATTCCTGATAGACTGTCCATGTGCGTAATTTCTCCTGAAAGTCATATTGTCCAACTTTAGGCAAATATGTAGTGCCTGTGGCAAAGATGTTGGTTCATGCACACTTAGCAATTTCGGTAAATCTCCATTTAATCCTCTTACGAACGTGTCCAGTGCTTTCTCCCTGTAGGTGTTCGTCATAGCGTGAAGGCTATTTTCCTCCAGGTCCAGGGAAGAGACCTTGTCAAGCAACAGTGAAAGGTGTTGGTAAACAACTTGATAGAATTCCGTTATGCTCCTGTTACCTTGGCATAATACCATCATCTGGTATTCCAAGGTCCCAATGTCCCTCTTATCAGAATAATGCATTGCGAGACATTTTCTTATTCGTGGCCAATCCAATGGTGTCCTATATGACTCCAAGGCAGTGTCTGCGTCCCCCACGATTTTTGTGCGAATAGTGTGTAGAATTGCATAATACCTTCCGGTACCTCTCACCGAATCATAGAGCTTCAAAACCCTCTCCACGGACTTTCGCCAAGAGTTAAATTCTCCCGGCCTACCAGAAAACTCCCTCAAAGACCTAACTATGTCGGGAACCTTGTCCAGTTCCTCCAACCTGGTAGTAACTGTACCTATGGGGTGATCGGCCCCCTCATCCGCCAAATGGTCGGACGATGATCCAATAGCCTCCCTTATCATGAGGGCTATCTGTTCCTTCTGTAGTGTAGTAAAACCTACTGATGCCTCGGTCGTTTGTGCCATTGTCAGTGTCCTACTTAGTCTCTCAGTCAGCTGGTCGATGGTTTCGTCGGGCATACCGGTTAAATGATTTCGAAATTAAGGGAAAAAAAAAATCGAATGTAAAGTATTTATTTCGCAAATCTCGATCAAGTTCAAGGATAAAAACAAAATTTAAAACCGATTTCAGGAAATAAAATTTATAACAACAAATATTAATGAAAAAATTTCAACTAACTCAAGATAGTAAGGACGAGTTTTGAAAAATGGAAAAAATCTTAATGTAATTAAATTAAAATAAGGAAACCAATTGATAATGAACTTAATAATATTCTTACATTAATATCTGGAACATGATGATGGAGAGGATGATGATTGCAGACTTCCCCTGATTTTTGATTCTCGTTGCTTGCTTTTAATTGCCAAAACGTTTCCTCGACAATTAGTTTCACAGATTCTTAGTTTTTTTTTTTTTTTTCATCAACTTATTTATTTTATTTAGTTCTTATTTTCAATTTTTTATTTAATTTGATTAATTTCAAAAAAATTTTTTATTCAGTTTTTCAATTTAATTCGTATTTTTTAATTTTTAATTTTAAATTTTTTTATTTATTTAAAATTTTTGTTATTTGATTAAATTTTTCAAATTTTTTTTTTCTTGTGTTCTTTTCTGATTATTTCCAGTTCACTTTATGTTTTCTAAATTAGGTTGTTTTTTTATGTTTATCTAATTGTTGTAAAACTTATTTTTAAAAAAAAAAAATGTTTCTTAATGTTTATATCACGGCCGCTGATCTCCTTTGAGACCTCCGGTTTACCTCTTATTTTCCGAAGAGGTTACTACGGCGCACTATTTCCGCGATCTATTAATTAATCTACCGGGAAAACCCTTTTTCCGAGGGTTTTATTTATACGACAAAGGACCTTTTTTTTAAGGGTCCCTGCTCGGGCGCCAATTAAGGATTTATTTTATTAAAAGTTAAAAAAAATATTTTTTTATGTTGCTAATTAATTTTAGCAACAAACCTTTATTATCAAACTCTTCAAACTGACTGCAAGAATTTACAATTAAAAACTTCTAAATATAATAATAAAAATACTGGAAAACTGCTGATGTTGTGTTTCCCACCATCAGGCCACTTTGCTGCGCGTGTGGCTTAAATTTCGTCTGAGAATTTACTGTTGGGCAATTCGTTGCAGTTGTTGTTGTGTTGAAATATTTGTGTTTGTTGAATTGACAATTTAGCGTTGGCACGTTTTGTAGTTGTTATCTGTTGTAGCTGTTGTTGTTGTTTTTTTTATGGTTCTATAGTATTTCTGTTGTTAACTTATATGATATTAAATGTTCACTTTATATGGGAGGTGCCAAGCCCACTAAAAATATAAAAAAAAAGTATAGCCATCCTTAGGGACCATTCTAAATATTGGAACCAAATTTTTTAAAATCAAATAAGTAGTTACAGAAATTACCTCCAACAATGAAACAAACAGACAAACACACATTACGTTTTTATTATATTAGTAGTTAGATTAAGGCAACAGAATTGTGATACCAATTAACTCAAAATTCGGTTGGATGTAAATTCGGTAGCCACAATGAACCTATTTTCGGTGTATGTATATCAACGAGATTCCATGTAATTACAATTTCTTAACTCGCTTCAGTTTTGTATTTAATTTAACCAGCGCCTGCTATCGCCGTTTATGTGAGGTGTTAATTTTTTTTTAGTTAAGTAAATTAACATTTTTATGATGGCTATAATTTTATTGGCCATACAAACATTTGTTGCCGAAACTCTTATCAATGTTACATGTATATATATTTTGAATTTTAAACAAAGAAAGAGCGTGACATGCACTTGACAAACTTAACACATGTGTTAATATTCGAAACTACAAAGACCAAGATATGAAACAGCGACATAAACTTGTTCTACAAACATTTTATTTCATTTAAACTTTAACCATCGCACAGGTGGAGACATGTAATACCTAATAATTATATGGCATATGAAGGGGGGAAATACAAACACAAACACAGAAACAAAAGAAGAAAAAAAAAACTAAATTATAAAACCTCATCAAATTAACCTGTAGTATGTGACTCAACAAACGGGCGTTTCCCACGCTATACACAATGACAATAATGTGTGTGTTTGTAAGTATTTGTGTCAATTAAGAAAAGCTCTGGAAAAGGCGAAACTATAAGTAATACTATATGCCCATAAGTGAATACTCGTTCAAACTATAACATGTTAAGGTGACAATTAACAACTCATTTGTATGTATTGTTGGTCGGTGTGTGTATTTTTCATTTGTCTTACAATATGCGTGTTTAATTTATGTATTTCTAAAGATTCCCTTGACAGTAATAAGCTTTTTCATTTATAAACGTATAGAGGCCGTCAACAAAGTTTTTAGTTTTAAGAATTTAATTTATTAATTTTTTGTGTTGGTGGTTTATAAATGGGGAGTTTATCAGTGCTGCGAGACTATATTGACACACGAATTGAAACATTTTTGTTTAGAATAATAATTAATTTAAAAACGCCTGGTTTTAGTAGGTGGTTACATTTCATTTTGTATAGGAAGAAATGTTTAAATGTTTTTGAATTGGCTTATCTTTGACCATGCTCCATAGCTATATTTTAAGTGTCCCTTATACTCCTGCAAGGGGCATAGGATCGAGTATTTTAATTTCTTGAAAACCTTTCAGATTTTTTGGTACCGTATACATTAATTTTTGGGATAGAAACACTTATGTGACGAATAAATTTCATATGTTGTATTACCCCAGACGTGCTTCCCAAAATGAACGTCAGCAAATATTAAACACTGTTACATATACTCATCCTTTAATATATGTGGTGTTTGGTTTGTTTATATGGCTTAATGGCGTTTGAGATGATTTCATTGTTATTTGAATCCAAAAAAATAATTATTATCATGTTGAAAAATAAATATAATCATGCAAATTTTCACGTACTCAAACATAAATGTGCTTTTAGTTATATATGATGAGATTTAATAAGAATTGAATAAGTAAGTATCGTACGTAATAACTTTTAGTTTAACATTCACTAAAACAAGTAAGAGTGATAAATTCGGTTATGCCAAATCTTTGATGCTCTCCATCTAAGTTTTACAATTACTTAATATCTGGACTAATTGCTCTATTTATAAGAAATGTAAACACAATATTGGAAAAAGAAAACAAGTTGCACCATCTTAACCGTACTCCTTCCTTCCTTGGTGCAGAAAGCTATTTTTTTTATCTCTAAAACTGTTAAAGTGTGGTTACCATTTTTATACCCTATAACACTATGTGGTTTGGGTATAATGACTTTGTGCTGCTGTTTGTAACTATCAAAAATATTTGACCTAGACCCATCTGTTATTATACCGATCGAATCAGAATCACTATCAGATTCGATTTAACGATGTCCGTCCGTCCGTCCGTCCGTCCATCTGTTTGTCCATGTAAACCTTGTAATGAAACTGCAGGTCGCAAATATAAATATCTATTTTGATGAAATTTGATATGTAAGCTTTTAATGGCCATAGAATGAAAGCTATTGAAATTGGTGAGAATCGGTGCATGTTCAGACCTAGCCCCCATACAAATGACCCCTATGAAATCGACAGAAGTTGCCATAAGATCCAAATTGTCATATAGATCTTACTCAACTTGGGTTTGTATGCGTTTATTACATCCATTAATGATTAGTCCAAAAATGATCCCTATGGGACAATTCTTAGTCATAGGCCCGATATAGAGCTGTTTCCCGATCTTCACTTAAATCAATCAAAAATCAAAAATATTGCACTGATTCTTCCCAAATTTTGTTTGTATATATTTTTGCAAAAAACAAGAGACTTTACCAAACATGATCAGGACCGGTCCATTTTGGACCTAGTCCCCATTTAGATATAGCATCCGATATGAACTTTTTCATATCTGCAGCCAAAAAATAATAAAAATCCCTATCAAATTTGTTTATGCTTATTTTCTATATCTAGTTAGTTGGGCCTGAGAGATAGGGTCTCTAAACGCATGGTATAGAGTATCGTATAGTCGGTTCTTAATTATTTTTTTTTACTTTTTCTTTACCCTGTGCACCATTAGACAAGAAAAAATAATATAAAATAATTTTAATATATAAAACTTAACCGATTTCATTTATTTAATTTACTATATGATAAAAAAAAAAAACGTAAATATTAATGTTAAATTTTTTTCATAATTAAACGAAGTATAAGATTTTAAAACTAAAAAAATGTTAATGCTTTTTTGCTCCTACCTTATTAATAATGAACTCTTTAAGTCTGTTAGGCATACTTGCAGAATGATTTAATAATATTTTTAGGAATCTCCATCCATCCATTCGGATCGCATTTTATACTAAAATGCTGGAATATTGGTACGCGATTCCATTGGAATTTTATCATCGAGAATGGTCCATTGGAGCTGTATAGGTTTAAAATCTGGGCTCTGTGGCAGCCAATCCAATTTTTCGATTATGAAATAATTGTTTGCCACCTTACTGGTATGCTTGGGGTCATTATCCTGCTGAAAGATAAAGTCCCCAAGCACATTTCCTCAACACTACTGTTAAAATTTTCTTTCAAAATGTTAACGAAATTCTCTCCAGTCATTTTGGAGTCTACTTTGAACAGTCTAACTACACCTGCTGAAGAAAATAATACCATAACCATACCATTGGACTTCCTTCACCGTGCTCAACAGTATAGCTTATATTTCTAGATTTCAGCCTTTGAGAATAATTACACCAAACACGCTTTCGACGTTTTTCATTTTTCTATTCAAATGTTGACTCGTATGACCAGATTACATTATCCCAAAATGTTTGTGGCTTTTTCTTGCAACGAAGTTCTTTAAGCCGACTTTATTTTGCCTTCTGCGTTTGGTTTGGGATGACGCGCTTAATTTTAGTTCGTCTTTTATCACTCTGAATTAAATTCATTTTTTTACCAGAACTATGATATGATGGTCATTACGCTGAAAACACATGCGCTTTCTGCCACAGAGTTTCTTAAAACTTTCGTTCGAGTTTCGTTTGCTATGCATTTCCACTATTTTTCTTGCCCCTGACAAAGAAATTTCATATTTTTGGGACAATTGCTTGTATGTAAGACCATTTTTACGGTCTTTTACTAACAAATCTTTCACTTCATTTGATAGCGGTTTCATTTTATATTTGCTGAAGCGGTTGGAAATTCAAGGTTATTGTATTGTACTCTAAACTAATAACAAAGAAAAACAAGTAAGAAAATTATAGTCGGTCTAGACCGACTATACGATACCCTATACCATGCGTTTAGAAACCCTATCTCTTATGCCCAACTAACTGGACATAGAAAATATGCAAAACCCAAATTTGGGTGGGATTTTTATTAATTTTTTTGGCTGCAGACATAAAAAAGTTCATATCGGATGCTATATCTATAAAGGGGCTAGGTCCAAAAATGGACCGATCCTGATCATGTTTGGTAAAGTCTCTTGTATTTTGCAAAAATATTTACAACCAAAATTTGAGAAGAATCAGTGCAATATTTTTGTTTTTTAATAGATTTAACTGAAGATCGGGAAGCAGCTCTATATGGGGTCAAAGGGATCATTTTTGGACTACTCATTAGTGGATGTAATGAACGCATACAAACCCAATTTGAGTAAGATCTATATGACAATTTGGACCTAATGGCAATTTATGTCGATTTCATATGGGTAATTTGTATGGGGGCTAGGTCTGAACATGGACCGATTCTCACCAATTTCAATAGCGTTCATCCCATGGCCGATAAAAGCTTATGTACCAAATTTCATCAAAATATATTCATATTTGCGACCTGCAGTTTGATTACAAGCTTTACATGGACACACAGACGGACGGACGGACGGACGGACGGACATTGTTAAATCAACTCAGAAAGTGATTCTGATTCGATCGGTATAATTAAAGATGGGTCTAGGTCAAATATTTTTGGTTGTTACAAACAGCAGCACAAAGTAAATATTCAATGATTATGAACGTATTCACATGTTAAAGGAACTTACCTCCGATTTTGAATTAAATATATTTGGAAATTTAAAAAGATAAACAGCCCTGTTCTTGAAACGTTGTTATTTGAATAAGAGTGAATTTAAAATCACATGAAATTGAAATTTTGGGTTTCTTGAAACCACTTTTTTTTTATTTATTTAATGGAAACATATGTTTGAGTTAAGAACCATATGTTTGAGTTAAGAACATATGTTATCTAGAAACCGAGGTGCCATATGGTTCTTTATTCAGTTTCACAAAAAACTTTTAAGTATTTTGTGCATGTTTTTTCTTAAGTTTATAGAAAAAGTATAAAGAAAAATATTTTCTTTTAAAATAACAACTTATTTGTTCATTTAATTGTTTTTGTTCTTCAATTTCATTCAATTAAAAATGACTTTTCTATTTTTAAAAAGTTGGGCATCACCAAAAAAAATTTCGATATTCAAATAAATTGGATTTGACTGGCATCACTACTGTTTCGAACATATGAAAAAAAATAAAAATATGTGATTTGATGAAAAAATTTTTTTTAATTCCTTTATTTGCAATAATTAGTGCATAAAGAATCTATGTTATAATTGAAAAAATTATAATGGAAAATAGATTGTGTAAATAAAAAGTTTTTATTATAGTTATAGAACAGCATCATCGCAAAAAGTGTGTTTTATTAACATCGACCACTTATTACGAGTTTTTTTTTTTTAAATCAGCGCAAAATGTAGACGTTTTTTAAAATCGTTTTTTTTTTTCATAAAATTAATGTCCAATTTTTTAAAATAATGACAAGGTTCAATAAAAAACATGTTAGAGTTTAAATATCAATTAGTTTTTTTATCTCTTAAGACCTGCTTAGTAGAAAAAAAGGGCATTTGTTTTGATTTCACAAAGCCTTTTCTATGTGAATTAAAACGAGAAAAAATATTCTTATTGAAATTAGAGAACAGCAAAAAACTCGTAGATTTAAGAATTTTTTCATTTACGAGTTTTTTTTTGTGATAGTGGTTTCAAGAACAGGGGTGAAATATACCAAAAAAATTACACTTTAATTTGACCAATTGAAAAGTAGTACCAATCATTGATCTTATCTCGGGCCTTTATTTGTCTCAAAGGACAACATATTTTTGAGCGCATTTGGGCTAAAGAATGAAAACCATGAAGAAGTCGATGATTCATGTGTACTTGGCTATTCTGATATTGTCTGGCATTCGCAAGTAATAGTAATTGAATGTCAGAACTGTCAGAAGCAGGAATAGAATATCATTGCTACGCGGACGACATAGTCTTATTAGCAAGTGGCAAATTGGAGGAAACCCTATGTAACATTGTACGAAGAGGGTTAAGGATTATATGCCAATGGTGCGGGGCAGTAGGATTAAACATCAATCCGGCAAAGACCATTAATCCACCATTTACCAGAAAAAGGAAACTTCCAAAATGGAGGGCAATTCAAATTCTGGGAAAAGTCAGTGAACCAAAGGTAGAGGTGAAATATCTGGGGATAGTACTGGACAACAAGTTAACATGGAAGGTACATGTAGACCACATCACTGAGAAAGCCAAGCGAGCTACAATGCTATGCAGAAGGATAGCGGGTAAAACCTGGGGATGTAAACCCAGCATTCGGCACTGAATATACTCTATGATGGTCCGCCCAATAGTGACCTATGGAGCTATAGCTTGGGCCAAAAGAACAAACCTTAAGTCGACTCAAATGAAGCTAAGTAAGATACAAAGATTAGCGTGCATTTGGATAACGGGTGCGATGAGGACGTGCCCAACGGTATCACTTAACACACTATTGGACCTAAGCCCACTACATAGTGGTGCAGAGGAAAGCCCTGGCAACGGAAATCAGAATCAAGGGAGGTAAACCTATAACCAGGCTTTATGAAGGGCAATGGAACCGAACAAGCCAAGTTAATGATTACTCCAGCCTAGATTGCCCCATGGACAAGGCTAAGAAGAATTATGATTTCAGGAAATACTTTGTTACAGAACTTAGCAATAAGAGAGAATGGAGCGGTTTAAGTACAGAATATTCTCTAACAGAAGATACAATCAAATGGTAGACAGACGAAATTTATACCATCGATAGAAGTGCACAAATCAACTTGAATAGAAAGTATATTATCAGATAGTCAAGCTGCTATTCGAGCAATAAGCTCCTATGAAGTAGACTATAAGTTAGAATGGGACTGTCTACTGAAACCAAATGAGCTAGGTAAACATAACAAGGTTAGCCTTTGTTGGATCCCGGGACATATTGGGATTCAAGGTAATGAGCACGCCAGAAGGGGGGTTCCACAAAATTAATAGGGCCGGAACCATTTTGTTGAATAGGAAAATGAGTATGGGAAGGCGTACTCAGGGAAAATGAAAATTGTGTTAGAGGTGAATTTTTCTCGAGCCACTTGGGCTTAAGGCAATCCAGAATCTTGTTGGGTGGCTACGAAAAGAAGAGATTTGGGTCGTGCACTAAATTGTCATAGAAGGGTTTGAGAACACTAACTGGGATTTCAACTGGTCACTGTAGGCTCAGGGAATATCTGAGCAGGTTAGGAATTATAGCAAACCCATGTGCAGATTCTGTGATGAGGAAACCGATTCACCAGAGCACATACTCGGGTACTGTGGAGCGCTAATGCACAAAAGAGAACAACACCTGGGTTCCTTCCTAATACTAGGTAGCGACATAAAATTACTAGAACCAACAAACATCCTCGAATTCCTGAGGGGTTCAGGGTTCGATGAGAGTTTATAGGGATGACCTTTTAGCAGAGGGCAGTACAATAGATCACTTTGGTCGAAGTACTTAAAACGCCTCTTTACACAATACAATACAATACAATACAATTGAATGTTATTGAATATATGTATATGAATAATAGCGTTGCAGTTTCAATTGCTTCATGTCAAATCGAAAAATCAGTCTGTTCTTGAGCTGTTCGGTGTCAATTTCAGTCCACCTATTTCTCGAAAAATTAATTCGAAAAATAGTTTGAGTACTTGTCATTTCGGTGATATGATAAGTCGTGTTCACAACAGATCTGTGAATAAATTTTCTCTGAAATGTTACCAATAGATGATCTGCTATGTGGACGCTGTGAATTAAGGCAAATCCAAACATTCTGGAAAATCCAAAAGAGTTGAAATGGTCGAGGACCTAAAAAGTCATAGCGTTACAGTGAACAATTTCTTCACGTCTTATGAGTTGGTTCAAAAATCACTACAAAACCTATTGACCATGGTGCGAACAATACGTAAGATTAAGCGCTAGATTCCACCAAAACTGTCCCAATGCAAAAAGGCTACACTTTTCAATGTACATTCGAACCTACCAAAGATACTAGCCTTCACGGCTACGTTAGAAGATAAATTTACAGTGCTGCAGAGTACTCTTTACAACAGGCCAGAAGTCGAGACTGTTGGAAGGAAGCTACCATAATTGGGCAATTCACAACAGGTGTTGTATGTTGTATTAAAATACACAATATAATTATTTGTTGTAAACAGTCAGTTGTATTCTCATAGTGTAAAACGATTTTTTTTTTAGTTATTTTCTAAATAGTAATAATAATAATTATAAAAATGCGATAGTAAACTATGACCATGAGTTAGCATGCTGTCTTTGCAAAGAAACCGGCTGTATAGAAAATAATTAATTCATTACTATATACTAGCAGATTCTAGCGCTCGAAATTGCAATTTCTAGGCAGCTTTATTTATCAACTTAGCCAATTCACAAACCAACACTTTTATGGTTTATTATTATTGTGAGTGAAGATAACAAAGTCATTAGCAAACACATTAACAAATTTAATAAATCACACATAGCATATGTATAATTTTATGTATGTGTTAGTAGCAACTTTAAATGCAGTTTACTTAAAATAAAGGAAAAAATTTTAAAATCTGTAAATCTCCAAAATGGCTAAAAATAAATACCTTTGAAATAATATACGTTTCATCAAAATCGGGATAAAACGGTAGAACAAAACATCGGTCACAAGGAATCGACTAGCCTATTAATATTATAGATGTAAAGACATATGTACGTAAAACTGATTTTTCTTTAAATAAAATAATATTTTTTTGCAAAATAATCCTATTTCCATATAAAATACATAGAAGATGTAGAAAACTACACGAAGGTAGGATTATGCGGCTTTTTCTAAGGTAGGAGTACGGGTTAATACAAACCTGCTCAAAATAATGATACAGAATAACTTTGTTTAGGTAAATGGTTTATTTCCACTTTATTTTAAATAGCTGCAAAAAAAAATTGTTTAAGATGTCATACGTATTAAAATAAGAAAGACTAATATCCGATATTCTGACGAATACATCAATTTGAGTTTACATGGAGCGGTAAATAAGAGTGTTAAATACTTCAATATTTTGTATGATGTTTTCTGCTAAATTAAACCGCCACTTTACTACAAAGCATTCCAATCTTGTTCAAAACATTAGGATTACTTTAAAAGGTTATTTAAAGGTGCTTTTATAATTTCTGAAAATGTATGAATTGATTCATACAAAGTAGCAGAAATAATTGCACTTAAATATAAACTTGGTGTAGTAGAAATTCTGATTTTTATAGTCATGTTGTGAAATAGTTGAAATTATGATTGGTAATGATGCAAAAGTTAAATTATGAAGATTCTACTTTCTAAAGATACATACAATACAAAATAAAAATAAAAGCTATATCACATGATATTGAGAAAGCGGTTAATAAAAAACTTTCTTATTTATTAATATTTATTTATACAACAACAATATATATATATATATATATATGTTGACCTCAGCACCCTAATGGCATTATTGAGGAAGTTTTCAAAAATAAAACAAGTAAGAAAATTATAGTCGGTCTAGACCGACTATACGATACCCTATACCATGCGTTTAGAAACCCTATCTCTTAGGCCCAACTAACTGGACATAGAAAATAAGCAAAAACCAAATTTGAGTGGGATTTTTATTAATTTTTTTGGCTGCAGATATGAAAAAGTTCATATCGGATGCTATATCTATATGGGGACTAGGTCCAAAAATGGACCGATCCTGATCATGTTTTGCAAAAATATATACAAACCAAATCTGAGAAGAATCAGTGCAATATTTTTGTTTTTTAATAGATTTAAGTGAAGATCGGGAAGCAGCCCTATATGGGGCCAAAGGGATCATTTTTGGACTACTCATTAATGGATGTAATGAACGCATATAAACCCAATTTGAGTAAGATCTATATGACAATTTGGATCTTATGGCAATTTATGTCGATTTCATAGGGGTAATTTCTATGGGGGCTAGGTCTGAACATGGACCGATTCTCACCAATTTCAACAGCGTTCATCCCATAGCCGACTAAAGCTTATATACCAAATTTCATCAAAATATATTCATATTTGCGACCTGCAGTTTGATTACAAGCTTTACATGGACACACAGACGGACGGACGGACGGACGGACGGACGGACATTGTTAAATCAACTCAAAAAATGATTCTGATTCGATCGGTATAATTAAAGATGGGTCTAGGTCAAATATTTTTCGTTGTTACAAACAGCAGCACAAAGTCATTATACCCAAACCACATAGTGGTATAGGGTATAAAAATTGCATTGCAAATTACTTGCTTTAGTTCACTTCATTGATGAGAACGAAATTGTGAATCAATTTCTTTGCTGCAGAGAGCGTACGGCACATACACCAGGAAAAGGTAATATGAGTTATGTCACATATATACAAACATCCAAATAATGAAGGTTGCATTATGCTTGTAAAGGGCAAAATCAAAAAATTATATCGGGAAGATTTAGTTTCTGAAACACTGCCAAAACATTAAAGGCTGCATCAAATATATTTGTGCAAATAGTGAATTATATAAAATCAAGAGCTCTACAAGCACGTATTTTTAATCAACTTTATATGTCTATGGCAGCTAAATATGAGTTTGTTTTTGTACACTGAAATAAGATAGTTGCCTCGTGGAAAAGTTCTATGCCATTCAGTTCAAAGCTGAACTGCTGTGTTACATTAACAGGGCGGCTATGGATAAATTTGTTACATGTTTTGAAAATGATATTTTTATTTACACACATTTGCTCGTATTCAATCAGTTCATAACACCTTCCGGTAGTAAGTAGGACAAAAAAAAATGAATCGATAGACCTAATGGAGTAAAATTACATTTATACCACATAGTGATAGAAGCTATAATGAGTTTGTGGTAATGCTTGCAACTACTAAAAATGTTGGCCCACTTTTTATATACCAGTCGATCGGTATAATAAATGTCGATTTTGCGATGTCCGCCTTATCTTACCCCACCGAATCAAAATGACGATTTTTTATGCAGATGGGTTCCCGGTGCCAGTTAATCCTAAAAATTTTCTATAGGATTAAGATCGGGTGTTTAGAGTTGTAATTTGAATTGATTTTTAGTATTGTAGAGTAATCCCAGGTTGACAATGCAGGCCGTATGTTTTGGATCATTATCTGTTGTAACCAAAAATCTTCTCCAGGACCCAGTTGTTGTGAGCTTTATTTAGGTTTTTTTTTTAATATTTCTGTATCTAATCTGATCCATTATAGACTAAATAACAACGTGTTTACCAACCACCACCGTTCTTCTGTGAAATTAACTTTTTTCATTTAATGCCGATAATGCAAAACATGATTTCCTCTGCAAGTAAATCATATACCCAAAATTGTGGAACTGTTCATTTTCAAAACCATATGTTTTGTTCTTTTGACATCGGAAATGAATGTCAAATTTGTTTAATATTTGGCGAACGGTATTTGCATGGATGTCTTTGGCGAAGAATTCTTTGATTTTAGAACTATTTCGGGAAGCTGTAATTCTGGGATTTTGTGTTATTGACACCAAAATAGTTCACTGTTTGACAAAACTGTATTTGCGAATTTTTAGTTTGGCATGACGCACGGCATTAAGGAATGGCCCCTGCTTACGATCCAAGCTATTTCACGAAAAGATTAACCCTCATTTCTAAGCTTTCAATTTTTTTTCTCTCAAAGATTTCTTTGATTTTGAGACGCATCTCAAATTATAGTTTCCAAAAAATGTAAATAAACCAAGTCAAGTTTATACCAATAAGTTTGTCTTATACTAAAATAAAATTGTTGTAGGAGATCTGTACGTCGCACTATGGGATTTTGGTGTCAGAAACCCTATTTTTCGACCACTTAATTTAAAAAATCTAATGATGCAGTTTTGTAGAGAAACATTTAAGTATGAAATGTGCGTTTATGGTTTTTTAGAAAAATTGGATTTTATTTTTGAAAAATTGAAGTAAAGTCGCTGCAAGGGTGCTAAGCAGGAAATGGCTTATATTTTCATGCAATTCAGTGGTTTACATATGTATAATTTCCTTCATAATACCATTTGAATTTAATATATTTGAAATAAGTAGTATTTCTCCATAAATTAAAAAAAAAATTATGGGGATATCATAAACTGTTAAGAAGATATCCCAAATCTGTAAGTATCTAAAAATTAATTTATTTTTGATTTTCAATGGAAACAAACTAATGTAGCTTCACTTTCCGTTAAGCTGCTCTTTTAATAAAATAAAAGGTGGAAATGTCTTCTTTCGACTAAAAAAAAATTAATTTGCGGTAATTTGTGGAACAGGAAGAAAACTATAAATTTGTGGTAAAAGTCATAAAATTTGTCATAAAATTATTGCTAACAAATTATTGCAGACTTTTAGGCCAGCTATTTATTAAGTATTGAATATAACAACAATTTATTGACAATTGGGCGAAACAGTGCATAGAGATAACCAAAAACAAAACCATATGATGTGTGATATTAGCAAATGATTATTTTATCATTTTGTAGTGAACAACAAGCAGAATAACAACATTTGCGACTTTAATTTTAAAATATTTAAAATTATCTATACTAATATAATAAAGAGGTAATGTGTGTTTGTTTGTTTGTTTGTTTGTAGGGGGTAATCTCCGTAACTAGCCATCTGATCTTCCTGAAATTTTCACAGAGTCTTACTGCGGATATGGGAAGTGCTATAGGCTATAATTTTTTTTAATATTTTTAGTGGGCGTGGCACCTCCCACATAAAGTAAATTTTTAATATCATATACACATATTGAGTACCATAACAGGGAGAGCTTTGCAAATTTGTGTGAGGTCACCTATTGTTAATATTAGTAGCCGCGCCGGAAATGGGCCGGATCGGAGAAGTGGGTGTGGTACCTCCCATACAAGTAATAATTCAATGTTATATATCTCGAGTACTATGATAGAGAGAGCTTTTAAAATTTGTCTGATGGCACCTATTATTAATGTGAGCAGTCGGACAAAAAATGGGCACTATCGGACCAATAGGCATGGCACCTGCCATACAAATAAAATATAAAATGCCATATATCTGGAGTACTGTTATAGTGAGTGTCTTGGGACTTTGTGTGAACCCATAAGTCATTCATATGATTAGTTAGACAAAAAATGGGCGTGATCGGAGCAGTGGGCGTGGCACCGCCCGTACAAAGTAAATATATGATATCATATAACTGGTGTACTAAAAGAGGGAATCTTTGGCACTTTGCACGACACCATAAGATCTTAGTATGAGTAGTCAGACAAAAAATTGGCGGGTTACCACCAATGGGCGTGGAGCTCCCCATGCAAAGTAACTATTAAATGTCAAATATTTGGAGTACTGTAAAAGAGAGAGCTTTGTGGCTTTGCGTGAGCCCATAGGTTCTTTGTGTGATAGCACCGCCCATGCAAGTAGATATCTAATTTAAACTTAATATTAAATGTGATATATCTGAATTACTGTGTTAGTGAGAGCCTTGGGACTTGCGTGAGCCTTTTCGTAACAATTCGGAAGGGGGGGGGGAGGGGGAGGGGGAGGGTGTAGCGAAGCGCACCGGGTTACATCTAGTTATATATAATTATTAAAATGAGTTTGTAAAGAAATAATTAATTGCAATGGAGAAATTGATTTATTAAACACTTTCATAAAAGATAAAAATTCGCAACTTTCTTTACATCAAGTTGAATATGTTAAAAAAGCCATTTCAAAGCGGTTCCTCAGTAATTTTAATAAACGATGGCATAAATGTCGAATAAATAAACAAGATTTTTTTAAAAAATATGAAATATGGCTGCAAGGTAACTTGTGAACGACATAACATATATAATAGAAAATAATATATATAATAATTATAAAATTGTTTAAATTTGGCACTAATATAATATTTCAAATTAGGAATATTTGAAGTGAGTGCTGAGGTGCTTCATGATCTACCAAGTTATTCCAAAAAAGGGGAAGGCCAGCTAGAAACTTTGGAGACTGCAGCGATCGTATAAAAAAGTTTAAAGCTGCTGATTTGGCATCACAGTATAGAGAGCAGTATTTGCTTATGGCGAGTAAAGTATGGGATAGAAATGTAGCAACTCCAACTTACATTCCGTTATCGATTGTATTAGCAATAATGATGGATGTAGAGATCACGAAATTCCAGTATAAATGTATCAAAAATGGTTTTAAAAAGCAAGGATATAATTCTTTACCGCCCTATATAAAGGTTGCTGAAGAGAAAGCAAAGTGCTATCCAGATGATATGCAAATATCCGAAAAAGATGCTGAAGATAGATGAAGAATAAATAAAGTTTTTTTGTGGAATGATAAACAAAATATTTAAAAAAAATCGTATCTATATTTTGTATGGGTTTAATGGGCGGTGGGCGTGGCCAATTTTCATTAAACTTCACATGTACCTTTTTTGTATTCTAGAAAGTGTATGTGACAAATTTGAAGACTTTTGCTCCAACAGTAAAAATTTTATACGAAAAAATCTATTTGGATTGTATGAGAGGTGGGCAGTGGACGCGGCTGATTTTGATGAAATTCCATATTTTTCTTAATTTAGTCAATATAATGCTCGGTGCCAACTTTCAATGATCTAGAACCACTCCTTATAGTTTTTGCACAAAAATGTATGAAGCGATTCCATAGTGCGTCGCACAGTGCCGATGCATATTTCATGTGCATTTTCAATAAACTTATCTGATGGAAATTATTCAAAGATTACAAATTTGCTACTCTCAATAAAATCAGATTTTTAGTTCAGAAGATATAACCTTTCAAAGTGACCGATTTTCAGTTTTCAGGACAACACACAATTTTTAGGCAATTTCATCCAGTTTCAGGTAGAATATAAAAAAGTAGGTAACTAATCGTATTTTTTTTGTTTCCGTTAATTTATGTATTTGATCGGTATATTGTGAAAACAAATTTTACTGTTTGCTTTGAGTTTATCCAGGTAAATCACTATATACCAACTGTCTATTTTTTCACTATTTTCTAACTCTGATGGAAAATAAAAAAATGTGTGATTTTGTATATCTGCCATAATTTTCAAATATGTTCTTTGATTATTCCTTTACCTAACTCAACAAAGCGCAACTGCTCGTAGCTGCTTCTTCGACTACTTGCGATAAAAAAGTGAAAGACATTGTTCCAGAAATTGAATACCGTGAAAATGATGAAGCTGTAACTCGGATCACTGGAATTAACAACAAAATCATAAAAAAATTGGTAACGATCTTAAATTTTTTGAACTGCAAAGAAAAGATCAATTCTACAAAATATGAAGAATATGCTTCGAAATGGCGGAAATTCATCCACTGAAGAAATTGACCCCGACAGTCCATAAAATATTGGCGCACTGCAAGGATATAATTGAAGACCAGTCTTTGCCAATTGGAGAGCTTTCCAAAGAAACTCAGGAGTCCCTCAACAAATTTTATAAGAAATATATATGCTCGAATACATTCAAAGTATCAAGGGTGAGGGAAAATGAGGACCTCTTCAACCCTTACTTTATCTCTGCGGCATGTAAAGTCACGAAAGGAGTTGTTACCCAATAATTATAATTCAGAAATGATTTGTCTATTAGATATACCTTCAATTGTGAATTGTGATAATTATTTTAAAGCAATTTGAAAAAGTAAATAAGAAAAATCGTATCTTTTTTTATTTTTTATTTATGTATAATAATTTTAAAACATAAAAACCCACGAAAGTAAAGGCACTAAATTGTTTAAGCTATTCCTATATGGCCTACCCCAAACTGACCCAAAAGCATTAGAGGAAGAGCTTAAATTAGAATACAATGTCATTGCAACTAGTGTTAAGGAAATAAAAACAGTTCGTTCTTCTGCAGATGATGCTCAAAACTCAAAGTCACAGATACTAAAAATTAGACGACTTCGCAGTATTGTGGTCTACTGGAGAAACGCCCTAAAAAGTAAAAAAGGCCCTACTCAATGCTCCAAGTGCGCAATGTACGGCCATGGTTCCAAGAACTGTTATCGCCATAATATCTGTATTGCATATGGTGGTGATCATGATTTATCAGTTTGTCAAATAAACAAGATACCAGAGGGAAACCCTGTAGCATGCAAGTGCTTCAGTTGTACCAAAAAAAATCTAAAAAACACAAATCATAGAGCAGATGACCCTCGGTGTCCCAGCCGTAAAGAATACCTTGTCATGCGTGATAATATCAACAAGAGGAATCAGCCTACACGAAACCAGCATTTCCACGAATTTTTTGAGCAAGCTCCAAACAATACGACTCAATGGGTTAATCCTTCAAATTCTGTGCCGATTGAAAACAGTTCAATTTTTGCCGCTAAGAGTTATGCCGATGCAGTAAGAACAGCTACTCGACCAACCAACATACGAGATGACTTATTTAGTATCGATGAATTTTTCAACATATTTACGAATGCTGAGTCTGACCTACAGTAGTGTACTTCAAAAATGGAACAGCTTAACGTAATAATGCAATTGCTGAAATATGGCATCTAACAACAGAAATAACTGCCTTCATGTAATGCACTGCAACTGCCAAGGTGTTACAAGCTTCAATCAATCAGGTCAACTTCATTTATTTTTAAGAGAAAAAAATATTGATATTCCGCTTCTTAATGAAACTTTTTTAAAAACAAACCATATTCATTCCTATGGAAATCTGCAATAGAAAATAATGTTTATAGGTGCTACTGTCCACATTATACTGATGATTTTGTCTCAGATCTTAGTCTTTTAATTTCTGCCAATTGTGATTTCTTTATTCTTAGAGACTTTAACTCTCATCACACCAGTTGGAATTGTCCAACATCTGATAGAGCTGGTAAACTTCCTTATAACCATCAAAATTTTTCAAACTACTATATATATTTTCCATGCCACCCCACTCGTTTTCCTCAGAATATAATATATAGACGTCCATCGACAAATGACCTTCTGCTTTCTAACTCTACACTTCCGTTTTCAGTATTAGAGACTCATACCAACAAATTGTACTCTGATCACGTGCCAATTACCTTTTACCTTAACGATCCTGCACGTGATCATGTAAAACTATTCCCTGATTATTTTAATGCCAATTGGGAACAATTTAAGAGTATAATCGATTCTAAAATTAATCAGTCGGCCATTCTAAACAATCAGCTATCCCATCTCAATGTTGACCAATCAATTCAAGAATTTACCTTTGCTTGTTGTTCATCAATATCTTACCAAACTCGTGAAAATATAAATTTCCAGGTATCTCCTGATTGTAAGAGAATAATTTCTGTGCGAAATATGCCTACCAATATTGCTAGAAGTGAAGCGTGGGGATCAATTCTGTCCAAATTGCCTGTTGGAGGTAAGAATTTCTGGAAGATTACAAAACGTATTAGAAGTAAGTCCAGTTCAATAAAGAAACTGGTTGTTAATAACCGTATAGTCACTGACAGCGTCGAAATTGCCAACACTATTGCCGATCAATTCGCTAGAGCTCACAATACCACTACCTACCTTAATAGTTCTATATATAGAAAAGTCAACTTAGTCGTAAGATCAATAGAAGTTGAAGACTCATCTAATAACAATATAGACACTTTTTCCTGTTCTGATAAAGTTATATTCTTTATTAAAAATCTCAAAAACTCAAAGTCCCCTGGTTTGGATAAAATAACCAATTTGGTCCTGAAGAAACTTCCAAGTGCAGCTTACGAATTCTTGGTTAAATTTTATAATTTTTGTATTCAGAATGGCCATTTCCCAACAGGATTTAAAAAGGCGAAAGTTATTCCCATTGCTAAAAGTGGTAAAGACCCAAATATACCATCGAGCTACAGGCCAATCAGTTTACTGAGATCTCTGGATAAAATTTTTGAAAAAATTATATTGAAAAGACTGAGCAATTTCGTCGATGAAAATAATCTTCTCCATAGCTGCCAATATGGATTTAGAGCTCAACATTCTACTACCCACCAGTTAAAACGTGTAGTGAACATGGTAAAAGTCAATAAGAATAGACGTTACTCCACAGGAGTACTCTTCCTCTACATAGAAAAAGCTTTTGACTCAATTTGGCAAAATGGGCTTATATACAAGCTTCATAAATTTCAATGCCCATCATACCTAATAAAATTAATTAAAAGCTTACTCTCTGATAGATAATTTGTAGTCGAAGTGGCCGGGGCTCGTTCAGCTGATAAATATATACCAGCAGGGGTGCCACAGGGTTCCGTGTTATCTCCACTGCTCTATAATATTTACATTTCTGACTTCAAATTATCGGCAGGTAATTACGTGGCTTTTTATGCCAACGACAGCGCGTTCATTTTACACGGAAAGGTTTCAAATGCTATTGTACAGCGTATGAAAAAGGCTCCGCATCCAAATACTTCACCAAGTGGAAAATTAAAATTAACGAAGAGAAATCTCAGGCGATATTGTTTCCGTTTAATAAATCTCCTAAGAGAAATCCCTCCCTTAAATTGTTTCTAGAGGGAACGGAAATTGCTTTCTCAAAATCAATTAAATATCTTTGCATGACACTAGATGAAAAACTGACTTTCAAGGAACATTTAATAAATGTTTATTTACGAGCACTTCGTTGTGGTCGAACTCTGTATCCTTTTCTTAATAGAAAATCGAAACTGAGTATTAAAAACAAACTTCTTTTATACAAGTTATGTATCAGACCTATTATTACATATGGCTGTGTTGTTTGGAAGGATTGCGCGAAAACCCACAAGAAATGTATTCAAATAATTCAAAATAAAAATTTGAAGATAATACTTAATTTACCAAGACGGTTTCCCACTATAGAATTGGATAGAATGACAGGTCCAAAAACTATTGAAACGTTAATTAAGGATATGACACTGACATTCAATTATAGATACAGAAGGTCAAATTTTGCCCATTTGGGAGGTTTAAATAGCATGGACACTCTGTTATAGACTCAATTAGTTCTTTTGTTTAATAAAAACCTTTCAAACTTCCCTTTTTATTTAAATTTTTTTTTTTTTGTGATATTATATGTAGGTTTTTTCATACTACCATTTTCCTATATACTAGAATAATATGTTTAAGAAATGCTAACTTATATTAATAAATTATGTAATTATTTGCTGTAATATCTTAACGATAGTAACTCAAAATTGTTTTAGAAATAAGAAGCTCAATGACTTATTGATAGTAAATAAATAATAAATAAATAAAAATAAAATAAAAACATAATAACTTGAAAAAAAAAATAAAAAATATAAAATAGTAAAAAATCTTGGTTTTTAGTTTAACATACACATGATTTTTTCATGCTGTTAAAAAATTACAACTAAGATAACTTTCATAGGTTGAACAATTCTCTATCACATGCCTTTTAATATATTTGATTATCTCAATTGGTTCAAAAGTTATGATTTTTGCAAAGAAAAAACTCAAATGGCGCCACTGTGCGTCACACTGTGGACCATATTTTGAGAAGGTGGCCAAAAATCATTTTTTGTGGTTACAGATTTTAAAGTTATGTTATTCATTTGAAAGTAAATACCAGTGGACCAAGGGGGCCAAAAAATTGCCACTCTATTTCAATTATATCACAGCGAAGAGGGTTTTCGAAATAGACTTTCTGAGTATTTTCCTAAAATTAAATATTTCTTTGTAAGTTTTAATTTTTAAATGACTGCAAGTTTTTTGTTTTAAAAGATTTTGAAGTAAAATAAATTTTTTATGCTATTAATGTTAGAAATACAAAGTTACTGAGTCCTTTATAAACTAAAAAAAAAAATTAAAAATGGTCACAATTTACGCAAAAATCTCCTACTTCATAGAGCATAACTCCTGCCCATCAGAAGCCACCAAAAAAATCTTGCACTCTTCTATAGTCCGAACCCTCCCCTGCACTCATATATCCCATCGTATACCCGCCAGTTTCCGCTTGTGTGCACCAGAACAATTTTTCTGACCCATGGTCAGATATTTTGTGCAAATTTTATGAATACAAAAGTTTTCCACTATGTGGTTAGGGTATTATGAGTTTGCACTGATGTTTGTAACTACCAAAGATATTGGACCTATATATTAAATCCTCTCACTCCAATGAGGAGCATAGGGCCACAACAAATTGCTTCCATCTCCGTCTGTCTGACGCTAGACCTTTCACTTCATTCCAACTCATTCGCGTAGATTCGATGTCTTTGATGAGCTGTCTTTTCCACGTATGTGCCGGACGTCCTCTTCTACGAGATCCTTGCGGGTTCCAGTCGATTGCTTTTCTGGTTATGTCGGAAGGAGGTTTCCTCAGCGTGTGGCCAATCCAGTTCCATTTGCGACGGGATATTTCTTTACCAATAGGCGTTTGGCTGCATAATATCCATAACCGATCGTTGGTAATTACCTCAGGCCACCTTATTCTGAGCAAACGGCGGAGACATCGGTTCACAAAAACTTGGAGATGGTTTACGAGCCTGGGAGATGCGTTCCACCTTTCGCAACCGTAGAGCAAAATGGACTTGACATTCGAGTTGAAGATTCTGATTTTTGTTCGGCGGGATAGCACTCTCGAGTTCCAGAGCGCCGAATGCCTGACCAGCCTTTTTTACCCGGTTTAGGATGTCATCATCGCTGCCTCCATTAGTTGTTATTATGCTACCCAGGTAGCAGAAGGACTGTACGTTTTCGATTGAGTTGTTGTTAATCTCAAACGGTGTATCGATGTTTGTATTTATACGCAGAGTTTTAGTTTTCTGTATGTTAATTTCGAGCCTAGCCCTGGAGGCAAGCGTGCTTAACGCATTCAGCTTTGCTTTCAGATCTTCGTATTTGTGTGCTAGAAGACAGATGTCGTCTGCATAGTCCAGATCATCCATCTGTCCTTGCAACCCCCATTGTATGCCTTTTTGGTTGCTCATCGCCTTAAGCATAATGACATCGACGACTAGGTTGAACAAAGTGGGTGAAAGAACGCAGCCTTGTCGAACGCCGGTTTTGATATTGATCCGATTGCTGAGCTGATTTTCATGCAGCACGCTGCAAGTTGCGTCTGTATACAGATTTTTTATTAACGTAACGATTCCGGCACGCCCTTGCAACGCAGTGCCTCCCATATTGTCTCATGTCGTAGCGTATCGAAGGCTTTGGTGAAATCGATAAATGCTATATAAAGAGGCGAGCGGAATTCGACGCTTTGCTCTACTATAATTCATAGGCTATTGATGTGATTTGTTCACTCTGAAGCCAGCTTGTTCTTCACGAAAGTGCGGCGATAATGCCTATACCTATAACCATCTTTAATTATACGGATTGACTCAGAATCACTTTCTGAATCGATTTAACGATCTTCGTCTGTCCGTCTGTATGTTATGAATACAAAAGTTGGTCGAACCGGTGTGTTTTTTGCGTGACTTTATTTGTTTTTTATACTGGCAGAAAAAGGAAACGGTAGATTTGACACGATTTTTTATATACTAATAAGAAAGGGTTAAGACATAATGCGCTTAATTGTTTAATTATATTAATGGGTAAAATCTTTTTTCTTTGACACGTACATTTACATGGGTATTTTCCAAAAACATTAATAATACCTGACAAAATGGGAAAAAAATTTTAATAACAGGTAAATTGTAAAAAAAACTATTGCGACACACCCTTTTAAGATATGAACAGGTATGCTTCACATTTAAAAAGGGATTAGGGTCTGGGTTTTTTTGATTTTTGATTTAAAAATTTATGTATTTTATAAATTTACAATAAAAATTGATCTGGAAATATTTAAAAAGACAATAAAAAAATTTTAACTAAAGTAGAAACATACGACTTTTTCATTGAAACTTCTCCTTTACGTTGGCAGCTTAATAAATTATATTTTAACTCGGGCTCTTTCAAAAAAAATCCAACTTTGGCCCTTGTGAACATTACGACTAAAAAGTTTACGGGGGCCATTTTCAGAGAAAATTTAACTTACATTTTTAAAAAGTATTAGTTGTAAAATTAGCTGAAAAATAAGACATTATATAAAAAAAAAACCTTTTTAACCTTTAACACTTCTCTTTTGTACTAAAATTCAACTAAAATGAAAATATATTTTAATCACTCCATAACTTTTAAGAATTAAAGGCTATAGTCCCGCTTACTAAACAAAAAAATCCGCATATCAAAATTCCAATCCAATCAAAATTTATGGATTTTTGAGCGCCTTCTCGTGAAATGGTCAACTGTAAGTCGTTGCACCTAAAGTTGCCATTTTGCGTTTCCGTGTTGTAAACAAAAAACTGAAGTAAATATGTTCCGTAAGTTTTTATTTTTTTGGATTCAAAATTTTCAATATGTCTATTGTGCGTAATTCAAAATATTTTATTACAATTTTGATTAGTATTTAAAATGTTGAGTTTCAAGTTTACGGATACTTTTTCTAGCAGGTCTATAAACGTAGTTTTACCTCATATGTCCTCCAGTTTCATTATGTATAATTCATCGGTTTTGTGTGTAGTTATGTTATAACAAACAATTGTTTTATATACATATCAATTTACAAATACTCGGGGACATCGCTCCTTAGTTTTTATTTTGATCTGGTACAAACGGTTTGACAGAATGGTCTATGATTTTATT
The DNA here is from genome assembly GCA_963682025.1 of Cordilura impudica. Lineage (NCBI taxonomy): Eukaryota > Metazoa > Arthropoda > Insecta > Diptera > Scathophagidae > Cordilura > Cordilura impudica. Next base: position 44,895,435 of record OY821520.1, on the reverse strand, counting down.
TATCCTTTTTTTCAAACCCACAAATTACCAATAATTACTACTACAATTTGTTAAATACACAGCATTTCAGAAGGCAATTTGTAAAATTAATTGAATTTGTTATCAGTAATTTTCTAATCAGTTTTATATTAATTATTTCCACAGTTTAGTAAAATCGAAATAATTTCTTTGTCATTATTTGAAAACTTAGCTTTTTACGGTTACTTGCCTCAAACAGATGCATAAATTAATATTAGGTTATTTGTTTGTGTTAAAGAATCTTTAGATTCATTGGACACCATGCCGTGTCTTAGCTGCTGCCATAAGAAACTAGCAACACAAAATTCCAAAATTAGAATGTCAAACTAATGATCTGTATTAAAAGTACTCGTAGTTATCACGTTTGTGGTTTCTGTGTGTGGGACACATTAAAATTTAGAACATTCTCAAATATTTAATGACTTCTCATTAGTAAGCCAAGTGTTATTTGATTAAAAAATATGATAATTTGCGCAGTTGAAGTAGTTTTGTCATTACATTATGTTTGAAAAAAAAAAAAAAATGTCTCCAACAGTTACGTTCCATTATTTGGGTAGCTGTAATTAATTTTTATTGCGAAGAAGACTATATATTTTGTGGTTAATAAAAAAGCACCACATTAATTTAGCCATAATTTTTAAAGGAAAAAGGAATTTTTAAGGAAAACAAAATATGTTCGAAATTTAAAGTCTAGCGAAACTACAAACAATCTAGAAGTTCCTATATTGTTTTTTTTATTATTATTACTTCTGTTCCAATTCATGCCATGCTAAAAAAATTACATCCACAATGGGTTAATTTCATGTACTAGTTATATGAAGAGACTTTATTTTAATATTCTAGTTTCTTACTATGTTGTATACTCATGTACGTCTTAAATGTAAAGTTCTTTAAATTATCTAAATTTAATCACTTTGCAAGAATTTTTCAATATAAATATATTACCTTGTTAGATGGCGTCATATTTATCGTTATTATAACATGCACTACACAAGACCATAAACTTTTTGCGCGCTTCCAGCTACATATATCAACAACAACGAATATTCTTCGCTTATGCTTGTGTTCAACGAATTGTTACTAAAATGTTGTTATAGGTTTTTCTAGCGCGCCAAAAACTATTAGTGGCACATGTGCCACACATGCATGCATTGTCATTTTGCACAGGTTCAACTTATTGCAACTATGTGTGTGAGTGAGTGTGTGTAACAACTCTGTAATGGGAAAGTCGTTCTGTGTATTTCGCATGGCAATTTTGTAATCTGTCAATGTTTTCATCTATTTTTTACAATATACTAGAAGTTTCCCACATTTATATGTATTCCGTAAGACATACTTGACGTTAACATGTTTATTAGGGCGTCATTCATTTGTCACACTTTAGATTCCATAGCAAAAAATTAAAATGATTGTTACTGGGTTAAAATTTATTTTTTGATGTGTACACATCTATATGCGCAGGGGGTAAATTTCTATTCCACAATACAGTCACAAAAACAGCGTAACATGTGAGCTCACATTTATTTTAAAAAAAAAATAACTTTCGTTAAAAAGATTGCATTTTAAAATAACGTTTTTTTATAAAGGTTTTTTTTTTAAGTTAAATTTTTAAGAAAAACACCTTTTTACGTAAAAAGGAACTTGTCTTGGAAAGGAATGTATATTTAAAATGTACTTAAAGTACTTATTTTTTAAACAGGTTTCTTTTTCTGAAAAGGCACTGCTGAGCTGGTCTCAAATAATAATCAATAATCAATGATAACACAAGGGAACAAAATTGAACTTTTTTGGTGTTGACTGGAACCTTATTGCACTATTTTTATACCCTCCACTCCAGTGTGCAGAGGGTATATATAAGTTTGTCATTCCGTTTGTAATAATTAGAAAAAAAATTTTGGACTCCATAAAATTTATATATTTGTGATCCTTATAATAACCGGAGTTGATATAGCGATGTCCGTCTGTCCGTCTGTCCGTCTGTGGAAATCACGATGACGGCATCAATCGGGCAGCTAGGGTGCTCGTTGGCATAAAAAATGATTCACTAACATCCTGAAAAGTTTGCTATTTAAAATCGTCCAAATCGGTCGATTAGGGCCCGAGATTTGAATGAAGAACTAAAAAAAGTCTTGAAAAAAAATAATTTTCTATGTTGTTCTTGTCACGATCACGCCCTCAATAGTGCGGCTACAGTGATCATTTTTAGTGAGAATGATTCACCAAGTTCATGGGAAGATTTCTATGTCAAAAATCATTAAAATCGGTGGAACAGGTCCCGGAAAATCTCTGAAAAAGTAAAAAAAAAAATGAAAAACATGATATTTCTATATTGTTCTTGTTGTTATTCTAAATGTTGCATTGTTTTCATAGCTGGCCTTGTTGTTTTTGTGGTCGTTGTGGTAATAATATAACAAAAACAAACCCTTTGTACATTGTTTTATCAACTCTGGTAGAAAAATTTAAAAGTTTCCATTGTTTTGGCATCACTAAAAAATTTCAGATCGATTGGGTCACGGGAAAGTGGTTAAAAATCTATCCAAAATTTTTTCGACAAGCAGACACTACGAGTTAATATAAAGGGAGTAAAAATTCACCAACATCTAAAGCAAATAATGCTAAAATACCTAGTTGTTAATAAAAAAAAAAACAATTGGGCAATTCACAATGGGTAATGTATCGTTGTATCTGTTGCATCGTGTATCACTTTACAATAGTGTAAAATTGTTGTTGGTAATTTTCACTGAAAAATCTGATACACGATCCAACTTCATTTGCTATGTTTAGTAAATGTTGTATATGTATTGTATCATAACATATCAGTTCCAAGTGAATGCCAGTTTTTATGAAAAAGAAAAAACAAATACATAGAATTTTATCAGCATAAATAATTATAAAATAAAATATGGCAAATAACGCAAATGAATCGATAAGTTTATTTATATAAAAATTAATGTTTATATTTTTAGTATGTATTTTCTCTTTCAGTACCAACCAAAACATTTAACATTTTTTTTTTCATTATAAATTAAAATGCAAGAGGTACGTAACTAAAACTCCAGGGTATATCTCACGACCAAAAAGCAAACACTGACAAGTGTTTTCTCTTATACAAAATAGCAGAAGCGACGAAGCGATCTTTCCTCGTTGGATCGAAAATTACTAAAGAAAGCGTTTTACAATATGAAAATACAACTGAGTGTTCACAACAAATGATTGTATTGTGTATTTCAATCCAACATACAATATACAACACCTGTTGTGAATTGTCCAAATGTAAATTTAGCAAAAAAATTTATGTATTAATTTATTTAAAGAGAAAAACACAAAAATAACGTTTGATGTTGTATTTTTTGTGTGTAATATTTAAATATACACACATACACATATTAAATAATACAAATAATATACATATATTATATATATGTATGTATGTATATTCATAGTAACTGCATGTTAGAAACAAATCGGTTATTTTATTTACATAAAATTCTGCAGTATTTTGTTGTGGGGAAAATACATTTCTTTTGCATTAACAGAGTGTCACTTCATTTTGCTCATACGTTTTTTCATTATTCTTTTACAAATATGAACATAAGTTTGGCATATTAACTTTTTTTTGTCTTTACAAAATAGAGTTACCGAGTTCGTCAATGAGTTTTTTGCTTACAAAACAGTTCTACATAGTTATATAGAATTATTATTCTGCTTTACCTATAAAATATCGGATTGCGATTACATCTAATTTTTAAAAATTGTTTATAATTAATAAAGCATTATTATTCACATAAATACAAAATTTCACTTTTTAAATTTTCCATTCAAATTTAAGAAAATATCAATTATAATAAAAACTGAAAATAAAATTTCCCATTATAAATTAGAAAATATTAATTGAATTTCAGAAAATCATATCAAAACGTCGGAAATAATAATTTTAAATTTAGAAATATGTTTACATTTAAAAATGTTCACATTTAAAAAAAATATTGCCATTCAGGAGATATTAATAACTTTTCAGTACCGCGATTCAGTAACTTCTTTTAACGATAGTCGAATCGTAAAAAAAAAGAAAATTGCAAAATTATCAGTACAATTTTGAAACGATATTCGCTATTGTTAAAGTCAGCTGTTGTTGTTATCTAAACGACAACCATTTTTGTGTTTTTTATTCAATCGATAAAAACTTAAATTTTTAGGTTGAAATGTCGTCATACATAAATAAAAATCATGAAATAGTGAAAATATTTTGCTTTAATTAAAAAACTTTTTTATATAAATAAAAAAATTATATAGCATATTCAATTCATTATTTCATTTTCAAATAAATAAACAGAAATATTAGTAAAAAAAAATAAAGATATTGAACATAAACATAAAATCATCCTGTCAAACATGAAGTAATTTGTTTTTTTCTATTCTTATTTTGACAGAGATGCCACTCCTTTACAATTTAAATAAATAGAAAAACAGATTTGTCGATATTAATTTAAATTCAATGAATTTAAGAAAACCTCAAATGATATTTAAGAATTGCTAACATAAAAATTGTTACATAAGTAAACGTAATTTTATGAGAATGTTATTTTTTATATATAAATTTTCACAATTTTTTTTGTATGAAAATTTGAAGTTTTTCAGAAAATAAAGATAACATTAAATTATTTTATTTAAAATGTTTGGGACTTTTCATTTTTTGCGTTTTTCATCCCTAATTTGATTATTTATTATTATAAATTTATTCTCTATGTTTTCAAAATATGGCAATATTTTAAAAAAAGTTGAGAGAGCTTTTTTTTTTTTTGGTTATTATTTTGTTACTCCATCCGACCTATATGGCCACAATGAAGAAATATTTTTGCCAGTTAAAAGAAACTATACAGCCACCTCCAATTAGCACGATTTAATGCATATAGCCACTCTACACAACCATTACCTTTGCAATGGAGGTTAGGGCGAGCCATTTAATTAGCAAAAACTAAATTAAACGAGAAGTTATGTCATATAACCGGAAACGCATGCATATAGGTATATAACCTTAATGCATGCCGATCAGCAACTACGATGACCAAAAAGCAAACACCGAAATAAATCCGAAATAATACAAGAGACGAAAACCAACCCAAAGAATTTTCTGAAATAATTTGGTATTAAGTTTAACAAATTGTTTACTTTTTCCAATATTTTGTTTACATTTATTATCAATACTCAAACCGAGGTGGAGGGTATCAAAGATTCGGCACTGCCGAATATAACACTCTTACTTGTTTTTACTAATTTAAGGTCGCTGATTTAAAATCTAGTCGCCATTTTTTCCCACTAGCTCGCATTTTTAATTTACAGGTACTAATCGTATTTTCGACTTTTTTTTCCAAAAATTCAAAGTTTAAAAAATCATAACCTAACTCTTCTTTAAGCGATTTTCTCATTTTTTTCAGGATGAAATTACCTTTGAAAAACAAATCAAATTTTTGAAAATCATACAAAAAACGGCTGTGTAATGGTTGTTTAATTACGAAAAAAAAGAACAGAATTTTATTTCCTTCACGCTCAAAGTTGATCGGCTTGGAGCCAATTTTACTTTTTTTAGCTTTGCGAAAAATCAAATTGAAGTAGCTTTCTAAAAACTGTATGTTATGAAGGAGTTATGCTAAGTTCTATGATAACCAATTTCATGTATCAAACACCAATGATTTGGCGGGAACTTTCGAATCATCATGATGATTATTATTTTTGCGCTGTTAACATAACCTGACCAGTCCTGTACTCTAGTGATGATTCACAACCAAAACAATCTACAGCTACACAAAATTATCATGACTTACGACAAAATTCTGCTTCACTAAGTACTAAGAGTGGATCAGATGACTTCCATTTTCTTCTGAAAAAAATCTGTTAACCTAAGAAACAAGAATTTCATACTACCGTAACGGAAAGGGAAACATACTTCCATTCATTTCCGAAGACAATGAATTTGAATTGGAATTAGAGAAGTATGATCCAAATGACTGGCGACTATTTATAGATTCTTCTAAACGCTGCAGAGTGGACCATATTTTGAGAAGGCGGCCAAAAATCATTTTTTTTTTTTTTTTGTTACCGATTTTAAAGTTATGTCATTCATTTGAAAGTAAATACTAGTAAACCTCGGGAAAAATTGCTACTCTATCTCAACTATGTCACAGCGAACAGGGTCTTCGAAAATGGGCTTTCTCAGTATTTTGCTAAAATTAAAAATTTCTTTGTAAATTTTTATTTTTGAATGACTGTAACTTTTTCGATTTAAAAGATTTTGAAGTGAAATAAATTTTGTGTAATTTTGTGGCCTCCATACTATTAATTTTCAAAACGGAAAATCACTGAGTCATTCCGAAATTTAAAAAAAAAAATTTTTTAAAAAAGGTCAAAATTTTCCGAAAATCTCCTACTTAATAGAGCATAACTCCTGCCAGTCAAGAGCACATAGAAAAAATCTTGCACTCTTCTTTAGTCCGAACCCTCCCCTATACACCTATACCCCATCATATACCCACCAGTTTCCGCCCGTGTGCACCACAACAATTTTTCTTAGCCAAGGTTAGATATTTTCTGCAAAAATTTATGAATACAAAAGTAGTCCACTATGTGGTTAGGATATATTAAGTTTGAGGTGATGTTTGTAACTGTCAAAAATATTGAACCTTTATCCATCTTTTATTAAACGGATTGACTCAAAAACACTTTCTGAGTCGATTAAACGATGTCCGTCCGTCCGTCTGAGTGTTATGAATACAAAAGTTGGTCGTACCGGTGCACCGCGGTGTATTTTTTTGCGTGTCGGTAGAGTTGTCAGGAGTTGTTATATACTTATAAAAAAGGGTTGAGATATAACGTGCTTAATTGTTATAGGTAGATTTACATATGTATCTTTCAAAAACATTAATAGTCTGAATTACAGTTATATACTTTAAATGCCTGACAAAATGGGAAACAATTTAAATAACAGGTAAATGGTAAAAAAAAAACTATTGCGACATAGCCCTTTAAGATATGAGCAGGTATGCTTCACCTTTTAAAAGGGGTTAGGGTGTGGGTTTTTTATGCTCCTAAAAGTGGCAATAATAGATAAAAATTTGTAAGTGGTAAAAAAAACTATTGCGACATAGCCCTTTAAGATATGAGTAGATATGATATGATATGATATGATATGATATGATATGATATGATATGATATGATATGATATGATATGATATGATATGATAGTAGAAGCGAGCCCAGGGTGCACAAAGAGGATTTTGGAAAGCATTCCTACACCAACTGAAGATAAGAAATTTACGCCGGAAGAAGCGTTCGCCCTATTTTTGGATTTGAAATTGACCAAAAATCAATATAAGGAATTGCGGAAGTGAACCAATGAAAATAATTGTGGGATTTTTCCACAGTATCGAGATTTAGTTTCTGCCAAAAAAGAATGCTTATCTTCACAATCTGCTATTAGTGTCACTTCAACATCAGCAGAAATAAAATTTCAAGGTCTCCTTGAACATACTGCAGAACGATTGCTAAATACGCTTGATACTGATCATTTAAAAAAAAAATGGTAATGGCACTATTACTTTAATTTCTAAATGGGGATATGATGGATCCTCTGGTCAGAAACAATACAAGCAATTCAATGACGAAAATTCATCAGATGCTAATTTATTTATGGTATCTTTCGTTCCATTGCGCTTAACAAAAATGTATAGCGTTTTAGAGCCGTCAACTAGTAGAGCAACAGAAATTGATATATGGAAAAATGAAATTCCTTCTTCAACAAAGTATTGCAGACCAATAAAATTTGCATTCAAAAAGGAAACCAATGATGTCATAACTGAAGAAGTTCAAAAAATAAAAGATCAAATTAAGGAACTTCAATCAGTAATATTTAAATTTGATGACCAAGACATTGAAGTACATTTTAAAATGTGTCTCACAATGATTGATGGATAAGTTGCACAAGCTTTAACTGGAACAAAGTCAACGTCAAACTGCATTATATGCCAAAAGACATCAAGTAAATTAAGCCAACCCCCACCAGAAGACGATAGTTTTAAGTAAACCTACGAAATTGGAATGTCCCCTCTTCATGGCAGAATACGTTTCATGGAGCATATTCTTAAATTGGGTTACGATTTGGAATTTGGTCCGTTAGGCGAAACAGTGAGAAAAAACAAAGAAAATGAAGAAAAAAGAAAGAAAAAAAAAAAAAACAAATTCAACAAAAATATCTACAGCTAGGCCTCGTAATCGACCAACCAAAACAAGGGGAAGGAAACACAAATGATGGAAATACTGCATGGAGATTTTTTTCCGATCCGGAAACTGCAGCATCTATCGCAGGTGTAGATCATGAATTAATAAGACGATTCAAAATCATATTACAAGTTCTAGCATGCAGCAGAAAGATAAATGCAAAAAATTTGGAGAGTACGCCAATAAAACAGCTATACTTTATAATCAAAAATATTCTTGGAGATATATGCCATCCAACAGTTCATAAAATTTTGTACCACGGGGAACAAATAATTCAAAACAATATGCTACCAATAGGAGATCTATCTGAAGAAGCGCAAGAAAAAAGGAACAAAGACTACAGATTCTTTCGCGAGCACAACACAAGGAAAATGTCCAGATGTTGTAATAATGACGACCTTATCACTATTTTGTTGCGCACTTCAGATCCATATACATATGTCCAACATTCGTCAAACATGGAAAACTACCTATATTGAATTAGACGAAGAAGCTAAACAACTTCTAGAAGATGAAAATCAAGGATATTTAGAAGAAATTTTTATTAAAATTGGTTGATTTAAATACTTTTTCATTACACTAACAATAATTTACACTTTTTTTTATATAGTTAAAAAATTTTCTTGATTTAAAAATTTATATATTTCGTAAATTTACAATAAAAATTGTTATATATCATAACTTTACTATAAAAATTGATATAGAAATATTTAAAAAGACAAAAAAAAATTTTAACTTAAGCAAAAACATACGAGTTTTTCATTGAAACTTCTCTATCTTGAACCAATATAAGGTAACTTTTGCGTTCGCTGCTTAATAACTTATATTTTAACTCGGGATCTTTCAAAAAAAAAAAAAACAACCTTTGGCCCTTGTGCACATTAGGACTAAAAAGTTTACGGGGGCCAAAGCTTGGCATTTTCCGAAAAAATTAACTTAAAAAATTGTTAGAAAGTATTAGTTGTAAAATTAAGTGAAAAAATAAGACATTATATTAAAAAAAAACGTTTTTTTACCTTTTAACACTTCACTTTTGTACTAAAATTCAACTACAAATGAAAATGTATTTTAAACCCTCCGTAACTTTTTTTATTTTCGGTCGAGAATTACCTTTTATAGCAAAACTTAAAGGCTAAGGTCTCACCTACCAAAGAAAAAAAACCGCATATCAAAATTCCAATCCAATCAAAAGTTATAGACTTTAGACCGCCTTCTAAAATGCCTAAAATGTGTAATTCTACATAATAATAATAAATTGGATTCGTTGCCGATTGCACATTCAAAGAAAAATTTTCTACTATTGCCTAGGTTATAGATTAAGTAAAACAACGAACGCCGGTGACTTATTTGGGTCGATCTGAAAATGGTGAAGTTTCTTCTAGGCCAACAAGGAGGGAGGCTGCATTTATTTGTTTATGGGATAGCAGAGGCAGATCTGAACACTAGAGTATAAAATACTGGCTTTCGAAGGAAACTATGATTCCAAACTAGAATATAGTTAATCAACCACTTGTGCCTAGGGATCGCATAATACTGTCACCTCTCTATATCAAGCTAGGGCTTATGAAACAATTTGTAAAAGCTCTCAACAAGGACGGTGATTGTTTTAGATATATTAGTAGAAAATTCAAAAATTTAAATTGGGAGAAACTGAAAGTTCGTATTTTTGATGGCCCTCAAATCAAGAGGTTACTCAAAGATGAAAACTTTAGTAGTTCCATGACAGAAATGCTTGGAATGAATTTGTTCGGATAGTGCATAATTTTCTGGGAAATCAAAAGAGGATGAGTACTACTCGGACCACGTGGATAACATGTTGTCACATTTCCAGCAGCTTGATTGTAATATGAGCAATAAGGTACACTACCTACACAGTCATTTGTATTGTTTCCTTGAAAATCTTGGAGACTTCAGTGAAGAATAAAGTGAACGTTTCTATTGAGTTATTCGCACCATAGAGGAGCGGTACCATGGTCAATGGGATACACATATGATGGCGGACTATTGCTGGAGCATTAAAAATAAACCCTCTTTACTGATAAATTGAAAAGTATAGCTGATACAAAAAATCTGACTTATATGAAATCAATGGCCTAAAAATAATTACTATAACACACTTGTTACATAAATAGAACAGCTGCTAACACACACATATTAAAAAATGTTATTTTTATATGGATATTGTGGTTTTTGTCAATTCAGTTTTCTCACTAAATTGTGAACAAAATCAACAGTTGTGCACCGATTACACTGAGATAAAGTTCATTTCATTCGAAATATGTTTAGCTAAATTTTTTTAGAACCACACTGTAATTTTTGTAGCATATTTTATTTTTTATGATTTTTAAAGAACAAAAAAAATTTTTTTTAAATTGTTTTTTTTTTTTTTTTTCAAAACTTCAACGATATCTCTGAAACTGCTGGCCAAACTTTAAACGAATGTAAGGACGGCTTAAAAATAATATTGTTGACGAGTTTTGGATTTATTTTTAACTGAATATGGTGAACCGTTTTCAAGTTATTCCAATATATGTAGTGGAAGTGCCTCAATTTTGGACATAACGGTATATCGCGAAAAGACGAGCTGATAGAAAAGACTCAGCACCGACTTGGGTTCATATAACCTTAAAAACAACACTCAGTTCTTATTCAACAAATTTAAAAATAACTGAAATGTATGTATAAGTTAAACAGCCAATATTTGTTATATAGCGGTAGAACTGCCGATTATCTCCCGCACTTCAGCGATTGGGATTTAATTTTTTTAACTGTTAGAATAAAAATTTTTTTGTGCAGCCATTTGAGAATAATAAACTCATTCTTGATTTAATCTTGAATTTGACGAGACTAATTAAAGATTGCCTTGTTTTAACTCCGCTTAATATCTGGTCTTAGCTATAAATCTTAAAAAAGCTTAAGATTTCTACTGGCAATTTTCCTGAAAAATAATCTTTCCATTTTCTTCAATAACGTAGTCAAACTGAAAATGGTACTTTCCTTGGTAAAGTTTCTTTTTTGGAAAAGTTTCTATTCTTGAACAAGCTATTTTTATGGAAACATGCTACATTCAGCTATTTTTTTTTTTCAAAAACTTGTTTTTCCTAATATGTCTTCTTTTTTTTGGAGAATTTTTTTCATGGAAAAATTTACTTTTTGTGAACAATAATAAAAAATATATTTTTTATGAAGAAGGTACTTTTCGTGGCAAATGTATTTTTCTACAAAACATTTATCCTTATAACAACGTACTTTTCTTGAGATAAACTTTTTGTGATAAAATAGTGCTTTTCCTAACAAAGATTTTTTCATAAAGATGTGTGCCTTTTATGAAAAGGTACTTTTTATTAAAAACTTAATTTCTATGAATGATGTACTATTCTTGAAAAATTTACTTTTCCTAAAAAGCTACTGTTTTTAGATAAAGGTACTTATGTTTTTTATTTTTTTTTTTTCAATAACTATTAAATCTTTTAATTTATCAGAAATCTATTTTTATACCCTATACCACTATGTGGTTTGGGTATAATGACTTTGTGCTGCTGTTTGTAACAACCAAAAATATTTGACCTAGACCCATCTTTAATTATACTGATCGAATCAGAATCACTTTCTGAGTTGATTTAACAATGTCCGTCCGTCCGTCCGTCCGTCGTCTGTGTGTCCATGTAAACCTTGTAATCAAACTGCAGGTCGCAAATATGAATATATTTGGATGAAATTTGGTATATAAGTTGTCATCGGCCATGGGATGAACGGTGTTGAAATTGGTGGGAATCGGTCCATGTTCAGACCTAGCCCCCATACAAATTACCCCTATGAAATCGACATAAATTGCCATAAGATCCAAATTGTCATATATATCTTACTCAAATTGGGTTTGTATGCGTTCATTACATCCATTAATGAGTAGACCAAAAATGATCCCTTTGGCCCCATATAGAGCTGCTTACCGATCTTCACTTAAATCTATTAAAAACAAAATTATTGCACTGATTCTTCTCAAATTTTGTTTGTATATGTTTTTGCAAAATAAAAGAGACTTTACCAAATATGATCAGGATGGGTCCATTTTTGGACCCATATCTGCAGCCAAAAAAAATTAATAAAAATCCCACTCAAATTTGGTTTTTGCTTATTTTCTATGTCCAGTTAGTTGGGCCTAAGAGATAGAGTTTATAAACGCATGGTATAGGGTATCGTATAGTCGGTCTAGACCGACTATAATTTTCTTACTTGTTTAATTTATTTTCCATTTTTTGAAGGAAAATTCCCTTTGTAATAAAATTTATTTTTATATTATTAAAATAAAATTGCTTGCGAAAACGAAATCAAATGGATTATCTTATATGGCTCTAGTATAAAGTTAACTTTAAATTAATAGGCTTCTGATTACAAAACAACAAGCCAGAATTCTATTCCGAAAAAAACTAATTTAATTTTCTGGCAAAGTAAATACATTTCTATCAAGTAGAGATATATATACTGGAGTTAAAAAAAGATGCACAAGTGCTACCCTAATGTATGCTTATGAACTGTAAAATATGTTAAATGTGAAACTTATTACTTTTTTTTGTTAGTTCAAGTTGTTTTTAGTTGTCACTGGTACTAATTTTTCTTTTAATTTCTGTGCTGGAGGTAAGAAAAATATAATTAAAGCATTATATTAAACGACAATGTTGATAAAAAAAAAGTTGACGATTAAATTGCAGACAGCTAAGCGGAGAATCCCCTTACTCTATTTAGCGTCATGGATGAAATGTAATAATTATTTACAAGGTTATGGGGGAATAATTCACTCTGCACTAAGTAATATAGACCATATGACACACCCAAACAAAAAATATTTTTCTTTCCAGTAGTATTATATTGTGATATCATATACTATTCTGGTTTTTCATCCCGAGATTTGAATTTTATAAAATCCGAAATGGAAATTGTTAATAGTTTATCTATATATTAATACATGAAGGAAAATTTTTTCATCCCTTTTGAAGAAAAATGCGGGCACGGAGAATCGTGGCACATTTAGAGTACATATGGAGGAGAAGGGCAGAATTTTAAAACTTATATATAGTATGTGTTAAAAATACATTTTATTAAATAAAATAAAATATTAATAACAAATAATATTATAAGAGCTTAAAGGTATGCTAATCATTGTTAGCAAATTCACAATAATCGAATTTCATATAATTGTGTTAAATTACGACTTGCCTAAAATTGAATAGCATGCATTTATGCTCATCTTCCTAGAAAATGCATAAGAGTTTACTCTTCATTTAAGCTACACATATAAGAACACAGTCTTGAGTGGTCAGTTTTATAAAGACTCCCGTTTAGTCACATACAGGATAATTCATTTTTGTTATATCGTTCATTACAAAACGTGTGACCTATATAATGTTTCAAATGTTTGTATATTCTGTGCTGGCTTTGGAATGCATTTAAAAAAAAAATTAAATATCTATACTTCGTATCGACGAAAACTTCAATCATATATTAAATAATAAACAAGTAAGAAAATTATAGTCCATGCGTTTAGAGACTATATCTCTTGGGCCAAAAAAACCGACATAGGAAATAAGCATAAACCAAATTTGAGTGGGATTTTTATTATTTTTTTTGGCTGCAGATAAAAAGAAGTTCATATCGGATGCTATATCTATATGGGGACTAGGCCCAAAATTGGACCGATCCTGACCATGTTTGGTAAAGTCTCTTGTATTTTGCAAAAATATATACAAACAAAATTTGAGAAGAATCAGTGCAATATTTTTATTATACCCTATACCACTATGTGGTTTGGGTATAATGACTTTGTGCTGCTGTTTGCAACTACCAAAAATATTTGACCTAGACTCATCTTTTATTATACCGATTGAATCAGAATCACTAACTGATTCGATTTAACGATGTCCGTCCGTCCGTCAGTCTGTGTGTCCATGTAAACTTTGTAATCAAACTTCAGGTCGCAAATATGAATATATTTTGATAAAATTCGGTACATGAGCTTTCATCGGCCATATAATGAACGCTGTTGAAATCGGTGAGAATCGGTACATGTTCAGACCTAGCCCCCATATAACTGACCCCCATGAAATCGACATAAATTTCCATAAGACCCAAATTGTCATATAGATCTTAGTAGAATTGGGGTTGTATGTGTTTATTACATCTATTAATGAGTAGTCCAAAAATTACCCCTATGGGAAAACTCTTAGTCATAGGCCCCATATAGAGCTGCTTCCCGATCTTCACTTAAATCTATCAAAAAACAAAAATATTACACTGATTCTTCTCAAATTTTGTTTGTATATATTTTTGCAAAATACAAGAGACTTTACCAAACATAGTCAGGATCGGTCCATTTTTGGGCCTAGTCCGCTTATAGATATAGCATCCGATATGAACTTTTTATACCTTATACCACTATGTGGTTTGGGTATAATGACTTTGACCGAGACCCATCTTTTATTATACTGATCGACTCAGAATCACTTTCTGAATCAATTTATCGATGTCCGTCCGTCCGTCCGTCTGTGTGTCCACATAAACCTTGTAATCAAACTACAGGTCGCAAATATGAATATATTTTGATGAAATTTGGTATATAAGTTTTTATCGGCCATGTGTTTCCATTATAACCGCATGTTAGAAATAAATCGGTATATTATTTTATTTATATAAAATTCTGCAATATGTTGTTTTAGGAAAAATACATTTATTTTGCATTAACAAACAGAGTGTCACTTGATTTTGCTCAGTGTGACTATGCCGCAGTAGATGGTGCCACAATTTTTGTTCTAATTAGCTTTACAACAGTTATTTCTATTTTAACAAGAATGTCAACATTTTCAATTATGCCGTTTTCTTTTCTGACAAAAAAATGTCGCCCTTTTTTTTGCTCTTTTTCGAAAAGTGTATTTTTTATATGTTCTGAATTAAGAGCAACCTTATCTTATACATCAATCGAAAGGTCTCACAGTCGAGCCCTCGCAAATTACAAAAAATTCCAGCCATTGACTTCTTTTAGGTCATAGTGTGAGAATATTTTCCCATTGTACCCCTTTTTTGTATATTTTCACCCTATGACTTCCAAGAGGATAATAATCAAAATTTTTTTATGAACACGGCACTTTGCGACCTTTCGATTGATATATAATAAAAGGTTGCTCTTAATTCAGAATATTTAAAAAAAAAAATACTCTTTTCCAAAAACGGGCAAAAAAAGGGCGACATTTTTGGTCAGAAAAGAAAACGGCATTAGATATCAAACACAACAATGTTAAAAGTATACACAGCTGAGTAAAGAAGAGCAATGATTTTTTTTGCTTTCCAAACAGTTCTACATCTATACTAATATAATAAAAAGGTAATGTGTGTTTGTTTGTTTGTTTGTAGGAGGTAATCTCCGTAACTACCCATCTGATCTTCCTGAAATTTTCACGGAGTCTTACTGCAGATATGGGAAGTGCTATAGGCTATAATTTTTTAAATATTTTTAGTGGGCGTAGCACGTCCCACACAAAATATATGTTTAGTATCATATACATATATTGAGTATTATGATAGGGAGAGCTTTGCAAATTTGTGTGAGGTCACCTATTGTTAAAATTAGTAGATACCCCGGAAATGGGCAGGATCAGATAAGTGGGCATGGTACCTCCCATACAAGTAATACTTCAATATTATATATCTCGAATACTGTGATAGAGAGAGCTTTTCAAATTTGCCTGATGTCACCTATTAATAATGCCATCTGTCTGGAGTACTGTAACAGTGAGGGTCTTGGGACTTTGTGTGAGCCCATAAGTTATTCATGTGATTAGTTAGACAAAAAATGGGCGTGATCGTAGCAGTGGGCGTGGCACCGCCCATACAAAGTAAATATGTGATATCATATAACCGGTGTGCTAAAAAAGGGAAGCTTTGACACTTTGCACGAGCCTATCAGATCTTAGTATGAGTAGTCGAACACAATATAGGTGGGTTCCCCATGCAAAGTAACTATTTAATGTCATATATCTGGAGTTCTGTAAAAGAGAGAGCTTTGTGGCTTTGCGTGAGCCCACAGGTTCTTTGTGTCGAACAAAAAATTGGCCGTGATCGGAGCAGTGGGCGTAGCACCGCCCATGCAAAGCAGATATCTAATATCATGTAACCGGTGTACTATAAAAGGGAGGGACTCAACATTTTGCACAAGTCCATCAGATATTAATGTGAGTAGTCCAATAAAAATTGGGCGGGATGGAATTAGTGGGCGTGGCACCTCCAATGTAAAAAATATGAATTACTACGAAAGCGACAGTCTTTTGACAAGTTCATTTGTTATCAATGTGGAAAATATATCGCCAAATATATATCACCTAAAAATCGCGAATAAAAAAATCGCGAAAAATAAAAATCGCCCAAAAACAAAAAAAATCTTCAAAATCAACAAGGAAGAAAATTATAGTCGGTCTACAATACCCTATACCATTGTTAAGAGACCCTATCTCTTCGGTTCACCTAATTGGATATAGCAAATAAGCATAAACCAAATTTGAGTGGCATTTTTATTAATTTTTTTCGCTGCAGATATGAAAAAGTTCATATCGGATGCTATATCTATATGGGGACTAGGTCCAAAAATGGACCGATCCTGACCATATTTGGCAAAGTCACTTATACTCTAAAAGAATATATACAAACCAAATTTGAGAAAAATCTCTGCAATATTTTTGTTTTTTGATAGATTTAAGTGAAGATCGGGAAGCAGCTCTATATAGGGCCTATGACTAAGAATTTTCCTATAGGGAGTAATTTTGAGCTACTGATTAATGGATGTAATAAGCACATACAAACCCAATTTGACTGAGATCTATATGATAATTTGTAACTTATGGCAATTTATGTCGATTTCATAGGGGTCATTTGGGCTAGGTCTGAACATGGACCGATTCTGACCGATTCCAACAGCGTTCATTCTATGGCCGATGAAAGCTTATGTACCGAATTTCATCAAGATATATTAATATTTGCGATCTGTAGTTTGATTAAAAGCTTTACATGGACACACAGACGAACGGACGGACGGACATGGCTATTTCGACTTAAAAACTGATTCTGAGTCGATCGGTATAATTAAAGATGGGTCTAGGACGAATCCTTTTGGTTGTTATAAACAGCAGCACAAAGTCATTATACCCAAACCACATAGTGGTATAGGGTATAAAAATGGGCAAAATTAAAAATCGCTAAAAAGAAAAATTGCCAAATGATATTCTAAATTCGAGGCCAATAGTTAAGTATTACCAGATCTAATTTGGAAAATCCATGTTCTTCTCATGGGCAGCTACATATACCTTGCTCATGTGGAGGAACGCCGAAAAATCTGATAATTGTTGTACCGAATGAAACAACAAAAAGCGTTGTATATCAGCAAGCATTGAAATAAAAAAAAATAAAAGCGAAGCACACCGGGTTACATCTAGTAGTTATATAAAATTATTATTCTGCTTTACCTACAAGATATCTGATTGCGATTACATATAATTTTTAAATATTGTGTATAATTACTAAAGCTTTATTATTCACATAAATACGAAATTACACCTTTTATACTTTGCACTCAAATTTATGAAAATATCAATTTTAAAAACTGGAATTCAGATTTCCAATTATAAATTAGAAAATATCAATTGAATTTCAGAAAATCATATTAAAACGTTGGAAATAACAACTTGAAATTTAGAAGACATCAATTAAATTTTTAATATATTAATTTTATTCTTTAAACATAAACTGAAATTCAAAAAAACATGAAATATGTTTACATTTAAAACATCAACTAAAATTTAAAGGAAATATTATGATTCAGGAGACATTAATAGCATTTCAGATATTAATTAAAATTCAATTAAGTTTAGAAAACCTCAAAAGATAATTAAAAATTGCGAAAATAAAATTTGTTACATAAATAATGCGTAATTTGATGAGAATGTTATTTTTACTTTATTTTTCACAATTTGTTGGATGAAAATTCGAAGTTTTTCAGAAAACAAAGATAACAAGTTATTTAATTTAAAATTTTTGGGAAATTTGGTTTATTGCGTTTGGCATCCCTAATTTGAATCAGTGTTCTTGATGGCTTCAAAATTTGAATTCATGGTATGCGACGTAAAACCCAAACAACTGAAGTTTGATAATAATTCGCAGATAGTTAGTAGTACTTGGAGTCAATAAATGAAAATATATTTTATTAACATAATTAAATTTAATATCAAAAATTGGCATCACTGGTTTCAATTTTGTATTGTGTTGTGTTATTTTGTGTTACCACAAAATCTAATACTTAAAACTCCCTTAAATAAGTAAACAAAAAATTATTTTCCAAATATGGCAATATTTTAAAAAAAATTGAGAGAGCTTTGTTTTTCGGGTTATTATTTTGTTACTCCATCCGACCTATACGGCCGCAATGAAGAATTATTTGACCAAATAAAAGAAAATATACAGCCATCTCCAATTAGCACGATTTATGCGTATAGCTACCCTACACAAGCATTACTTCGCCATGGAGGTTAGGGCGAGTTATTTAATTTGCAAAAACTTTAAATTAAACGAGAGGTTATGTCTGCAACCACGATGACCAAAAAGTAATCACCGAAAGACGAAAACGATCTTTCCTAGTTAGACCGCGAATTACTAATGTGAGAGCTTTATAGACCAACTCTTGAAATAAACAAAAATCCAGATCAAACCAAGGAATTTGCTGCAATAATTTGGTATTAAGTTCCAAAAAACGAAAAGATCTTACTGGTGAAAATATTTCATTAGTTTACCAAAGCGTTCGTGATCTGAGAAGTAAACTGTCAACTTTATATATTGAAAGTTTCAGCATAAGTCATCATATTATCGTATTTACTGAAACTTGGCTTAATCATACCTTTTTAGATACTGAAATATTTTGCAATAAATATAATATTTTTAGACGTGACCGTTGCAGTATGATGTATGGCGGAGGTGTTCTTATTGCTGTCTCAAATATCTTATCATCTGAGGTTCTATAATTGATTCCTCTTTAAACATCGAATTTGTTGCAGTTCTAATTATATATAATTATAAAAAAATATTTGTTACTTGCTCATACATCTCTCCATCGTCTCCGCAGTCTTTATATGTTAGACATGGAGAAGCTATTAAATCTGTTCTACGTACTGCGAATCCGGATGACTCTGTTATTGTTCTTGGAGATTTCAATTTGCCTCAATTTCGTGGAAGTTCTTACCTGAAGAAAAATACTTTGTTCCGACTAAATCAAATGATAAATGTGATGAGCTTTTTAATATTTTTTTTTTTTTTTGGTTTACATCTTTTTCATCTTTTTCAATTCAATCCTTTAAAATTATTGGATTTAATATTCGTTAATGAAGTTACTGAATGCAGTTACTGCAGATGGATATCACCCTACTATTGAAGTAAATATATCCATTCCATCTGGACTTGTAGGCACACCTAAAAAAGTGTTAAAGTTTTTTGTTTCATACAAACGAATTACATTATATTTAATGAACTTATAGATAATACAAACCGGCATGATTTATTATCGCTATCTACTGTTACAACTCGTGCCATTGATCAAATGAATGAAGCTTTCTATAACAAGATGTATTCTTTTTTTGAGTCATGTGTTCCTAAGAAATTTTTGAAAAACCTTTCTGGACCTCTTTGGAATACTAGGAAACTGGCTAGTGTCAAGAATAAGAAAAATAAATATTACAAAAAATATAAGAAAACTGGATCTCTTGTTGATTATGGAAAATACTTCATTTGTCGTGCCGAATATAATACTCTGAATAATTCATGTTATTTAAACAATTTGCACAAAATGAAAAATAATTTTAAACGAAATTCGAAGTCATTCTACAAATTTTTTAATTCTAAGAGAAAAACTAAGGGCTATCCTGCTGTTACGGAATTCCTACATAATGAATCCTGTGATGATACTATTGTATGCAATTTATTTTCTGACTTATTCTCTACTACTTACTTCGATTAAACTTTTGATGATTCTAATATCTGCTCATATTCACTGAATGCTACACAAATTATATCCATTCCTTCTCTTGCTATATCTGTGGTTTCTAATGCATTGAAAAAACTTAAATTTTCCTGCAACAGTGGTCCAGATAAAATTCCGTCTTGTATTTTAATAAAACGTGCTGATGTTTTAGCTGTACCATTAACACTCATGTTTAATACCCCAATTAAATACGGTTATTTTCCCAATACGTTAAAGGATTCATTCATTATTCCGTTATTCAAATCTAGTAACAAGTCTGATATTACTAATTATGGAATTGCTATGTACAATACTTAATACCTAAAATTTTTAAAAAAATTATAACGGATTATCTATGCCATCAAGAAATACGTTAATTTCTCCCTTCCAACATGGTTTCCGAAAAAGATGTTCAACGTCTACAAATCTATAACAATTTACTACAATTGTGAACCGTGGTTTTCTTGAATGCAAACAAACAGATGCAATTTATACTGAATTCAGCAAGGCTTTTAATAAAGTCAATCATAAACTTCTTCTCAAGAAATTACATATGAAGGGATTTTCAAATCTTAGCGCAAAGTGGATATATTCTTATTTAGCCAATAGAACACAACAAGTATGTTTTAAAAATGCTACTTCAAAGCCGATAGATGTAATGTCGGGGGTACCACAAGGCAGCAATCTTGGACCGCTTCTTTTTTCTTTGTTTATAAACGATCCTCCGAATGTTATTCGTTTTTCAAACATAATCAACATTCTGATCATGTTTTTCTCCAAAGTGATTTGAATTAATTTTTTTTATTCTTGGTGTAATTTAAATTTAATGGAGCTGAACCTTAAAAAGTGTAAATATATGCGTTTCGTCAGAAAGAGGCCGATATCTATCTACTATATGCTGGGTGATTATTGTCTCGATAAAGTAGATAACTTTATAGATCTTAGTGTTTTATTGGATCATAAACTGAGCTTTATTCTTCATATAACAATTACTGTCAACAAAGCCAGAAGTGTACTTGGTTTCATAAAACGCAGGGCTAAAGAGTTTAATGATCCCTATGTCACCAAAACTTTTTATACGTCTCTTGTGAGACCTATCCTGGAATATGCTTCTATAATTTGGGACCCAATCTACCAAATTCATGCCGACAGTCTGTAATCTGTGCAGAAACAATTCCTTTTGTTTTGTCTTCGGAGTTTATTTACAATAATACGCTTGTTATGTGTGATATGTTTCGTATATATTTATAATAATTTAAAAAATTCATATGTACAATACTTTAATGGTTTATTTTATGACGCAAATACTTAACTTTATTTTTAAAATTTTTAAAATTAATACAAATTGACGACGCACAGTGGTCAATTTCGCGAGATAGCGGTCAAAACTCTATAACTTTTGACCGGATTGGTATTTTTTTACGCAATTTGTTTTGTTGAATAGGAGGGACTTTAAGCTTCAATCTGCATGTTCAAAATCGACTGATAGGAACGTAAGTAATTTGGAGTTAAAAATGCATTTTAATTTTTTGTTGAGTTTCCATGTAAAAGTTGAATATTTTGACATTTTAAATAGGTATTTTTTTTATAATTTCTTATTTTCTTCAATCGTATTTTACAACCAATACTTATTTATTATTCCTAAACTTAATTTTGGTCAGAAAATGCCAACATTTGGCCCCTGATATTTATTTAGTCTCAATATTCACAGGGGCCAAAGGTTGGTTTTTTTTTGGAAGAAAGCTAATTCTTGTGAGGATTAAACTGAAAAATAACACTGAAATTCCCAACAATATCAATACCATTTGGATATATTATATACAGAACACAACATCGATAAAATTTTAAGTAAACTTTTACTATTGATTTAAAGTGCACATATATTTTATTTAAATGTATTAATTAAAATTTATACTAAAATTAGAAACAAAATATAATCTTTAAACTAGTATTAATTAAACAATATTAGTAAAAATTTCTTCCAAATAGCTTTGATTTTCATTTTGCAGTAGTTGTTTAGCTTCTTCATCTAACTCTAATGAGGTTGATTTCCATTTTTGTCGAATACTGGACATATATGGGTCTGATGTGCACAACAAAATATTAATAAGATCTTCATTAGTACAATATCTGGAAATTTTTCTTGTATTGTGCTCGCGAAAGAATCTGTAGTCTTTGTTACTTTTTTCTTGGGCTTCTTCTGAGAGATCTCCAATTGGAAGCATATTGTGCTGAATTATTTGTTCCCCATGGAACAAACTTTTGTGAACTGTGGTTGGCATATGTCTCCAAGAATATTTTTGGTTATAAAGGGTTGCTGTCTCATTAGCATACTGACCAAATTTTTTTGCATCTATCTTTTTGCTACATGCTATAACTTGTAATATGATTTGGAATCGTCGTATTAAATCATAATCTACTCCAGTTATAGAAGCTGCAGTTTCTGGATCGGAAAAAAATCTCCTTGCTGTGTTTCTATCATTAGAATTTCCTTCTCCTTGCTTTGGCTGGTCAATTATAAGGCCTATCTCACGATATTTTTCTTGAATATCTTTTTTTTTTTGCTTTCTTTTTTCCAAATTTTCTTTGTTGTTTCTCACTGTTTCGACTAACGGGCCAAATTCCAAATCGTATCCCAATTTAAGAATATGCTCCATAAAACGAATTCTAGCATGAAGAGGTGACATTCCAAGTTCATATGCTTCATTAAAACTATCGTCTTGTGTTGGTGGTTGGTGGTGGTGGTTAGCAATTTTACCCTTTTTAGTTTTCGATGGTTGAATTTGATGCAGAAATGAATCCTTTATGATGCTACAAGAAACTTCTTCATTGATATGTTTAAGCTTGCGTCTTCGTGATCTTTCACTACAATTATCAATTGGCTTTTCCAGTTTCCGTGGTAGTTACTGATGGCTTTTTAAAAATAAGTTTATTTCTTAGCCATTCTTGGTTGCGTGAGTAAAACAATTTCTTGTTTCTGGAACATTGATTGTACCGTTTTCTTAAAGTATTTAAAAAGTTTTTTATTTTTAAGTTATGAGTTTTAATTTCTTGTTTCTCGCATATTTTGAAGAATGGATTATTCATTATATGTAAAATAGTGTCGTTTTCATCTTTCCGTTCAAAATATATATCAGATAGAACACTATAACTGAATTTAGCCATTGTTTAAACAACAATGAAGAAAAAAAATGAATGCATGGATTAATATACTATTGCTCGAAGTTTCAACATGATCTTTTTTACCTCTTTGAAACATAATATAACAGGTAGTTGGTTTTACCAGTTATTTCCATTGGTTTTAAATTTATTTGCAATTTTCACGTATTTAAGTTGTGTAATATTAGATGGCAATAAAATCTTTTTTTCCTTTTCCAAATGAATTGCTAGATACCACATAATTTGAGAGTTAAAAGGTACTGGCAGTAATATAAAAGGTACTTGGTTTTACCAGTTATTTCCATTGGTTTTAAATTTATTTGCAATTTTCACGTATTTAAGTTGTGTAATATTAGATGGCAATAAAATCTTTTTTACCTTTTCGAAATGAATTGCCAGATACCACATAATTTGAGAGTTCTATTGTCATTTTTGTCAAAATTTTGATACACCCTTCTATGTGGACTAGGTCCAAATATGGGCCAACTTCTCCTAATGTCAACAGAATTATTTTTTGGGTCAATAAGAACTCTTCTACAAAATTTCATCAAAATATATGCATAATTGCCACTTTCACATAGAAATAACTTCTCAAAAAATATGACGTGCATTTGTACCGAATATCTTACCTTGGGTCAGAAAAATTGCTGTAGCTCAAAAAGTGCAGTCCCGATGCATGGAGATGTATATATAGGAATGTAGGGGAGAGTGAGGACTACAAAATAGTAAATTTGTGTTTTGACTCAGCTTGACTCACAGGAGTTGTGCTCTACGAAGTAGGAAATTTCCGAGAAATTTGATCTTTTAAAAAAAAAAAATTTAAATTGTTCTGAAAACGATAGAGCTTCAATTTTTTTTACCAGTAATAGGAAATAAGTTAAGTTATGACACAAAATTTATGCCGTCCAAAAATCTTGAAAAACAAAAAAGGTATGATCATTTAAACTTTAAAAATTAACTAAAAATATCATAAATTTACTAAATTCTGAAAAAGCCCATTTTGGACCACCCTGTTCTCAGTGAAATAATTGAAATAGAGTTCTAATTTTTTGGCTCCCGAGGTTTACTACTGTCTACTTTCATATGAGTCTAATAACTTTAAAATCGGAGAACAAAAAACAAAAGGAGTTTTGGCCGCTATCTCAAAATATTGACCACAGTGCGACGGCTTAAATGTAGGTAACTGCTAATATTGTAGTAATATTCTAAGTTATGAATTTTATATTGACTTTGTCTTGTTTGTGTGTTAAGGAAATAAGTCGACTCCTGAAGATACCACCGAAACGGGGCGAAACGTTGAGAAAATGAAGAAAAATTTTTTTAATTTTTGCTTCGTAAATATGGACTAGGAAGCCTGAATGATCATCAATATTAAAGAAAGAAATCTTGTCAACGAATAAAATTATAATTATAATCCAAGTAATTTTTTATCCTATACCAGCAGACTTGCCCTTATTAAGCTACCAACTTTAAAAAGCTGGAGAACTATGCTAAATGTTTCATTTCTTCTTAATATAATTAATGGTGATGTTTGTTCTGGTATCCTGATTAAAAATATATCATTCAACATTTCTCAACGACCAACACGTTGCTTCTCACCTTTATCTGTATAGTTCTATAGAACTAATTATGCAAATGCGTATTCAATTTAATGAACTTTATAGATTTATTGATTTCTCATTAAATACTAATCTTATTAAAAGTAAAACAATATGCTTTCTAAATTCATGAATATTTATGTACTAAAATTAATTTTAAAATGTTTTTTATTTGTAAATAGTCTGTAAGGATTAATTCCATACACCAAGATCTAAATTAATAAATAAATAAATAAGTATAACAAATTCTTTACTCTTTCAAATATTTTGTTAACATTTATTATCAATACTCAAACTGAGATGGAGGGTATCAAAGATTCGGCACAGCCGAACTTAACACTCTTACTTGTTAAATCTAGATCTTTATTAATACATTTTCATCAAAAATCCAATTGGTATTATTTAAGTTAAAATCACCAAATACAAACATAAATTGGTTTAAATCTAAATAAGTATTCCAAAGCTGAATGTTATCCAAATGATGTCTATTAATCTGAAAAGAACTTTCCGGTGGTACATAAGGTAGAGTAATAAAAATCCGATATTTTTTTGCAAATATTATTTTTACACAAAGATGTTCAATATTCGCAGTATTTTTAAGTGAAACAATTTCTGACATTAAATGAGCTTTCACCGCAATTAAAACTCCTCCACATTTCTTCTTTGCAGATATTATAGAATCTCGATCATGTCTATAAAAATTATAATAATTATCAAAATACTCCGAACATATAATTTTTTCATATAGGCTTGTCTCTGTAATGACAACAATATCGTATTCTCGCGACGACAAAAACAAAACAAAACTTTGTGTTCTTGCTCTCATACCTCCAACATTTTGATAATAGAGGAAGTACTGATGCGATGGTATATTTTTATGAATAATTGGTAATGTTGGTGCAATTGATGAAGTATACAGATGTAATAAAGATGGAAGATTCAGCATAGACATCATTTATACATTTTGTAGTTCTGCAAGTTTTCTTTGGGAAAAAAAACAAAAGGGCTAATTTTTATGTTAGCAGGCCACAATGAAGCTTTAATTATTTCATTATAAAAGCATGGTGATATTGCCTGAGTGTACATATTAACATCAGTTTTTTTAACCAACCTCGTACATTTTATATGTTGTTTTCCGATCTCAGTATGTATTTACACCTACCTTACATTTTTAAAAAACTTTTATGGTTTTTCAAAACAAATTTTTTATTATTTTCTTGAATAAAAGAAAATTGTGCCACGATATTTTAACAAAATTATTTTTCTAATGTTGTTATTTTTTGTACTCTTTCTACTCGAAAATGTAGAGGAAACTACCAACATGCTGGGATTTTTCTTAACTCTCATGGTGTTTACTTTAGTCCAGGAAGAGCCGTAAAAAACATGACATTAAGTACCAAGAAAATATTGTTAACTTGGGCATCAATATTATGAATCATTCTTCATTCTGCCTTAAAAATAATACCATCGTTGGCTCTGTGTTCATTGGCCTAGGATATTTTCTTTAAAAATGTATGTACGACTAGTAATAGTTTTTGTTATCTTTATCAATTTCAATCACTCACGTATTGTATTACATAGAAAACCTTAAGGATTATATATCCGATTATAATACTACCAAGTTGTTCTAGTATTTTTTTATGACTATAAGTTGTGGTATAATAAAAAAAAAAAAAAAATTGAAATTAAAGCTCACACGCAAAACGTGCAATTAACTAAATAAATCAGAACATAGAACATATCAAGATTAAGTCAACTTATATTAAGAGGTGGTTTATAATTTTTTTTTTTATTTCTTGAAATCAAGTGCTACAAACGCTGATAAATAGTACAGCCGTACTTATTTATAATGAATTATGTACGTAGTGAATAGAGAGAACAAAATATTACTGTTATAATCTTTTATTGAATAAATTTTTTTTTTATTTTCTTTGTTCTTTCTAGTCGGACTTCACTGTACACTAATCTTTTAATTACAGTTGCATGTGCTTGTAAGTCAAACAAACGCATTAACACGAACACAATCATTAATTTTATATACAGACGAATCAAATCGTTTTAACATGAGAACAGCACTTCTAGTTTAATAATTTACTGTAACTCAAGACATTTCGTTTACTCCATATTAAATATTGGTTTTTAAGCTCAAACTAAAATAAACACAATTCTCACGCTTATTGGAAATATCAAGCTTCATTTGAAATAAATATAACTGAACTCAGCATTATTTTTATTGAATTGAAAATAAGATGAATAAAAACTTTCACTTAAATGTACTTGTGATGTTGGACGTTGTGCTCCATTTTAATCAAACTGAAAATTCTCACACACACACATACTAACATTATATAAACATTTATAGTTTGGTTGATGTGCTAAACGCTTTCAAAAGAACAAACAATTTTTTTTTGGTAGGAAAATTATACTGCATCAGCTACGTGTAGAGATCAATATAAAGGTCGCACTTATATTTTCATATTGCTTAACTTCAGGAGAGTAAAATGCCACAATACTTAATCTAAAACTTAAATGTTAAATAAGTTAAATTACATAACTCTACCCACTTCGACTCAAATCATTTTTTGTACTTCTACAAAACCTCTGTGCTCCATTAGCAGGGTCTTCAAAAATTTATAAATTTTTTACACTTTGATTCTTGTGAGAAATTCTACAAAAATTTAATAAATACATATACCAAAGATGTAAGAAAATTAAGTCGGTCTGGACCAGTGGTCGGCAAAACCACTACGCGGCGTTTTTGCTCTCACACCTACAAATTCAAAATATCAATCAGTATCGCATAAGCATTCGAACGATGAAGTTGGTTCGACGCTTTGTGTTTGAAATGCACTGAGAAAATAAATGTAAATTTTGAATGTGAATTCTTATTAAATAATAAAATAAACCTATTATTGAACTAGTTTTCACAGTTCATCAATTTATACGAAAAATTAAGCAATTAGTAATGCATTGCAAGAAAAAATTTGATTAAGAAATTTTTAATATATTTCCATATAACTGATTTGGAAAAATATTAATAAAGCTTCATATCCGGGTCAACATATATATGTGAGTCTTCATTTTCTTTATTAAAATTTATTAAAAATAAGACTAAAATCTGTTAGACGAATTTAGGATCTTGTTCCCATAAAATGTTGCCCATATGATATTGATATTGATCGTGTTATACAACATGAACCCTAAAATAGGTTAATTCATCTTTCTTATTTATGCTGAGTACACACGATAAACAGAAACATGCGAAAAAACATGTTTCCATTTTTTAATACAGACGATGGAACAAAAAACGAAACATCAGCTCTGTGTGTTTATTGGATATATTAGTACATACTAAATAAATATATGCAGAAGAAAATAAATTTTATATTCAGCTCTAAAACTTTCAAAAAATTTATAAAAATTTATAAATTTTTATACTACTTTATAAAATTCTTTAAATTTTCATTATCACTATTCATTATTATTTATAAAATTCTTAAAAATTCCTATATACAAAACAGCATTACAGCACGACTGCACTCAATGAAATAATAGATCAAAAACATTAACCCTTAAATGCATATAGTCTCAGATTTTTGTGAAAATGATATATATAATGAAATCCTATTAAAAAATAATAACTGCGTTAAAATTTTTAAAAAAAAAGTTATTTTGTTTATTTTATGAAGAAAAAATTGGTTGTATCTTTTAAGATACGATATGTACTCCCCGCTAAAATAACAACACATGAGAAAAACAAATACTGTTTACGATCTGAATAACAAAAGTTTATTTTTTATAAGTTGTATACATATGTATATATATAGACATAAATGAAAATTATTTATTTTTACTGGTTGTGGTAATTAAAAAAGCAGTTTTTATCAGCCTGCCTAGAGTCTATCACGTTTCGGATCGTCGCCTGGTAGGTTTTTTCTTTATCATTAAAATGTAGATATTGCCTTATTTTCCCGAATTGGTTTACCGCCATTTGCTGCTTTATAATGTTTACTGATCGGTCATTATTGCTTGACCAATAATCTTTGGTATTTGGTAAATTGAAATACGTCATGTAAAAGATAACACCAATAAACTTTCGCAACTCCGAAATACTAAAGGAAAACTTTTCATCTAATCCAGATTTTCTAAGCTTTCTAGAAATAAATAAAGGATCCGCCAAATAACTTTTTTTTTTTGAAAATGCTATAAAAAAAAACTACTGAATATTATCTCAAATTTCTTTTTTTATTTGAAAGTACAATCCTTCCGGTTAATAATGGAAAATAATTTCATTCAAATGGCTGCCTCGGCTGGCCATGCAGTAGCCTACACGATCGGTCCAATTTTTAAGCACATTATCGGTTGTGTGCAGCTGTATTTCACCAATGGCTTCACGAATATTGCCCTTTAAAGCGTCAATTGTCTCTGGCTTGTTGGCGTAACACTTATCTTTGAGGGCACCCCACAAATAATAGTCCAACGGTATCAAATCGCAGCTCCGAGGTGGCCAAACTACATCAGCTCTGCGGCTGATAATGCGATCTACAAAAACAGGGCGCAAAACATCGAGTGTAGCTTCGGCTGTGTGGCACGTAGCGCCGTCCTGGTGAAACCAAATGTTGCCAATATCCTCCTCTTCAATTTTTGTGAACAAAAGTTCATTCAACATGGCCCGATAACGATCGCCATTGACTGTAACGGCCACTCCTTGCTCATTTTCGAAGAAAAATGGCCCAATTATGCCTCTGGACCAAAATCCGCACCAAACAGTGACTCGTTTTGGGTGAATCGACTTTTCAATGTATGCGTGCGGGTTTTCTGTACCCCAAATGCGACAATTTTGCTTGTTTACATACCCGCCAATATCAAAATGAGCTTCATCTGAAAAGATGATTTTTTTTTTTTGACAAAATCGGCATCTTCTGTAAATCGATCGCAGGCCCACTTAGCGAAACGAAAACGCATTGGATGGTCAGTTGGCTTCAACTCCTGAACCAATTGGACTTTGTATGGCGTCATACCAAGGTCTTTATGCAAAATTTGTCTCAACGATGCCTCCGAAATGTTCAATTCTTAAAACCGACGGTGAATTGATGTTGATGGCGCTTCACGCACACTTTCTGCCACAGCAGCAATATTCTCGGGTGTACGCACTGTTTTTGGCTTTTCACGCTTTGGTTTATCGATGAGAATGCCAGTTTCTTTCACTTTTTTTCACAAGATAACGAACATATGGAGCTGACGGTGCTTCTCTTCTTCCAAAATCCGTACGCAATTTTCGCACACATTCTGCAACATTACCATGATTTTCAAAGTAATGTCGGAATATTTCCCAGCGTTGTTAAAGCGTATACACAACCATATTCGTTCAGCGGAAGGATAAAACTAATTATCTGTCAAATCAGACATGAGCTAAGTGTTACCATTCACGAAATAAGCACTAGTTGAAAAAAAAAAACGTTTGATGGCGGACCCTTTAGCTCCAAACTTGATAAGGAGTTACTAACGACTGAATGAATATCTTCACTGAGAGAGCTATCTCCCCGAAAATTTACTTCTTTACTGTGAAATTGCAAATTACCTTGTTTCCAAATTTTTTTTTTTCGAATACTGAGAATTTTATGTCTTGAAATTTTGAAGGAAATAAATTGAATGTCGAAGAACTTGTCTGAAGCTCTAATGAATGTTCTATGAAAGCAGAAGCTCCTGGAATAGATTCAGAATTTTCTTTAGAAACAGGACAGTTAGGAATTACTAGATTTATTGTAGCACATTTTGTAAGGGCAGGTGACTTAATTTTTTTTGAAGTAGAAATTGGAGTACTGGTTTCAGAAAGGTTTGAAGAAGAACTTTTGCAGTAACAGGAGACAGAACAGAGGTCGTGGACTTGTTATTATCGTTATTAATTAGGGCAATAAACGAGTCATGAATTGAGTTATTCAACTCAAAACTAAGTTCGGCTTCTTCAGAATCGATATTATTATTAATGAGTAACACGTTTTTTTTTTTTTAGCATATTTGTGGAATTTCCCTTTCATCATCACTGCTTTCATCAGTGCTGTCATAAGAAAAATCTTCACTGTTGTAAAGTACTTTTCATATTTCATCATCGGTCATTCTTTTTTTTCTTTGAGTAAAGGTGTTCATAGTTGATTTATATGTTACTATAATAACAAAAATTCTGCAAGAAACAAAAGCAACCTCTCGTATCAAACGACTGAGAAAGAATAAAAGACACCCAAGTGCACGTAAGAAAAAAAAGCAGCCTGTTCAAAAATATTTATTTTTCTATACAAAATTTGTGTTTTCAAATACAAACACAATGTACAAAAAAAAAACAAAGGGACATTTGGAATTAGTGCGGAGTGCATAGTGTATCTTTTAAGATACAACCACTAAAAGTGATTTTGCAAATAAAGTTGGGGTCGCATTTGTTTAAAATTTTATTTATTATTAAAATACACAGCAGGCAAGAACATATTTATTATTTGGCTAAATTAAAGATACTATTATTGTTAAAATTTTACTATAAAAATGGCTATTTCTAAAAATATATGAATTTTGAAATTTTGAGTTTAACGTTATGTAAACCTAACAAGCTAGAAACAATTGATATAAATATGATATAATGTGATAGTAAATATGGTTCTGAGTAGTTGCTTACAATATTTTTTTTAATTTTGTAAAGAAATTAAGGAATTGCACTGTTTTTTCTGGTTGCATCTTTAAAGGTACATCATGCATTTAAGGGTTAAACATCGATACAGACGATGGAACATTCAGTTTGGAAACATAAAATTTCAAAATAATTCGAAACAGAAATTAGTCGTCGAGTTATAGCCCAAAAACCATATAAACAATATGCTGAAAATCGGCATTTGACTGCAAAGTTCGATGGTCGATTAAAAAAAAAAATTCGAACTAACATAAACAAATGCCCCTTACTCTCAGAATCGACCTAAATTTTGCTAACCTGAATTTGTTCCACAGTGTAATATTAGCAACACCAAAGAGTGTTATTTTTATCTTTTGGTCTTTTGGTCTTTTGGTCTTTTTCACTTTGGTCACCGTACACACATTCTTCCATCGCGGCCTCTTAAATTAAACTTGGACTCTTTTGAATATCGAAAAGTGTTCCTATTCCGTCTTGACTAATCCATGTGTTCTTAAGCAAAACTTATGCTAGCCTGCTGATTTATTCATACAATAACAACTATAATCAACCTCAATTGCTCATCGGGAAACAGTTCGGGTTAGTTTCTGATTGTTAATGACCTCTTAGGTATCATTTTTGAACATTTCTAAACTGTCGTGTTACTAGATTATCCTGCCTTTTACCCATTGTACGGGTCCCGCCAATATTCATAGAATATTTCTAAAAAAATTTCCCTTTGCTTATTATTCTGGTTTTTAACTCTTCACAAAACTTAAATCTTGCGAATATTTTATAATAATTAATTATATGATTAAAACATAAAAAAAAATAATGTTTAAATTAAAAGTTGAAAGAAAACCTCCGAAATAATAAATACTTAAACAGCGGTAAAGACTATACAGTTTCCTTCATACGATCTTTTATTATTATTCTGGTAGAGAAGTTTAAAAGTTTCCACTGTTTTTGCATCACTAAAAGAATACTGTTTTCATTAGCCATTTTTTTTAATTGTATTTTTTTTGTAACAAATTTATTTTCTTTCGATAGAGAACCACCCAAAAAACATAATTTTAGGACTTAGTGTGAAATTATTAAAAAACTAAATTGGCAAAGTCAAAATTTTGTAAAGGTTTCAAATGTATTGTTACCCACTGCACATATTGTAAACTGATCACAACACAATCTTAGTCGATCTCGTCGGTTATATACCAAATTTCATTAATTTCATATTTTCGGCCTGTTCGATTACAAAATTTACATGGACACACAGATGAACGGAAAGAAATACAATCAGACAGTTGGAAATTGATTCTGAGTCTGTTAGTCGAATAAAAGGTGGATCTACAAACATCAGCACAAACAACGCATTATAACCTCACCAAATTGTGATATAGTAGATTATAAAAAGAAAATTACCCATACACAATAGGTGCCATTCTAAAAAACACAAACTTATCTTAGCTGACACTAATCACAAATGGTTTACTGATGCCACACTTGAGTAGCATGGCAATTTGAGTCCCCTGTACCACTCCAACTCCACTCTTAAACATATCAGCATCAACAGCAACATCAAACAAGCACTAAACACATTTTACTAGAACAGCAGAAGTATTAAGAGAAGAATTATTTTCAAAGAAAATTTCCCATGAGTTTAAAGTTAAAGTTGAAATTTCCCCAACTAATAGGTACAAAATAAAATATCACTTGTTAAAGCCATTAAGGGTACTTTTTTTAAAAAGGAAAGTCATTTCATTGTTGTTGTTGTTTTTTTTGTTTTTTTTTTTTTTTTTTTTTTGAATTTGTGACAATTGTAATTTAATAAAAGCGAACTGTGTGTTCTTTAAGACACTTTTTCTACATCTGTTCCTAAATTGCTACATTGTTTCTTAGCGACACTATATATTGTTGTTGTTACATTTATTGCTGATAATGTAATAAACTTGTTTAATGTGTTTTCAATATTTTCTGTTTTCTTTGCTTCCTTAAAGAAATACTCACTTGTTAAGAGGATGAATAAAAAAAATTGTATAATTGCTGCAGCGGATACAACTACAACAATGTTAAAGCAGGAAAAATTAACTCAACAACAGTTAAATAATTCTGTATTCTTAAAAAAAAGTTTAATTGTTGATAATACCACTAAGTGGTGAGGGTATAAGGAGTTTGTAACTATTAGAAATATTTAACTTATATCCATATTTTATTATTCCGATTGACTCAGAAAGTGATTCTGAAAGTGGTTCATCACATCACTGCATATTTCGGTTGTATAAGATTTTGTTAGCATAAAGGGCGGTGACCTAAAAGGCCCAATAGGACCTGGGAACTAGAGCAGGGTATCCATGTGTGGTTTACAGATGGCTCAAAACAATCTAATGGGAATACGGGTGCCAACACATTCGGTCTAAATTTTCAACGTACCTTACCCGTGGGAAAATACTCATCCATTTTCCAAGCGGAGGTCGTCGCTATATATGTAAGCGTGACTGAATATCTTAGACAAAAAGGGCACTCAGTTACGTACTATCCGACATTCAGGCTGCACTATAAGTAATTATGTCCTGTAACGTGACGTCTAGACTGGAGTTGGGGGAATCGGCAATTCCGAACACTGGAACAAAAGTCTCGGCCAACGGCAACCTAAGAGAATTATAACTCCATCCAGTGTTCAACCAAAGATTAATTTTGCTTAATAAGAAGGACTTAAGGGCCCTGAGGGGATTCCTTAGGCAGACGCATGTAGGTTCTGCAAACAGAGAGTGGAAGCAACAGAACACATTTTTTGTGAATGTCCAAAACAAAGTGAGAAAAGAATCCTAGCCCTTGGAGCATATACTGTATCTCTCGAGACATATGGTGTCTCATGCCAAATAGGATAATTGGACTTAGGAAAACCATGGGCTGCACAAAGTACAAATCGGTCGCAGTGAGTAGAGCCTTATTAATCTGATATAATCTAATCTAATGGCACGATATCCGGACGGAACAATGGCATTTTACAAAACGTGATGGTGGAAGCATAATGGTGTTGGTAGCATTTTTATTGAGGTTTGCTTGGAACTTCAAATAACATCTTTTGGGATGAAGATTATACAATTCCTCGACGATAATTCTGGAGCCATTTTTAGAGGAAAAATATGACACACACATGTTAGTCGAGAAACAAAACAAGTTTTTTTTTTTTTGTTAAAAACCATAACCGTTTGGAGGAGCCGATATGGTCACAAGACCTCAACCCCATAGGAAATCTGTACGGCCTCTTAACATAACTAGTGCATAGAGGTAGTCGATAGTTTAAATTAATTGCTAGCTAAATAACCACTCTAAAGGAAGAATGCAAATAGTTAACCAATTAACACAATTAACTAATGAAGATATTTGAAATAAGAGATGAGAGTGTGAACAGTAATCTTTTTTTCCATAACTATTGATATTTCTTTACATTTCGTATAAAATCCTCGATGACTTTACAATTGAGAACATTTGTGTTTTTGTGGCATTAGTATTGTCTAAAATACTTATTTTAGAAAATTTTTGTCTTTAAATTATTTATTTTTTTTCTATTTTTTTAATCAAAAAAACCAACATGAATTTAATTTGAATTACTTATATTATTTATATTAACCTAAATTTATTTATTTAACCAAAATCCAAAATGAATTTAAATTTGAATTGCTTATCTATTTATATTAACATAAACTCATTGTGAATGAAAAAAATAATTGTGAATTATCTAAAATTAAACATAGAATTTATCTAATGCAAATGTAAATAGCGAAAAGGCAACTTGTCGGCTTAACACTTTGTAACTTGTTTTTGACTCCTTATTGAAACACGAAACGGTGAGCATCAAAAAAAAAAATAAATATCTTCAGCCAATTTAACCACCACTTGCGTTTTTATTTTATTCTATTTTTCATGCTACACATCTTGGTTTAATAATTCGTTTGGCGGAATTATTAATTTCAAACCAATTTTCATCCCAAGAGTGTCCATCCCAACGGCACAGCTAAACAAACTACCACCAGTTTGTTCAGTATTTTTCGTTATAGTTTGCATTCTTCGCAAGATAAACAGTTTGTCTAGTAAGAATTTCTATGTTGCACACTGTCAATCTGGAGATAGAAAAAAAAAATGGTGTTCTTATAATTGTAAAACTTACCTTATTACAAGAGGAGCTCCTTCAAAATAGTTAAATTTAAAGAATAGTTTTCAATGGGGCACGCTGAATATTTCTTAAGGACTCATGAAAAAATAAAGTTTTAAAGTTTTTTTTTACTAAACCTTGGAGGTCACTTTATATTTTTTGAACCTTTTTTTTATTTTTTTAAAAACAAATATTTAAAAAACTTTGGCTATGCTATAATTACTGAATGAATAAAATATTTCTCAGCAACATTTTCGTAGCTTATTTAGTTATTTCTGTCCATCTGTCCGTTTGCTTGTAGAATCAGATTTTTTGACAAGGTTCAGCGTCCAAATATATATGTTGATATTCTAATGAATTTAAATACAAATGTTTCTTATATTCCAAAGACACCCCCTAAATTATTATAAAGATCTGCATTTTTTAAGCTAGCCTTCATAAAGGGTGTAATTACTTCTGGCTGAACAGGTTTGATAGTTACGTTGGCGGTTTCTGCGCTAAACAAAAAATAGTATATGTGCATGACTGCACAACGGGAATTAATTTCTACTAAATATTTCGACCTTTTTAAATTTATTATGTGTTTTTGAATTTTTCTAAATGGGCTCTCAATCTCAAGGTCACTATTTCTGAAAAGTAAATAAAAGACTTTTTATTTCATTTTCAAACTCCGACGTTTCGCTGGGTATTTTCCAGCATCTTCAGGGACAAATTTTATTTAATCTGGCAACATTATAGAGAGAGTAATACAGTAGCTTTAAACCAACAACAATGATAAACAACAATAAAAAAATTACAACTCAAAAATATTCTTTCGTCAATTTTCAGATTAGTTTAGGTCAAAAACAAAAAGTTTTACACAATAAAAATATACGTCATAAAACACAATTTTAATTTTTTTTAAATAATATTATAATTGAAAAAATAAATAAAAATGTCACAGTTGTTTCTTCTTTAGTATTACGTACCACAGTAGTAGACCAAAACCAATTTATTGCTATGGTGTATATTGCATTAATATTATCTAAATCCTCACTTTTGTTGACTATATATTTTGATTTTCGTTGAATTCGTAGACTTTCCAATGTGTAGCGCTTATTTTCGACTCTTTCCTTATTTAATATTCTCACATCATCAGTATATTTATTATGATCATTCTCTATATAATGAACTGCAAGTGCAGTTGTTAATCTATTTATTTTGTATGAAAATATTCCCGGAAATGCTGAAAGCTACTAGGGAGGAACTGTAAAGAAATTGAAAGAATTTAAGTTTGGAACTACGAATATTCAAGAAAAGTGGTGCAGGAACGATTTTTATTTATGCTCCAAACCTGTATTACTTTAACCAACTCCCTCTTCCTGCAAGTACAGAAAAAAATTCAATAAATACGATCTAGGGTCTAATTGTCGCATTCGTTATCGAAATTGTGCTATTGGAATTATTTTTTATTTTCCAAAATAAACTTTTAAGAATAATTTTCCTCCGTGACAGTTAACGAATTATGGCCACTACTTAAGATTAAAAGTGAAACTAGGTCTGCCGTTTGTCCGTCTTCTTTAAATAATATACCTTATTATGAAATTTCGATTGATGTTACTTGATATATTTAGAATGTGGCGATTAGCCTCCTGGTCGGATAAAGTATGAAACGAACTTTCTCATGGTAAAAACTAGAAAGTCATCATTTGTGCAAATGTTTTATATAAGTGTAGAAAATTATAGAGAAAAAACATGAAAATAAGTAATTCAAAGATAAAAGATACTTAGACATTTTTAAGATACAATAACATTCCGAGCAGAAACAACAGCGCAGAACAGACAGCGCAGATAGAGGGAAAAAACGCGAAACTGACGCAATTAGTTTTTTGCCTCTAACAACTGTTTTCTCGATAACCTGTTTCCAGACGAAAGTCCCCTGTTCATAGACCAAGTACTTCGGTTTTAAAAATTGTGATTCTCAAGCCTTAAAATGACTTATACTTATAACATCCCATCTTAATAATAAATAGAAAAACAATATATTTTGATATTCGCAGAGGGAATTAGGGTGCTATAGTGAAAATTTAAGATTTCTTAAACCTTTCAGACCTGAGTAGTGACATGATTCACGGTGGTGTTGAACCATCTTTTAATGAAGGATCTTAGCACATGAATTTTTTTTATGATTTGGGTTATTTACATTCTAAGTACTGAGTAAAAAAATTATAGCTCATGGCTTGTCGAACCGTTTTTGAAAAAACTAATTTTGAAAAAAATTATACATTATTTAGGGGTTACGTTTATTTGGTCAAATATTTGCGTAGTCTAAACGCACCTTAACTCTTATAAAAAAATTTATTTCAAATCTATCATTTGACTCTTTAGGACAAAAATAAATCAAGAAACCTCCAATTTAATATTATTTATTATTTGCCACAGAATAACATTAACTGCAAAACAATATGTTCAAGCTTCCAAAATACCGTCTTAACATGTGCTTATTATACCCTATACCACTATGTGGTTTGGGTATAATGACTTTGTGCTGCTGTTTGTAACAACCAAAAATATTTGACCTAGACACATCTTTAATTATACCGATCGAATCAGAATCACTTTCTGAGTTGATTTAACAATGTCCGTCCGTCCGTCTGTGTGTCCATGTAAACCTTGTAATCAAACTGCAGGTCGCAAATACGAATATATTTTGACGAAATTTGGTATGTAAGCTTTTATCGGCCATGGGATGAACGCTATTGAAATTGGTGAGAATCGGTCCATGTTCAGACCTAGCCCCCATATAAATTACCCTTATGAAATCGACATAAATTGCCATAAGATCCAAATTGTCATATAGATCTTACTCAAATTGGGTTTGTATGCGTTCATTACATCCATTAATGAATAGTGCAAAAATGATCCCTTTGGCCCCATATAGAGCTGCTTCCCGAACTTCACTTAAATCTATTAAAAACAAAAATATTGCACTGATTCTTCTCAAATTTTGTTTATATATATTTTTGCAAAATACAAGAGACTTTACCAAACTGGATCAGGATCGGTCCATTTTTGGACCAAGTCCCTATATAGATATAGTATCCGATATGAACTTTTTCATATCTGCAGCCAAAAAAATTAATAAAAATCCCAAATCAAATTTGGTTTTTGCTTATTTTCTATGTCCAGTTAGTTGGGCCTAAGAGATAGGGTCTCTAAACGCATGGTATAGGGTATCGTATAGTCGGTCTAGACCGACTATAATTTTCTTACTTGTTTTGTCTTAAGAAGAATAATAGGATGATTAAAATTTCGGGAGTATTAAAGGAAAATATTGAAAAAGTCGTCAAATAGGATGAACGTCTTCCCACTACAGCTTGATATGCTTGTCGAATTCTGATCTATCGTGAAATAAAAAAATAATTAAATTTACATACTACTAAATTACCAGATTACTCAAATTTTAAAGTAATGGATCCTAACACGAGATCTAAAATTGATTAAAATAAAAAATGTGAGTGTACTCTGTGCGTTTTTAGTAGGAAACCGGGAAACGAAAATTTTTTAATTAATCCTCTTAATAATAAATAGTAAATTAAAAAAGTGTAAGCCCAATTCTGTAATAGGAATTCGAATCACGTCGACCATTTAGTAACTCATATTGATGAAGATCTTTCAACACAATATAAAGAACACCTGGATAGTAAGTTAATAAAAAACCTTGCAAATTCGAAAGGAAATAATCTTAATGATTTGTTCATATCCCAAGAACGTGGACGACCAATGACAGTAACACTAAAGCCATCAAAAATTAAAGAATAAAAGCCCATTGCCGCCGACGACGTTTCTAAAATAGCATTAGGCCTTGGAATATCAAAAAAAAAGTTGCTACTAGTAACAGAAACATGTTTGAATTAAATTTGGATGAAAAACTCAAGAATGTAAATCATTCTGTAGATTCTTATTTTGAAGTTAGAATGTATAACATTGTAAAAAATGGTTAAATTATGTATAAAGCAAAACTTCCGAGAGCATATCATTTGAAGTTTGGCATCGATGGCATATCCATACTGTTAGAAACTGATTTGATTGAATCCGAAGATGCTATGATACCAGTAAATCCACAAAAATATAGTGATAATGTAATTTCAAAAAAAAATTTTGAGACAGTGGGGTAAAACTGATTTTGCTGCTTGCAAAAGTTGCAAATTATGTCTTGAAAATGAGAGGAATTATGTCACACTCAACTACATATCCTTGTACCTGGTGTATATCATCTGCTGATGGATTAAAAGAATGCGGAGTACTAAGAACCGTCGGCAGCTGCAAAGAATATTACCGTATGTGGCAAGAAAATGGAGGTGATAAAGGTTCTGTAAAAAAATTTAAAAATCAACCGTGCAATCCTATATTTTTTACAAAAGATGATACAGAAATTTTAGAAATCATTCCGCCAACTAAACTACATCTGTTAATCGGTGTGGTACATACTATCTACAATAAATGTTGTTACAGTTTGAAGATTTCAGTTACCAATGGGCTAAAAGATCAAACGTAACTCGAGAAGTCAATTATGGGTCTCAAGTATTTGCGGGATACTGCAGTTATGCAGTATCAACTGTTTAAAATATGTAAAGTATTTTGATGACTTTAAAGCCATTGTAAAATCGTGATTTTCTGTTACACTCGACATAAAATGTATTTCAAGCCTCAAAAGTAGTTATTATGGTTTGGAAATTTCCGTGACGCCAAAAGTTAATGCTGTATTATTTCATGTTCTCAATTTTGTGAAACAGTTGGTAAGGAACTACGACTCTATAGCGAACAAGTCGTAGAATCTCTACACTTTGATTTTAGAACAATTAGAACCGCATACAAAAAATTCGAAAAGCATCCTAATTATCCATCTTAATCAGAGCAGTTCTAAAATATAACGCTCAAAATATTTAAACAAATCCAGAGATTTATACGTTAAACGGTTTTGAGTTATGTTACATAAATATGTGGGAAATAAAAGTGTAAATTTATCCAAACTTAAATTCTTTACAAAATATCGAAAATTATTACAACAAATTATGTGATACTTAATAAAAACTGATATATTATATTGGAAATACTGTATTTCTTATATTATGATCTGATAAAAATATTACATATATTAATAAATTTAATGCTTAAATTCATAATTCAATATGAATATGTGAAATTTTTAATAAAACACGACTAATTTTTTTCAAAATGAGTTTTTTTCAAAAAAACGATTCTACAAGTTATGGGCTATAATTTTTGCACTCACTATTTAGAATGTAAATAACCCAAATCAGAAAAAAAATTGATATGCTAAGAGCCTTCATTAAAAGTTGGTTTAAGACCACCGTGTATTGTATTCATTGTAATAGCATATACATAGAAATTCTTTTTGATAAAGTCTATTTAGAAGTACGTTTCCTAATTTTTTGTAAAATCAGTTTTTTGAGAAAGGACATAGTACGATTGTGTAGCCTATGTCATAAGCTGAGAAATAATTCTGATGAATTAAGGACACATCTTAATGCTTCATTGCGTTTATTTACATTTCTAGTATAACTAAGTAACAAAAAAGACAGTAAGAAAACAAAAGGAATATATTCCTATTCATACTGAGGTACTTTGTTTCATTTTAATACTTAAATAATAATATGACAATTGTATGAGATGTGAGTAAATAACATAAATTCATAACTTTTTTGCAGCTTAAAGTAAAAAATAATTTTGCATCCCTTCTGTATACCATCCATGAATTATGAATAGCGGATTTTAATTCAATAATATACCAACATTTGGTCACATACATCAACGCCATCCTTAAAAGCGTTGCAATACTGAATCACAGCAGGTATTTATATAGGGAAACGCCGCTTGAGGTGTCTATTCCATCTATCAACTCCATCCGTATGATGTTTGCCGCACATGCTTGAAGCAACTATGACACCATCATAGTCTTTCCATTTTACGAGCGCGACATTATCATCATTCGTAAATTGAGATATGTCGCCCCTAATCATGTTTTCGTCTAAAGGAAACTCAATTTTTGTTGCCAATCTGTTCGCCATAATCGTGCCTATAATCGTGAATTGTAGAATAAAACCGATCAAAGTACAAATTGCTGTCTCCTGGTAAGTTTGTAGTGAGTCGTAGTACAATACACGGTCCATGACATAGTCCACAATCTACAACTGTTCCAGCTCCTTTACAGACTTAAAAGTTAACTATGACACCATTAGACGTAGCACGCACTAGATTTTTCAAACCAGCGGGCCTTGGCGTAAAAGGGATCATATGCTCATCGACTAAGCAATTATCTATTTGAGTTGCCAATTGATTACACCGATTTCTTACCATATTGATTACCGATTGTACTCTTCATAATTTATTTGAGGGATCTGCTACAGAGAAGTCTCTAAAGTATATATATGATCGGAGTTATATATTACGGATTTAAATATTGCGGAGTTAAATATTGCGGGAGTCTTGCATTAATTTGACCAATATATTCTTACCGTAGGATATCGAAGACACCTCATCTGATATATCTGATCATAACGCAATTCCTGTCCACAATTTGGCAAGTTCATATATTTTTCTATATTTAACTGCATCTTCATAGTGTGATTCTGGAAAATATTGTTTAAAACATTCCAACGGTTTGCAACCAGTTTTAATGGGAAGCTGATGGTGAGGAAATTATAAATTTTTCCATAACTCCCTGCTTGTATTTAGTAAACTGATACTTAAGTTTGATTGTTGATTCGTTGCACTTGCGACGGACGCAGTTTCATTTGTG
This sequence comes from Cordilura impudica, assembly GCA_963682025.1. Lineage (NCBI taxonomy): Eukaryota > Metazoa > Arthropoda > Insecta > Diptera > Scathophagidae > Cordilura > Cordilura impudica. The sequence goes on along the minus strand of OY821520.1, from coordinate 44,852,738 downwards.
TGTGCCAAAGTGATTTACTCGTCGCTTAAATTTTCGTCTATTTTGTTTTCAGGAATTATGATTGCGAAATCTGAAATCACCAATGCTGCTTAAACATCATAATTTTTTTGACAAAGATCACAAAAATAAGATCACACAATCTTGAGCATAGAAAGAAACGTGATGTTGAAACGCGACGTATGAAATATAGTAACTTTTATTTTGTAAAAGGAACGTACAAATTCGCACTCAGCAGAAAACATTAATTAGAGTCGAATTTTATGCTAATAAAGAAAATATTAATCATCACAATGGCCGCATGTCAACCACCTATCAAAAGACACAATTGAACTAATCTAATTTGATTTCGTTGTATATTTATCGACCTTTTTCTATTTTATATTTTAGTTTGTTTCTTTAGCGTTCTCTAAATCAGGCTTTCAAGGTCAAGTAGTTATATAAATAAAAGATTATTTATTTCATTGTTTTACTCCGACGTTTCTAATTTTACAGCTATTTTTTTAACTCTCTTTTGTGCAAAGGGCACGCAAGAGATCTCACAATCACTAAATGCAGGGGTAGAAAACAGAAAAAATGCATTTGTTTATATTTTAAGTACCTTAAACCAGATCACACAATCGATATAGTTAGGTCTGAAAGGTTTAAGTGATTACGTACTTGTACGATGATGCAGTTGCGGATTTGGTTAAGCATATCAAAAAAATTGGAATCAAAAACTAACATCCACAAAATTTTCAAGCTTATGTCTAAATTACATCTTCAGGTTAGATTTCTCGCTTTGCAGTATATCATATCTATGGCTTTTACTAAACACATATGTTCTAAAATTGATGCTGCAAAAGTTTGTATTAATATTACCTGGAAGGAATTTATTGGTAAGAGGGATGTGTCACTAAAAGCAAAATGGAAATTATTCCAAGCCGTCTACAGATCCATACAAACGTATGGAGCGCAGATATGGGGTTTTTCAGGATTCGATTATGTAGATAAACTGCAAAGGTTTTTCACAAAAAGAATATTAAAACTACCAGATAATACACCAAATTATGTGATTGCTATTGAAACGGGTCAGGAAGAGGTTCATATATATACATACAGTTTGCATTTGAAATATATATTCAAAACTCTATCCGAGTATGAAAATCGTATATTACCACATAAACTCTCAAAGGCAATTGTTAGCAAAAAATTTATTGCTATAAAGATTTAGATGAACGAGACTCTAAATACAGTTTAAGTCTCAATAACGTATATCTTTGTAAATCTGTATGGAATAATATATGTTTTCAACACATCCAAAAAAAGAAGGATGAAATTGAACATGATTACCATGTATCAGCTCTCCAAAGTCAACAAAGAACATATAAGTTTTTGAATCATTCCAAGGGTCTCTCATACTGCAATGAACAATATAATCAACATGTTATATCAATTATAATGAAGGCACGCGGCGGAACGGAAATCCATACAGTACAGTTCAATCCAGAATGTGCTCACTATGTAATCTGAAGGAAGAAGAAACGTTGTTACATGACTTAGGAAGGTGTCCTGTGCCAAAAGAACTAAGATTGATGTCTTTTTTTGTACACGATTGACAGATTGTGAAATGTTTGATATTTTAAACGGTTGCCCTAATGAAAACTGTTACCCATTATATTATTATATAATAGAAGCCTTAAATTATAGGAAAATATAAATTAATGAATGTAACTTTTAGTTTAAAACTGTATCATATAAATTCCTAATTAGCATAAAATTTTTTATATATTTGTTAACCAATCCCAAACTTCCGGCAGACGGTTTTTTAAACCATGCCGTAAAATCTTTATTATTATTTTATTTTTTATTATATAAGTATTATTACGAATGAATGAAAAAATCAATAAATATATCTATCTATATATCCATCTATCATTAATAAATATTTTTTTTTTTTTGTTAATTTTTCTCATTTGTATCCATCTTCAATTTTACTGTTTTTTTTTAGCAATTGACAATTAGGCAAATAACAGTTTATTTATAAACACTGTTCAGTTAAACAAGCAAACGCCTTGCCCCAATTTAGTTTTTAAAATATTTTCCCTAAGGGCAGAATACCTACGTATATCATATTTATCAAGAAAAACATTCCATATAAACGAAATTACAAATATGTCGACTGTCTACGGAATGCTCAAAGTTTTTGACAACTTTTATATGAAATAAGTTTAACAAGATGGGTTCTCAAATATAATGATTAAGGACATCAATGTCAGCCCGTTTATAAAATAGAAATTGTTAAAAATTATTAAATCCTATTAGCCATATTTATGTCATGCATATCTAAATTTTATTTAATCTAAGCCTCAATAAAATGATGATTTTAAACTATAATTATCACCATCAACAATATCAATGTCATTCGTTGTTCATTGCTTGTTAAACATGTTGCTTCTGCTTGTTTATAGCTAATTTTAACTTCAGAATCGGACAAAAGGGGAGCAGATGTCAATAAAATTCTCACGGCTTAATTAGTTTAGTACAACAAATTAGTCGTTTTACGGTTGTTCTTCTTTTTTTTTTTGTTGTTGTTATTGTTGTTGTGCTATCGTTGTCTTCATTGTTGTATGTATAAGCAATAAAGCTGTCTAATGTTTTAATGTTTACAAATGTTATACAGTTTTAAACTCTTAGTGTGTGTACATGATGAGAAACAGCAATAAGAAAAATATAAAAAATAAAACTGGTGCTAATGGAAGCTTTGGTTGCACTAATTTTCAGTTATTTGGTTTTCATTAGAGAAACTTTAGAAGTAAGTTATATATCGATTTTTATTATTTTTCTTCATATTTTAAAAAATTCTGGAATTAATTCCTGAGCTAGATTTATAGTCTTGGAAATTAAATAATGTTGATATAATTTCATCAAGCTTGCCTAACATAGTTAAATAATAACAAAATATGTTGACCAGGGCTGCGTCTTCCATGTTCTGAAATCGAAAATGTGCACTTAAAATATGCAACATAAAAACAAGTAAGAAAATTATAGTCGGTCTAGACCGGCTATACGATACCCTATACCATGCGTTTAGAAACCCCATCTCTCAGGTCAAACAAACTGGATATAGAAAATATGCATAAACCAAATTTGAGTGGGATTTTTATTAATTTTTTTCATATCTATATGGGGATTAGGCCCAAAAATAGACCGATCCTAACAATGTTTGGTACAGTCTCTTGTATTTTGCAAAAATATATACAAACAAAATTTGAGAAGAATCAGTACAATATTTTTGTTTTTTGATAGAATTAAATGAAGATCGGGAAGCAGCTCTATATGGGGCCTATGACTAAGAGTTGTCCCATAAGCATCATTTTTGGACTATTGATTCATGGATGTAATAAACACATACAAACCCAATTTGGCTAAGATTTATATGATAATTTGGATCTTATGGCATTTTAAGTCGATTTCGTAGGGGTCTGAACATGGACCGATTCTCATCAGTTTCAATAGCGTTCATCCTATGGCCGATAAATATACCAAATTTCATCAAAACATATTCATATTTGCGATCTGCAGTTTGATTAAAAGCTTTACATGGACACACAGACGGACGGACGGCCGGATTCTGATTCGATCGGTATAATAAAAGATGGGTCTAAGTCAAATATTTTTGGTAGTTACAATCAGCAGCACAGAGTCATTATATCCAAACCACATAGTGGTATAGGGTATAATAAGTATACAATAATAGCAACTAAGAATATTTAGCCCGGCTATACCGAATCTTTGATACTCTCCATCTATGTTTAACATTTCCAGTAATATCTGAACTTAGTGAACTATTTACAATAACAATAAACAGAATATTTGAAAAAGTAAACAATTTGATAACCTTAATACTAAACTATTGCACTATTATAATTTCTTGTTATAAAAAACGATAATCATGACTTCCATAATAAGAATTAATTACTATTCCAAAAGTTCCATTCCAAATCCATTAATTTAGCCAATATAAATATTATATTATATACATATATAGAAAATGAATTAACAACAATTGAATTTATTAATTAAGCCAATACAAATACATTTATTATATTATATATATATATCCAAGATGAATTAACTAAAATTGAATTCAAATAATTGTATCGTACATTAAACACAATATTTATCGTAAGCTGTAACGAGTAATCAAAACCTATTGTGAATTGCCTTTAATTAAACGTATCGTAAGCTAAAACTACCCAATGTATAAGCTGTAATAATACCAAAAATTATTTAATCTTTAGATTCCTAAAACCTTACCGCCCTGTTCGTCATCTCAACCTTTCAGAACGCTTAGAAGCGTTAACCCGAGAAGAGTCTGTACAATTTTTGTTTTGCTAGAGTAGAAAACCTTTAAGTTCCCAAAGCACTTCATAGAACACCAAAGGCATGCATTATTTAATGCAGCCGGCATTATAATATCCAAAGTTTGTTCATGACTCATAAATTAATCACGCACCTATCTCTAATAAAAACGACATCTTTTAGTTACAACTAGCAGATTCCAGCCCTCGAAATTCGAGTGCAGATTCTAGAAAATTTTATTTTATTATTAAATATGGTGTGCTATTCAATTATAGCCAATTCACAAATCAACCCAAAAAATAAACTCATTTTTATTACAAACACATTAACAAATTTAATAAACACACACATAGCGTTGTATAATTTTATGTATGGGTTAGGAGTACCTTTAAATGAAATTTACTAAAAATAAAGGAAAAAATTTAAAAATCTGTAAATCTGCAAAACGGTTAAAAAGAAATACCTTTCAAATAAGATACGTTTGGTCAAAATCGGCATAAAACGGTAGAAGAAAACATCGGTCACAAAAAATAGCCTAGCCTATTAATACTATAGATAACAACTACCATATGGAAAATTAAGACAAATGGTAATAGAAGTAACTTGATTTTGTGTCTTTTCAGAAACAGGAGTTCTTTTATAAAAACTTAAATAAGTAGAAAACCGCAAAAAGTTATTTTGGTATTTACTAGTTGAAGTCTGATGTTTTAAGTCCATATGGAAAGTTGTTGATACCCCACATGTATATAAAAAATACCCCATTTTTCGAAAACATTTATCTAAACAAGAAATAATTTGTTATATGCTCAAATACCTGAAGTAGACGATTCCATTATAAAAATTCTAATTTTAGAAGTCTTGATAAAAAATAATCGCTTTTAAAAAATGCGCTCAAATTTTATAATATCTATTGAACTTAAAATACACACTGCGAATAAACTAAACAACATAGAGCTTTTATTTCTGCAATTACTTACGTAGAATTTTTTTTACCTTCACCCGGTTTTGAAAGTTAGATTTCACTTTTTGAATTAATCGTCAAATTTTTTAATAAATAACATCAAACATTTCATGTTGATTTTTTTCGAGCAGTAGTTCGCCGTCTTCTTGATTCTTCCTGGAATAGTTCGAACTTTTAAGAATATAATGTCCTGAACTAGATACTTTCGAGGGGTAATTCGCCAACAGCACAATTATTGCCAGAATGCTTTAAAATGTAATGTATTTGTAGTTTTATAATGTACTAGCACTAAACCGATGCGCTTCGCTACACCCATCGTAACCGAAATAATAAAAAATATATTCTCAATTTTTTAGAAAACCATTTTTTTTTTTTTTGGCGATTTTTGAATATGTAGATTTTTGGTTTTAGAATTTTAGATGTTGGCGATTTTTGACTTTGGCGATTTTCGGCTTTGGGGATTTTTTACTTTGGCAATTTTTTTGTTGCTCTTTTGATTTTGCCGATTTTTGTTTTAGCGATTTTTTTTTTAATTTGGCGACCTTTGCTTTTGGGGATTTTTTATTTTGGCGATCATTGTTTTTTGCGACTTTGTTATTCGGGATTTTCGGTTGTGGCAATTTTTGATTTTGGAGACATTCGTTTTTGGCGATAGTTATTATTTGTGATTTTCCGTTTGGGCGATTTTTTTGCGATTGAATGTCCTTTTTTTATACTTGATATTTTTGTATAGGAGGTACCATGCCTATTGGCCCGATCTCGCCCATTTTTTGTCCGACTACTCACGTTAATAGCCTATATACTCAGACAAAGTCCCAAGACTTTCTATTATAGTACTCGAGTTATATGATATTAAATATTTACCTTCTATGGGGGCGACACGCCCATTGGTCTGATTCCGCCCATTTTTTGTCAGACTATTCACATTAATAGCAACTGAGCTCGGACAAGGTTCCAAGGAATTCACTGTTATAATACTCCAGACATATCGTCGTTCGTAAATTATTGTGTTCTATATGCTTTTCGTTAAAGTTTAGTTGCTAAAGTTTAGTTGCTAATTAAAAAAACTGAACCGATAAAATTATTGCGACCTTCCTACCAAGGAAAGTACTATAGTTTGTGGTTTTTTCTGTTTAAAAAAAATTCTTCTTTGAAAACGCCTTTAAGCGTAAGAACTATTAGAACTTAAACATGATTTAATCAAAAAAAATCATATAGAACAGAATAACTCACGAACGACGATATGGCATTTAATATTTACTGATCTGATCCTGCCCATTTTTTTCTAGTAATAACGTTTAAAACTTATGAACTAACACAAAGTCCCAAGGCTTTCACTATTATAGTTATTCAGTTGTATTAAATATTTTTTATATACTTATTTTGTATGAGGGATGATACGCCTACTCGTCCGATACCGCAACTCTTCAAATGAGTTTAATGTGTACATATACATTAGGGTGGGTCAATTCTTTTTACTCAATGGGTTCATCGCGATTCTGGTACTATGGGCCATAACAAGTATATATGTCCAAGAACCATAACTCTAAAATCATTTTCGAGCCTGCCAAAATTTCGATGAAGACATTTTCACGATATTTTCCATAATACTCATTCAAATATAAAAAAAAAATTATTGAAAATGTGTATATCGGTAGTTTTTTGGGTCGGGAAATCCATTTTTCGCATTTATTTTTTATGTTTAACAGCCGCCAGGGGGCGTTTTCGTGCATTTTTGTGGATTTTTTCACCTTTTTGGGGAAAATTGAGGAAGTTATTGCACAAATCGACGAATCTTTGACTTTCTCATATTTAAAATAGCCCAAAATATTCAGTGCTGAAAATTATTTGGGGTACCCATACATGACCTATATCGATTTCATTTCATTTAAGTAAAAAATTCGTTTTTTTAAAACAACCACAGTTATTGTCGGAATACTTTTAAATTATAAGAAGATTATGTCGATGTATTTGCAACTGTAAGTTTTAATATTACATCAAACTTGTCATCTGTGAATAAGGGTAGTGAAAAAATATTTTTTATGTTTTAGTTTTTCGCCGAGTGTTCCTCCAAGCTTAAATTTTTCCATCTGTGTAACTCTAAGGAATATAATTTTTGCCAAGTCATTGTGGAAAATTTTATGGAAAGTATCATCAACCTTTAACTGATATCATATTTTCACACATTTGTATAGAAAGTGGTCAATATCAGTCGAGTACTGTTATACCAATGCCACAGTTTTGGTCGGAATGGTGCAAATATGTAAAAAAAAACATATTTTTTTTGTTCCCACACGCCAACATTTTTATTGGAATGCTTTGAAGTTTAGAAACTCTATATATATTCGAATTGAAATGCTAATGGTTTTTTCCAACTGTTTTTGAAAAATTTTTTGAAAATAGACATCAGATATATTTGAAGAATATATTTCCATATGCTTGATTGGAAACTGGTTGATATTTTTTCCATTTTACACTTTTTTATCAGAATTTTTTAATATTTCTGGGGATTTATCTATTGATGTAACTGACTCGAAAATCTATAAAATTTTACCATGTATTTTTGGCAAATGTTTTATAATATGATGTCAAAAATATCTGAGGTGCATAATTTGATATATTTTTATGGAAATTGAATCAAATGTATTTTTTTTAAGTGAAACAATGACAGATTCACGATCTGTAGTTTAAAATTATTTTACTAATTATTTATATATATTACCATCCATTTTCTATCCATTTCCCCATCAAATATAGCAACACACATATGCAAGCCAAATATACCAACACTACTAACCGATTCATATACTAACCCCTTTTGTTTCATATATTTCATCAAATTAGCTTTGTAAATTACTGTGAGAAATTTTTCAAATTTTTATTGCAAGCTCTACATTTTAACAAATTAAGAAAGTCTGTTATTTAGACAAAATTATACTTTAACTACTGTCAGTTTTTATTACACCATCCATATCACAATTGCAATCACATCATCTGCTTCTCTGACTACTTCAGATTTCGATTGTTTCACATGACACAACCCATTGTAGTAACCACAACAACATGGGTATTAACAAATTAATACCCTCGAAAGTAAGAAAAAAAAAAATAACAACAACAACCGACATCAGCTACAACAAGATGACACTTACAAAACTATACGCAGCATCATTTAAATCTTAGTACGAGTATGAACAAAAACAGCAAATACGAAACCACAGCTTCCTCTATTACCCCAAAAAAAAAAAAGAAAAAGGAAAAAGAAAAACATGCAAAGCTATACTCTCACAAGCAAAAGTTAATGCTGACTCAGTTTACTGAAAGAGTAGATCTGTATTTTTAAAATATGCCTCAATTCATATCGCCACTAAAAATGCAAATAGACTTAAGGAAAATATTATTTTATATTTTCTTTTTTAAAATGACAAGTTTTTAATAGCAATAGAAGCCACGGAATTAGGTTTTTTTACAGAGAAAGTTTAGGGAATACAAAATATAAAATTACTCAACGGTAAATTAATCGCAATTTTTTAGCGATGAAAGCTGAAACTATTATTTGATGATATACACCATAAGTGCTCAATTAATCGCATATTGACATTTTAAAGGTCTGTTTTCATTTTGGCAAACGATATTCAACAATTATTGTGCCAGCTTATAAAAGTAGAAGCAGTACATGAGGGCTGCAAATAATCAGTTGCAATATTATGCTAAAAATTCGAAATCGAACCTCCACAGCATTTCAACTACAATAAGATCAGAACCTCAGGGAATACATTCATTTTATAATTATTAAATTAAGATTTAGTTTACATTTTCTATAACTATGTGCAAATTTGCGGCAAAGGAAAAAAAATTATCGAACTTATCCACAAATTATCTATATATTAATACGTGCAGTAATTTTTTTATCCCTTTTTGAACATAATGCGGGCACGTACGAGTGTGAAAATTGGCACTGTTTTAGCTCATATGGAGGAGATGTGCACATTTTTAAAATATACTTATAATATGGGTTAAAAATATATTAAATAAAATAAAATAAAATAAAATAAAATAAAATAAAATAAAAGAAAATAAAATAAAATACTAATAATAAATAATTCTATAGAAGCCTAAAGGTATGCTAAACAATTGGAGCCGAATCACAATGCATTGAAATTCTTTGTAATTGCATATCACTCGCCCTGTGTTGAACTGCTCTTCTAAAGTTATTAATTATCATAATAGAAAAATATTAATTATCATATATAGAAAAATATTGAAAGAAAAAATAAAATTTCCTGGAATTTGTACTTGAATTTCGAGTGTTAAGCTAGGTTAGTAATATCAATTTCAAAGTATTTTGAAATTTACAGTCTATTTTTTTTATTAAATTTTTTCTTAGCTGCTTTTCTTTAATCGGTGTTTATGTTGAAAAAAATTATTAGATTTTTCGATGAATTGTAGAAAAAAATGTGATGCAAATTGATTTCGTCTTTTTTTATGTATTTTTGTTAGTGATGGTTTGGATTATGATTCTTCACAAGAACTTGTAAATTTACTTGCGAATTACGACTTTAAAAATTGTCACACTTTAATAAAACCGCCAGATAGTGGAACGTCTATTGACCATATTTATAGTAACATTTATGATTATGTGCATGTTGACTCCATAGGATGTAAGCTATAAGACCACAATCTTATCTCATGTAGAATGGAAAAGGAAACCGATGTCCACGACTTCATAGATCATGTCCGCTTATACTGTGATTATAATCGTGTGAGACATTACATTCAAACTCAATTGCAAAATGTATGTGAAACAGGAGACACTTTTATTGATTCTTTTTTCTTTAATGTTTTTGGGAATTATATTGTAAAGGAATATCATAAAATTTACTCCGACATAGAGTTAAACCGTGGTTTAATGAAACTTACAAAGCGAAAAAAAAGACCGGGCAATAGTGATATAGATAAAAGGTTAAAAGGCATCAATAGTATGATAAAGAGAGCAAGTAGAGAATAATTCAGCACGATATAAAAAAAAATCATGTGAGTCCGAACACAAGGGAGATGTGAAAACATATGGTAATTAAAAATTTTTGATGTCACTTTTTTAAAATCAAACAGAAAGCGTCATCTATGTATCGCTTATAGCAATCAAAATATTTATTATTTATTATTCCAGCCGTTTAACTTTTATTTTTTCGTTTTTTCTTTTTCATTTTTCGTTTTTGATTTTTCATTTTTTATGTTTCATTTTTCATATTTTATTTTTAATTTTTCCATTTTTTCTTTTTCTTTCTTCATTTTTAATTTTTAATTTTTTATTTCTCATTTTTCATTTTTTATTTTTCAGTTTTCAGTTTTCATTTTTTATTTTAATTTTTTACTTTTCGTTTTTTATTTTTTATTTTTAATATATTATTTTTCATTTTTAATTTTAATTTTTCATTTTATATTTTTGATTTTTAATTTTTCATTTTCCATTTCTCATTTTTTTCTTTCATTTTCCATTTTTAATTTTTAATTTTATATTTTTCAGTTTAAATTTTTCATTTTTATTTTTAATTTTTTATTTTTTATTCTTAATTTTTCATTTTTCATTTTTTTTTTTTCATTTTTTATTTTTAGTTTTTAATTTTCCAACAAATAACCAGCTCTCAATATTGAAGTTTCAATATTTACAATTTGCACGTCATCAGGAATACGTTTAACAAAATTCTATGGAATAACAAACTATTCCAACTGCAATTTTGTAAAATTCAACAGCAAGTGCCATCTATGTATCACTTATAGCAAACAACTGCAGGGGCTCTGGTTATACTTGTGGGGTTGTTGAATTATATATATATTACACGTTTATATTGTGAAATTTTTTACCGTTTTACAGCAGAGGGTTGTTGAGTTAGCTGAAACAATTTTATATCATAATTTTTTCACGAACACAATCATAAGTCACACCGATGTTGTGTTACGGCTCACATGTTACGCTGTTTTTTTTTTTTTTTTTTTGATTGTATTGCGAAATAGAAATTTACCCCCTGCGCGTATAGATGTTTACGCATGAAAAAGTGTTGGAAGTTTTTGAATGAAACCTTTGGCGAACAAATTGTAAATGACTTTCAAAAAGCTGAAATTTTAAATAAATATTTTTTTTTTTTACCTATTCAAGATTTAAAATTTGAAATTGATCATTTATCAACGGATTCTTGTAATTCGTTAATAACATTGACCCAATGCAATTCCAGGTTTAAGTTTGCCCACACTACAATGTCATAACAAATCCAACACCTAATAAAAGCGCCCGACATGATAATATTTAAAATGCAAAAATTTTTGAACACCATATTCGATAAATATATTTAATAACGTGTTAAATATTTTAAAAATACATAAAGTAGTTCCAAAACCTAAGGAAATAAATGACTCTAAAGCTAAAATGTTTAGACGAATAGCAGTTATTTCTATCATTGATAATGTATTTGCAAGAATTCTACATAATCAAATATCAACATATTTAGAAAAGGATACGTTACTGAGAAGCCAGTTTTAAATAATGTCAATTTTATATGCAAGCAACTGGATGAATGTAATTGTGGAGTAGTTGGGATTTTCTACGACTTTTCAAAAGCATTTGATCTTATAGACCATAAAGTTCTGGTTGAAAAACTTGAATTTTTTGAGTCTTTGGTACGAAGTTATCTCTTTTTAAGAGTTATTTAACAAACCGTCAACAATATGTTCAAGTAAACTCCAATAAAAGCATGTTGGGTTCAGTCTAACATGAAGTGCCGCAAATTTAACTAAATGACATCACAAACCTGGGACTATTTGTGAAATTGTTTATCTACGCCTTTAAGGTGCTATTACACGATGTGTTTTTTACATATGTACTGTCAAATTTTCCCACAACAAAAGTTGTACACATCATGTGACACATATGAAACATTGTTTATGTACAATACATGAGGAAAGTCACATGTACATATTTCAATTACAACAAGTTCTATTTTGGCATGACAAACGTATGAATTAATATTGAAAGAAAAATAAATTGTTATATATGAATTAAAAATTAAAAAATATATAAAATATATAACTTTATTTTTAACAATAAATTTTTGTAAATTCACAAATTAAATCAGCTGTTGTTTACATTTTGAGGTTATGTCATACGAAAATACATATGCACGTGTGATAGCGAAAATTATGAATCGTATGTAAAAGACAATTTTGACAGACATGCGGAATTTCATATGGATAAAAAAAAGTGACAGTACATATGTAAAAAACACATCGTGTAATAGCACCTTTACCCTTTCAAACATGAAACTGTTGCAAAAGATTACATAGAACGTGACGCTGCTCTTGTATCTGATTTTGCGTGAGTAAATAAACTTATTTTAAATGCAAATAAAACACGGCTTGTAAAAGAAATTTCAGACGTTACTTTGGTGAAGTATTTGGGTATAAATTTGAAAACAAATTTATCTTGGAGTCAGCATATACAATTCTTAAAAACCAAAACTTTCCGGCTATTGGATTTCTATGTCAATTTGAAAACAAATTCGAATATGAAAGTTGCCAGTATACGATGGTTTGATTCAAAGTCATTTTAATTATCAGGCTATTATTTTTGCGTGGAAGAAGTAGCAAAGTAGTAGCGGATCTTCCCATTACACTGCGGACATTATCACTATATAACGAAATATTTCAAACAATTTTGCCGAGTCATGACATTTATAAGCTGCAACTTCTATTATATCTTTTTAAATGTATGCACAACATTGGAGATCATAGCACAAAATCTTCAAGAAATCAAAATTCTTATAATACCAGCAATAGCAGTAATTTATTAGTAGCCCGATGTAGGTTAGAAACAACAAAACAAATAGTTGAATACATTGTGGTCATCAGTTTAATAACTAATATAGAAGAACTATAATATAGAAGAACTTTTGAGTTGAATAAGTTTGATAAAACAAATGCTTTTATAAACATTTTTATAATGTAATTATATAAAATTAAGTGTTATATATCAACAACTTGCCTCAATAACACTGTCCAACAAATTAAGACTTTTTGAATGGAACAGAATAGCGACCCCATAATTCTGAAAGGCTATGTTGAGTAGATCATTTTTGTAGAACAAACTTATGGTCCAGCACGTCTGAGTATTTTTTTACAGTGGGTCAAAATTTTCATTTTTTGGTCGAAGGGAGCATTATACTTTATGAAAAAAATGCTGAGAGAATTCTTATGGTCAGAGTTGTATTGTGGAATTGTATGAGGATTATTTTTGTGGAAGATCTTAACCCTCTAACTGGTCTCTTTATGGGTCAATTTGACCCTTTTTTCGGGAAAATCAAAAAATATCCTTTAAAAAAAGACATTTAAGGATTAAAATATTCTACGAAAATGTTTGCCGAAAAATTTCAGTGGGGGTCACCAAAGACACCATTGTTGTAAATAAAGGTCTTTACGATTAATTGGCAAAATTACACGCCAACTTCTATAAAAAAATTATAATTTTGTTTTAATACTGGTTTATTATAGTATGTACATATTTATTTTTTTGCTTCAAATTTTCGAGTAAAAGGGAATTGGGAAATAGCAGTAGTATGACAATGGATTAAAGATTAAACTACGCTTTCCTGTATTTAGCTTGACGTGAATGTTCCGATGGGTCAAGGTTTCTATACAATATGATAATGGCTGCTGGTAGCACGTGAATCCCATTTACAAAGAAAGCACATATATTTTGTGTATCCTGTTTGCATTCCAGTCAATATTGCAATCATTTTGAAGTCTGCGCATACTTCCCATTTATATTTATAGTATTCAATTTTATTTAAGAGATTTGAAATATTTGCGTATGTTTCCTCCTTTTTTGTAGAATACGCAACCGGTATTGATGGGTGCTGATTTCCATTGTGCAGTAAAACTGCTTTTAAGCTGTGTTTTGAACTATCTATAAATAGTCGCCAAGCGGAAGAGTCCAGTGGAAGCTTTAGATATTTTAGAACCTCTTCAATACTGCAACAGTATACAAGTTCTTCTGATTTTTTGAAATAACTTTCCAGATCGGCGTGTTTTTTTCTTGGAAATGTAACTTTTACATCGGCTTTTATCAAATCTTTCACAAAAATAATCCTCATACAATTCCACAATACAACTCTGACCATAAGAATTCTCTCAGACATTAACTTACAGCATTTTTTTCATAAAGTATAATGCTCCCTTCGACCAAAAAATTAAAACTTTGACCCACTGTAAAAAAATACCCAGACGTGCTGGACTATAAGTTTGTTCTACAAAAATGATCTACTCAACATACCTTTACAGAATTATAGGGTCGCTATTCTGTTCCAAAAATGCTGTTGGACAGTGTAATTAATGAAACTTAATTGTACTGAATTATTTTATTTGGAAAATAAATGAATATCATGAAAAAAGCAGTTAAAGAAAAATAATGATGTACATAACATCGAAACAAACAGAGTACTATATTTTTTTTTTAAATCAAATGTTTTAAAAACTATCAAAAAATTTCTGTTTCAATTTTATTATTATTTCCAAGTTATTTATAAAGTAAATACACTTTAGCATGGACATTGAAGTTATGTTTAAATCCATATTTTATCAATCAATTAATCTATTCACAAATTATCCTTCAAAAAATTAAATGTATTTCTAACAATAACATGAGGGTTAAAGATTATACGTATACACTAGGGTGGCCCTTCATTGTATGGAGGGGAAAAAAGTGTTCGAATTTAAAGTCTCACCCCCTAGAAATATGCGAATAGCAAAAAAACTGATAAATACAAGGTTTTGGGTCAATCAAAAAAAATTTAGAAGTGCCTCAAAGCGACTTAAAATTTCAAGTGTGCTTATATGGGGAAAATAGTACTTTTTTCAGATTTTACGAAAATTTCAAGTTGTTATATGAATCGATATCTGTACTAAATTAGGTTTTTAAAAAAGCTATACAACTTCAAAATCGAAGAAAAACTCGAAAAGAAATAACAAATGCCCAGACCACTTTTGTGCCAAAAAAACTCTAGGTCATGAAAAGTGATGAACATTTTTTCAATTGTTAGAAATTGATTAAAGCCATAATTTTTTTTTTTTTTTGGTCTCTATACCTATAATTACTCAGATATGAAGTATTGTTATACCCTCCACTCCAGTGTGCAGAGGGTATATATAAGTTTGTCATTCCGTTTGTAATAATTAGAACAAAAATTTTGGAACCCATTAAATATATATATTTGTGATCGTTATAACAACCGGAGTTGATATAGCGATGTCCGTCTGTCCGCCTGTCCGTCTATCCGTCTGTCCGTCTGTGGCAATAGGGTGCTCGTTGATACAGAAAATGATTCACTAACATCCTGAGAAGTCTGCTGTTTAAAATCGTTCAAATCGGTCAATTAGGGCCCGAGATTTGAATAAAGAACTAAAAAAAGTCTTGAAAATATATAATTTTCTATGTTGTTCTTGTCACGATCAAGCCCTCAATAGGATACCTACTGTGATAATTTTTAGTGAGAATGATTCACCAAATCCATGGGAAGATTTCTGTTTCAAAAATCATTAAAATCGGTGGAACAGTTCCAGGGAAATCTCTGAAAAAGTAAAAAAAAAAAATGAAAAACATGATGTTCCTATATTGTTCTTGTTGTTATTCTAAATGTTGCATTGTTGTCATAGCTTGTTGTTTTTGTGGTCTTTGTGGTAATAATATAATAAAGCAGATAAGCAGACACTACGAGTTAATATTTATAAAGGGAGTAACAATTCACCAACATCTAAAGCAAATAATGCTTAAATACCTAGTTGTTAATAAAGGAAACAATGTAAATTTAGCAAAAAAAAATTTTTTTTATTAATTTATTTAAAGAGAAAAACACAAAAATAAGTTTAATGTTGTATTTTTTGTATTAATAACTTTTCAGTACCGCGATTCAGTAACTTCATTTAACGATAGTCGAATCGTTAAAAAAAGGAAATTGCAAAATTATCAGTAAAATTTTTAAACGATATTCGCTATTGTTAAAGTCAGCTGTTGTTGTTATCTAAACGACAACCATTTTTGTGTTGTTTATTCAATCGATAAAAACTTAAATTTTTAGGTTAAAATGTCGTCATACATAAATAAAAATCATAAAATAGTGAAAACATTTTGCTTTTATTAAAAAACTTTTTCAATTCATTATTTCATTTTCAAATAAATAAACAAAAATATTAGTAAAAAAAAAATAAATATATTAAACATAAACATAAAATCATCCTGTCAAACACGAAGTAATTTGTTTTTTTCTATTCTTCTTTGTGTTTTCGCTTATTTTGACAGAGATGCCACTCATTTACAATTTAAATAAATAGAAAAATAGATTGGTCGACTGTCGTTAAGATGTATGTATGTACTTAGTGAATCACTTAACCCTTGGTGCAAACAACAATAGCTGTCGATAAATTTTGCGATTGTCGGATTGTTGAAATTTACAGAATCGCAGTACAGAAAACATTAATTTAAATTCAATGAATTTTAGAAAACCTCAAATGATATTTAAGAATTGCTAACATAAAAATTGTTACATAAATAAACGCAATTTGATGAGAATGTTATTTATATATAAATTTTCAAATTTTTTTTGGATGAAAATATAAAGTTTTTCAGAAAATAAAGATAACAAATTATTTTATTTAAAATGTTTGGGACTTTTGGTTTTTTGCGTTTGGCATCCCTAATTTGATTATTTACTATCATAAATTTATTCTCTATGTTTTCAAAATATGGCAATATTTTAATAAAAAAGTTGAGAGAGCTTTTTTTTTTTGGTTATTATTTTGTTACTCCATCCGACCTATATGGCCACAATGAAGAAATATTTGGCCAGTTAAAAGAAACTATACAGCCATCTCCAATTAGCACGATTTAATGCATATAGCCACCCTACACAACCATTACCTTTGCAATGGAGGTTAAGGCGACCTATTTAATTAGCAAAAACTAAATTAAACGAGAAGTTATGTCATATAACCGGAAACGCATGCATATAGGTATATAACCTAAATGCATGGCGATCAGCAACCACGATGACCAAAGAGCAAACACCGAAATAAATCCGAAATAATCGAAAAGACGAAAACCAACCCAAAGAATTTTCTGAAATAATTTGATATTAAGCTTAACAAATTGGTTACTTTTTCCAATATTTTGTTTACATTTATTATCAACACTCAAACCGAGGTGGAGGTATCAAAGATTCGGCACAGCCGAATTTAACACTCTTACTTGTTTTATTACCATGTTGCGAAATAACACCGAAAACTTCTATTTTAAGTTTTAAAAAATTTTCTTAAACAAAATTTCAGAAAATGGATGTGGTATGGTTCTTGTTGAATTAATATTCATCACTCTTCATGATCTAGAGGTTTTTGGCACAAAAATGATCTGGGGCTTTTGTTATTTAATGGCGAGTTTTTAATCGATTTTGAAGTTACATAGCTTTTTGCAAATACAATTTAGGACTGATATCGATTCATATAACAACTTGTCGAAAAAATTAATCCATAGAGCGAAATTTTCGTAAAATCTGAAAAAAGTCATATTTTCCCCATATAAACACTCTTGAAATTTTCAGTCGCGTTGAGGCAAATCTAAATTTTTTTGATTGACCTAAAACTTTGTATTTATCAGTTTTTTTTGCTATTCGCATATTTCTAAGGGCGACACCGAGAGTTTGAACACTTTTTTTATTAAAGGCCACCCCAGTGTACACGGTTTGAATTTCCAAATTGTGCGAAATAATTTTTTTTATTAAGTTGTCTTAAGCTTGTGCATAAAAAAAATAAATTAGGAAAATTGGAAATTTTTTAGAATGAAAAAAAAGAGTAAAAAATTTAATATGGACATTTTTCTATAAGTTCAAATTTAGATCTCTTAAGAGAAAAAGTGCTTACTGCCAAAGGTTTGCAAAAACAATAAAAAGGACAGCATAGAAAAATTTTTAGTTTTTCAAGAGTATTAACTGATTTTTCTAAGGATGTCAATAAGCAACCTAGCTGACGTGATTTCTACAAACGGATAGACGATTCTCGGAACATCAGTACCGTTGTTTATATATATGGTTCCCAATTTTTTTTTTTTTAACTTACATATATGACTGGTGTGAACGGTATACAAATATAAACCTAAGAATCAATAAATGTGTATATGTGTTTCTATAATATTTTTCCATTAAATTTATTCTTAAAATTAGGAATGAATTCTTTTAAGGCATTGTTTATAAAACTGTAATGGTATCAAAGCTAACAAAGAGAAGCATAGCAGTACTGGTTGGGCATTTGAATAATATAATTGTACATATTTCTTTTAAAAGTATGTTTTTTTTTTTGCTGCTCTAGCAATTGCTGAAGCTCTTAACTCTTGTTTTATCTCTACATACTCGTACAATTGTATGTTTATGTTTTATTTATTTATTTTTTTGTTTTTGTTGTTTATATTTTCATTTGTCTTTCGTCATTGAGTTAGTTGCAAATGGTTTTGGGATTGTGGCAAACCACAGATTCCCACGGTTGCCAAGACTGCACACGCGCGCGCACACGAATAAATGCTTGCTTTGCTTGCTCGCTTCTTGTCTGACGATCTGTCTCCCTAGTGTATTTGAGCTCATTGTGCTCTTTTTTTTTTTAATGTTTTTTAAAGTTATAGTTAAAGTCAACTTTAACAAAGACGTCTTCGTTTGTTAATTCATCGTTTATATTCGCAATAACAATAAGCTACTATGATGACAACCAACAAACAAAGACTACTTGCGATTATTTGTTGCTGTTTTTGTTATATTTTTTTGTTGGGTAGTTAATCTAATGTAGGCAACTCATCGCCATTACTCTGTGTTTGTTGTGTCTCTGTGTTGTAGTAGTTGCGCGTGCGCAATTTACAATTCATTTTGATAGCCAGCAATTCAACACTTTATTGGAACTTCTGCAATTATTTTAATATTGTTGTTTATAATGCAATTGTTTGCTGTTATTTCGTGAGTATTGTGTTACGTTGTTTTGTCCAAAGGTTTTAAATAATAAACTAATTATATGACAATATCTTGCTATGCATATCCGCAGAGCATTAAGTAGAGGTGAACAAGTTAGATGTTCATGAAGAGACCTTCAAGTTAAAAAGGGAAGGTATTTCTGTTTTGAATAATTAGATACTCTAAAGTAAGTAATTCAACCGTATGTTGCCTTTAGCCCACGTCAGGGAGTTCACCTTCAGTTATTGAAGAATATGTAGTAATGGCAGAATGATTTATTATTATTGGTTTAGTATTGTTTAAGGCATTAAAAAAATATTAAAGAACTTAAAATTTCTTGTAATTAGATTTCGAAGACAGTCAAGAAGAAAACATTAATTTCTTACGTTTATTCTCAAATTGCACTAAATCGATTTTAGCACTCTGCACCGGCCTCCAGAAGCTTAATTGGCCTATTCGCCTGATTTATCACCGCATGATTTCTAGTTATACAAGGAACTCAAAGTACTCCTCCGGCGACATAATTTGGAATCAATTAAAAAATGAAGGCCGAATTGCTGCGCGCTTTGAAGGCCGAATATCGACACTAATATTGGTTACAAGAATTTGAAAAAATCTTTGGCACATGTATATTGTATCGGATGAATAAATAACGATTTGGGAAAATAAATAGAGATTTTTCATTTGAACACAATACCACACTGTCACTATGCTATCACTATACTATGCTTCCGATGAAATTGAAATTTATCATTCTTGTGGTATTACGAAATACATTGTAGTCTATGAATTTAGCAAGCTAAAGTAAGTATAGTAAATTGAAACTAACGAAATTATATAATTCTTTAAATCAGTGGGAATATATACAACTTTAAAACTGAAAAGACTGTGGATTAGAATTGCAAGAATGAATTAAATTTGTTCATAAAATCATTAGCAAAAGTTTTAGTTGCTAGCTATATGGAATAACCTTTAGATTATTGCTACAAATTGAACATACTTACGACGAAATTAATCTCAACAAGTAAAATTATTATTTTTGATGTAGACCGGTTACATAATAACCTATACCATGTATTTCGAGAGAGGGTCTTAAATCCAACTTTGCTCAAGCAATAACTTGGTATAGAAAATAAACATTAACCAAATTTAAGTACTATTGTTATTAACTTGTGGCATGCAGATATGAAAAAGTTCATATATGATGTTATTTTCATATGTCGAATAGGTCAAAAAATGGATCAGGACAATATCTTCACACAGAAAACAGATTCGTTGTGGCTACACACAGAAAACAGATTCATTGTGGCTACCGAATTTATTACCAACCGTATTTCGATAATGCTAATAACCGATTTTCGGGTTCACGATGATAACAATTCTATTGCCTTAAAAGTAAATATTTTATCATAATAGAAAATTTGCAGATGATATGAAATTTCTGTTGATACAATCGAAAATACAGTTGTTCCACTTAAGACCAATTCGGTTGGCAAATATTTTTTCTGTGTGTACCAAATTTATTGCCAACCGAATTTCGATGAAATTAATGATCAAATTTTGAGTTGATTGCAATTACAATTCTATTTTTTTAACAGTAAGAATTGTATCAAAATAAAATATGGTTTGTTATTATAAAATTTCTGTTGGTACAATCGAAAATTCAGTCAGCAATCGTTAGAGCAATTCGGTTGGCGAATGTTTTTTTTCCTGTGTAGTAAATTTACTTAATATTTCCCAAACATATATAAACCAAATTTGAAAAAATATATGCAATATTTTTTTTTTTTTTGATATATTTAGATAGTGAATACTGGGATTCACACTCATGTGGGGACTATGACTAAAAATGCTCTTACAGGATTTATTTTCAGACTGCAGATTAAGAGTTAGAATAGTCACACATGCATATACATACGATAATCTGGATCTACGACAATTTTAGTCGAACTGGTAGGTGTTGTTTATATGGGGGCTAGGTGTGATAATGCACCGATTTTTACCAATTTCAGAATCGTATATCCTATGGTCGAAAAGAGCTTATATACTGAATTTCATCAAAATATATTCTTTTTTTGACCTGTAGTCTGATTACAACGTTTACGTAGCCACACGGACAGACAGATTGAAGGACGGACGGACATCGCAATATGGGCTCAGAAAGTGATTTTGAGTCGATCGATATAGGTGCTATCAGTGGGTGTAGGTTAGATATTTTTAGTTGTTCCAAACACCAGCATTATAATCGTTATATGGAATAAAAAACACCTGCTTTAATTTGTAAAAAAAAAAACTTTTAAAGGATCCGCTTATGAAACGAAATAAGTACAAAATTCCCAATTCTGATATTGTTGTTAACAAGTTAAGACTAACACTTACTAAATCATTGTCAAATCGAAACTATAAGCATATAGCAACGACAACATCGAACAGACAGGCCATGAATGTAACGCATGCGCGTGTTCGACGTCGTTGATCTTATGAATGAATTATGTGAACATACAGCTAAACACAGCAAGTCAATACTTTCAGCACATGAGAACTGGATTTAAAAATGTTCTCACATAACAAAAGTCTGCTCAAAAGTTAAAACATTAATATAAACACTTGGGTTAAGTATGTTGTTGTTATACATTCATACAGTGTGTAGTTAATTCACCACTTTACAATACAGTACTGAACGTACAGCCGATTATGTACGTATGTCTGTGCAACAACAACAAGTGAGGAATGACAATTCATGTTAAAAGTTTCGCTACTAATCGATTGATACCCAACACACAGCATGACGACTGTTGACTTTTTTTTCGGTTTTTTTTTTTTCTACCGTATGTACGCTCCGGGCTTGAGCTGCTGCTACAGCAGTTTATGTTGCTGTTTATCTTGTCTTGATTTAAAAATAATGAATAATTTATAGAGCGTTACTTGTTCATATGATCGTTTTGTTTGTTTGTTTATTTAAAGTCTTATTTGTGCTGTTGAACGCGTTCTTGGTGTCCGGTTGATTGGGAATGTTGTTGTTTTTTCTGTTGGTTTTTTGCAATGTGAGCATAATTCTCGAGTTTGAGCTGTACAAAAAAAAAAAAAAAAACGTTATTCTGCATTGGAGATTCTGGGCATAAGATAAGAGTAATTTGACATTGGATTTGTTTATGTTAGATCGCAAAAAAGTCATTTCGTTCTAGGAATAATTATTTAAAAATAAATAAATATCTAAGTTCTATTTAAAGATATATTTAAACTTTCTTATTGATAAGTTTTTAGAAAAGAAATTTATAAACTTACTGAAATAAGTTAAAAAATTAGAAAATTTCGTCGGTCTTGAACGAATATACAATACCCTGCACTCCGAGTGTCACGAGAGGGATCTACCTTTGCTGATGCAAGAACTGGATAAAGCAAAAAGCATAAAAAGATTTCTGGCGTGCTGATATGAAGAGGTTCATATCTATTATTATTTTTATATGCGGAGAAGAAGAAAAGGCAGGATCGCCATATAGTGTAGGTGGGACGCCAGCTAGGATCACCAAATAATATAAAAATCGCTGGACCGTTATATAATGTATGCCTTGTAGCAATCTACGTACATAGTGGCATTTAAATTTAATATAGTGTATGTATGGGGCAGGATCGCCATATAGTGTTAGCTTGGCAGGATCGCCATATAGTGTAAGAGGGGTGTACAAAAGGATACTAAGATTGGGTGAGAACCGGACCAATCTCAGGAGGAATTTTGTCAAGTGCTTTCCTCAAAGCAGTTCCCGCGTGCACGCTAGATGCACTTTTTTTATACAGCACGTAGGCAGATTATGCCAATGTTTGAACCCTTTGGCAGAATATGCCAGTAAAAAGAGAAAATCTCTGTTTGGTTTTAATTATAACCCTTTCAAATCAGAATTATAATTGATTATTTATTTTAAAATGCTAGTCTTTTATATCATTATAATTTAATATATTTTTACTTAATTTAAATAATAGTCTTCTCTTTTCTTTACATTCGCATATTACAAATTCATTGATTTTTGAACGTTGGACTCAATAGCCAATCAGAAAACGTTCAATAATCAATTTAAATTTTTCCCCTCAAAATTTGAGTGACATTCCTATTTGTCATGGGTTATTGACACAATTTGAATTTTCACAAATTTGTCATTCTGCATTCCAGTGATATTTAATTACACAATAATTTATTGTTTTGTAATTCAACCCTTTAACCAAGGTTAGTGTACTTTGTGGTATGTGTTGAATGAAAAGAAAAGATATGCAAAAAAAAATAAATAAATGTAAAGAAATAATTACAAATAAATATGTGCATGTGCATATAGTAAACAAAAATAAACAAAAAAAATATAAACAAATAAAGATGAATAAATGAAATAAATAAAGATAAATGAAGATGTGTGTAACATCATCACACCCCTACCCTTAAGATGAAATTTATGGGTTTTAGAAAATTCATGAATTTCATTACTTAAAATAAAAATGTTATTTTTGTTTCCCTTAAACTTAGTGGTTATTCTAATTTTGTTTTTGTGATATAATATTATATAAAAAAAAATGTAATAAGTAATTTCTATATCTATTTATTAACAATATAAATAAGTAAGTTTACTATGTGCTCTTATATGTAGTAATTAACAATCTATACAATTTTACATTTTCATTTACGTTTATATAATTTTAAAGTATTATTATGATATGATTTCATATTTCCTTTTACATCTAAAATTGAATTTTCATTTTCAGTATTTATAATTTCATATGGAACATGAGTAGGACAAGTATTTTTTCTCCTACTTTCATATTTTACTAATACTAAATCTCCTTTTTTAAAGTCGCTAACATTAGTGTAATTATCATATTGTATTTTTCTTTTCTCTTTTGCTATTTTAATTAATTTTTTAGCTCTATCTAATGCCGATGCTATTCTAGCTTTGAACTCGTTTGCATAATTTTCTAGATTATAGACTGGCTTGTTATCTGTAATTTTGTCTGTGGGTAGTCTCGCTAATTTACCAAATACTAACTCAAAAGGTGTGTACCCTGTATCTACGTGTGGAGTTGTGTTATATGCAAATGTGTAGTATTGAATCCAACAATCCCATTCCTCATTTTCCGTAAAGTTCAATAAGTATTCGTTTAGGACTCCGTGATTTCTTTCTAAGGAACCTATTGTTTGGTGGTGATAGGGAGTGGAAAATTTCTGTTCTATTTTTAACATGTCGCATATTTCTTTCAGTAATTGGTTAGCAAATTCCGTACCTCTGTCAGATTTCAAGATTTTAAAAGTGCCATATTTAAGTATGCATTGTTCCACTAAAACCTGAGCTATGCTCCTAGCTTCCTTTGTCTCCATAGGATATGCTATGACATATTTGCTTAAATCGCATTGTAGCGTGAGAATATACCTATAATTATTCGATAACCTAAGTGGACCTATCGTATCGATAGAAATTGTTTCAAAAGTATTTTCTGGTGTGTCAGTAATTCGCATTTTTTCTTTTATGTTTCTATACTGCTTATTCTTTAAGCATGAATCACAATTATTAATGTATCTCTTAACCATCTTGTTCATATTTTTCCAAATGTATCTTTGTTTTAATATTAATATGGTCTTTCTGATTCCTTGATGTCCTCCAATTGGACTATCATGATATTCTTTAATTAAATTTAATTGCATGTCTTTATCTACTATTCTCTGCAAAGGCTTATATAAAATAATATTCAAATAAAGATTCTTTAATCTTTTCAACATTTTATTATAAATAGACGTGTAGGTTTCTTTAAACCTTTTCATTGACACGTGTTCAAATATTTCATTATCTACTGATAATGCGAGATCTCGTATCCGATTTTTATTCATGTAAGTAATTAATTTCTCCATAATCATGTCTAGACATGTAGGATTATCGTTAAAACCTATGATAAAATCATCTTGAACTTTATTAATTTGACCGAATTCTAACTTCATAGAAAACATCATTTTGTGCACATTGTTGACATCTGAAATGGACGTACATTCCCATATATGAATATCTTTGGTACTGTCTCTATTTTCAGGAATTAAATTTTGCCTTGCTTGCATACTTCTTTTGATGGGTAGTAGTTTCTTGCTAACTGCCTCTTCATCACATGTGGGAATCATTGTTTTTAATATATCAGAATTAATTTGAATTCTCGATAAGGCATCTGCATTAGTGTTCATGCAGCCCTTTTTGTAAACTATATCAAAATCGTAATCACATAAATCCAATCTAATTCTCGTCAGTTTAGAAGATGGGTTTTTATGTGAAAATAGCGAAACGAGTGGTCTATGATCTGTTACTACTGTAAATTTTCTACCGTACAGGTATGGTCTGAAAAAATTTATGGACCAGTGAATAGCTAGTAGTTCTTTTTCTATTACGGATTTGTTTAAGTCGTGTTTTTGAAGAGATTTACTTGCGTATGATATTGGTAAATCGTTACCATTGTTATCTTGCGAAAGTACAGCTCCTAATGCTTAGTTTGATGCATCAGTGGTAAGCACAAATGTTTTTGAAAAATCTGGATATTGCAAAACAGGTGGGTTAATTAACTTCAATTTCAGTGTTTCAAATGATTTTTGGCATTCGTCAGACCAGACAAATATTTGACCTTTCTTTAACAGATTATTCAAACATTTAGTTAAATCTGCAAAATGAGGTATAAATCTTCTATAGTAATTACAAAATGCCACGAATCGTCGAACTTCATCCGCATCTTTTGGTACGGGATAATTTTCAATTGCCTTATGTTTTGCAGGATCGGTTTTTATGCCGTCTTTGGTTATTAAGTGACCTAAATAAACGACTTCAGATTTTAAAAATACACATTTACTTGCGTTTAGTTTAAGATTATATTTTCTTAACCTTTCAAAAACATTAATTAGGTTTTCATTATGATGTTTTAAACTACATCCAAAAATAATGATGTCATCTACGTAAAGAAAAGCTTTGCTATCTAAACCTGAGAGTGCGATAGTTAACATTCGCTGGAAACTATTCGATGAAATTTTTAATCCAAAAGGTAATCTTTTAAATTGATAGTGACCATCTGATGTTGAAAATGCAGTGTGATGTCTAGAATTTTCATCCAACATTATCTGATGAAAAGAGCTAGTCATATCTAAAGTTGAAAAATATTTCGCTCTACCCAGTTTGTCTAGTACATCTTCTAATTTTGTTAATGGAAATTTATCGTTTACTAATTTTTTGTTGAGTTGTCTAAAATCAACTACAAGTCGCCATTTCCCTTTATCTCCATCGTTCTTCTTTGGAACAACAAGCAATGGTGAGTTGTAGGCACTAGTAGAATTTTCTATTATATCGTCATCAAACAGTTTTTTAACCTGTTGATTAATTTCCTCTATTTGTGTCTGTGGCAAACGATAATTTTTTATATATACAGGTGTTTTATCTGATACAGTCAAATGTTGAGTATAAAAATTATTAGCTGATAGTTTGTCTCCTTCTAAATGAAAAATGTCAGAATATTCTTCAATTATTTCATTTAGAGAATTTTTAGCATAATTATCAATACTATCAATATTCAATGTGTCTAATAATTTCTCAAATCGTTTTCTATCTGTACTAGTAAAATTCGGTTTATTTCCAGTTACACAAATATAATTAGAAATTGGTTCGACGTTAAGTTCAATATTCCTAAGTTTTACATCTCTATCAGTTGTATTAAGTATTTTTACGTGAGCAATTCCCTCCTTTGGAATGATGCAATTACTTAGAAATACTCCTTCTTCTAATTGTTTGTTTAGAATCAAACTGTCTTCCGTTAAATTTACGTTAATTTGATGTATGACTTCGCTACGTTTGGGTATAGTTATGTAAAAATCTCTTAAGACTTTTGATTTCACAGGTATGGTATATTCTTCATTCTCAACAACAAAAGTTATAGTAAAAGTTTCATAGTCTATTTTAGCTAATAGTTTATTTAAAACATCGCGACCTATTATTCCATCTGTTATAATTGGAAAATCGTCTTCTATTATTTGGAATTCGTGTGAAATACTTTTATTAAATATGCTAAAATGCATATCAAGTGTACCTAACGAGGTAATGGATTCATTTGAAATGCCTGACAACGTACAACAATTATTTTCATTAATTGTTTCACTTATATTAAGAACATTCTTTTTGCATAAAGATATGTCAGCGCCAGTGTCCACTAGGAAAGTTAAATATTTGTTATCTAATTTATATTTTAATTCTATATAATTTGTAATGTTATTCGTAATATTAAATATTTTATGTTTATTATTTCCGGAAGGTGCATTTAATTGTTCGCTTGAGTCCCCTCCGGACTCTGGGAGTTTTCCTGTAACACGTGTATGTTTCGTGAACTATTGTTATAGTTCCTTCGATTTTGGTTATTTGAATTATAATTGCCATTATTGTTATTATTTCTATTCGAATTATTATTGTAACGGTAGTTGCTGTTGGAATTGTTTCTATTTGAATTATTATTACTGCTGTCTGAATAATTATTGTTAGGATGTCTATTTGAATTGTGGTAATATCTACCCGTGTTATTGTTTCGTTGGTTATAATTGGAATTATTGCTTCCCTGATTGTTCCTTCTATTTGGATTGTTTCTGTTAGGATTGTTGTAGGTATTGTTCCTGTTTCTACTAAAAAACATAACTTGGTTTTCTACTTGACCTTCTATATTTAATGCTAAAGTTACTGCTTCATTTAGTGTTTTTGGTTGTGCAGCAAATATTGTACTTATATATTTTTCATTCAAACCTTGTTTGAATATATTAAGTGAATATAGTTCATTTATTTTTTTCACGTTGTGTATTTCTGTTTCATTTTCTAACTTTAACTCTTGTATTTGCACTTCGTTTAGTTCGTCAATTAGTTTCAAAATTTTATCACTATAGGTACTTATTGAGTCATTTCGTTGTTGAAATCTAGAAAGTAGATTTTGTATTTTACTCACTGTTCGATTATTCTTATACCTATTTGTGAGCCATGTTTTTAGGGAATTAAAATCTGTTAATGGGTCGGAACCAATTGCCGTTCTAACCGTTGAGCTACATTTTACGTTTATTACGAAATTTATTAAGACTGGTTTAGATGTATCATTCAAGGTGTCGTATATTAATTTTATTATTGTCAGAAATGGTTTAAGTTCTTGAAAATTACCTTTGAATTCAGGGATTATCTTGAATGCCGTTTCTAGATTAAAAGACGCCATGTTCGTATTGTTTTCTATTTCTGGTTCTAATTCTGTTATATGTGCTTCTATTTTTTCTTCTCCCTCTGGTTGGGGTTCTTCTGTTTCCATTGGTCTTAATAGTTTTGTTATTTCCTTCTCTAGTTTTACTAATGTTTTCAAAATGTTTTCCCTTTCTTCTAATTTAGTTTCACTTATTATTTCCTGACTAATTTCCTTGACTACTTGTAATTTAGCTTTAATTGTTTTTTGTCTATATCTCCTATTTGGCTGTTTTTTTAAATTTCTTAAAAGTTCTTGTATAATATTAAATTTGTCCATTTAAGGTAAAATAAAATTTGTTTTATTTAACTAAAGTATCTAATTTTTAAACATTTGCGGCGCAAATCCTAGATGCCGTTTTAATAGCATATTTCTTATAGTGCTGTTGCACTTTGTATAAAATAATTGCAAAAAAAATACAAATTATTACTAATATTATATGTAAGGTGTAGTCATCTTCTTCGATTGCTGGAGTCGGTGTACGTATTGTCACGAATTTCTCGATGATTATGTGTTGTTTGTTTTCCGTTGTCTATTACGTTGTTTGCTTCATACCCTGCCAGCATGAGCATTATTGATGTTTCTAGCTTTTTCCAGAAACTCATCCTAGTCTAATAACCGTAATTGTTGATAAATGTTATGTTTCTGCTCCCCTTGGCTG
This sequence comes from Cordilura impudica, assembly GCA_963682025.1. NCBI lineage: Eukaryota > Metazoa > Arthropoda > Insecta > Diptera > Scathophagidae > Cordilura > Cordilura impudica. The sequence goes on along the minus strand of OY821520.1, from coordinate 44,823,490 downwards.
ATTGCGATAAGTCTTCTTAGCTCTTTTCGCTGTTTGTTTGCCTTGGTTTTCTTGCCGCCCTTTGATCTTTTCTTTATTGGATTAATTGATTGATGATGTAGACGGTTTTCGCACAATTTATTTTTGCAGGCATCTATATAGTGGTGTAGGTGTTTACAGGATCGGTGTTCGCAGGATCGGTATTTGCAGGATCGCCATATAGTGTAAAAAGGCAGGATCGCCATATAGTGTAGGTGGGACGCCAGCTAGGATCACCAAATAATATAAAAATCGCTGGACCGTTATATAATGTATGCCTTGTAGCAATCTACGTACATAGTGGCATTTAAATTTAATATAGTGTATGTATGGGGCAGGATCGCCATATAGTGTTAGCTTGGCAGGATCGCCATATAGTGTAAGAGGGGTGTACAAAAGGATACTAAGATTGGGTGAGAACCGGACCAATCTCAGGAGGAATTTTGTCAAGTGCTTTCCTCAAAGCAGTTCCCGCGTGCACGCTAGATGCACTTTTTTTATACAGCACGTAGGCAGATTATGCCAATGTTTGAACCCTTTGGCAGAATATGCCAGTAAAAAGAAAAAATCTCTGTTTGGTTTTAATTATAACCCTTTCAAATCAGAATTATAATTGATTATTTATTTTAAAATGCTAGTCTTTTATATCATTATAATTTAATATATTTTTACTTAATTTAAATAATAGTCTTCTCTTTTCTTTACATTCGCATATTACAAATTCATTGATTTTTGAACGTTGGACTCAATAGCCAATCAGAAAACGTTCAATAATCAATTTAAATTTTTCCCCTCAAAATTTGAGTGACATTCCTATTTGTCATGGGTTATTGACACAATTTGAATTTTCACAAATTTGTCATTCTGCATTCCAGTGATATTTAATTACACAATAATTTATTGTTTTGTAATTCAACCCTTTAACCAAGGTTAGTGTACTTTGTGGTATGTGTTGAATGAAAAGAAAAGATATGCAAAAAAAAATAAATAAATGTAAAGAAATAATTACAAATAAATATGTGCATGTGCATATAGTAAACAAAAATAAACAAAAAAAATATAAACAAATAAAGATGAATAAATGAAATAAATAAAGATAAATGAAGATGTGTGTAACATCATCACAACCGCTTATGACCACATTTTGAAAAGTTGTTTACTTCTCCCAAACTCATATAAATCAAATTTGAAATTATCTATGCAATGTTTTTATTTTTTGATAGCTTGAAGTGAATATCGGGAATTAGTTATATGCAGGGACTGCGACTAATTGGCTACTGATTAATCAAATTCCACCAATCTATATATATAGAAAAATATAGATTTTACGTCGATTTTAGCCGGTCTGATGGGTGCTATTTGTATGGAGGCTAGTAAAGGACATCCACCGACTTTTACCAATTTGAATAGTGCTTATCCTAAGGTCGATAGAAGTTTACACTCGAAGTTTCATCAAAATATATTCATATTTGCGACCATATGCTTCCCTGCCCTAGCAGGGACAGAGTGCAAACAAAATAATAAATAAGAGTGCGATAGAAAGAATTTGTTAAGACTAAAGGCCCAGTTAGCCTAACATTGAAAAAAGGCAACCATAGCGTACACATAGCGTTGGCATTTTGTGCAGTTGCAGAACCTTAAAACGTGTCATATGATTTTGCCACAAACGACAACAGGTAACCAAAAAAAAAAAAAAGCCAAAGATTATATTAATTAAAGAGATTTTGCGTATGCACGTTGGAAAACATTTAAAACAATATCACATGAAGATTATCTGACCACTAAGGGAAACACAAAAAAAAAAAATTATTAAAAAGGCCAAATTTGATTTTTATGCTGAAAAGTTTTCTTCCGCCGTTGGCTCCAAAAGAACATGAGAACATGGCAAACGATACACGATGTTGGTATCGGTAAACCTACGAATCAGGATCCATGTTCGATTGAAGCCGACACAATCAACACAAAGTTTTTAAGGGTTCCTATGGTTCAAGCAGATAAGGATTATTATATCAATAATCACTCGAATAACAATTCGGAATATTCTTTTTCTTTTGCGGAAGTAGACCAATGTGAAGTTTATTGTCTATGAATACGAACTCTATAGGAGTGGACGGGATTAATCTAAAGTTTCTTAACCCTGCTGTTAGGTTAAGCCCATTTGGTCCAATTTTTTGATTGTTTCCTTTGTAATTTTTGAACGGTGACATATAGTGACTTAATTTTTTAGCTCACGTGGTTTTTTTATAAAACCATGTTATATACACAAATTCAAGGTTCTGACTTAAAACAGGACTGAGAAAAATAAAAAATTACGAATCTTAGGATAAGGGACCATTTGGTCCGTAGTATATTTTCTTTGATTTTTTTTACATTTATTTAAAAAAAAAAGTATTTATTACTTGGTTTTATAATAATTGTCATTGCATGATAAGCAACATGTTTCTTGGTTAGCTTTTCAAATAAACTTGCTGCAAATGAAGCATTTCTTATCAGACTTAGACTTGCAGCAACTACAAATTCCACGCTTTCTAGCCCCTAAATTAGAAGTATTATATGAAGAAGCCACTGGAACTATGCATGGTGATCGTATTTCAGTCAATAACTGTGCTGAGAACTATTGTTGAGGTAATCTAGTCCGCTTTATCATATACACGTAAGCCAGAGAAAGTGATAGTTGCCGCAAAAACTCTGGTCTCCTGCGATTCGGATCAGCTGGAGCCCATGAAACGTCGATTTCAGAAAATTTTATGTACGCATTCAATGCGAATATATCAAGTATGTTTGCAAATACAATGTTTGGCCATCGATTTGTTTTGCGTTTTGTGCTGTAGGAACCTACCATTTGATCAGCAGTATCTACGCCACCTAAAAGAGATGAAGTATTAAAAATTATTGGAGAACAATCCACTCTCAGCAACTGCAACTGTCTTGTGCATTGAACTAATCAATGTTGTTGCTTTGTTCTTGTGGCTGAATGCAAATGTAGAATGGTACAAAGAGATTTTTTTGACAGTCAGCAATTTCGGAGGAATGAATGGTTTATTTTTGCGGTTTTGGTTCTTTTCAGGCTGTGCATTTCTAGGCTCACCAAGTTATGGTTGCATTTTCCACACGTAGCCTGACTTAGAGTCCACCGATAACTAAAATTTCAAACCACGAATAGGAGCAAATTTATCGCTACTACGCATTTGTCGTCGACTCAAAACATCATCGAAACGGATGGCACCATTAATCATATGAAATATATCTTCAGACACAATTGCTCGGGGCGACCAAATTTTGCATCAAATAAACCATGAACATCTTAATTTTTTCCACTTTCAGTAATAGAATTTATATTAGCCAATTATTTTGCTGAAATAAAAAAAAAACAAGATTATACATACAGACGTCTTCATCAATATCTTTCCACTTGCCAGCAAACTTGACACTGCCGTACTTATTAGTATTTTCGATGATAATTCATTCTATTGGAGGCGGAAAAAACAACAAAAAAAAGCGCTGACAGAATGTCGTTGCGTCTGGACACTGCAAACCGAGTTGGTCCTGGTTGCGTTGAGATAATATTCTCAGCCGTAGCTACAATAGGCTGAGGTAATGGAGTGGCACTCTAATCCATTATGTTTTTACAATAAAAAACGGATCAACAGAGCTAGCTGCTGCTAGGACGGGTTCCCGGGTTCAAATTCTGAATCTGAAATATCGGAGTCACTTTCTGCATTGAGCAGTTCTCGTATCTGATCTTCATTCAAGTTTGCCATGTCGTAAGTAAAACACGTCTGAACTATTGAAAACAACTCACAAAATGAAACAAGCAGTACAAATATTTGTGCTTCTTTACAAAAAAATCAAAAAAGGGGGATCCCACAATTGTCTTTTACATATTTAATCTATGTTGATTAAAAAAAAAACAAAAAAGGGGAATCCCACACTTGTTTTTTACATTAACTGTTTATGTTGAATAAAGAAAAATGCAAAGAAGGGGAACCCGACAATTGTGTTTTACATTAGCTATCCTGGGTAAAGGAAGATGCAAAAGGGGGAATCCCTCAACAAATTTTTACATTAGCAGTGTTGAGTAGAGATATGCGCTCGTCACGTCATTTGCGTGGTTTACGTGAATCACGCGTGAGCGTGAGTTATTTTAATTTTACTGACGTGAGTAGTGCGTGAGTAAAGAAAAATTCGAGTGAGTGATTCATGAGAGATTATAAAATTTCTTGCGTGAGCGTGAGCCAAAATTCACTCACGCGCCCATCTCTAGCGTTGAGTAGCGTTTGGCCATCACGAAATGACTTCAAATCCTTATTGGATGAGTATTTCCAGAGCTTCCAATTGCAGTTAATTAAGTTAATAATGAAGTTTGAAGTATTTCCTATTTGCTCGAAATAACAAGCAATTAATAAATATCTATAAACTCATAATAAATTCGTTTGTAATGAAATAAGCAATTTATCTCCAGATAACAAGCGTCTCCTAATTATTGAAGGGTGACAAAAAAAAAAGAAATGACTTTTTCCTACAGCCAATAATTAATATAATATGTCTTTGATTTTGCTGAGAATTTATGAATGAAATGTTTAGAATCAAAACAATGAATGAAGCATACTGATGTTTTTCTTTGCTGCAATAAATGATACGCGTGAGATACATAGAAGCGTGAGATTAATTAAAATTTTTATTGTTAGCATCATTAACCATCATCATCATCATCATCATCATTATTATTCGTTAATTTTAACATTACTTAAATATTATTGACATTAACACTTGCTTGACAATATGCATTTTAATTTCGATGATTTTAACACTTTAATTGTAAATGAAATATACCATTTATAGGTTCGCATGATGATGTCTTGAATAACTAATGAAAATATTATGGTTCATTGCGGCATGTTAAATACTAAATATCATCATCGATCAGTATATGTATTAGTAGTACTTGTGTCACAAAAAATTTTCGTAATAAATTCTTTTCAAACATGATCACCATCAACTTTTCAACTTCGACGAAAACATTATTCCATCAACAGTGCCAGTATTTATCATACCAACGTGCTGAACAAATACACATAAAATTATATTATACATACCTATGTACATATCAATGCATATATTGAAAAAAGTTTACTGTTTTATTTGTATTTTTTCGTAGTCTAAACATGCTCTATTCATATATTGCACCTGTTGCCACTGTGAATTCCCACGATCACAAAACAATTTATCTTTTCGTTCTGCACTGCTTTTGTTTAGTTGTGGTTAGTGTCTTTCTTTCTTGAGATTCCGTTTTTCTTTACGTTATCCATTTAAAAGTTCCTCACTTTTTGATTATTTCATAGGTATTTATGTATGCGATATAGCGGATTTTAAAATGTTGCCGTCACGCTGTTTAAAAAATAGTAGTGTCACTCTTGTTTTTGGACTATGGATTTATATACTAATGTTAGTATTTAAATTATAGGCCTATAGAAATAGTGCTTGGTAAAAACAAAAAGCTGAATTAAGCATCTGGTTAAGTAAAACAGAAGTTGTATTTTCTTTGGTAATTCCCTAAAAATGAAAAATATTTTTATTTAATATTTAAAAAAAATTAATTTCTTATAACATTGTGAAAAAAATTGATATAAGCGATTTTAATTTTGCATGTAGAAATTTGACGTTTTTCAATCTGGTGGAATGCCTCAACCATACCTCAACCATAATTAGAATGGCGAATAAAGATTCGTTTAAGTCATCTCGGCAGATATCATCTGACATTAATCAGTCTTTAGACTTAGGAATATCCAGCAGTCTTATCAGAAGGGGAATGAGGTAATTTTTTTTTTTTGCTCATTTCCAGAAAAAAAAAAACACTATTATAAAAAGGAATATCTTAAGACGATTAACCTTTAACAAACCCCATATGGAAATAAACATTGATTTCTGGAAAAACGTATTTTGGAGCAACGAAACGAAGCTCAGTAGAAGCATCATCGTCCCAAAATAGACAGCCCAAGGCCCTGACTTAAACACAATAGAGTACCTTTGGAATGTAGTCATGTTTGAAATTGCGAATTAAAAAAATTAAACATGCACGAACTCAGATTTGCTACCCAGAATTTTTGGTATGTCATACCGAAAACGTAAAGTAAAGGCCGCAGGTGTGATTATTTTATCAAAAACAAATGTATATTTATTTTTATTTATTTATTTATTTTTTGTGCTTTTCTGTACAACACGAAAAGTTATCTACATATAATATTAATAGGCTAGGCGATTTCTTGTGACTGATGTTTTGTTCTACCGTTTTATCCCAATTTTGGCCAAACTTATATTATTTGAAAGGTATTTCTTTTTAGCCGTTTCGCAGATTTACAGATTTTTAAATTTTTTCCTATATTTTGAGTAAATTGCATTTAAAGTTGCTACTAACACATACATTAATTATACAATGCTATGTGTGTTTTTATTAAATTTGTTAATGTGTTTGTAATAAAAATGAGTTTGTTTTTTGTGTTTTGTTTTGCGAATTGGCTGTAATTGATTAGCATACCTTTAGGGTCTTTATTTAATGAAAAAATAAAATTTCCTAGAATTTGCACTGGAATTTCGAGGGCTGGAATTTGCTACTTCTTATAATTACAGTACAGTATTAATTAATTTTTAGGATACAATGTGCTGATATGAATATAGTTAATTACATGTATTAACTACATATTTATGAAATAAAATAATAAAAGACGATAACAAAGTTCAAAAATTTCAAAGATTTTACAATGCAAAATAATCAAAAATTTGTTGATAAATTTGTGGAAGTGCAATCCAAAGACGAACTCCATGCACGACGAATTGCTTTCCTGATAAAAGGAATTATGAGCTTTCTTCCTCTATCTGAACTGACAGATTGCAATTTTTCGAATAGCTAGGTTTTTGTTTAAATAATTTTGTTAATAAAAATTATAACTCTCATTTTTTAAAGATTATCAAAAGACACACCAAATAGTCTTTTAGAGAAGAGAGTTTATATATATATATTTTAAGGGTGGGTCAAATTGTAGGGGCCCTAGAAAATCTCCATGAGCTCATCGCGATTCTGGTACTATGGGCCATAACAAGTATATTTGCCCAAGGAACCATACCTCTAAAATCATTTTCGAGCCTGCCAAAGTTTCGAAGAAGATGTTTTCATGATAGCTTCCACAATACTCATTCAAATGTAAAGAAAAAATATTGAAAATGTGTATACCGGGGAGTTTTTTAGGTCGGGAAATCTATTTTTCACATTTATTTTTATTATTAATTTCACGGCAACCACGGGGCGTTTTCGTGCATTTCTGTGGATTTTTTTCACCTTTTTGGGGAAAATTGACGAAATTATTGCAAAAATCACCGAAATTATTTCATAAATCGATGAATCTTTGAATTTCCCATATTTAAATAGCCCAAAATTATGTGGGGTACCCATATACTAACTATATCGATTTCATTCAATTTAAGTCAAACAAATCATTTTTTTTTTTTTATTTACTGTTTGAAAGTTCTGTTGTTAGTTACGGAGGGTGTGACCTATCCAACTCCAATTCCGCTTATTTATATCCGTTCTTCTAATAGGCTGCTGGTTGCCTTCATCCAGAGTTGGTTGTTGGATATTGTTACAGGCCAGAAAATCATTAAGATTTTGCGGAGGCATTTGTTGATAAATACCTGAAGCTATTGTATGTCACGTGGTGCCATGTTCCAGACCTCGCATCCATATAACAAAGTGGATTTTATATTGGAGTTAGATAATTTGATTTTGGGTTTAACTGAGAAAATGCACTCCGCGCCTTATTTATGCGACTGGATATATCTGCTGCTGAGTCACTAGTTGTGCCAATTGTGCTACCCAGGTAGCAGAAGGAATTTACATCTTCAATATCTTGACCACATACGAAAAAATGGCGTTTTGTGTTGCTATTGATGCGGAGCGATTTCGTTTTTGGTATATTTATCTGCAGCCCAACCAATTTGGCGATGTTACTTATATCTTCTTAAACCAAAAACATAGCGGATAATAATATAATATGCAACATTTAGTCGACGTTTGCTCGACGGGTCGCAATTAACAAAAATTTCAGAATCGTACTTTAAAAGGTGTGAAATACTTTATTCAGCAAAGAGATCTCACTTTAACGTAAGTTTTGCCCAACTACATTATATATATGATTAGACCACGTTAGAGAGCTTTTAAAGATTATACCTAGACTTTTGACTTATGAAACAATAGGAATCTTTATTTAGATCGTTTATTTATCATAAAACATTTAGATTTTAATGAGTTTAAAAGAACTGGTTGGCCGTAAATCGTCTTCGAGGTTCCTTATATTATGATTAATTGAAACAGTCACACTGCTTGAATATAATTGCACGTCATCGGCGTACATATGAATTTGGCAATGAAGAAGTTGTGAAAGAGAAAAGAACAGAGGCCCTAGGATGGATCCCCGGGACAATCTTCTCATAATATTCCACGTTGTTGAGATTATATTTTTCAAGTAAACGGTAAACGGATAGAGTACGATCAGATAGGTAGGATCGAAGCAGATTTATAAATAATGAAGAGAAATTAAAAAGATGTTTCAGCTTATTACACAGTATTAAGTGGGCGACTGTATCGAAGGCCTTTGAGTGCTTGAGTAGGACCAATAAATTAACTTTATTATTATCCAGTTCCTGTCTTATGTTTTCAGTTACTTCAGTCAAAGCAGTAACACAACTATGATTTGTCATTTGTTTGTGACGGAGCTTTTCGCATACTTTTGAAAAGTAACACAGGATTAATGGGGATTATTTTGGCATGTCTCCATTTGTAAGGGTAAGTGCTTGTAGTTTTAATTGAGTTAAAGAAATGTGTTAGATAAGGCAAGAGAAATGGCAGCAAAATACTCACATATACGGGATGAATATCAGTATGTCCGATTGCATTGGACTTAGATTATTTATTTATTTGGTTTCCTGTACAACAAGAATAAATCTTATAATTACAGTACAGGAATAATTATGGTAAAGTATGACAATTGTTAGCTATAATTTGACTTTACAAAATACATACATATTTAAATACAAAAATACAGAAAATATTAAAGAACAAATTTTGAAGAATAACCAAGAAAACAATACAAGTTTACAAAAAGAAAGAAAAAAACAATGTGAGTCCGATCGCAGGGGAGATGTCTAAACATCTACACCTTTTCCAATTGTATTTCAGAAAGTATCAAATGTATTTCAGAAAACATCAAATATATTTCAGAAAGTATCAAATATATTTCAGATAACATCAAACGTATTTCAGGAATTATCAAATGTATTTCAGAAAATCTCTATTGAAATTCAGAGTTAAAAAGTCGTTTACCCTACAATACCGAAAAGTTATTATTGTTTCTATTAGTGATTTGCAGTCGCAAAAATATCTAGCAATATTTGGACTTATTTGTTATCCACTGGAAAATAAGCTATCAAGGGCGGTCTTTCGAAAGAAGATGAGGACTTCATTTGTTCATCAGCTACAATATAAACACGAGGATAGATTTTTGACCGATTTTAAGTCATCATTTTGAAAAAAAAAAAAAAAACACTTTTATAACGTCACCTAAAATGCAAAAGCCGTAATTAACAAAAAGTTCGAAATAGATTTTTGTACTGTAGTTACGGCCTTTTTCTTAAAAACTACTATTTTACCATAAAAAAATCCATCTTTATTTTTCAGCTCGATTCTAAAATTTGGGTATTAAGTTTAAAGTAGTTTTTGTTTTATGAAGTTTTTTGGTTCTCCTGCAAAAAAATAAAAATATTAGTTACGGCCTTTTGCATTTTAGGTGATTATGTTTCTGAAATACATTTGATAACTGCTGAAATACATTTGATAATTTCGGAAATACATTTGATATTTTCTGAAATAGATTTGATAATTTCTGAAATTCTATTGATATTTTCTGAAATACAAAAGATACTTTCTGAAATACAATTGGTTATTACTGAAAATCAATTGATGTTCTCTGAAATTCAATTGATACTTTCTGAAAGTAAATTGATGTTTTCTGAAATACAAGTGATACTTTCTGAAATTCAGTTGGGGTTTTCTAAAATTCAATTGATGTTTTCTGAAAATCAATTGATGTTTTCTGAAACACAATTGATACTTTCTGAAATTCAGTTGGTGTTTTCTAAAATTCAATTGATGTTTTCTGAAAATCAATTGATGTTTTCTGAAACACAATTGATAATTTCTGAAATTCAGTTGGTGTTTTCTAAAATTCAATTGATGTTTTCTGAAAATCAATTGATGTTTTCTGAAACACAATTGATACTTTCTGAAATTCAGTTGGTGTTTTCTGAAATACAATTGATACTTTCTGAAATTCAATTGATGTTTTCTGAAATACAATTGGAAAAGTTGTAGAAATTAAAAAAACTCCTAAGTTTATTTTCGATTTCTTTAAACTCACAGCACACCTAGCGGTTCTGCTTAAGGTGTGTTTACGCTATGTGTATTTTCCATATGTAAATTCAGTTTTACGATCCATACGTTATTCCGTATGTTTATCAAAATTGTCGTTTTACATACGATTCATAATTTTTGCGTTCAAAAGTACATATGTATTTCCGTATGACATGACCTCTAAATGTAAACAACAGCTGATTTATTATGTGAATTTACAAAAATTTATTGTTTTAAAAAAGTTATATATATTAAATATCTTTTAATTAAAAATTAATTTATTTTTCTTTCAATATTAATCTTTATAATTTATTTTCATATGTTTGTCATATTTACATATGTCTTGCCAAATGTATTGTACATAAATAACGTTTGAAAGGTTTCACATGATGTGCAAATTGCACGTGCTAAAAAAAAAGTAAGAAACACACGAGCAAAACACATATTGTGAACGCAGGTTTTCTAAAAAAGTTCTGTCAATAGCAACTACATACTTGAAATTAAAAAAAAAAAAACAACTCTGTAAGTTTGTTAACATGTTAAACTCACAACACTTCTAGCGGTCAATAGCTTGAATATTTAAAATTTACGAAACAGTTTTGTGACTTTGCTAAACAGACAGCGAACTCGGAGATTCTGATTACCAAATACACCAATACACTTACATATATCTAACACCGATTTCCCCCTTACGCTGTTATTGTGATTGTATTGTGAAATTGGATTTTGCCCCCCCTGAGCGCATAGATGTTTACACATCAAAAATTATAATTAAATTTAACTAATTAATAAAATTGTCATGCAAAATATTCAAAAAGGAATTTTTTAAAATTTTAAGCGTTGCTATTAAGTTGCTGAGATTGTGGAAGCATATTCCAAAGACGTATAGCGTTGACGTAGAAATGCCATTCAGATACCAAATAACGATGGCGAGGTAGAATTAATTTTTTCCTCGGTTTGATCTGGCGAACCGGAGGTTTTCACGCAGGTAAAGTGATTTTGTGGTGAAAATTACTTTAAGAAGACACAAAAGAACTCTAATTTTCATCAGATTTTCAAATGATACACCGAAAAGCTTAGTCGCGAAGGAAAAAGTTCCGAAGATATGCTGTTATATAAAACATTAAGTTTACCTTTACTAAATGAATCACAACTTGCAAAAAGTTCACACCCGTATAAAATGCCTGGAATTAAATACGTTTTGGCTAGAAGTATTCTTATATTTAAGGGAGTGAAAAATTGAATGTGCCATAGAGTTCTGATCTTCACGTAAGTTTGAACAACAGTCGTATATATGTGGTTCGACCAAGTAAGAGTGTTATTAAAAGCTACTCCAAGATTTTTTGTTGTTGTAACAAAGTCAATTCTCTCGCCTTTTATAACAATTTCAGTCCCAAGCTCTGGGTTTGCGTTTCGTTTGCGTATTAGCAGACACTTTGACTTGCTAGGATTAATGCTTAAACCATTTGCTGACGCCCATCTAAACAATTGACTAAGGTCATAGTTAATTTTGTTTATATTTTCATCTATTATCTCGATTAGGGTGCTCAGAAAGAGTTGTACATCGTCAACGTACATGTGTATCTTACAATGAGAAAGATAATCGGGTAAATCATTGATATAAACTGAGAACAAACGTGGCCCTAACACAGATCCTTCCGGTACACCTTTTATAAAGTCTAAAGGTGCAGATGACTTGCTATTTACGTATATGGATTGTGTGTGATATGTGAGATAATAGAAAATAAAAGCGTTGATGTTGAGGAAAAATTAAAGAAACGTCTTAACTTCATACAGAGTGTTTGATGATCAACTGTGTCAAATGTCTTGGACTGATCTAGAAGTACAAGGAAGGTTATTTTGCTGTCGTCTATGTCACGTCTTATGTTTTCGCAAACGTCAGTTAGGGTTGTTACGCAGCTGCGGTTAGCTCGAAAGCCGGATTGCTTATGGGACATTAAGTTGTGTTGAGTTATATATTCATTAATTTGAAAAAAAATTATGTTTTCAAAAACTTAGCAGCAATAATACTAAGATAAACATCTTCATGAGTTACAAACGAAAATTTAAAGGAATTAGTAGAGTCATTATCATTGTTAAAATTGTAAAATGAGAAGTTGTTGTTATTTACTGGAGGTAAATTACTGAAGACTGAGTTTAACTCATTGACATTGCTGCACAAAAGATCAAGTTGGTCGCAGTGCGTTGAACTTTCTTAATCTAATCTAAACTTATTGACATCAATATTATCAACGCATTTAATGTCTTTCCCTATACAAATATCACGAAAGTGTTTTCAGGTTTGTCGCGAGTCTATAGTGGACCCAAAACGCTTTTAATAATTGACCGATTTATGATTTGCAGTATGCTAATCAAGTCTATAGTAGACCCAAAACTCTTTTAATAATTGACCGATTTATTATATGCAGTACGCTAATCATCTTCAGCACAGTAGTTTTAAATAAATCGCTTCCGCCTTGAATAACATATATCTCTGAGCGAAAAAAAACTGCTTTATATTAGAGTTACGAAAGGAACTGCAGCACCATATACCCATATACTAATAATGTTTGTTTCAACATTTTCCCAATTAATCTGTCCAAGTATTCATATAGTTAATTATAATTTAAGTTTTTAAAGTCTCTGTATGAGTACAAGCAATTTGTTTTTACTGGAAAAACATGATGCTGAAATTTGGTCATAAAGTAATACATTAGAAATATTGCTTACAAAAAATATGTCCAACAAAGTATTGCTGCAAGTAAAGAAATGAATTTGATTATAGCGGTTTGTAGGTTAAAGATCCAGGTATGACATATATTTTAACAGGGTTGATTCCATTAAGATGTTTGAATTAAAGTCGCCTGAAAATACAACATCGTTGTATAATATGTTAGATATTCCCAGTTGGAGATGAAGGTGACCATGTTAATATTTCGCCTAGGTCTGTATATGCAACCAATCATTTGTTTTTCGTAGATCGACAAAATATATTACTGAGTAACCAAAAGCAGTAGGTATGAATTTAATTTTTTACCAAACAAATTATCTACTGCGTTTGGTTACTGATGAGGGTTGGTGATTCTTCCCGAAACAGCTGTATAACCTACCATGCAGAATATATATGCTTTATTTAAAGTAAAAACAATTGATCTTGAGCCTGAATAATTTCAAACTCAATCATTAAAATGCCAAAGATCGAAAATAAGATTTTTCTATTTTTATAAACTATGATAAAATTATAACATATATATTTTAAAAAATTTTAAAATATTACTTCCTAAATAAATTTTAAAGTAATGAAAATTTTTTTGAGTTTAAAGTGCTTCAAGTATAATTTTGAAATTCCATGGCAGAAAATTTTCAGATCTTTCGAGTAAATTCTAATATACTAATGACATGGAATATGTTTTTAAAGACGTAAATTCTCGTGATGATAAGCTTCTTCTTGGATGTGTATACAGTCCACATAAACGGATAAAGTTTGATAGTCTTATCACGAGGCTGGAGCTTTCATCAATGTCGTACTCCGAAGTCATTATATTAGGTGATTTCAATAACAATCTTTTCGAAGACTCAAATCTTACCAATATAATGTCGATGCTTAACTTGTCAGCTGTCAACACAACGAGACCTACACACTTCACGTCGACAAATAGCACTTTGACAATCCAAACATTCCAAAATATAACATTCAATGTGTAACACTAACAGAGGTACTTGAAAGTTTCAATACTATTAAATCGAATGCAGTGGGCCTTGATAGTATACACCCCAGATTTATAAAAATGATTTAACCATGGATTGTCCGTTTCATAATGTACTTGTTTAACTCCATAATCACTACTAGCATCTTTCCAATGGAGTGGAAACATGCCAGAAATATACCAGTACCAAAAACGGGTAACGAACCGCCCAATTGCAATTCTTCCATATCTCTCAAAAGTTTTCGAGCACCTTTTACACAGACAGATATTTAGGTATTTAAATGACAACAACTTACAGAGCGTCAATTTGATTTCAGACCCCAACATAACTGTATAACAGCTTTATTTCATGTAGTTGAGGAGATAAGAAGCAACATGGATGATGGTCAAATATCTTTTTTGGTTTTATTGGACCACTCAAAGGCATTTGACACGGTGCACTACTCAATTTTATGCCTCAAACTGAAGAAGTCTTTTATCTTTTCTGCATTAGCAGTTAGACTCATGTCGTCGTATCTCATAAACAGATCACAATCTGTTGCTAATGGTAGCTTCATCTCAAACTCACTGCAACTTGTAAGAGAGGTACCACAGGGCTCGATCCTTGGACCACTACTTTATTCGATATATGCCAATGATCTTCGAAAACAAATTAAATTCTCTAAGATTCAGATGTACGCTGATCACATTCAGCTATATCTAAGAGTACCAAAGACACAATTATTTCCAAAACTCAAGAACTAAATTATGATCTAAAACGAATTCTAAATTGGGCAACGGCAAATGGCCTACGATATAATCCAAATAAATCTAATAAAGAAGAAAGTGATGCATTTGGAGAATGAGATAAATGTCTTCCTTGGGGCGCTCTAAATTTGACAACGTGGACTTTGTAAAAAATCTCGGTGTTGTATTTAATGGAATTCTGACTTGGTCAGATCATATTAATCAATCCTCTGGCAGAATTTATAGTGTGTTAAGAAGCTTATGGTTAACACAGCACTTTACTCCACCGAAAATAAGATTGCCACTTGCTAAAACGTATCTATTACCAACATTACTATATGCATCTGAGGTTTTCACAGGTTGCAACTCTAGGGATAACAGGAAACTTACTGTAACTTTCAATAACATTATTCGCCATATCTTTGGATTAAGAAAATTTGATCATGTATCCTTATACTCGTGTCATGTCTTACACATGTCTTTTGCGAACTACATTAAATTCAAAAAACATTATATTCCTACATAAAATTATTATAACAAAGGCTCCAAAATATCTTTTTGAACGATTAAGGTTCGCAAGATCTTACAGAGGAAATCGAATAATCAATTTAAATACCGGGACCATGCCTCTGAATGTAATTTTTTTATTCTAACTATTCGTCTCTGGAACCAACTTCATAATGTTATGCAAAATACATGCAACGCAATAGGGTTTAGAAAATTACTATATCAATACTTTAATTAATTTTATTTGATTTTTTAATGTTTTTCAACTGTAATTTATATTTTAAATTTATGCCGTTTTCTTTTCTGATAAAAAATGTCGCACTTTATTTGCACTTTTTTCAAAAAGTGTATTTTTTGGTATATTCTAAATTAAGAGCTGCGTTCATAAACGGCAAAAAAAGTTATTATTATACACTTTGAAGTCATAGGGCGAAAATATTAAAAAAATGGTAGACAATGGGGAAATATATGACCTGAAAAAAGTCAATGGCTCCAATTTTTTGCGACTTACAAGGGTTCGACCTTGAGACCTTTCGATTGATGTATAAGATAAGGTTGCTCTTAATTCAGAATATACAAAAAAATACACTTTTCTAAGAAAGTGCAAATAAAGTGGGACATTTTTTGTTAGAAAAGAAAACGGTATTAGATTAAGAGCTACTGATGTTAAATATAATGAATAACTTATCTGATTCCATTACTGTAATATATAAGATACTGTGTCTTGTTGCAATGGAAAATCAATTTTAAGAAATAAATACAAGTACAAATATTTACATTTTTTATGGTAATTCGGCCCTGACTTAAGTTTTAATCATCAGCAATTAATTTAAGCTAATGTAAGAGTTATTAACTGATTCGAACGATAAATGTCACCTTACTGTGAATATTTCTTAGTGACTTCAAGTCAAGCGTCGTGCACCGTTTTACATGCGATCATTGTATTTGGCTGCATTTATTATAATAATTTGACTGTGTGTACTTTAAAGTGCAGTCATAGCTTAGGGCATTAATATATACTACTCGTATGCTATTCATTGTTGCCGGCCTTATTTACTATTCATCATGCCGGAGCCAACATTATAGTTGTTATTGTTGTTTTTTAGTTGGTTAAGTATATTCTTTTGGAAGCTGGTTGCCCAACTTATTGTTTGCAATGTGAGTTTGCTGCTGTTACATTATAATAAATGCAATTGCATATATTAAGTTTGCTGCTGTTGCTTATGTTTTTGATTGCATTGTAATTTTACCTGCAATATTGTTTTATTTTGCATGATAACCGCACGAGTTGTCACGCATGTTTTATGTAATTTTTTTTTCTGCCTTTTTTAACGACCAGGAATTATTTATAATTATAATATCAAGTTTAGTGATTTTTTACTTTATCTACTTATGCTGTAAATAAATACTTTTAAGTGGGCTAGTTGACATATTTTTTTTCAGAATAATTCAAGGTTGTTATAGCTTTCGTTGCGGTGGAAGTTTATCTAGAAGTAGCATACATTTACTGATGTAAATTTGATATCAGGGATATTATAATAACATTCTAAAGCTTACTGATTTAATAATGTCAACTTTCCTCAAATTCATGAGTTGTCATAATAGTTCCCAATAATGAATATTGAAAATTGTAGTTTTTCTCAAATTGGTTGACAGCGGTTTAAGTCATGTTTCAGCTTTGTTTGAACGATATTGAATCAGAGTTATACATTGCATATCTTTTTAGAAAATATTAAAATTGAAGAGCTGATAGCTTGTACTAAGATTATTTTAATATTTTTTTTTACCATTCCGAATAAGTAATTATAATTTGTCCTGTAATTCGGAAACATTCATTTTAAACAATGTCTCACAAATATTGAAATACTGGCAGTTGTTGATATTTGAACCGTTACACTGTGTTAAAATCAAAGGTTATAATAATCGCATCCAGTGTGAATATTAGAGATTAGCACATTAGGTTCAGTCTATTTTATATTCCATCAGTAGTCCTTTGGCAGGGATGTCAACTAAAAGGTGTTGAATTAAATGAAAGAAAAAAAGCGTTAAAAAGCGATAATCATATGTTTGTAGAAATATATAATTATTTTTATTAATTTTCAAAAATTTTGTATATAACTTTGTATTAACTGAAAGGTTTAAAGTGTATGGCAATAACGAAATATTAATATAAGCTACAAAATATGTTTGTATCTATTTATGTTCAAATAAAATCGCGTCACCTTCTACCTCATCTTCAATAAATACTATTAATATAAAATTTAGTTTTTTATATGTTTCAGGAGAACTAATTTCAATTTAAAAAATTTGATGGAATTCTGTAATTAATACAACAGGCATTCTATCTATTAAGGGTAATTCAATGCATAGGTCAACCTTATGTTTAATTTTAAGATTTTAATTGAAATAAATTTTATTGATACCATTTCAAAGAAAAGGGTATGAAAATAGGACATTAGCTTGTAAGACGTATTTTTGAATAATTTTATAGCCCCTATTTTTTCAGTAAGAAAGGAAAAGTGTAATTAAGCAATTTTGAAAATAAAGTCAGTGTCATGTCTGTCACATTGCAAAATATCTTTCTTACTATAATTTATTTTATAATTTATATTTTTTATAAGCTTTACTAATAAACTAGCTCTTATATTAACTACTAGATGTAACCCGGTGTGCTTCGCTACCCCCCCTCAAATCGTAATGAAGGGGCTCAAGCAAAGTCCTAAAGTTCTCGCTATTACAGTAATTCAGATGTATCACATTTAATATTAAGTTTGTGTGGAGGTGCCATGTGCATTTGTCCAATCCTGCCCATTTTTTTGTCCGACTACTCTTGTTGATAATAGATGACCTGAAAAAAATTTCCTTTCTCTATCATAGCACTTAATATATATGATATTAAAAATTTACTTCCCATATCCGCAGTAAGACTCTGTGAAAATTTCAGGAAGATCAGGTGAGCAGTTACGGAAATTACAAATACATATTAACTCTTTATTATGTTGGTATAGATTATTAGTATAGATTTTTTTTTTTCAATGCTTGCTGATATACAATGCTTTTTGTTGTTTCATTCGGTACAGCAATAATCAGATTTTTCGGCGTTCCTACACATGAGCAAGGTACATGTAGCTGCCCATGAGAAGAACATGGATTTTCCAAATTAGATCTGGCAACACTTAACTATTGACCTTGAATTTGGAATATCATTTGGCAATTTTTGTTTTTAGCGATTTTTGATTTTGCCCATTTTTGATTTTGAAGTTTTTTTGTTTTTGGGCGATTTTTATTTTTCGCGATTTTTTGGTGATATATTTTTTGGCGATTTGTGGTGGAAAATCACCACAAATCACATTGACAACTAATGAACTCGTAGTACTTCATATTTTTTACATTGGAGGTGCCACGCCCACTAATCCCATCCCGCCCAATTTTTATTGGACTACTCACATTAATATCTGATGGACTCGTGCAAAATGTTGAGTCCTTCCATTTTATAGTACACCAGTTATATGATATTAGATATCTGTATGGGCGGTGCTACGCCCACTGCTCCGATCACGGCCAATTTTTTGTTCGACTAATCATACAAAGAACCTATGGGCTCACGCAAAGCCACAAAGCTCTCTCTTTTACAGTACTTCAGATATATGACATTAAATAGTTACTTTGCATGGGGAGTGCCACGCCCATTTGTGTGAACCTACCAATATTTTGTTCGACTACTCATACTAAGATCTGATAGGCTCGTGCAAAGTGTCAAAGCTTCCCTTTTTTTAGCACACCGGTTATATGATATCACATATTTACTTTGTTTGGGCGGTGCCACGCCCACTGCTCCGATCACGCCTATTTTTTGTCTAACTAATCACATGAGTAACGTATGGGCTCACACGAAGTCCCAAGTCTCTCACTGTTGCAGTACTCCAGACATATGGCATTAATAATAGGTGATATCAGGCAAATTTGAAAAGCTCTCTCTATCACAGTATTCGAGGTATATAATATTGAACTATTACTTTTATGGGAGGTACCACACTCACTTATCCGATCCCGCCCATTTCCGGGGTATCTACTAATATTAACAATAGGTGACCTCACACAAAATTTGCAAAGCTCTCCCTATCATAGTACTCAATATATGTATAAGATGTTAAAAATTTACTTTGTGTGGGAGGTGCCTCGCCCTCTAAAAATATTTAAAAAATTATAGCCTATAGCACTTCCCATATCCGCAGTAAGACTCCGTGAAAATTTCAGGAAGAGCAGACGGGTAGTTACGGAGATTATCTCCTACAAACGAACAAACAAACAAACACACATTACCTCTTTATTATATTAGATAGTATAGATAAACAACTGTTTCTTATTTGGCGTACAAATAACTTCAGAGTTTTTCTGTGTTTTCGAAACATCCTCTACAATGATGTCTGTTTGTTGTCATGTCTGTCACGAATGCTTTTCGCCCCCCCCCCCCAGTTATTAATAACAATAATACTTCTCACTTTTTCTAATGGTAAATATGTTGTTCAGGTCCGTCTACATAATTTTGTATATTTTGATGAACAATGAAAAACTTATAGTGTATAATATTGGATTAGAAAGATCACTGATTGTGTTGTAGGTCATTATGGAATTAGCCTTGAAGATTTTACAGTGCTTAAAGATATTTTATTCCTTATTTTAATTTAAAAAAAAAAAAAAACTCATTGCAATGAACACAGTTTCGACTTCAGCGTTACAATTAGGCAAAGTCAATAATTAAAAATACAATGAAATTTGATATTTTTAACAAGTGGTGGTGGTAAATTCGGACTTTTTGCACTATTTGTAATAAATGTAAACAAAATATTTGAAAACTTAATGCCATATTGATAGAACAAACACACTGAAGTTTTAGCATATTTTAGTTGTGTCTCCATATTTTAGATCAGAGCTGGCCTCAATGATGCCCGTTTTATTCCCTTTTAAATAACAACTAACTAAGAATATTATACTATTCGTTTGTGAAGGAGCGCGATTTCAACAGACAGACAGACGAACAAACGGATGGACGGACAGATGCATATAGCTATATACGCTCGAGGTATTATAAGGATCAGGAATATATATACTTTAAGTGATCGCGATTTCAATTCTCGATGCGTTGCAAATGTAATATACCCTCTGCACATTGGTGTGGAGAGTATAAAAACGAGAATTCGTTGACTGAGTTTTTGAAGTGAAGCATTTCTTTGATCTTTTTTATAAAGTTTTAACATCTTCAGATGTCCACGCTGATTATAAACAGTATATTTTTATTTTAAAAAATTCTTATTTTCGATCTATATCATTTGAAAGATTGACTTAGAAGTTAGCTTTAAGATCAAATATTTTTAATTTAAATAAAGCAAAAATTATCAGCACATTTGTTTCAAGAATTAATTTGTATTCTGTACGGCAGGTAATATAGCTGTTTCTGGTTGAGTCATCGACCCTCATCAGTAACCAAAAGCAGTAGACAGTTTGTTTTGTAAAAAGTTTATTTCATACTAGCTGTTTTTACCCGGTCTTGCCCGGGATAAAAAGGCCTTTGACTTGAAAAATGGTTCACTATGCTTACCAGGCGCTGAGTACTTAGTCCCCAATTAACAAATTCCCCAATAAAATGAACTTTCTCCCCAAAAAATTGTATGGGCAGTAAATTCATTTTTTATTTCAATTGAAAACTTTTTGATTTTTTAATTTAGAAGTTTTATATAAGATGCTGCAGCAAAAAATAAGCTGCGAAACCGCTTTAATTTTTTTTTTTTCAGTTTATTTATAAACATCAAATATAACGGAATGGTTCGCAAATTAAAGGAATCAGAACTTTTAAAAATTGAATTACTTCATTCAATAAGTGATCATCATTGAGCAGAGACGTCAAATTCAAGTTTCAGAAATGAAAGACTAATGCGACGTTTAATATTGTGTCGCAAGTTTCTTTAAGCAACTGCTTATAGTATTTGTGTGGCCTATTTTGATCAACAGGTAATTATTTCACATACATAGATAAAATTTATCATACGACATTTCACTAAGCTGTGTTCCGCGAGCGTGTCGCGTCCGCTTCCGCGCGTTTGGCAGCCACACCCGTGCTGCCGCGCAGTTGTTGTCACTTATTTTAATCGCCAAAAAATATTTTTCAGATCATTGCGATATTTTAGCTGAGCTGTGTTCCGCGAGCGCGTCGCGTCCGCATCCGTCGCGTCCGCGTTCGCGTCCTGGTCCGCGCTCCGCGCGCCTCGCGCCGCTTCCTCGGAGCTACTACCCGTGCTGCCGCCTAGTTCTCGTTAACGTATTTTAATTCCCAAAACATATTTTTTAGAGCATTGCGATATTTTAGCTGAGCTGTGTTCCGAGAGCGCGTCGCGTCCGCATCCTTCGCGTCCGCGTCCGCGTTTATGCGCCGCTGCCGCGCACGGGTATGGCTGCCTCATTTTAAATGCATTTGTTGTAGGACATATATTGAGAGCAGCATGCAAATGTTTACTAAAATAAATATTTAACAAAATTCATTAAATAAAAATATGTAAAAATTTAAGAATGAATTTGGGGAGTAAGTTCATTTTTTATTTCGATTAAAAAAGAAATGGGGAATTTGTTCATTTCTTTTGGGTACCTTTTTTGTAAGTTTGGGGAATTTGTTCACCGTGTAGTTATCTCCGTGTAAAACAAATTTTAGAGAAATCCGTTGAAAAGTACAAATTTGTATAGGGAAGAAATATACCACACAACAAAATATGAATTTTTTATGAAAATTGGGCGTAAAAGTAGGCGTGGTCGGTAAAAATCATATGACGGCCTTCCCTGGAATATGTACTAAATTTCGGAGAAAGCCATTAAAAAATAAAAGTTTGTATAGCAATCAAATAAAGAAACAAATAAAGGGAAAAAAATAAGTTTTATATACATACATAGAAGTTGGCGCAAAGTAGGCGTGGCCTGTAAGAAGCATATGGCGACCTTCCCTATAGTATAGAGATCGTGTGACCAAATTTTAGACATCCCTTGAAAAATAAAAATTTCTATAGTGAACAAATATACCAAAAAAAACAGAAAATTAATTTTGTATAAAAAGTGGGCGTAGAAGTAGGTGTAGGAGTACAGAGATCGTGTGTAGCAAATTTCAGAGAAATCCGTTAAAAAAAAAAGTGTGTAGCGAACAAATGTACCAAAAACAGAATATGAATTGTATACAAAAAGTGGGTGTAACAGTAGACGTGGCCGGTACGAAGCATATGGCGACCTTTCCTGGAGTACAAAGATCGTGTGTACCAAATTTCAGAGAATTCCGTGGAAAAATAAAAATTTGAATAGCAAACAAATATACCAAAAAACAGAAAACGAATTATATACAAAAAGTGGGCGTTAAAGTTGGTCTGGCCGCAAGAATCACACGGGACCTGGTACCAAATTTCAGAGAAATGCGTTGAAAAATTAGAATTTGTATAACGAACAAATATACCAAAACACAGAAAAGGAATTGTATACAAAAAGTGGGCGCAGAAGTAGGCATGGCCGATAAGAATCATATGGCGACCTTTCCTGGAGTACGGAGATCGTGTGTAGCAAAATTCAGAGAAATCCGTTGACTAATAATAATTTGTATAGCGAACATATATACCAAAAAGCAGAAAATGAATTGTATACAAAAAGTGGGCGTAAAAGTAGGCGTGGTCGATAAAAAGTATATTGTGACCTTAGCTGGAGTACAGGGATCGTGTGTACCGAACTTCAGAGAAATCTGTTAACAAATAAAAATTTGTATAGTGAACAAATATGAATAAAACAGAAAATGAATTTTACATAAAAAGTGGGAGTAAAAGTAGGCGTGGCCGGTGAAAAGTATATGGCGACCTTTCGTGGGGTATAGAATCGTGTGTGCAAAATTTCAGGAAAATCCGTTGAAAAATAAAAATTTGTATAGCGGTCAAACAAACAAACAAACGAACAAATAAACAAACAAATAAACAAACAGAAAATAAATTTTATATATATAGATACATAATCTTACCGTGAAATCATTCAAATGAGAATCCAACCAAAGAGCTATACTATTAAACTTTCCCCAATATAACAAACTAATGTATAAAACAACTTTGAAACAAAAGTTTTTGTCTATGTATGTAGGGGAAAAAAGTCTTCGAATTTAAAGTCACAACCCCTAGAAATATGCGAATAGCAAAAAACTGAGAAATAAAAAGTTTTGGGTTAATCAAAAAAAAAAAAAAAAAAAAAAAATAGGATTGCCTCAACGCGACTGAAAATGTAAAGTGTGTTTATATGGGTAAAATGTGACTTTTTTTTCTGATTTTACGAAAATTTCGTTCTATGGTTTATTTTTTTCGACAAGTTGTTATATGATCGATATTAGTGCTAAATTATCTTTCCAAACAGCTATATAACTTCAAAGTCGATTAAAAACTCGAAAAGAAATAACAAATGCCCCAGACCACTTTGTGCCCAAAAACTTTAGGTCATGAAAAGTGATGAACACTTTTTCAACTTTAGCAAATTGATTAAAGCCAGTTGAGTAGAACAATTATGTTTTTAAATATGCCAAAATTTATAGTTTGGCCTCGGCAAGGAATGGGTTAACGTTGCTCGATTTATTCCAAATTTTTAACGTTGAAGACATGCACATTTGGTTATTATATTTGGGCGTCACATCTAAAAATTCAACAGCTCTCACAAATCATTTGAATTTTTTTTTAGTAAATTGTCTTTTATTAGCTTAGGGTCATATGTGACCCCAAGTCCAAAAGGGATAATGGGGTCATATAATTTTTTTCCGAAACCCTGGGCTATTAGTATAAAATAAACATTGAAAAGTAGAAAACTGATAAATTTTTGATACGAAGTTTTTAGAAAGTGTACGTTTACTGAATATTTCACAAAAAACTCATTTATTTCGAAATCCGCAAAACAAATTCTTTGTAAAAAAATTCTGGCAAAGGAATTTACTACAAAATTCTCACAGTTAATCTCTACCATATATCTAAAAAAACCTTAAAGTGCCGAATCCATTTTTTGAAATTTTGTTTAAAAAATTTTTTAAAACTTAAGTAAAGGATTTTCTAAATTTTATGAAAAAAATTTTCCATTTTTGGTCTCATTTCACAATAGGTTAACAAGGTGGTAATAAAACAATACTTCATATCTGAGTATTTATAGGTATAGAGACCGAAGAAAAATTATGGGTTTAATTAATTTCTTAAAGTTGAAAAAATTTCCGTCAAATTTCACGACCTAGTTTTTTTTGGCACTAAAGTGAACAGGGGCACTTGCAATTTCTTGACGGGGTTTTATTCGATTTTGAAGCTATATAGCTTTTTAAATAGATAATTTAGTACTTAAATCAATTCATGTAAAACCTATTGAAAAGATTAAACTATAGAATGAAATTTTATTAAAATCTGAAAAAAAGTCATATTTTCCCCATATAAACACACTTGAAATTTTCAGTCGCGTTGAGGCAATCCCATTTTTTTTTTTTTTTTTTGATTGACCCAAAACTTTGTATTTCTCAGTTTTTTTCCTACTCGCATATTTCTAGGGGGGTTAAACTTTAAATTCGAACACTTTTTTCCCCTCCATATAATGAAGGGCCACCCTTGTGTACACATTGCATATTACAATATACGTGTTGTTAGTTTTATTGAAAACAACTATTTGTATTTGCTAAACTCACATTTAGCGGCGTGCCCTCCGTATTTCATTTTAATTCTTATTTTTGTTATTTTAAAATAAGATGGCAGACGATTAACTATTATTTATTTATTATTTGTTCTAATTTTTAATGCTATTGTCCAAACAGGGGCCAAACCACCGCACTCGATATCGAGTAAAATCAATCTAAATTCTGTATTTTGGTTTATTATTTAGAGAAGTCAGATAAACATCACCCTCCGTTTAGTTTTTACTCTTAGCTATTGGTCATAATTCGTCAACTGTGACAGAATAAAAATATTCTTAGTGTTTAATTTTGGAAAATAAAAAAATAATTTCGATCGCAAAATTATGTTAGCGAATGCGGTGATTTGGTTCCAGGCCTTTCCAGAACTATAACCTAAATTGCACATTTTATTAAGAACAGGATCGATCTCATCCTCCAAATAATCTAATTTGCGCGTATTTCATATTTGTTAAACTTTTTAATAATCGATATACAGTTTTGCTCAAATTAATGTGAAAACAAATGACGAATTAGAAAAATTGTAAATATTCTTTATTGAGGTAAAAAAACAGAGAGCCATCAAATTTATTTAATACGAAAGTTTCCTTCCATAATTCTATAACGTCTTGTCATGGTTTGGCATAGAGTAAACAATTTTTCTATAATTTTCTGATATGCGCGTGTCCATATCTGAATAACTGTCCCAAGCTTCGTTTTTATTGTACAGTAAATTTTTCTAAATCTTGTATTAAGAAACGCAGAGTTACCTGGTCATTCAAAGCATTCAATTTTTTTTTTGTCTTCTAAATATTTCATAGTGACCTTGAACATATGATATGGAGCGGAGTTTTGTTGGAAAACTGCTTGAATGTTGGTATCAAAGTTTCTTAGCTAGATTTCTAGTTTATTTTCAGCATAAGGGATCCTAAACCTTTATAAAGAAAACAGCCCAAGAACATGGTCTTTATTGGGTATTTGACCGTTTCGTCGAAATATTTTGTTGTATATTTTTCGGTGCCTCTATTTCTAATGAAACGTGATCCCTGCACTTGTATTAAAATATCGCTCTTCTCTGAGAACAACACTTTTCTCCAATCTTAACAATTCAGCCTACAAATAGTAAATTTTCGTACCGTGGTATCATGTAGAACAACGCGAACATGCGATAAGTCTTGCTGAAGTTCTTGACAGCTTTTTCTAGCATTCAGTTTACTTTCTGTTGTCTTTCTTTTCCTACCAAATTTCCTTTTTGTGTTCACTTCAATCACCTCATTTGCCCGATCTCACACCACATTGCTTGGCTATGTCTCCTTGAGTCATTGATGTGTGTTTACTCAAAGAAACAATCGTAGTGCATTTTTTTTTGGAGAATTACCCATCTGCAAGAAACTGTACCTAATTCTAAAGAATAACAAAAATGTAATGAGTGTTTAGCTTGGTGTTGTTCGTAACCCACTGATTTTTATAAAACGAATACAAAATAAATGCTGTTTTGAAAGAAAAGTGTTGCCAACTGATGCAACAATAAGTTTTCTGTGATTTCCATTTTGGGCATCAAATGACATATTCACTTATTGTACTTCTGATAAAATTGAACCATTGTACATACTTCTTTCAGAGTCATCCCAAAAGATTAATTAACAACTAGCAGATTCCAGCGCTCGAAATTCGAGTGCAATTTCTAGGCAACTTTATTTCTCAAGTTAACTAATTCACAAACCAATACTTTTTTTTTATTATTATTGTGAAGGAGGATAATAAACTCATTAATAAACACATTAATATAATTAATAAACACATACATAGCATATGTATAATTTTTTGTATGTGTTAGTAGTAACTTTAAATGTAATTTACTCAAAATGAAGGAAAAAATTAAAAAATCAGTAAATGTTGTGAACAGTTAATAAGAAATAACTTTCAAATAATATACCTTTGGTCAAAATCGGGATAAAATGCTAGAACAAAACATCGGTAACAAGAAATCCCCTAGCTTATTAATAAAGGGTGATTTTTTAAGAGCTATAGGAAAGTTTTCCAAAAAAAAAAAAACACATAAAATTCAGAAAAATGCATGAAATCTTTATTTGAATCGATAGTACTGTCCATATAATTTAATGTTTGAAGATTATTTCATGCAAATGTTGACCGTAACTGCGCCTCAAATGGTCCATCCCCTTAGTCCAATTTTGGCATACTCTTTCCAACATTTCGGCCGGTATCTCACGAATAAATGCTTCAATGTTGTCTTCCAATGTGTCAATTGAAGCGGGATTGTCTGCATAGACATGAGCTTTAACATAGCCCCAAAAAAATAGTCTAGAGGCGTTAAATCGCACGATCTAGGCGGCCAATTGACCGGTCCCGAACGTAAAATGTTCAACGAACTCGCCTTGCGCATGCTATGTGGCATGTGGCACCGTCTTGTTGAATCCACATGTCATGCAAGTCAAGATCTTGCATTTTGGGCAAAAAAAAAGTTGGATATCATCTCTCGGTAGCGCTCACCATTCACAGTTACGTTACGATTCGCACCATCTTTGAAGAAGTACGGTCCAATGATGCCACCAGCCCATAAACCGCACCAAACTGTGACTTTTTCTGGATGCATCGGTAGCTCTTCCAATGCTTCTGGCTGATATTCACTCCAAAATCGACAATTCTGCTTATTTCAGTGGGTCGATTAAACTGATCATAAAACGGAAGAAGCGCGCGATGAACTTTCTTAACAGAGCACGCATTTTGATAATAAAATTCAATAACTTGCAAGCGTTGTTCGTTTGTAAGACGATTCATGTTTAAATTATAGACCAAACTGAAGATGTTTGACAATGAAACAAAACACGAAACGTGCGTCAGCTGTTTAAACCAGTGTTGCCAAAAAGATAATAGCTAAAAAATCATCCTTTATTATAGATGTTAAAATCAGTTTTCGACTCAAGTTAACATCGGAATTTTTCTTAGCTTATCGGATTCAAATATGTACAATTAAATGAAACATGAACTGTTGTATTTAAAAGGCGGGAAAGCACTGAAAAAAAAACGGAAAACGGCAATTTAGCGCATTCTTAAAGAGGTACCTAGTAAAAAAAATGCAGTTTTTGGGTAGTTAAAAGGCACTAAATCGAGCGCGAATAGCACTAATTTCGCATCGCTGCCCTTAGAATTTTTTCCGGAGGCAAATTCTTATTTGCGTTGTTTGCTAATAGTAGTCATTTTTATATATTAGTCATATTTTAGTTATAAGTCCTTTGTTTCCTTGATATTTTTAATTTTAATATCAAAATACTAATTTTCAAATCTTCAAGAACCCCTTTAAAATTGGCTGGCTTGTGAATTAGCCTCAAGTCTTAGAAATATTTATGTAATTATAAAAAGAAACGACATAAACATTAGTGCCAAACTAACAATTTGGCAGCGAAACCAAATAACAGAAATTGTAATAATGTGATTTATTATGCCACAAGTCTTGAAATATGAAAAACAATTGAAAAAAAAAAATATTGAAACTACAACAACAAAATCATACATAAAGCATGATCAGCAAAAATGTGGGTGTTTTATTTTTTGTTTCTACTGGAGTACGAATAATGGCTGCTAGTGTTTAACTCAAGCTGGCTGGCTCATATCTGACTGCTGACTACAATATAATATGTAGAAAATAACAATAAAAACAACAACAGCAACTACTGCTGATAGTATCAGATCAAAAAAGATGCTTAAGTTAACACGATCGTATTACAGTAGTTGACTGAGCGGCTGCCTGGTTGTGTGTTTGAACGTGGGAACTAAATTTTGAAAGAAGGAAAAAAAACTTCAAGCAACTAAATGTGATTATATCAAGCATGAAGTGAATATAACAGCGCGTGTTGTAATACAGAAAACAAGAAAAAAAAATCTACATAATCGTATAATTTTTCATAATGTGTTGCATTAGATTAAAGAGACACCAATGAATGAATAATGTGGCAAGATACAATATAAATTAGTGTGTCAAAATCATGATGACTCTAAGGGGGAAACATTTTCAAAGAAAAATAAATTAAAGGGTCAACTAAAGGGTTAATATTTTCAGCACTTTGAAAAAAATTATAATAGAAATGTGTTACAAAACACTTTTCATTTAACTTTACAAAATATAAGAAAATATTTTTGTAATAGCAAAAATATCACGAAGTAGCTAATAAGGTTTTTTTAATTATAATCAGAATGCACATTGGTCATATTTTTGATTTTTTTTGGCATTAAGTCCAAAAAAAAAGTTGTCCAGTTTGACTTTTTTATTATTTGGGGAAAAAGACAAAACTAGAACTAAGCCGAGAAACAAAAGAAATTTGATTTAGCTGCTTCTATAGTGAAGTTATAGCCTTTCAAAGTCGCCATTTGTATTAAGCGTGTATTTTTGTATTTGTTGCAGACAAAAATTGTCTAAGTTTGATATATTTTATATATATATATTTTTTTTAATAATAAAGTTCAAAGCTTCTACGTTCATGGTGTATATGGATGAAACACATATTTTTTTCTTCTATAAGAAAATAATGGCTTTTTAGAGAAGCTTTAAAATTAATACCAATAAATAAACCGTTAATGATTATTGGAGCTATACTTATATTGGATCACCTAGGCACACCAAATCCTTACCTCTACGAGCCTATTCCCCTTTTTCCCCTTTTTTCCCGCAAATGGGATTTTTTGAGACTGCAAATTTTTTTCCAATATTTTTTTCGTGTTTTTTTTGTATGCAGACAGCTAAAAAATTTTTACCGGTTTTTAAAATTGTTCATCAAAAACTCATGTAAAAACGTCCAGTTCAGGCAATATCTTCAGAAGGTACCCGATGTTGTTAATTTTCATGCTTTTCGATTGTTTCATGTGTAGTTTCCAAAGACGACTACGTTTGGTGTATGTAAAATGTATTTTATATCATACTTTTAACGAAAAGTGGAAACGTCAAAGGAAGCAAAACAAAACAATGTATATAAAGCTTGATTGCCGTTATTCACAAAGAATTTTGATTTGTGCAAGCGACGTTTTTTCTGTTTTGAAAAATTCTATAATTTGTTTTCAAACTGGCAACATGATACAGGAAAAATATCCTTGGTTACCTATGACGCCCACAGTGCACAAAGTGCTTGTGCATACAAAGCAAATAATGGAAATTGCAGAGCTTCCCTTAAGAGTTTTAAGTTAGGAGGCTTCTGAGTCGCGCCATAGACTGTAAAAATCAGATAGATGGAATCACGCAAGGAAAGATAATCGTCAACACAACCTTGCAGATGTTTTCCATCGCGCATTAGATTCTTCTGATCCATTAATATCAAGATGCTGATATTAATGGATCAGATGTTTTCCATCGCGCATTAGATTCTTTTGATCCATTAATATCAAGTATCCATTAAGTAAGAGAGCTTGCCACAAAAATAAACAAACACTTCCACAGGAAGTATTGTTACTATTAATGAACACAACTGATGACAGAAACCCCGAAACAAAATTGGAATCTGATTCTGAATCTGAATCAGAAGAATATAAAGATTTTGTATAGTAATAAATAAAAATGTGCTGATATTAAAATTCATTTGTTTTACTTATAAGCGTTTAAGTTCCTCTTTTTCAATTGTATAGAAATTTATCAGCTTTTTAAAAAAATGTCCCCCACATTGGGTCCGCCATTTTGTTTTTAAAAAATCGCCATTTTGTTTTTAAAAAATCTGACTTCAAATTTGAAATCAGCGACCCCAAAAACCCCCTTAGTCTCATTTCTAAAGAAATTCAAGCGGCTTAAAAAATGTCCGCCATTTTGAGTCCGCCATTTTGTTTTTCAAAAATCTGACTTCAAATTTGAAATCAGCGACCCCAAAAACCATAGGGGTGTAAGTATTATGCACTTTGGATGCTTCCTTCATATTAATGCCAAGTTTTTCACGATTATGACCAATGTGCAATGGTTTGAAATTTTGATATCTGTTAATGTTTTTTTTAAGATTCTGAATAAAGATAAAGCTAATTTTATAAATGTTATCCATATTAAAAGTTATGTTTGGTGGAAGCTGTAGCTCGCCGATGGCGATAACCCTCGAATGCCAAAAAGGCTCATTATGCTATCCTATGTACTAATAACGTATTTAAAATCATATTTTATTTATTTATTTATTGAGTCTATGAATACAATATGATCCTTAAAAACTAGCAGCTTATTTCTAAAATTAGAACAATGTATTTATAGAAGTTTTACACTCATTGGTAGAAATACTTAAATCAAATTCATTAAAGTTCATTAAGGCCATATTTAAGTCTAACTATGAAAAAAATTGTTTCTTCTCAGTAAAATTTATGGAACAAAAAATTTATCTAAATGTAAGGGAACAGGACAATAAATTAAACCACAAATTATGCCACGCAAAAATGTTAATGAGTGTATTGGCCTTCGAGATTAAAGAGATTTCATAGAAATCCAACTACGTCTGTGCTCATAAGATGTGAGAAGGTTTGCAAAATGAAGAGACGAATAGTTGAATTTTATAAATTGGACTTGCATATTTTCCACACGATTTATGTGGACGCAAGCAATGGGGCTTCAAATAAATAAATCATATTCCAATCGCGACGAAAATGTTATTTTTTTTCGCATTATATTCGAACACATTGTCAATGTTACGACGAATAAAACTTAAAATCGAACAAGTAAGAAAATTATAGTCGGTCTAGACCGACTATACGATACCCTATACCATGCGTTTAGAAACCCTATCTCTTAGGCCCAACTAAATGGACATAGAAAATAAGCAAAAACCAAATTTGAGTGGGATTTTTATTAATTTTTTTGGCTGCAGATATGAAAAAGTTCATATCGGATGCTATATCTATATGGGGACTAGGTCCAAAAATGGACCGATCCTGATCATGTTTGGAAAAGTCTCTTGTATTTTGCAAAAATATATACAAACCAAATCTGAGAAGAATCAGTGCAATATTTTTGTTTTTTAATAGATTTAAGTGAAGATCGGGAAGCAGCCCCATATGGGGCCAAAGGGGTCATTTTTGGACTACTCATTAATGGATGTAATGAACGCATATAAACCCAATTTGAGTAAGATCTATATGACAATTTGGATCTTATGGCAATTTATGTCGATTTCATAGGGGTAATTTGTATGGGGGCTAGGTCTGAACATGGACCGATTCTCACCAATTTCAATAGCGTTCATCCCATGGCCGGTAAAAGCTTATATACCAAATTTCATCAAAATATATTCATATTTGCGACCTGCAGTTTGATTACAAGCTTTACATGGACACACAGACGGACGGACGGACGGACGGACGGACATTGTTAAATCAACTCAAAAAATGATTCTGATTCGATCGGTATAATTAAAGATGGGTCTAGGTCAAATATTTTTGGTTGTTACAAACAGCAGCACAAAGTCATTATACCCAAACCACATAGTGGTATAGGGTATAATAAGCTGTAGGAACGATGTAGTTCAAGTGACCACTAAAGACAAACATAGTATTTCGGTCCCGACGCTTTTAAGGGGATTTTTTGTTAATGCTTCGATATCTCCAAATTGTCTGACATATTAGTGGACTTTGCATGAAAGCCATCCCCAGATGTTTACGAGAATGTTAAGGTCAACGGGGTACGGAAGTCTTTCCATCAATGTTACATTTTGGTATCTAATTCTTCTTTGCTACTTGAGGGGTATGAATTGGGGCATTATCATGTTAACTTGCTTTTTGGAGTAGCTCCCTTTAAATTATGGTATTCATTTTAAATGAAATGATTTGGAGTTCGAATGTCCCTCATAGTCCCGCACGGCTATGGTGATGAGCCAAGTAGTGTTTCTCCTTTCTTTTGTCATGGAAGTAGCAGTTAAAAGCAAATAATCCATTCAAATTAATAAGTTTTTCTTAAAAAAAAGCGATTTGTTACCATTTGCTATACCATGACCATGATTGAGCGAGCATGCTTACGAGCTACGATAAGCGGAATCTTTTTTTTCTTATTTCAGTATCCTTTGCTTTACCTTTAACCCGCTGTAAGGTAGTTATTGCTACATTTTACTTAAAAATTTTATCGAATTTAGGCTGCAGAGCACATTGAGTTTGAGGATTTTCGGACAATTCTTCGCTCTTGGCAACGTGTAGGTGCTTTCCTCTCAGGCTTTTTCATATTTCTTCCACAACTAGATTGATTTTTTAGAAAATGACAGCCAAAGTCTGGCTTCTAGAATTTTTTTTGCCACCTGTATGTAAGATTGCTGTCTCGATGGGCCAATATATTGCATTTTATCTCTAATGCTGGAGCTGTACCAGGACCCATTTAGTATTTAAGAATCGAAAATTGCGTCAGGAAACTATATGCACGTTTTAACTCGCAATGATATTCTGATTTATTGTGTAGTTCACACATTCTTTAACCAGCTCGTTTTCAACTATACCTTGGTGACCTGGGATCCATATAATATTAACGTTTTATTACGAGGGTTGGTTCAGTGATCTTTTGCATTCACCTATTTCTACACTGATTCCGGAGCCAGAGCTTAAAAGACTAAATTAGATTCTGTTATTCTTTGTTATTTTTTCGTGATTTCGAGAAAAAATATTTATCTTTAAAATTGGCTCTATTATTTGTCTTAATACTTTCCATGAATGTCAGGATTTGAACAAATGCCTCTTTCTACTCCGAACGAGATAACTCCAAACCAGGCTTTTTGACGCCGTCAGCGGCCTTTTCAGGCACATAAAAGTGTTGGACCCGCATTTCACCTTTCGTGTGCAACTTAAAATAAGTCATTGGCTGCCATATCAGGACGTATGATGGATGACCCATCATTTCGATGTTGTGAGTGTTAAAAAAGCCAGTTGTTTAAGAGGACCTGTAAAAATCGCATTTTTAATGGTTGCTTTTCTTCTAACTAGCAAATGGATCGATACGAACATTTCTTTAAGATATTGCCAAATTATATGATATCCAACGCGACAAGATTTTTTTGAGGGTTAACTGTTACTGCAATATTAAATGTATGCAATTCGGACGAATGCTCGAGCATACATAAATTTCCCAACAACTAAAATTATGATCTTATAATATCAGTTTCCGCTAAGCAGAGACTCTTGATGCTGCTGTGACGATGGATTGGGATGGTACTTCATTTCGAAAAACAGGAGAGAATTGATGGGCACACTGTTGTTGGGTTAATCCACGTCGCAAGGCATACAAATAATTGCATGTATAAACCAAATTTTTTGCCCGGTCGGTTGATCGAATATGTGTTATTCACATTTAATCATTCAGCAAAAGTTAGCATTAAACAAAATTTTAATCATGCTACCGAATGTGCAGTTCATATCAATTCTTATTTCTTATTATCAGAGTTCAGAAAAAAACACACACTCAATAAAAAACTCGTACATATATGTAAACAAACATAACTTAGACCAACACACACATATTTTTATTTTCATATCAATTATGTTTGTTTTTAAATTTTCTTCGGTGCCCAACACAACCATGACTGTGTTCGTTTTAATATTTCGTTATTTACACGAACATTTTTGTATCACGTACTTTTTGTTTCAATCACACATAAAGCACACATTTTTGAGTGTTGCTTTATGTGTTCATGTTCTGGTACGTGTACTGAAAAAAAAACAGAACATGTACAATAAACAGGTTCGAGTTCAGTTATATTTTAAGTCGTGTTGTGGCTCGTGTAGTAAGAAAAAACAGAACATGTACAATAAACAGGTTCGAGTTCAGTTATATTTTAAGTCGTGTTTAAGTCATGTTTAAAATATAACTAAACTCGAACCTGTTTATTGTACATGTTCTGTTTTTTCTTACCACACGAGCCACAACACGACTTAAAATATAACTGAACTCGAACCTGTTTATTGTACACGTTCTGTTTTTTTTTCAGTAAACGTACCAGAACATGAACTTCAAATAAAGCAACACTCAAAAATGTGTGCTTTATGTGTGATTGAAACAAGAAGTACGTGATACAAAAATGTTCGTGTAAATAACGAATTATTAAAACGAACACAGTCATGGTTGTGTTGGGCACCGTAGAAAATTTAGAAACGCACATAATTGATATGAAAATAAAGATATGTGTTGGCTGCTTTTGAACAGAACATTGTGTGTTTCATGTGTGTATTTTCTGAACCTTGCTTATTATACCCCACACCACCATGTGGGTTGGGTAAAATGACTTTGTGCTGTTGTTTATAACTACAAAAAATATTTGACCTACACCCATCTTTCATTATACCGATCGAGTCAGAATCACTTTCTGAGTCGATTTAGTGATGTCCGTCCGTCCGTCTGTGTGTCCATGTAAATCTTTTAACCAAAATACATGTCGCAAATATGAAACTATTTTGATGAAATTTGGTATATAAGCTTTTGTGGGCCATAGGATGAACGCTGTTGAAATTGGTGAAATTCGGTCCATGTTCAGACCTAGTCTCCATACAAATGACCGCTATGAAATCGACTTAAATTGATATAAGATCCAAATTGTCATATAGATCTTACTCAAATTGGGTTTGTATGCGTATATTACATCCATTAATGAGTAGTCCAAAAATGATGCATAAGGGACAACTCTTACTCATAGGGCCCATATATAGCCGCTTCCCGATCTTCACTTAAATCTAATAAAAAACAAAAATATTGCACTGATTCTTTTCAAATTTTGTTTGTATATATTTTTGCAAAATACAAGAGACTTTACCAAACATGGTCGGGATCGGCCTAGTCCCCATATAGATATAGCATCCGATATGAACTTTTTGATATCTGCAGCCAAAAAAAATAATAAAAATCCCACTCAAATTTGGTTTATGCTTATTTTCTATGTCCAGTTAGTTTGGCCTAGGAGATAGGGTCTCTAAACGCATGGCATAGAGTATCATATAGATGGTCTAGACCGACTATAATGTTCTTACTTATTTTCTGTTAAAGAATATATGAAAAAATATGGTTCTAAGGGCTTTTAAACTATTAAGTTTTGTCTTTAGATCAGGACAGTATTACATGTGATGCAATATATTTCACATTGTCAAAATTTAGTTTACATTGTGTTAAAATTTGGTTATATATTTTACATTTCAAAACACATAAAGTGGGCTCCAAAATAATGGATAATTGTGATTTTTTTAATGGGTAAATAATTCTGTGGTGTGTTTTTGATCCAAAGATAACAAATTTTTTTACAAAAAATATAATTAAAAAATAAATAAATAGATAAACAATAAAAAAAATAGAATTTACTAACATAATAAAGTAGGAAATGTTATATAAGAAAATGCATAAAAGCTCAAACTTTATTTAAATATTTATAGCTCCTGAGGTTGTTTTACAGATGTTCTTTAAATACAATTATGTATTATAAAATAATGGCAAGAATAAAGTTTTGCGAAGAGTTAAAAACCAGATCAATAGATGACTTTACTTCTTAAGCAAACGAAAATTTGTGAGAAATATTCTACAAATAAATCCATAATTTCAAAAAATATCCAAAAATATCTTGACAGTGATGACTCAATCCCCGTAAAACGAGTCAATTACAATAGCAAGAAAGT
Organism: Cordilura impudica; assembly: GCA_963682025.1. Classification (NCBI taxonomy): domain Eukaryota; kingdom Metazoa; phylum Arthropoda; class Insecta; order Diptera; family Scathophagidae; genus Cordilura; species Cordilura impudica. The sequence goes on along the minus strand of OY821520.1, from coordinate 44,786,778 downwards.
TTAGAAAATGTCACTGCCAATCTGAAACAAAAAATATGTGGTCTTACTATTTTCAGACGAGAAATTGAGGCTGATCTTGGTTGTTATCGTCCTTTGAAGATATCACTGATATCCAAGAAAAGTCGTCTGGTTCGCATAAATTTTGCTAAAGAACACAAGAATTGAAAGACTGTTCTCTTTTCAGCTGAGTCCAAATTTGGTTAAACAGACCATGATGGAAGACTGTTTGTATGACGATCAAAGGGAAAAAAACTAAACCCAAAATATACCAATAAAGCTGTTAAGTCAAGCGGTGGCAACATTATGATATGGGGTTACTTTTTGGGTCGATCAGTGGCCAAATTCATGTAGTTAAAGATACTCTAACTGGAACTGGATACATGAGAAATGACACAATATATCAATACGTGGATGAAAATATGCCCCTGGCCTCAAAGTTCCAATATGATAGTGAGCCAAAACACACTTTCAAAGTTGTAACCGAATGGTTACAATCTAATGCAATTAGGGTTTTGTAATGGCCACCCTCAATCCCACAGAAAATATATGGAAAATTGTAGGTCGAAATATAGGGATACGAAATTACACAAACGAGACAGATTTCACAGAGTGGCAATAACTTTCAATTTATATCATCAACAAGTTTAATTAACTCCATGACTCGGAGTTGTGAAGCAGTACTTGAAAATAATGAATACCCAAGAAAATATTAAAACAAAAATTAAGATTTCGAATGCTTTGTCAGCAGCATAAAAATTAATTCTTTTAAGTTTTGTTATTTTTTTTCTGAAGTTAGGCTAATTATATCATCTTTCTTTAAGTATTTAAAATATACAAATTTTTATTAATAATAAAAGAGTTTTAAGTTTTATGATCTAAATTATTGCTATTGACCGCTTAAATCATAAAAAGTATATTATGTTAAAAGTTCCTAAATCTAACTAAAAACAAGTAGGAGTGTTAAATTCGGCTGTGCCGAACCTTTGATACCCTCCACCCAATATTTGCTACGGCTACCACTTTGAAACTGTTGCCGATACTGAAACATTAAATCCAAATACCAATTAAATTCAAAGTTAATTCGTTTTCTTGTTGGCCAATTTCCATTTTTCATTTTTCGTTTTTCATTTTTCATTTTCTATTTTCATTTTCATTTTCATTTTCATTTTTTAATTTTTCTTTTTTCAATTTTCATTTTTCATTCTCCATTTTTTGGTTTCCATTTTTCATTTTTCATTTTTAATTTTTAATTTTTAATTTTTCATTTTTCATTTTTTATTTTTCATTTCTCATTTTTCATTTTTCATTTTGCATTTTTCATTTTTCATTTTTCATTTTTCATTTTCCATTTTCCATTTTTCATTTTTCATCTTCCATTTTCCATTTTCCATTTTTCATTTTTCATTTTTAATTTTTAATTTTCAATTTTTAATTTTTCATATTTAATTTTTAATTTTTAATTTTTAATTTTTAATTTTTAATTTTTAATTTTTAATTTTTAATTTTTAATTTTTAATTTTTAATTTTTAATTTTTAATTTTTAATTTTTAATTTTTAATTTTTAATTTTTAATTTTTAATTTTTAATTTTTAATTTTTAATTTTTAATTTTTAATTTTTAATTTTTAATTTTTAATTTTTAATTTTTAATTTTTAATTTTTAATTTTTAATTTTTAATTTTTAATTTTTAATTTTTAATTTTTAATTTTTAATTTTTAATTTTTAATTTTTAATTTTTAATTTTTAATTTTTAATTTTTAATTTTTAATTTTTAATTTTTTATTTTTAATTTTTAATTTTTAATTTTTAATTTTTAATTTTTAATTTTTAATTTTTAATTTTTAATTTTTAATTTTTAATTTTTAATTTTTAATTTTTAATTTTTAATTTTTAATTTTTAATTTTTAATTTTTAATTTTTAATTTTTAATTTTTAATTTTTAATTTTTAATTTTTAATTTTTAATTTTTAATTTTTAATTTTTAATTTTTAATTTTTAATTTTTAATTTTTAATTTTTAATTTTTAATTTTTAATTTTTAATTTTTAATTTTTAATTTTTAATTTTTAATTTTTAATTTTTAATTTTTAATTTTTAATTTTTAATTTTTAATTTTTAATTTTTAATTTTTAATTTTTAATTTTTAATTTTTAATTTTTAATTTTTAATTTTTAATTTTTAATTTTTAATTTTTAATTTTTAATTTTTAATTTTTAATTTTTAATTTTTAATTTTTAATTTTCAATTTTTAATTTTTCATTTTCCATTTTTCATTTTTCATTTTTCATTTTCCATTTTTCATTTTTCATTTTTCATTTTTCATTTTTCATTTTTAATTTTCATTATTCAATTTTTAATTTTTCATTTTCCATTTTTCATTTTTCATTTTTCATTTTTCATTTTTCAATTTTCATTTTCCATTTTCCATTTTCCGTTTTTCATTTTTCATTTTTAATTTTCCATTTTTCATTTTTCAATTTTCATTTTCCATTTTTCACTTTTCATTTTTTGTTTTTCATTTTTAGTTTTTCATTTTCCATTTTTCATTATCCATTTTCCATTTTTCTTTTTATACCCTATACCACTATGTGGTTTGGGTATACCACTATGTGGTTTGGGTATACCACTATGTGGTTTGGGTATAATGACTTTGTGCTGCTGTTTGTAACAACCAAAAATATTTGACCTAGACCCATCTTTAATTATACCGATCGAATCAGAATCACTTTCTGAGTTGATTTAACAATGTCCGTCCGTCCGTCCGTCCGTCCGTCCGTCCGTCCGTCCGTCTGTGTGTCCATGTAAACTTTGTAATCAAACTGCAGGTCGCAAATATGAATATATTTTGATGAAATTTGGTATATAAGCTTTTATCGGCCATGGGATGAACGCTATTGAAATTGGTGAGAATCGGTCCATGTTCAGACCTAGCCCCCATACAAATTACCCATATGAAATCGACATAAATTGCCATAAGATCCAAATTGTCATATAGATCTTACTAAAATTGGGTTTGTATACATTCATTACATCCATTAATGAGCAGTCCAAAAATAATCCCTTTGACTCCATATAGAGCTGCTTCCCGATCTTCACTTAAATCTATTAAAAAACAAAAATATTGCACTCTAATTTTGTTTGTATATATTTTTGCAAAATACAAAAGACTTTACCAAACATGATCAGGATCGGTCCATTTTTGGACCAGGTCCCTATATAGATATAGCATCCGATATGAACTTTTTCATATCTGCAGCCAAAAAAATTAATAAAAATCCCACTCAAATTTGTTTTTTGCTTATTTTCTCTGCCCAGTTAGTTGGGCCTAAGAGATAGGGTCTCTAAACGCATGGTATAGGGTATCATATAGTCGGTATAGACCGACTATAATTTTCTTACTTGTTTAGTTTTTAATTATTAACATTTAGTTTTTATTTTTAATTTCTATTAATTTTCAATTGCTTATGCCATTGTGACACGGACAGACGGACAGACGGTCATCGCTAAATCAACTTCCCTTGTTATAATGATCAAGAATATATATGGTTTTGAAGTCTCCAGAATTTATTTTGATGCGTTACAAACGGAATGACGAACCTATATATAACCTCTGCCACTAAGGTGTGGAGGGTATAATAAATATTTTTTAAAAATTTTCGAAAATTAAAAATTCAATAAAAATCTTATTTTTATATAAATAGCATTGAGTTTTTGATATTATTTTGCTTTTTGTTTTGTCTCAATCATTTATAAAGTCATACGCATTCATTTTTGAATTTTCTGATTTCTGCTTCATGAAAATAATTACTGTTAAGCCGCACGAAATGATTGGTATGAAAAATGGCCGATGATTAATATCACGCAACAAGAAGCATATGGTCTGATTGATTTCAAATCAACAGCGAATATGTGCATGCAGTTAATGTTTATTCGGGTGTTAGTTTGTACGTAACAAACGTTTTTGCAATCACCTATTGTAGTTCACTTGTATCTACATACATCAATGCTGCTGTTCATAAATTCATTAAAAAGTCTGTATATTAATTCATGGAACGCTAAGTTCTTGAATCCTTTAAACACCCAACTGTATAATTTTCTTTGTTCTTTTTACTTTCACAATCGTTGTTATTATTTATGATCGTTTTTGTTTTTGCAATTTTCGAAAAGTTTTTAATCAAAAAGTTTATCCCACGGGAGTCATTGTCACACAATTGTTAACGTAGGTTTGCAACAGCAATATCAATATCACTCTATACAATTTGAAAACAACAACTATCGGTAAAACAAAAAAAAAACAAAACCGACAACAGTTATTGTACAAAAAAAAAAATTAACAGCAACACCATCAACTAACTATATTTTCTTTTGTTTGAAGTGGCAGAAAACAACACCATAACGAGATTAGCGTATTGCCCGTCTATCAGCCAGCAACAGACCAACAGCACCAGCAGCAAGCAACACCATTTCGCAAATACATATATCTAAAAAATTCTTGCTGTAAGATTGACTCCATCAAATTTGCTTAGTTATTTCTTTTCATCACTTTCTAACAACAATACAGCCACAAAATACAAAGTCATATAACAAAGACCTCAAACAGCAAATAAGTGAAAATCGAATTAAGGTGCTGGTAAAGAGTTTCTATGTTTATGACCGTTGCTAAACAGCGAATATTTCTAAAGGCTACATCTGAGGGCGAGGAATAAATATTAAAGCTATGCTGCAATTATTTTATTAAAAATAAGTAAGAAAATTATAAACGGTCTAGACCGACCATACGATACCCTATACCATCATTTAGAGACCCTATCTCTTCGGTCCGACTAATTGAATATAGAAAATAAGCATAAACCAAATTTCAGTGGCAATGTTATTAATTTTTTTTTTTGGCTGCAGATATGAAAAAGTTCATATCGGGTGTTATATTTATATGGGGACTAGGTCGAAAAATGGGCCGATCCTGACCTTATTTGGTAAAGTCACTTATATTTTGAAAAAATATATACGAATCAAATTTGAGAAACATCTGTGCAATATTTTTGTTTTTTGATAGATTTAAGTGAAGATCGGGAAGCAGCTCTATACGGGGCCTATGACTAAGAATTGTCCTATAGGGATTACTTTATACTACTGATTAATGGATATAATAAACACGTACAAAACCATTTTGATTGAGATCTATATGATAATGTGGATCTTATGGCAACTTATGTCGCTTTCATAGGGGTCATTTGTATGGGGACTAGGTCTGAACATGGACCGAATTTCACCAATTTCAATGGCGTATATCCTATGGCCGTTGAAAGCTTACGTACAAAATTTTTTCATATTTGCGACCTGTAGTTTGATTACAAGGTTTACATGGACACACAGACGGACGGATGGACATCGCTTAATCGACTCAGAAAGTGTTTCTGTTATATGTTCAGAAAGTGTTTCTGAGTCGATTGGTATAAAAAAAGATGGGTCTCGGTCAAATATTTTTGGTATTTACAAACAGTAGCACAGAGTCTCTTGAGTTTTTACGTGTATTCCTGTCTTGACGACTTAACCACACGGTGGTCTTAGCACATGGAGAGATACTATGCGTCTTGCCTTCGCCCCGACATAAGACGGTTACAAGCTGGAGTGATGTTCACGGCATCACTTCACACTTTGTTATTGTGTCGAGCCTATCTAAAACTCTTTTGCTTTAGAGCTAGCAACACCTGGGTGAATGCACCTCCACATCGATCTGCGATCTGCCCGCGATACGGGCACCACAAGCCACTGCGAAACTCCCCGAGGGGCCGTTCCCAATGAGATCGTAAAAGATTCGTCAAATACTTCTGCTTTGACCTTGCTTACCATAACACTGTTTTCTGACCCATTTCCACGCACTCTTGTAGCGTCAAATCTACTCATGCTACATCCGACATTCTTGCATCCGATTCATCTTGCGACTCATCTTCCACTCATGCCACCCAAACAACGCATATACCAGCATTCCCATCCAATGCATATACCAGCTCTTCTACTCACTACCACCCCTACTAGTCACACACAGCGATCTCCTCTGCACATCAGATTCGAAAGCCTCTAGTGCCACGTTCGTAATGTGGTCCACCAATACCGTCAATTCAACTTGGACTCACGTATATTAAAGGGTTGTGACAACCTTTTCATCTGGTTGGATGTTTCACGATCCACCAGTCGGCTATCAGATTACAGTGTTATGGCTCGCTTGGTATCCACAAGAAGTCGAAGAGTCCTCTTTTTGGGCAATTCGATCTCCCCGCAGTACCAAATTTAGCGCCTTTTGGTAAGGCTTCGCTACTAAGTAGCCAATTTAGTAACTACCAGTTATCCCCCGTGAAGGGATTGCACTGGCAGACATTTCTCTTCCTTAACCTTTAGCCGCTAGGAATAATCACCAGAATTAACTGGCTTTGCCTAGCGTTGCCCAGGAGCACCACTTGGAGGTAGGTTATAGGCCATTGTATCACGTCTCTGGCAAGCCAGTTCATAATGAATACAACTTTTGCTCCCACAAACAAAGACAATAAGCAGCAAACAAAAACCTTGGTTTACTACACAGATTAAACGTCTTATAGAAGCAAAAACCAAATTTGAGTGGGATTTTTATTAATTTTTTTGGCTGCAGATATGAAAAAGTTCATATCGGACGCTATATCTATATGGGGACTAGGCCCAAAAATGGACCGATCCTGACCATGTTTGGTAAAGTCTTTTGTATTTTGCAAAAATATATACAAACAAAATTTGAGAAGAATCAGTGCAATATTTTTGTTTTTTGATAGATTTAAGTGAAGATCGGGAAGCAGCTCTATATGGGGCCTACGACTAAGAGTTGTGCAATAGGGATCATTTTTGGACTACTGATTAATGGATGTAATATATACATACAAACCCAATTTGACTAAGATTTGTATGATAATTTGGATCTTATGGCAATTTATGTTCATTTCAGAGGGGTCATTTGTATGGGGGCTAGGTCTGAACCTGGACCGATTCTCACCAATTTCAATAGCGTTCATCCCATGGCTGATAAAAGATCAAATACCAAATTTCGTCAAAAAATATTCATATTTGCGACCTGCAGTTTGATTACAAGCTTTACATGGACACACAGACGGACGGACGGACGGACGGACGGACATCGTTAAATCGAATCAGATAGTGATTCTGATTCGATCGGTATAATTAAAGATGGGTGTAGGTCAAATATTTTTGGTTGTTACAAACAGTAGCACAGTCATTATACCCAAACCACATAGTGGGTATAGGGTATAAAAACTATTTATCAATTTGATTGTGAAAATCTGATAACACTGTATAAGAGCCATCCTTTTTCCGAAATTCTAAGTCAAAACTATAATTGCAGTGTTTAACAAACAGTTGTAAGAAAACTTCAGAAACTGTAAATATTTTATTAACGGTTAAGATTTTATACAATTTCTTCCATATTATCTTCTATTTTTATTGTTTTAATTAACTCCGATATAGATGTTCAAAAGTTGCCATTGTTTTGGCATCAATAAAAATATTTTTTATGGTTTATCTGCTTTCTAATTATATTTTATACAACATATTTGTTATCTTTCGAGAGAGAACACATCAAAGAGTGATTTCACAAAAAAAAAAAAAAAAATAAATAAAAAAATTGACGCGAAGTTATAAAAAAAAGTTGGCAATTAAGAATTTTGTTCAAGTTTCCAATATATTATCACCCATTGTATATTAGTTCCATCTATTTAGTTACTCGCATCCGTTTGCGGGAAATAAGCATATGGAATGAAATAAATTTTAATCAGAAAATCCTATAATTTAATAACTTGCTATACTTTTTAAATAAAACGGAAAAATGTTTAGCTTAAAATTCAGTAACCTTAACTTTACCGCATTCTGATATGTTGATTTCAGTAAATTAAACAAAAATCTTAGCTTTCCATATATACATAGTAGTATTTTTACTTCTTATCATTTTCCCACAAATTTCATGGCCTTAAACGACATGCAAACATTGTCCAGTGTCATCATCATTATCATCATTACTCTTTAAACATACTCTGTCATTTGATGCCCTTCTTCCGCGCATCGTTAAGTTTTATAAGATTTTATTTCTTTCATTCTTTTCGTATTTGTTTGTTTGTTTTTGTTCACAGTTTTTTTTGCACAAAAATCACACGATACAATATATCTGAAGCTCAATATAATATTTAAAAGAATTTCATTCATAAAATTTTATGCTTCACTACTCCTGTTACAGTAATCATGCATATATACATACATACGTAATACATACATACATAAGTTAGCCTAAACCAGTTTTTGTTTTTCAAAGTGGTCACTTTAATTCATAAACTCTCTTCTTGTTTTATACCACGATTTCTTATTGGCTGACAATGATCGTGCCGTATTTTGTTGTTTTTGTTGTTCCTATTCATGTTTGAGACAATCGTTAAAATGCGATCGTCGTAACTTTATGAAGTGGCATTGAGCGCGTGGCTGTTGTAGAAACTGAATTTAATCTGTGTACGGTTGCTATGTTTGAACAGAGCGCTCTCACATACTTTTGGAGTAGGCATCAACACTTGCTGAAGTGCTCTTTGGGGGGTACAGTTTTTTTTTCTTGTGCAGATCATACAAATAAAATTATTGTCTTCAAAGACGACATGCTCATTTTTAATGTGAACGTGTTGAAGTAAAGACGTTTTTTTTGTCTGGTAGAAACTTAAACCAAAAATATAAAAATAAATAAATAAACAAAAAATCTAAATAATAATTTAAAATAGCAACAGAAAGTTTAAATTAAAAAAATATTTATGTATATATTTTTAAGTTTCTAGAAAATTATAATTAAAAAGTAAACAGTTAACAAAGTGTATTTTGTGAATTCGTTATATTGTCTTGTAGTTCGCCAATATTTTTTTAAGTGAATGAATTTTACCGCCAGAATGCCACCCAATCATCAATTCATGTTAAATTCTTTACCTATGGAACCCGTATCGCGTACTTATCAGTATCGCAAGATTATGAAGCCAATGTTGGAACGCAAAAGACGTGCTCGTATTAACAAGTGCTTAGATGAGTTAAAGGATTTAATGACTGGCACTTTACAAGCGGTAAGTTTTACTGAAAAACAGGCGTGTTATGTATTTATTAAAGTGAAACTAAATGCAATTTTTACGTTTTTAAACAATTCGAATTTCTTGTATTGTATTAGTTTAAAAATTGCAGAAATAAATATATTGAATATAACAAATTTTTTAGTAAAAAGAGTAGTCCACAATTAATTTCACACTCTGGCACATAAATTAAATATGTAGAACATCTTTTTGTAAAATTGTTGCTTAGAAACAAGACAGTATAATCTAAAAATATGTCAACAAGAAAAAAAATTTTTTTTTTTTTGGAAAGGGGTGCCTAAGTGATCTAAAGTTTTGATCGGCTTCAGCATTTCAAAAACGATTGGCTAACAATTAAAAACAATTTCCAAAATTAAATAATTAATTGCAAAAAAAAAACTTTATATTGTTTTCTTTAAACTAATAATTTTTCTTAAATTATCAATTGATAATTAAAATAATAATATTTAGAAGTTAACATAAAACAAAAAATTAATTGCTCTAATAATTTAATTAATCATTTAATAATAAAAACGATTTTAGTGTATGTGGTGTATGTATATTTATAAGACAAGTACGATTATGTTATGATTTACGTAAATGCTTGAATCCAAAATATGAATGCATGTATTTACACCGCTTTTTCATGTTTGACAAATGAACTCCCAAAAAAATGTTTCTGAAAATTTAGCTTTAGGAAATACGTCGGCATGTAGTGCTAATATTTATTTTTGAATCGTATATTTTCTATCACATCTTAATGGAAATGAAAGATAAACAATAGCTTCCTGAAATTCCTAAGTCTTTCATAGCATGCTCAATTTATACTCTGTGATTTTCAACATTGCAACGGGGCCAATCCACGGGACTCACCTTACACTTTGAAATTTTTTTCAAGTTATTAAAATCAAATTATTCTGAAGTGATTCAAAGAATTTTTTGTTTATACATTAATAGATACTCGATAATTCAAAATTAGTTGCAATTTTAACTTAAGTAGACTTTTGTGACAATTATAGCTCTGTTTACAGCTGAGACTCACTTTACAACAAATTGGACACAATAGAAGTAAATGTTGTATACCTAATTTTCTCCTCTAGTATGGACTTCACATTAAAAAAATATTCTAAAGCATTAAAAAGGTGTCAATTATGATAAATAGGCAAAAAAAAAAAAAAAAATTAGTTTAATTAATTATACAAGCTTAAATTACCTTAATTACCTTAATTACCTCACATTACACTTCCTCCTTTTGAGTGTTAGCTTCCAACACAACATTATTTTAAATGCAATATACAACTATTGTATTTTATTACAATTTCAGGATGTATGTGAATGAAATGATATTTAAATAAAAAGAATATTTGGAAACTATTATTATTAACTAGTTGACCCGACAAACGCTGTTTTGACATACAACTTATTTCTATGCATCTCTCTGTGGGAGGTACCAGGCCCACTAGTGTGATCCCGCCCATTTTTCACATAACTTCTCACACTCACCATTCGTGAACTCACACCTAATTTCAAGACTGTCGGGTTTATAGTATTTCAGATATTTTTTTTTGTATGGAAGGTGCCGTGCCCACCAACCCAATCCTGCCCATTTTTGGTATGACTACTCATATTAACAACCGATTGATGCGCAGAAAGTTTCAAGATTCTGGCCACCATAGTACTCAAGATATATGATGATATGTATTTACCATGTATGGGAGGTGGCACGCCCACTAATTTGATCACGCCTATTTTTAGTCTGAATTCTTACATTACTAATATATGTACTGCTACAAAGTGATGTTAAAAAATTTTTATGTATGGGAGGTGCCACGCCCACTTAGAAAATCCAAAAAATATAGCCTATTTTTCTTTACGGATAGGCAGTTACCTACTTTAAAAATGTCAAGACGATCGGTCCAGTGGTGTAGTCCTTTAAAGGACAAGCAAACATACATACAAACATACATCCATTTTTATACCCTATAACACTATGTGATTTGGGTATAATGACTTTGTGCTGCTGTTTGTAACTACCAAAAATATTTGACGTTTTATTATACCGATCGGCTCGGAATCACCTTCTGAGTCGTTTTAGCGATTTTCGTCCGTCCGTCCGTCCGTCCGTCTGTGGGTTCATGTAAACCTTGTAATCAAACTGCAGGTCGCAAGAATGAATATATTTTGATGGAATTTAGTACATAGTTTTTTATCTGCCATGGGATGAACGCTGTTGAAATTGGTGAAAATCGGTCCATGGTCAGACCTAGTCCCCATACAAATGACCCCTATGAAATCGACATAAATTGCCATAAGATCCAAATTATAATAGATCTCACTCAAATTGCGTTTGTATGTGTTTATTATATACATCAATCAGTAGTCCAAAAATAATTTTTATGACAGTTCTTAGTCATAGGCCCCATATAGAGCTGCTTCCCGATCTTCACTTAAATCTATCAAAAAAACAAAAATATTGCACAGATTTTTCTCAAATTTGGTTTGTGTATATTTTTTCAAAATATAAGTAACTTTACCAAATATGGTCAGGATCGGTCCATTTTTTGACTTAGTCCACATATAAATATAGCACCCGATATGAACTTTTTCATATATATAGCCAAAAAAAATTAATAACAATGCCAATCAAGTTTGGTTTTTGCTTATTTTCTATATCCAGTTAGTTGGACCGAAGAGATAGGGTTTCTAAACCATGGTATAGGATACGGTATGGTCGGTCTAGATCGACTACAATTTGCTTACTTGTTATATATAAGATTATTACGCTCGCATTTAAGACGGAAAGACAAAATTTCCCCTTGAATTTACAATGACTGGAGGATCAAGTATTCGAATTAAGTTTGACTGAGTATAAAATATGTATTTCAAAACAAAAAGTATGGTTGTCCCATGTTCTGTGGAACCGCGCAACTGGAATGAATAATTTTATGTAACTCACCAGATTAAGAAAGTAGTCATAATGGTCTGAATTTTTAAATTTTGATTACATTGGCCATATTTGATAAATTATATTGAACTAAAAAGTGAAATATTTTAAAGTTTTTTTTATTTTATATTGAAAAATTTGTGAAATATTTTTGAGATGAATTGAATTATTATACATCAATTAAAAAAGGCATTTCAGAGTGTAATTTCAGAAAATTTTAATTTTTTTCAAACTATATTTTTCAATTTTTTTTAAGAAATCAATATTTTTCAAACTTATACCAAACCATTATTATGAAAATTTAAAGATAAGAGTTCAAAAATATGGTCATCTCAAACACTCAACACTGAATATGATTTTTTATGGCTTACCAAAATAGGTCGAAAATGGGCTAATTTTTGATCCCTGTGGCAGGCCCACTAACCCAATCCTGCCCATTTTTGGTATGACTACTCATATTAACAACCGATTGATGTGCAGTCAGTTTCAAGATTCTGGCCACCATAGTACTCTAGATATATGATGATATATATTTACCATGTATGTGAGGTGGCACGCCCTTTAGTTTGATCACGCCTATTTTTAGCCCGAATTCTCACATTACTAATTTATGTACTGCTACAAAGTGATGTTAAAAATTTTTTATATATGGGAGGTGCCACGCCCACTTGAAAAATCCAAAAAAATGTAGCCTATTTTTCTTTACGGATAGGCAGTTACCTACTTTAAAAATTTCAAGACAATCGGTCCAGCGGTGTACTCTTCTATAAAGGACAAGCAAACATACATACATACAAACCCATTTTTATACCCTATAACACTATGTGATTTGGGTATAATGACTTTGTGGTGCTGTTTGTAACTACCAAAAATATTTGACGTTTTATTATACCGATCGGCTCGGAATCACTTTCTGAGTCGTTTTAGCGATGATCGTCCGTCCGTCCGTCCGTCCGTCTGTGGGTTCATGTAAACCTTGTAATCAAACTGCAGGTCGCAAGAATGAATATATTTTGATGGAATTTAGTACATAGGTTTTTATCTGCCATGGGATGAACGCTGTTGAAATTGGTGAAAATCGGTCCATGGTCAGACCTAGTCACCATACAAATGACCCCTATGAAATCGACATAAATTGCCATAAGATCCAAATTGTCATATAGATCTCGTTCAAATTGGCGTTGTGTATGTTTATTACATCCATTTATCAGTAGTCCAAAAATAGACCCTATAGGACTATTCTTAGTCATAGCCTCCATATGAAGTTGATTCCCGATCTTCACTTAAATCTATAAAAAAAAACGAGTAAGAAAATTATAGTCGGTCTAGACCGACTATACGATACCCTATACCATTCACTTAGAGACCCTATCTCTCAGGCCAAACTAACTGGATAGAGAAAATAAGCATAAACCAAATTTTAGTGGCATTTTTATTAATTTTTTTGGCTGCAGATATAAAAAATTTCATATCGGATGATATATCTATATAGGGACTAGGCCCAAAAATGTACCGATCCTGACCATGTTTAGTAAAGTCTCCTGTTTTTGCAAAAATATAAACAAGCAAAATTTGGGAAGAATCAGTGCAATATTTTTATTTTTTTATAGATTTAGGGGAAGATCGGGAAACAGCTCTATATGGGGCTTATGACTAAGACTTGTCCCATAGGAATCATTTTTGTACTACTCATTAATGGATGTAATAAATACATACAAACCCAATTTGGCTAAGATTTATATGATAATTTGGATCTTATGGCAATTTATGTTCATTTCAGAGGGGTCATTTGTATGGGGGCTAGGTCTGAATATGGTCCGCATCTCACCAATTTCAATAGCGTTCATTCTACGGTTGATAGAAGCTTATATACCAAATTTAATCAAAATATGTTCATATTTGCAACCTTCAGTTTGATTAAAAGCTTTACATGGACACACAGACGGACGGACGGATATCGTTAAATCGAATCAGATAGTGATTCTGATTCGATCGGCATAATAAAAGATGGGTCTAGGTCAAATATTTTTTTTAGTTACAAACAGCAGCACAAAGTCATTATACCCAAACCACATAGTGGTATAGGGTATAAATATTGCACAGGTTTTTCTCAAATTTGGTTTATGTATGTTTTCTTTGCCAAAAATAGGTGACCCTACCAAATATTATCAGGATCGTTTAATTTTTCGACGTAGTTTCTATATCTAATTTGTTGGACCTAAAAGATTTTCCAGCGTTTTTGAAAAACGTCTTGCCGTGTTTCCACCATTCATTAGTCAACTATTAATCTAATAGTCTCTTTAAATTTTTCCCGAGTTTGTTTTTTTGTTTCAGTTACTGTTCTTTTCTTACAACTATTTCAAGCCTGCCACCTTATAAAAACTACAAAACACAGACAAGAGCAGTAGTCGTGAGATCAATATGATTTTATTTTTTTTTTTAATTTCACTGCTGGGGGACTTGCGTAAAAAGATGCATAGCTTCTAAAAGCCTCGAAAGGGCAGCGTAAAATTTTCAATGTAATATTGAGGTGTGCCATCTTTAAAACAAACTACAAATTATGACACGAATAATAGCTACATGTCCACTTAAAATATAAAAGTTCTAGTTTTTTCTTGCACTTCCAGTGAAAATAACAAAAACTAAAACACTTTCACACATAATTTGTTACACAAATGTTAACGAAATATTTGAAAAATGACCTGGGATTTATGGTTCCATAGCAAAGTTGTTTACTTTTGAAATACTTTTTCAAGTAAAGACGTTTTAACAAGGCGAAATTTTCACTTTCTTTAGCCTTTTTTGCACAAAAAGTTTCAATAAAGTCTGACTTCACTACACAAACGCCAGATCACGTGTGACAGTCATTTTAACGACAAGTGGTGTAGAATTTTATATCCTCTAACCGGGTATCAACAGTTTTGACGATACTTAAATTTGCTTTTTTTAAATTTATTCAAGAAAACAGCCAGTTTTAATCCAGACAAACAAACCTTAAAGAGAAAATAATAAAATAATTTTATTTCTCTCATAAAGTTATAGTCCTCATCGGATGTTATATGGGAACTAGATACATAAATCGTCCGATCATGGCCATATTCATTACAAACTAAATTTGTGTACATCGTAAGACAGTGCATATATATGGATACTGTGCCTATGACTTTTCCTACTTTCTTTATTTAATTACGATATATTAAAGTCTGGATCTTAGCGCAGTTTAGTTTAAACTCATAGGGGATATAGGTGTGAACTTACACCGCTCGCTCTATGACCGATAAAAGCTTATAAAGGGTGATTTTTTAGCTATTATCTTTTTGGCAACACTGGTTTAAACAGCTGACGCACGTTTCGTGTTTTGTTTCATTGTCAAACATCTTCAGTTCGGTCTATAATTTGACCATGAATCGTCTTACAAACGAACAACGTTTGCAAGTTATCGAATTTTATTATCAAAATGCGTGCTCTGTTAAGAAAGTTCATCGCGCGCTTCTTCCATTTTATGGTCAGTTTAATCGACCCACTGAAGCGGCCATTCGGGCTATTGTGGCTAAATTTCGCACCAAATTTACATTGTTGGACATTAAACCACCAACACGCTTACGTAGAGTGCGAACTGAAGAAAATATCGCAGCTGTATCGGCCAGTGTTAATGATGACCATCAATTATCGATTCGTCGCCGTTCGCAGCAATTGGGCCTCTGTTACTCCACAACGTGGAAAGTTTTGCGGCAGGATTTAGGTGTGAAGCCTTTCAAAATACAGCTGGTGTAAGAATTGAAGCCGAACGACCTACCGCAACGTAGAATTTTTGGTGAATGGGCTCTTGGAAAATTGGCCGAACATCCACTTTTTTTACCGAAAAATTGTGTTCAGCGACAAAGCTAATTTTTGGCTCAATGGGTACGTAAATAAGCAGAGTTGTAGATTTTGGAGTGAATATCAGCCAGAAGAATTGGAAGAGCTACCAATGCATCCAGAAAGTGTCACAGTTTGGTGCGGTTTATGGGCTGGTGGCATCATTGGACCGTACTTCTTCAAAGATGATGCGAATCGTAACGTAACTGTGAATGGTGAGCGCTACCGAGACATGGTATCCAACTTTTTTTCGCCCAAAATGCAAGAGCTTGATTTGCATGACATGTGGATTCAACAGGACGGTGCCACATGCCACACAGCACGCGCAACAATGGACTTGTTGAGAGGCGAGTTCGGTGAACATTTTATTTCACGCTCGGGACCGGTCAATTGGCCGCCTAGATCATGCGAATTAACGCCTTTGGACTATCTTTTGTGGATCTATGTTAAAGCTCATGTCTATATAGACAATCCCGCTTCAATTGACGCATTGGAAGACAACATTGAAGCATTTATTCGTGAGATACCGGCCGACATGTTGGAAAGAGTATGCCAAAATTGGACTAAGCGGATGGACCATTTGAGGCGCAGTCACCGTCAACATTTGCATGAAATAATCTTCAAACATTAAATTATATGGACCGTACTATCGATTCAAATAAAGATTTCATGCATTTTTCTGAATTTTATGTGTTTTTTTTTTTTGAAAAATTTCCTATAGCTCTTAAAAAATCACCCTTTATAACAAACTCGAAATTCGAGTGCTAATTCTAGGAGATTATATTTTTTTATTTAATAAGGACCCCAAATGTATGCTTCACAATTCAACCAATTTTTAATGAAGAAAACAAACTCAGCACATTAACACAAACACATTAACAAATTTAATAAACACACACATAGCATAGTATAATTTTATGTATGTGTTAGTAACAACTTTAAACGTTCATAACTCCAAAAAAATATTCCAGACGATGAAAATCTGTAAATCTGGGTAACAGCTAAAAAGAAATACCTTTCAAATGATATTTTTTTTTTCAAAATCAGGGTAAAACTGTGAAACTTACATCGGCAACAAAAATGGCCTAGCCTATTAATATTATAGATATTCGAGACAAGGGCTAGAACTAAATTTCTGTCCCAGCCTCACATGATTTGCAACTTTCCGTTACATATAAAAATATATTTTTCGTGTATTTTTTTTTAAAAACCTCACCTACGAAACCCATTTTAAAAATCTTTTTAAAAATTGATTTTCTTAATAAAAAATCATATATTTATTTCGAACTTTATCAGGATGATCTTTTTCAAAAACCGCGATAAAAAAATATACATAAAGTTTAATGGGTTCTTCGACTGTACTTACCAGGCCATTTTGGTATATCCAAACAATTAAAAAGAAAAGTTGCAGCACTAATGGACATTCTAACAGGCTGACAGACAGGCGGGCGGATGAACATAATTAATGCGACTCATATATAGGCCCCTTTTATGAGTTGCATTCGATGTTCAATCTTCGCTGGCTATCGAACATCGACTATCGAATGTCAAATTCGTATTATGAGCTGGCAGCACGGTCGAAAATTTCGTTGAACAGCGAATTTTCAATCGAACCCAATTTTGCTTTCGATGCTGGATGGCAGTTTGTAAAACTTATTTAAAATATATGTAGTAAAATAAATTAATTTCATGAGAGTTATCTACCTTGTGTGCATTGCCGCAATTCCATAAACGCCTCCTTGTAGTCGAAAATTTGCTATAAACCTGTAAATAAATGGTACACTTTTTAAAACCTCGCATACTTACGTAGTGGAATCCATTTCCAAAATGTTGGAAGCATCTCTCACGACGTAGCATTCATCATCATCAGACGATCATAGAACCATAATTCCATGTTAATAAATAATTATTTTCTCTTTAATAAATTTGTAAACAAACATTGTTTATTTATAGTGCCAGCTGATGGATATGTACTATTGTGAATAATCCAATTGAGTGAAATTCACAATAGCGCTATTTTATCGAATGTGCGCCATAATACCAAATGAAAATTCGTTCGATCAGTTAATTCGACCACAATCGAAAATCGAAAGTTGCTCATAATAGGCACCATAGTTCTGAATCGATCGGTGTAATAAAGATTTTAACCTTCATCTCACCCTTGTGTGGAAAACCACACTATATGAAAATATTTTGTACACAGAAAAAATAATAATTAAGCGATGTTCATGAAATTTCTTGACTTTTGCTGTCGCATCAATTTTATACAGAAAACGTATTAACTGATACAACGAGATATTTAAAAAGTGACGTTGCTTACCCTGGCGTGTGGTTTTCCACACACATGTAATTTATATACATATATTTTGTACTAGGAACATAATTTTTTGCCATCAAATGTCCATTCCTATTGATGTTATGACAAACTGTGTACCTATTATACAATATAAACAATTGATAATGTTATTCTGAAGTGATCAAATGCATATGCAAAGGAACAATGCTGTGACAGCTATACCGAAATCGACTCAAACTTGTTACATGCAGATATCGGTGTTCCTATTTTGGCTGGAATTTACAGGTCTATGCTTCTAACTAATCTAATGTTTTAGATATAATTGTGATAATTTAGATGAAAGAATGAGAAAATGTTGGATTTATTTAGAACGATGATGTCGAAGAAGACATTCCAATACATGAATAGTGTTATTTGGTTCGATAACATAATAAGCAGACATCAAAAAAGCTTTACGGACTAATTTGCTGCAATTCGTGAAATAGTCGGCAAATGGTCTGAACTATTATTACTGCAAACCATCTGAATGTGTTACAGTTGGCGAACAATTGCTAGGTTTTCATAGGAGATACAAGTTTCAACAACATATGCCTTCTAAGCCGATATGGAATTAAATTTTGGGTTTTAGTTTGCTCTAAAACTTATTACGTTTAGAAAATGCAACCATATTTGGGTAAACCAGTTGGTGGTTTAGCTGAAAAAAATTAAGGTGAACGTGTAGTTTTGAATAATGTTCGAAGAGTGAAGAGTCATAACATAACAGTGGACAAGTTTTTCTGATCTTGCGATTTGCCCAAAAGTTGTTATTGAGAGCGCTCATCAGTATCATTCGACATTCAAAATGTGTTTCTCTGAATATCGAAGGAAAAGCTAGATGTTACTTATGTTATTACGAGAAGTCGAAAACTAAGAACAATGTATATAAAACGATGTGCTATTTCTACCAAGAAGGTATATGTAAGCATACTAATAACCCTAATGTTTATTTAAATGTATTGAAGAGAAACTAATTTGATGTAACAGATACCAAAATATAAAAATCTATAATATTAATGGGCTAGACGATTTCTTGTTACTGATGTTTTGTTCTGCCGCTTTGTCCCGATTTTGAGCAAACGTATATTATTTGAAAAGCACTTCTTTTTAGCCGCTTTGCAGATTTTCAGATTGTAAAATTTTCCCCTTTGTTTTGAGTCAATTGCATTTAAAGTTCCTACTAACAGATAAACAAAATTATACAATGCTACGTGTGTGTTTAATAAATTTGTTAATTTGTTTGTAATAAAAATGAGTTTGTTTTTTGTGCTGATTTGTGAATTGGCTATAATCGATTAGCATACCTTTAGGGTCTTTATTTAATAAAAAAAAAAAAATTAAATTTCCTAGAATTTGCACTCGAATTTCGAGGGCTGGAATTTGCTAGTATATGTTATTGATGGTAAATCATGATTTTAAATAAAAAAAATTATCTTGCTAATGCAGAATATGTAGACATCCCGTATGTGTGGAAAACGACATACGAGGGTAAACAACGTATGTTTTTTTGAGGGTGAGGTGAAGGTTAAGTATTTTTGATAATTAAAAATATCAAAATAAACACATTATACTGATATGAAGCATGGTATAAGAATTGCACTATATATCTCATGTTATTGTATTATTAATATTACACTTTTTGGTAAAAACGACAGTCACATCCAATAAATTTTTTTTAACATCCTGGAAATATATATATTCCTGACCCTTATAACAATAATATGATTTAGCGATGTCCGTCTGTCCGTCAGTCTGTTGAAATCACGCTTATTCACAAAATATATCATTAAACAGGACAACATTAGGTCAATATAGTGTTTCATGATTTCGGGCAGGTTTGTGTTGAATTCGGAGCTTCTAGCCTATGTATACTAGGTATGCATCAGTGATGCATACAAATTTTTGTTTGTTGTTTTTTTCTATTTTATTTGTACATTAGCTGACCCGGCCATACAACTTATTTCTAGTGAATATTTTTGTTGCTAGTTATGGCGATATGTATTTATCATGTATGGGAGGTGCCACGCCCATTGGTTTGATCCCACCCATTTTTCACACAACTTCTCACACTCATAATTCGTGAACTCACACTTGGTTTCCAGATTGTCGGATTTATAGTACTCCGGATAATAAATTTTGTATGGTAGGTGCACGAACTACTTAAATTAAGATCCAATTGACACACAGAAAATTTCAACAGACCAACTGACGTATAGATATATGATGATATGTATTTACCATGTATGGGGGGTGACACGCCCAATTTTTTGATTCCGACTTCTCACATTATTAACTTATGTACTCCTACAAAGTTTCAGGACTTTTGCTATCATAGAGCTCAAGATATTTATATGATGTTAAAAAATGTTTATATATGGGACGTGCCACGCTCACTTCATATATTCAAAAAATTATAGCCTATTTTACTTTACCGATACAAACTTACACAGTGTGAAAATTTCAAGTAGGGCGGTCCTATGGTTTAGCCACCATTTCATTTTTATGTACATATGTAGATGTGAAGGCCTGGTTTATCGATGAGAGTAAGAGAAAAACAAGATTGTAAAATTTTATTGTATGTATTTACATTTCTGCTGATCTCATTTAATGATTGCTTTCAAATTTAAACAGCACGAAAAGGTCTGAAATTTTTGTAATTATCTTATTATATTAAACATCACAGTAAGAAATCTAGCCATTGTAAGGGGAAATCTAGCCTATTTTAACTATAAGTGTTCACAACCTCAGTTTTAAGATTGTGCTTAGAAAACGAATGGAGGGCACAAAAGATTCGGCGCAACCCAATTTAACATTCTTATTTGTTTTTTAATTAAACACATTTATTTATTTTTTTTTTATCAATAAAACTTTGGTATTAAATTCTAGTTAAAATAAAAAAAAATTTTTTTTTCTTCTATAGTTTTTCTATAAAAATTATTTTTTAAATATTTTTCTTAACCAAAACTTTTTTTAAAGAAAAATTAATTTTTTGTTATAGAATTATCAAACATATCTTCTTTTACTAAAATTAAAATTTAAATTTTGTTTTTTTTTTCCAATTTTAGGATGGTGAAAATGTCTCCAAACTAGAAAAAGCTGATATATTGGAACTAACCGTGAGGCACTTGCAAAGATTAAGGGAGAAAAATACTCTATTTGTGAGACATAATGAAACTTTAAATATGGAGAAATTTTGGGCTGGTTTTCAGCACTGTGCAACAGAGGTGGCACAATTTTTAAATAAATACGATCATCAGATATGTGGTGATTTGATACAACATATCACGAGCTATGTACCAAATGTTGCAGCAACAAGTTGCACACCATCCTCAGCAACACCTAGATTAACAGCTAGTTGTACAGCTCAAAGAGCTATAGCAGCTAGAGAATTAACAGCAAATAACCAAAGATTAAATAATAAAAGACCAAATTCTAAAATGCCTTATTACAATAATAATAATGCCACAAATATTCATATCATATGTGATGTAACTCAGAATCAATTTGTTGTAGACAGGGTAGTGAAAAAAGAAATAATGGAGGAAGCTAGTAGTGTCTGGAGGCCGTGGTGAAAACTAATAGAGCTTAAGAATTTTCAAAATTAAGTTATTCATTAAGTTATAAATCTAAATGCAGAAATACAGACAATTTAAATTAAATTTAGTTTTACAAAAGTTTAAAATATATTTTAATAATTTAATTTGTTCTGTTTCCGACGTTCTCTACAAAATTTCATTTTTATATTTTAATATGTGTCAAACATGCTAAGGATTAAAGCTTTAATTTTATTTAATTATATAATATACATCTGTACTTCAAAGTATTTTTAAATATATATTTTATACTTACCCCTTTTTTTTTATTTTCAAATTAATATTGTAAATACATATTTTAGAATTTGCTTTTAAGTTTATTTCAATAAATGTTTTAAAATTTTTTTTTTATACTTTCAACTTTTTGTAATAACATAAAACTTTTTATAAAAAAAATTGCGTCAAAATATTTTTAAGAAAAGAAAATTTCAAATTCTTTCGCCAAATTTTGAAAGTTAATTTTTTTGTTTTATTAAGAATTTTTTATTTAAAAATGTTCTTAACAATGTTTAATTTTCTAAAAAAAAAAACAGATTAAACTTAAAAAATAATATTGCTTAAATATAAGTAGCCTTGTATTTTTTTTATTTTTAGGCTTGAAACTGTGTTTGTTTGTTATTATTTTAAAGTTTTTTTTTTTATTAATTTCACAAAATATATTTCATAATTTTTAATTGTATATTTTTTTTGATTTTGAATCGCATATTTTGGAATATTTTTTTTTTAGTATTTTATTTAAAAGTTTTTATTTTTCGGTGTTTTATTTCATTGTTGTTTTTTTGTTTGTTTTTGTTTTTGTTAATTATAAGTAAAATATTTCTTATTTAATTATAAAATAAAAATATATATTTACAACTTTTTACTTAAAATAATATTCCTTTTTTTAACATTTCCTCTAATGCTTAGGGAAATGAAAATCTTTTAGAAAGTGGGTTTGTTTTTTTTTTTATTATGTTTTACTTAACAATGACGGTAAAATTTTCCAACAAACAAAAATTATAAAGAATTAAGTATTTTAAACTAAAGCTGAGAAAAGTTTCTTATTTTTTGTAGCCTAGAGCTAATCAAGAATAATTTATTATAAGTTAGGATAAATTGAAATTTTTGTAACCCATTAATTTCAGAAGCCTTTGTTGAATTCACTTCTTTGAATATATTTAATAAAGCTTCTACAACAATAATTGTTCAAATATTTAAATTAAAAAATTCAGTACTTCAATACTTAAACTTGCATTCCAACATCCTTCACTCTTTAGGATAGAAGGACATCAACGCCGAGATTCGTTTCGGAAAGAAATTTTAAGTCACAATAGCTACTATATCAGAAAAGGCGGTACTTTTCTGGACACTGGAAATCTTAACTTTAATGTTAATAGGTCTAGAATGTAGTATGAACCGGGCTGGCGTATAATTTTAAAATGCGAAGTTTTCTGAATAGACCGGTAAGTTGCCAACAGAATGTCATGTTGAGATATAGATTTTTGAATTTTTGTACTACAATCAAAGTATCATAAACTTCAAACTGGGTTCCATGCGGAACTTCACTAGCCTGAATACCTAGAATCTGTGTCGGCTGTGTCTGGAGTATGACTAGGCAACGAAGCCTATGGGAAGAACCAGAAGACAGATTTTTCAGTAGAAAATTTTAGAACTAACTTAAAATCAGTGACACAAAAGAATCCAAATTGGATGCGGTGCCAGCCACCGAGCTAGATCGTAATCTGAAAAAAAGTCATGCAAAAATGCGAGCCTTTAAATGGTGAAAGAAAATGTAAAAGTTGAAAAAAAATTGTTTGGATACTTATAAAAATACGTCTAAAATGACCCATACAAATGGTTCACGAAAATAGTGCTGGGCAGCATATTGGTTTGAACCACAAACATGTTTGCTTACTTATTACTATAAATGTTTAGCAAATTCCGACTTTTTGAGGTCATTTCCTGAAGGTATGATGTCAAATTAGTAAATTTTCACCTGGATTGGCATTCTCAAGCCAAACTTTCCTCGTTTGCCTAGATTTTTGGTTATAACTCAATATCCGTTAGTGGTTTCTAACTTCATTATTCTGTTAAATTGAAGCTAAGACTTAAATAAATAATGTTAATTAATGTATCCTTGAAAAAAATATAAAGAACAAGTAACATCATTTAAGTCGATCTAGATCGACAAAACCTCCTTAACAACCAAGATCGATCGGAGTTGAATTATTGCTGTCTAAGGATGCCCTAAGGGCATTAATAGATTGGAAACCATAATCTGAAAGAATGATAACAGCAAGACTGCTATGCCCCGACTGAAATCTCAGAACTGTCCGTAAAGGAAGAATTTTATGGGCACTTAACACGAATAACAGCCTCTGTTAATCGCGGTGATATTATCTTGGTGACGGGAGATTTCAATGCTCAAGTTGGATTTGATAATAGCGGTCGTGGGACGTCACGGTATGAGTAGAACGACAGAAAATGGTATGTTATTTACCGAACTGTGCCTCAGCAGCAACCTGGTAATGTACACTTTTGGCTTACAAACGGGTACAAAAAATCAATCTTGCTATCAGTAGGAAATGCAGAGGATCGTTGCTCGATGTTTGTAATAAGCGAGGTTCCGATTACTCTAGTGACCACCACCTACTACCAGCCACAATCCGTTTGAAAGTCACTGCCGTAAAGAATATCAAAAAAGTTAATCGAAAATTTAATGTTAAAAAATTATGAAATCTAGCAATAATGAATAACTTTTCTGAAGCACAAAGCACAGCTCTAGGAAGCACACGAACAAATCCCACTTTCGCCTGGACAAACGTAAAAGAATGCTATATAACTGCCGCTGAAGAACACATAGGGTTCAAATTGAACTAGATGAAGCAATGGATCGCCGATACTACTTGGGCTTTGATTTCTGAAAGAAGAGATACAAAGGCAATTATTAGTGTGACAATAACACATAATGGGAAAATTAGTTTATACAAAAAATATCGGACTTTTGACAAGCACGTTAAGGGAGATGCAAATAGTGACAAAACGCAGATGGGTTTATGATCTTGTCAGAGAAGCCAAAATAGTATCTGGGACTAACCGAACTAAGGGTCTATAGAGTATAACCAGAAAACTTACACAGAAGAATTTTACCGTAGGTAAACCTTTTAAATCCAACACCACAAATAAGCGCCCGCTTCATTAGCAAAATTATTGAAGACTTTTGGAGGACTAATCAATTCTACAATGAACTGAAGGAAGGGATCATCATTAATATTACAAAAAAAGGAGATATATCCCCATGTAGAAAATGGCGTGGTATCACACTCATTAATATAGAACATAGAACAAAGTAATGTCTCAGATTATAAACAAAAGGCTCTCGACTGAATTCAATCCCGATATTCGCAACGAACAAACTGGTTTTCGGCCTCAAAAATCATGCATAGACCATGTGAACAATCTCGGGATCATAATAGAATAGTCTGTTGAATGGAGATCCCCTCTGTACCTAGCCTTCATAGACTTCAAGAAGGCTTTTGATACCCTATCGCACTCGGCTATATGAAATGCCCTTGCTTCTAAAGGTACACCTACCAAGATAATATCATTTGTTCAAACCCTTTACGTTAATGAAAAACGTAGGATGATGCATGAAGGCTGCGTTAGGTTACTTTCTATTATCCCAGCTTTTCAACATAGTTTTAGAAAATATCATGAATAAGGAAACCCGAGAGGATAGAGGAATTTCGTGGGGTTTTCATAGAAGGCTAGAGGATTTCGACTACGCTGATAAAATTTGTCTACTCTCACATAACTACAACGACATGGTGGCAAAGATCAAAGCAGTACAGAAAGAAGCAGGTAAAGTGGATATGAGGATAAACATAACAAATACCAAGATACTGCGTATAAACTCCTCATATAACAATATATTCTCCATAAATGGTGAGGAATTAGAAGATGTCTCCAATTTCTGCTACTAAGGCAATATATTCACTGTTACAGGTGGTTCCAGTAAAGATGTACATCATCGCATAAGTCTTGGTAAGCGATCATTTGGCATTTTAAAGCACATCTGGCGGTCTCCTCATTTATCATGAAGAACCGAATTTAACTTTTATTAAATCGGTACTTCTCTATGGATACGAATCTTGGAATGCAACCGCTCGAGATATAAACTCGGTGCAAGTGAGAGTCTTAAGAATATTCTGAACTCAAATAATAGCAAACGAAAGGGTGTGGAGCGAAACAAAACAAACCCCCATACATAAAGTAAGAAATGGCGCTGGATTTGGCATGCCATGCGAAGGCCACTTAACGACACGACTGGAAATGATATTGAGTGGAATGCCCAAGGTAGTCGAAGGAGGGGTAGACCATCGCTTACAGGGCGCTGCCAAATTGAGATAAAAGCTGCCAGTGTCAACAAGAACTGGAACGAGATTAAAGCACTAGCGTTGGACAGAATTGAATGGAACAAATATGTTATGTTATATATATATTATATATATATATATATGTTTCCGTCATTCCTATAAGGAGCATAGGACCATAACATATTTGTTCCATTCAATTCTGTCCAACGCTAGTGCGTTAATCTCGTTCCAGCTCTTGTTGACTGTGGAACGGTCTATAGACCGGCTTATTTTTCAAAAAAAACTTATACAAACTTATACAATCAGACAAGTCTGTGAAATACGTTTTAGTGAGAATCGGAAATTAACTTTTTATGGGGGATTATGACTAAAAATGGTCTTACAATGGTTATTTTTGACCTGCTAATTAATGATTTTAATAAACACATAAAAATCAAATCTGACCAAGATTTATGTGATAATTTGTCTTTTGTATCAGAACTAGGTCTGAACATGCACCGGTTTTCTTCAATTTCAATAGCGTTCGTCCTGTAGCCGACATAGGCTTATATGAAAAATTTTATCAAAATATACTAATATTTGCGATCTGGAGTTTGATAACAAATTTTAGACGGACGGACGGACATCGCTAAATCGCCCCAGAATCTATTTGTGAGAGCTGGGTCTTTGTCAGATATTTTTGGTACCACCACGTGGTGGTATATGGTATAAAAATACTCATGTATATTTGATTTAATATTAGAAATATCACTCATACGTATACATTTCTTCAACTGTAAAAAAAAAAATAATAATAATCATACGCCCTGGATATGTTATGTTATTCAAAGTATTGAATAAAAAGATGTTTTTTGATGTGTAAACATCTACACGAGCAGGGGGGTAAATTTATATTTCACAATACAATCACAAAAACAGCGTTATATGTGAGCGTAATATTATACGCGTAAGATGTGAGCTTTAAGAAAAATCGGTGTGACTTATGATTGTTTGGTGAAAAAATTATGATATGTAATAACTTTTTTGTCGCATTTTTGTTTTCTTTTGTTTTCTCCATTTTAGTTCTTCACTTTTTATAAACATTTAAAATTAATATTCTCAAACATTTAAAAGTATTTTCCACATTATAATTTATTCCACATATATAATATTAATGCTAATCAAGCATAAATAAAAATATAAAATAAACGAATGACTGGAAAAAGGAAGTGTCTGGAGATAAAATGAAAGCACAATTTATTGGAAGTGTTTGGAGACAAAACGAAGTGTGAGCGTTATAAAAACATGAATAGCGTTATAAAAACGTTTTGATGTGTAAACATCTATACGCGCAGGGGGGTAAATTTCAAAAACAGCGTAACATGTAAGCGTAACATGTGAGTCGTAAGACAAAATGTGATTGTATTGGTGAAAAAATTACGATATTATGATAACCTGTTTGAAAATTAAAAATTAAAAATAAAAAATGAAAAAAAAAATGAAATATAAAAAATTAAAAATAAAAAATGAAATATGAAAAATAAAAAATGAAATATAAAAATTAAAAATGAAAAATGAAAAATAAAATAAGAAAAATTAAAAATGAAAAATGAAAATAAAAAATGAAAAATAGAAAATGAAAAATAAAAAATGAAACATGAAAAAAAAATGAAAAATAAAGAATGAAAAATGAAGAACGAAAAATTAAAAATGAATAATGGAGAATAAAAAAAAAAAAAAAATTAAAATAAAAAATAAAAAAATTAAAAATAAAAAATTAAAAATTAAAAATGAAAAATGGAAAATGAAAAACGAAAAATTAAAAATGAAAACTGAAAAATGAAAAATGAAAAATGAAAAATGAAAAATGGTAAATAAATTAAAAATGAAAAATCAAAAATGAAAAATGAAAAATTAAAAAAAAATTTTAGTTGTTTCTATTCGACCTTTCCAAATTTAATTGTAAAAATAAAAAGGAAAAATGAAAAATAAAAAATGAATAATGAAAAATAAAAAATGAAAAATAAAAATGAAAAATAGAAACTTATATATAAAAAATGAAAAATAAAAAATAAAGGATAAAAAATGAAAATTGAAAAATAAAAATTGAAAAATAATATATGAAAAATTGAAAGAGAAAAAAGAAAAATAAAAATTGGATGAAGAAGAACTCATTCCCGGATAACATTATTACGAAACTTATAAATAATAACACGAATAACAAGATGAACAATGTAAGAGAAGAAACCACAAAAACGTACAAATCTTTAACATACGTGCCAAAAATATCTGAAAGAATAGTAAAATCTGCAATATACAACAAAGAAAGATATAAAATAGCACCTAAAGGTGGCAACACACTTCGACAACTCTTCTCCAACACGAAGAGCAAAGTCAACAAATTAGACAAATCCAATCGAATTTATAGAATAGAATGTGAAGGGGACGATAACAACAAATGCGATCATGTATATGTTGGCACAACCAAAAACAAGCTAAAAACTAGAATAGCAGGACATAAATCAGATCTTAAAAATAATTTAACCCAAAAAAGTAGTAAAATAAAATACGATTATCTAGTGCAATATAAAATGTTAATTCGTCAATACGCATTGGTATTTTGACTATTGTCACTCGATTTTTGTAAGTTCATTTTTGTTATGAATTGTGTGTAAAGTTAATGTTTATTAATTACAGTTTTTGTTAATGTTTACTATTTGTGTTTGTATCTTATAATTTAAGATTTCCTGAAGATGCCAACCAGAGGTTGGCGAAATATCGAAAATAAAATAAATAAATATAATTTTATATATATTAAAATACACCCCTCGAGCTTGAAATAATAATTTTTTTTTTTTTAAATAAAAAAAAAAAAAAATTGGAAAATGAAAAATGAAAAGTGAAGAAAAAAATTAAAAATGAAAAATAAAAAACACAAAATGAAAAATGAAAAATAAAAAAAAAAAAAAACGAAAAATGAAAAATGAAAAAAAATTAAAAATGGAAAATAAAAAATTAAGAATACAACTGAAAAATAAAAAATAAAAAATAAAAAAAATAATTAAAAAATTAAAAAAAGTTATAGTTGTTTTCTATTCGACCTTTTCAAATTTAATTGTAAAAATAAAAAGGAAAAATGAAAAATGAAAAATAAAAAATGAAAAATAAAAAATTGAATATAAAAAATGAAAAATAAAAAATGAAAGATAAAAAATAAAAATTGAAAATAAAATATGAAAAATTAAAAAAGAAAAAATAAAAATTGGAAAATGAAAAATGAAGAAAAAAATTAAAAATGAAAATTAAAAAGTGAAGAGTTAAAAATGAAAAATGAATAATAAAAAATGAAAAAATGAAAAATTAAAAAAAAAATGAAAAATGAAAAACGAAAAATTCAAAATTAACCGGTTAAAATAATAAATAATAATAAGTGATACGCTTTCTGTTTGATTTTAAGAAAGTGCTATAAAAAATCTTTAAATACTAGATATTTACACATCTCCCCTGCGATCGGACTCACATAAGTTTTTTTTTTTTTAAGATTCCATTCTATAAAATCAACCCAACTTGATTTGCTGAAGCTATTTTCTGAAAACTGAAATGAAAATCGTCAATGGTTCTTGAGTTATGGCTGAAAAACTAAGCAAACAAACATCAAGATAAGGAACAAAAAATGAAAAAGGCTGCAGAACGCGAAACTGTTTAGAGGTTTTATTATACTGTTCTAGGACTTTCACTTGGAAGTTCTTACCCCCCTAGAATTGCTGCTGTGTATATGATCAAGAGACCTTCCCACAGCTTCCTGATTGATGGTTTAGCTTTTATTTTAGTTGTTCTCCCGGCTTTATGTTATATTTTTTTTTTCGGAATCGGTTTAGTGATAGCAAAATGCTTCTATTTTAAAGTCTACTTTTTTTTTTCAAAATTTTTCTCATATTCGACAGTTAAATTTGTGTAGTGTTTCTTTTCGTGGTCGGATTAGTGAGAGAAAAGAGGCTCGATTTGCTCGTTTTAAAGCATGTTGTTTATGCAATCTCAAAAATTTTTCAGTTTCACACTAATTTCAGAGCATGCATTAGAAAAAATATTAATAGTTTTAAGAAACTTAATGTAGTATGTGTTAAAATGACAGGAACCAAATGCTTCACCGGAATATATTACTAGGCATTTTTATTCATAATGCAGAAAGTATTTTATAGCTAAAAAGCAATTCAACCCGAAATATTTTGAGATATATTACAAATTTCAGTTGCTTCAATGTAACGGGAAAAAATATTTTTTAATCTTTAACAAATTTAATAAATTTCATGGTTTATATTTTCTTAGACAATTATATTTGTGATCATAAATAGTAGTTAATTTCGGAATTTTCAAATATATTAAGCCTCGGGTAGTTGTAACTTTTTTTTTTTTTTTTAATAATTTATTAATTATTTTGTATTTTTTTTTTTATTTATTTAAGATACTTATAATGTGTAAAAATATAAAGTAAGCATAAAAAATTGATTGTTGCAGCTAGAAATTGATGTTTGTTTTGTTTATATTTAATAAGTATTTAGATTTTGTTTTTAGTACATTTATTATGTAAAACACTAAACTAAATTGAACAGATTATGTCAGTTACTTATTCTAGTAAGGAGTTTTACAAAATAAATATATTTTTGTGTAGATGTTTTAAGGCATGCTTAATAAACGTGCTTAGCATATATTACAATATTCTATGCAGTACAATACGAATAGTAAGTATAATTTAAATTGTTTTATTTTAAGGATTTTTAGGTTTTCTCAATTTTAATAAAGTTGTTGTTTTGGGTTATTTAGTAAAATAGTGTTTTTATTTATTTTTTTTTTTAATATTAAATAATCAAATAAGCTCTAAGAGTAAGACTACAGCTTTGTAAAAATTAGAATAAATTTTTAATTGAAAAAATTAGAAGTTTATTCATTCAATATGTGTGATTTCCAAATGCTTTGAAAATAATTGTTATAAGTACTAATATTGCAATAAAGAACTTGTCGGGAAATGGATATATTATATATTTATTTATTTAATAACTATGTAATAATAAATTATTACAAAATTATATTAAGTAAGCACTAGCTGCTAAGGCCATCGGCTCGGAAATGGATATAATATCAGTACGATCACCGTAACTTACAGTCTCCCTACAATTCTTATTGAGGAACAATAATGTCCTGTGAAACGGGTATACCTTGAAACTTTGTAGTTTTTACGTATTTTCTACGGATTCCTAAAAATATTCTTCGAGATCTCCGCTCCTATTTGGGCTAAACTTGCGTCTGTAAAATTTTTGGCTATTTAAAAATAGGTGCCCCACAAAAAGAGTACTTTAAACCAAATTTTCAAAATTTAAAAATTCGTGATAATTTTGCTACTGCTAATATTTTAATCATATCAAGGTATACCACACTACACTATATATCGTCTAACTAAAAAGAGAGTGACAGCGATATGTTGGTCTTACATCATTCAAAAACATCAAAAATATTCTCAATTATAAAAAAGTCTAAAATAATAATTTAAAAAAAAAAACAAAATTTCAGGGAAGTTGAAAAGTAGGAATAGTGGGACAAGATACATAGATTATTTGTTTAATTTTAAAATATTTGCACTTATTATAATAAATAATAAAGAAAAGTATTAACTACGTTCTCCATCCATTTTCAAAGAAGTTGACGAATAGTGGGTCCTTTAATGCTTTTATTGAATTTTCATTAATTACTAAAACTTTTAACTATAAGAAAATCAGAATCTTAATAAGACACACAATAGCCGATTCATTTAAGTAGAGTTGTTGTAAAATAAACATATTTCAAAATATATGGATTGAAAGGCAAAATGTCTACAGCTCTGTGGAAACTAGCATTAATTGACACTAAACATATCTCTACAATGAATTTCTTTTCCAGGACACACAGACGGACGGAGGGACGGACATCGTTAAATCGAATCAGAAAGTGATTCTGATTCGATCGGTATAATGAAAGATGGGTCTAGGTCAAATATTTTTGGTAGTTACAAACAGTAGCACAAAGTCATTATACCCAAACCACATAGTGGTATAGGGTATAAAAAGTGTTTTTCCGAATTTAAACGCACAAATGATGCAGATCTTCCTGGTCAGCCAAATGGGGCAGCTACCGAACAAAACGTAAGAAAAGTGCATCAGGATGTATTGGATGATAGAAAGAATAAAGTGCGTGAGATTGCAGGCATCATAAAGATATCAACAAAGAGAGTTTGCCATATATTGCATGATCATTTAAATATGAAAGAGCTTTCTGCTGGATGGGTGGTGCGATTTTTAACAGCTGAACAAAAGCTAAAATGTGTTCATGATTCAAAGCATGCTTTGGAGCTGTTTGAAGTAAATTCAACTGAATTTTTACGTCGATTTGTAATAGTGGGTGAGGCATGAATTCATTATTATATACTGGAGCCCAATAGGCAGTCTACGGCTGGTTACATGGCACAGTGCGTCGTTGATGGACAATAATCAAAAATAACAAAATTGTCTCAAACTGTGACGAAAGTTATAGTGATCGACAGATAACAACACAACCGTAATAACTTTGAAGTATTTGGTTTCGTCTGACTCTCCTAGACTTCACCAGAGGGCGTTAAAGTCAGTGAAATTTAAGTACAAATAATGAATAAAAAAAAGCTAATTGTAGTGCATCAAGAAAATAATTCAAAAAATTCGTTTTTCTGAAAAAGAGGTTCAAGTTTGGTTTACTATCTTACATGGTATGTTGGAAACTTGAAAGAAAAATATTTTCTGCGTATGCTGCCCGGAACTACTAAAATATTGTGTTAAAGCATGGTTTAAACAAAACCACAAATTTTAAAATTGATAAAATTTATTGGATAATTTTTTTTTTTGGTTTAACAAGATTCCTAAAATTTTATTGCAGTTTTTAGATGAGCAGGTTTTATTCTTTCAAAAAAATTAAAAATTGTTACCCACAACTTTAAAAAAACATTTATTGAAAAATATACTAAATCGTCAAAATTGCTAAGTAGCTCTTAGACCGAGTTTTTGGGATGTCAGTTAAACTTAGTTTAGTTATCCTCACAATTTTTAAGGCTTTAATCAAATAGTTTGAAAGTTATGGGTATTAAAATATCTAAGTTTAACTAAACTAAGTTTAACTGACATCCCAAAAAAAAAAAAAATATAGCAAATAAGGCACTAACAAATATTAATGGGTTTTTTCGTTTTCTGTTAGTTTATTACTTTTTTAAAACAGAAAAAAAACTAAAAGCCTGATTTGACCCTTACACATACGCAATTCAATGGGTTCAAAAAGTTATTTTTTCAAAAAAGTCAAAAAAATTGGTAAAGTTTAGCAGATTGCTATAAAAAATATTTAAAAGATCCCAAAAAAATTTTAAAAAAATTATTATTTCAAGCTCGAGGTCTGTATTTTAAATTATATTTATTTATTTTATTTTCGATATTTCGCCAACCTCCGGTTGGCATCTTCAGGAAATAAAAAGCGAGTGACAATAGTCAAAATACCAATACGTATGGACGAATTAACATTTTATATTGCAATATAAAATGTTAATTCGTCCATACGTATTGGTATTTTGACTATTGTCACTCGCAATATATTGCAATATAAAATGTTAATTCGTCCATACGTATTGGTATTTTGACTATTGTCACTCGCTTTTTATTTCCTGAAGATGCCAACCGGAGGTTGGCGAAATATCGAAAATAAAATAAATAAATATAATTTAAAATACAGACCTCGAGCTTGAAATAATAATTTTTTTAAAATTAAAACGCAAAGGTCAAATAAAAATACTCATAATAGGATCCCAAAAAAAATTTTTTTGTGTAAGTTTTTGGAAAAATTTTACCCACAAGTTTAAAAAAAATTAATCTTAAAAAAGTTCTAAATTCACAATTTATAGAGTGAAATACAACCTAAATGAAATATCATACGAACGAACGTTCTATACGACCATTTCAATTGCATTCAGCGCTGCACATATTTTTCTCAGCAAATATTTAAAAAAAAATTCTAGATTATAAGCTAATAAATTAAACATTCTGATATAAAAACATTTTGAAAAAACGTTAGCTGGGTTATAATTTTTGACATTTTGTTGTGCGTTAATTAGTAATAAATGAGATCAGTGCGAGTGACTATTTTATTACAATGTCTTTAAAAAATTTAGATTTAATTGATTGCTGGATTTCAGCACCATTTAATAACAAAGTGGCTAGTTTATATGCATTCGTGCAACGGACACTGGGAAACAAATGTTATAACAAAAAAGAAGTTGTAGGAAAAATACGGCTTTTTAACTCAAAAATGTTAAAATACTGGAATGAGTGCAAAGGCAATAGGATTTATTATAACAAAAAATACTCTAAGTGGCTAAATTGGAATGTTTTCGATCTTGATGATGTGAGATTAAATATGTTTTAATAATAGTAGTTGAAATATAAGAAAATTGAAAACTTTTGCCATTACCAGTTATGTTGAATTTATTGCATGAAAATGAATATGTTAAAAATATTACGTTATACAAAGTATGGTAATAATTAGACCATCAAATCGTCCCTTCAATATAACAATAGCGTATGTGCTCATTTATTGGAGTTTTTAGATATAGAGGTCATGATCTTTCAAAAAAAACCTAAAACAGTACAAAATTTTAGCCACAACTTTAGAAAAAAATTTACTAAATCTTCAAAATCGCTTAGTAGCTTTTGGACTGTTACACAAAAATGTGTTAAAAATTTTTACTTAACAAATGTTAACGGGTTTTTGTTTTTCTATTAGTTTAGGACCTTATTTGAATAAAAAAATATAGTTTACCTGATCAAAGTAACCTGACCCTTTCCACATAAATGGGTTTAAACACTAATGTTTTTTTAAAAGTCGAAAAAATTACTGAAATTTAGTGCGTTGCAATAAAATATATGAAAAAGATCCCTAAAATTTTTTTTCAATTTTTTTATACGTTGGTTTGTTACCTTTCAGACCAAACCCATTTTTTGAAAAAATTTCACCCACAAATGTAAAAAAAATTTTTTTTGAAAGTTCTAATTTCACAATTTTTACTTTAATTTTATTAATTATAAAGGGACAATGTTAATGTAAAAATACAACCGATTTCTTCTAAATTTGACACAGAGTTTTTGACATTAAAAAATATATTTTGGAAAGTTTGGAAGAATTTTGTCAGTCCCACAGGGTGTTACGGCTTGGTGAATATTTGAGACTCATTGCAGCTTTTGTATGGGAGGTACCAGAAGCCTTGGTCCGATATCTTTTAAATTTATCACAAAGTTTTTGGCATTGACAAAATTATGTTTCTGAAAGCTGAGTTGAAATTGTGTTGTCGGATAGGGCAGTAGGCCATGATAAATATTCAAGACCCACTGCACCCTTTGCATGGGAGGTACCAGAATCCGCACACCGATTTTTTCCAAATTTTACACAGTTTTTTTGGAAGTTAAAATAACACATTGTGGCAAGTTTAGTTAAATTTGCATTATCTGATAGGGTGATAAGGTGCGTTTAATTTTCGAGATCCCTTGAACCCTTTGTATGGGAGGTACCAGAAGGCTTCGCCCGATTGGAGCCAAATTTTGGATTTTTCTTAACTTTTACCAAAGACGGTCTCATACAGAATTTTTTGAATCTGTAACCCCTCCTTCTATTTTTGTCCCATCAATGTATGGGGACGACGCATTGTGCATGGGTGCGAAAACCGACCAAAGCCGCCATAGACTCAACAAGCAGCTGGAAAGGTAATGGCCAGTGTTTTTTTTTTTTGGGATGCACGTGGTATAATATCTCTCGATTACCTTGAGAAAGGAAAAACAATAACTGCCAAACACCATGTTGAGTTATTGAACAGATTGGACAAAGAAATTAAGAAAAAATTTCGTGGCAATGCACCGGCACATTCAGCTGCTTGAAAATATGGTTCCAGGGAAATAGATTGTTTAGAAATGAAAAATTCATATCTGAGACGGAAGCCTATTTTGAAGAGTGTGACAAATCGAATTATTTCAAGGGTATCTTGATGTTAGAGGATCATTGGAAGACGCGCATTTCAACGAAGATTGCGTTGAGGAAAAAAATTTTTGTTTTTCGAATATATTGTGGACGTTCCTACTTCAATTTATTTGTCGTTTACAATGCAAAGAACACAGTATGAAGACCGTAAGTACCAAAAAAAATGTTCGTAGATTTCCAATTGGGAGAATCCTTTGAAATATGCTAAGTCGTGCATTGTTTTTGTTTAAGTAGGAGACAAAATTGTTTATGTGGAGTTGATTTGAGTTAATTACATTTCTTTTGGAAACTATATTTTGAGATGAGCCCCAAAATTGAAGAAATCGGTTCGTATGGGAGAGAAATTATCATGAAGCTTAGAATTGCGGGTAAATCGTTGCGTGATTTAGCTCAGATCATAGGTAGAAGCCTTTCTCGGTGAAGTTTGTTGGAGGCAGCGAAATAGAATCCCAGGATTAAAGCTTCCCAAATTAATTATAAAGTCAAAGGATTGCAATATATTTTAAATCTGACTATTAGAATTTTGGGATCAACGAAAGTTTTAAATTTTCTATGTAGCGCACAATGCTAAGCTGTGGTTGCTTTAGAATACTAAAAATCAATTAAAATGACCAAATGAACCAGTTCGTCCTTATCCTATTTACTGGAGTGCAGAATCCGTCAGCAGAAAATGACCTCAAAGGAAACTTTGAGAAGCGTCATTTTGGATGAGTGGGGGTAAAATATGTAACGGCGATACTTTAAATTTGGTTAAGTCGATAACAAATCGGCTCATAGAAGTCCTATATTGCAAAGGATATCCTACAATTTAAGGAATATGTAATGTAAGCGTAATGTTTCTTTAAATTTATATGTCAAATGCAACAAGATTTATCTTATGTTGTTGTTTGCTTCTGTTTATGTTTCCGACTTACATGAATTTGTTAAAGGCTCAAAACCTTAAGTAAATTAAAAAAAAAATAATAAGTAGTTTAATAACTTCTTAGAAAAATATTAATATTACGAATATTTCTTCCAGTAGTGTAAACTTTATTGACCGTAGAATGAAGTTGTGTATAAACGACTCGCTTTAAAATTTAGTCCCCATACAAATTACGCCTGTGGAATTGACTTAAACAGCTCTAAGATTCAAATTACTATATAGATCTTTGTTAAATTTAGTTTATGTTTCTTGATTACACCCATTAATTATTACTCAATTTTTAGTCATAGTCTTCGTCTAAAGCCACTTCCCGATCTTAACTAAAATTCAAAAGTTTGCATGAATTTTTACCCTATATTATTTTACGGATATGGTAAATTTTTCGACCTACACACAGAAAAAATATTCGCCAACCAAACTGCTCTACACTTGAACAACCCTATTTTTGATTGTATCAACAGAAATTTAATAACATCTGCAAATTCTGTTATTAGCATTATCGCACTTCGGTTGGGAATATATTCGGTGGCCACAATCAGCCTAATTCTAAACAAAAATTCCGCATGAAATTTCTCACTTCTCCCTTTTCCCCTATTATGAATAGAAATTCGTCCGGAAAAAAAATTCGATGGGAAAAAAGTAGTCATTCTCATTGCACTTGAATTTGATTTTTTCCTTCAAAATATTTCCCTTGCAAAACACACGGGAGTTTACATAAAAATGTAAGTAAGAAATATTTTGATGAAACAAAATTTAAATAAAAATTAATATTTTATTGTTCTTGTAGGTTGAAGACCACAAATAAAGCCCAACTTCAAATTTTGTTAACTTTAATGAAAGGCTTTTCCATAGATTCAGCCTGCAATTTTCTTCTAGCATTCCTTTAGCTATTTCGTTGGTGCTATTCTACAACACCAATTTCCTCCACAATTGATGGCATCAAAGCTATGCTATTTATTTTTTTATTTTATTTTTCTTTAAAATAAATTTATTTTCGTTTGCACACACAAAAAATAGAAAATTAATTGTCAATAAGCAAAACAACTAACTGGCTTCACGTAGAATTTATAATTAGAGGATTTTTTTTCTCGAGAAATGTATTTTCCGTAAGAAAGAAATTCCTTGAGAATATTCATAATTGGGCTGAATGAATCTGTTTTCTGTGTGTAGTCCCTTGCACAAATTACATCCAATATGGACTTTTTCATATCTTCAGTCCAAAAACTTATAACAATGCTATTCAAATTTGCTTTATGCTTATTTTCTCTATGTGTTTAGAACGTAAGACTGTCTCAACTCATGATATTGGGTTTCTGGGGCTGGACCGACTATAATTTTCTAACTTGGTTTTTTTTACTTAAATCGATAGTCAGGCTCAAACGATAACAAAATTTTAAAAAGAAGTTGCAAAAAAATGCAAAAGCTACAGGTCATCGTACCCAGTCGTAACTCCATTTTATAGATAAAATTTTTTTTCTCCGATTTTCAAAATTTTTTTAATTTAAAGGTAAGAAAATTCTCTTCAATATGACTTTTTTTTTATTGCGCTTTAATATTGAATGTGCCCAAAAGCAGTTTTTGCTGAGAAAATAGGATATTCTTTTTCAATGACACGGAAAACTTCTAAAATCACATAAAGCTTTAAGTCCGACTGAAGAAAATTTTACCAGCTTTCAAACATATAAATAGTTATGAGAAGCTAATAAAAACTACTTATAAAATTACTTAGAGGTAAGGGGTTGTAGTTCTAGCTGAACTTACAAAACCTTACCCCGCTTTAAAAATAATTTATAAATTTGGTTTACTTTTTGCGTATAATATTAAAAATTATATTTAGTGTTTAACTTAAAAAAAAAAACAAAAAACTGATGAAAATTAAAAAATAAAGGCACTGTATGTGGGATGCTCCCCTTAAGAAACGAAAGGTTATAGTTTCATAGGATTTGCAAAAAAAATCATGTGAGTCCGATCAGAGGGAAGATATGTAAACATCTAGTAATTAGATTTTTTTGTCTTTTTTTAAAATTAAACAGAAAGCGTCATCTATGTATCACTTATAGCAAAAACTGTTTCAGCTAATTCAGCAACGCCTTGCCGTAAAACGTTAAGAATATGCCAATATAAACGTATATAAGTGATTCATAGATGAAACTTTTAAAAAAGTGGCATAAAAAAACAATTTTATATCATAATTTTTTCACCAATACAATCATTAGTTACACAGCGTTATGTGTCAGCTCTCACCTATTACGTGTTTCACTGTTTTTGGGATTGTATTGTGAAATAGAAATTTACCCCCCCTGCGCGTATAGATGTTTACACATCAAAAATATATATGTTATCTTTAAAATAATTTTTATATGCATGTGACTGATTTTCAATATCAGACGGAAAAACTTGTTTTTAACGGAAAATTATGTCTGATATAGAGTTTTTTTACAATGTTATTTTTGACGAGCTTCTAAATATTTTACACGAAAAATTTTCCATAATATCAGAAATTCTCAGTGTATCAAGAGTTTTTCTTCCGGTGCGCTTCAAAAAATATTTATATAAAAGTAATTGCAAGTAAACGAAATATTTAATATTCCCTGGTCCTTAATAGGAAGTTTTATTGATACCTGAATATATCATAGAAGATACAAAGCTAATCAGAAAGGTGATAAGAATAGCCATTTTTTTCTATCTATATTTTGGATTTCTTTTTAAATTTGCTACGAAGTAGCGTTAGGTAAATTTGTCATCAATTTAAAATTGTTTTGAAGTCTTACTATACGCAATTGAGTACAAGACATAACTGTAAAGATATATATATATTTTTTTAAGTAACCTTTCTTATGAAAGTAGCTTATTAAAAAAAAAAATTATTTTTCTAAAGAATTACCTTAATTAAAGGAAGTGAGAGCATTAAATTCGGCTGTGCCGAAACTTTGCTACCCTGCACTCGTATTCCAAACACTATTTAACCAAGGTTTTCAATAGTATGAGACAAAAGAGACTAGAGTTCACATTAAAATGGGCAAAATTTTTACAATAATGTTTAAATACTTAAGATAATTACAAAAAATATAGTTATTTGCGTACATTTTTAATTGAAAGCAATTACTTTGGCGAAAAGTGACGACCTCATAAAACATAAGTTTTAAGCAAGGACCTAAAATAACTGTTATCAAAATTTTAGGAATCGAAAAAATTGTCCTTTTTTAAGAAATATTTGAAAAAGTTGCAAAGTAACTGATATTGACAACATTAAAAAATCGTTGGTCGTAACAGTTAAACTTCAATTTATATTTTTATCGTTGGTTTGTAACACTTAAATTTAAGAAATATTTTTTTGCTTGTTAACAAAAGTTATTTGGTAATAAAAAAACGTTGTTGAACAATTTAATATAAATTTTTAAATTTATAAATTTTAAGTAATTTTAAGTAAATTTTGAAAAATGTTGTTTTGTGTAATGTTTTTAAAATTATTAAACGCAAAAAACACATATAACACAAAAATTCAATTAAGCTGGGGCTTAAACCTGTGTCCACCTGCAGTAGCAGCGAATATACAAATGGAACTCGATATATAACATGCTTCAATCGTTGCTAAAATGTAGACATTTATACACAACGATTGAAAAAGTCCCTCACTAATGAGGAACGGGAGTCCATAGAGGATTTTGTTATCACATTAAATCCAGTCTGTGCAACAGCGTTGAACCTTAATAAGAAACAACTGCTAATGGATGATTTTTATAAAACTTGGCTTACTTTAAAAGTTTTGGTTAATACTAACAACTCAGAATCATCTAAACAGCTGCTAATTTGTATCAAAAAGAGTGAATCTCCGTTTATTAAACCAAAGTTCGATTAGCTAAAAAAAAATATAAAACAAAAATTATTAAGAGGAAAATTATACGTGTACACAATTAATGTATTTTATAAGTTAATTTTTTATTGATTGTGTATATTTTATTTTCATATTGTATAACCATGAATTAATAAAAGAATATTGAAATATGAAATTTTTCTATTATTCAGTTAAATTTATAAATGAAAAGGCATAGCATTTTTGTATTATAACAAATAAAACAAGTAAGAAAATTATAGTCGGTCTAGACCCTATAACATGGGTTTAGAAACCATATCTCTTAGGCCCAACTAACTGGACATACAAAATAAGCAAAAACCAAATTTGAGTGGGATTTTTATTAATTTTTTGGCTGCAGATATGAAAAAGTTCATATCGGATGCTATATACATATGGGGACTAGGTCCAAAAATGGACCGATCCTGATCATATTTGGTAAAGTCTCTTGTATTTTGCAAAAATATATACAAACAGAATTTGAGAAGAATCAGTGCAATATTTTTGTTTTTTAATAGATTTAAATGAAGATCGGGAAGCAGCTCTATATGGGGCCAAAGGGATCATTTTTGGACTACTCATGGATGGATGTAATGAACGCATACAAACCCAATTTGAGTAAGATCTATATGACAATTTGGATCTTATGGCAATTTATGTCGATTTCATAGGGGTAATTTGTGAGGGGGCTAGGTCTGAACATTGACCGATTCTCATCAATTTCAATACCGTTCATCACATGGCCGATAGAAGCCTATATACCAAATTTCATCAAAATATGTTCATATTTGCGACCTGCAGTTTGATTACAAGGTTTACATGGACACACAGACGGACGGACGGACGGACGGACGGACGGACGGACGGACATTGTTAAATCAACTCAGAAAGTGATTCTGATTCGAACAGTATAATTAAAGATTGGACTAGTTCAAATATTTTTGGTTGTTACAAACAGCAGCACAAAGTCATTATACCCAAACCACATAGTGGTATAGGATATAAATATTGCATGATCGTCGGCTGAAGGTGTATGTAATTTCAGCTAGCAATGGTTGGCATTTCAAAAAGTGCATTGATCGAATATTTGGAAATGAAATATTGAAATAATAAATAATAATAAATATTTTTATATTAGCAGAGTCCCTGCAGTTGATTGCTATAAGTGATACATAGATGACGCTTTCTGTTTGCCATAAAAAATCTTTAATTACTAGATGTTTACACATCTCCCCTGTGATCGGACTCAAATGACTTTTTCTACGCTAACCCGATCGAAGTAATGACAAGCAATACTGTCCTAACTTTACCCGATAACTGGTTTATTTCGTGAATAAACGTGATTTAAATAGGCATATAGCAGAAGGACAGACGGACAGACGGATATCTC
The DNA here is from genome assembly GCA_963682025.1 of Cordilura impudica. Classification (NCBI taxonomy): domain Eukaryota; kingdom Metazoa; phylum Arthropoda; class Insecta; order Diptera; family Scathophagidae; genus Cordilura; species Cordilura impudica. The sequence goes on along the minus strand of OY821520.1, from coordinate 44,744,357 downwards.
TACATCTATTTGAGTTATTATAAGGATCAAACATGTATATGATCTATGGGTTCAAAAATGTATATATCGGTGTTTTAAAAATGGAATGATAAATTGATATATACCCTCTGGTGTGGATTGTATAAAAATACTTTTTTTGTAATTAAATTTTTTAGAATTAGTTAATTTTATTTAAAACAAGTACCTTTAGTTTACTGTGACATATTAATAACCATTTAAAAGATTTTTAAAACTCTGTTAAATTAATGGACCATTTTGACAACAGCTGCTTTGAAGCAAATATAAAAATTGAAAAAAGCTGATTTTTTACACCCTAAATATTGGGAAGGACTAATAAGAAAATGTTGTGTATCCATAGGGATACTTTCCTTGTTAGTCTATTTCAAATTGAAAAACTTTACTTATCTCCGCTTAAATGCAAAAAATAATTCAATAAATCTCATTCAATTTTACAATGGCCTAGAATTATATGTAGAGAAAATAAAATAATAAATATTAACTTTATCATTCACTACAAGTCAATCGCTTAAGAACAGGAAGCACTTTAAAACTTTAGAAGCATTTTTGATAGTTGCAAAACAAAAAAATAAATAAATAAAGAGGAAAGAAAAACAAGCCGATAGTATATAACAATAGAATCAAGTCTTGAATATTATTTTTTTTTTATTTCAAAAAAGATACTTAAAAATAACAAAATATAATTTCTATTTGTAGGTAGAGATTTTTCTGTTTTACATTACGTATATAAAATAGTAAAGTACATAGATAAATAGTTACATAATAGTAGTAAAGAAGTACACAAAATATTGGATAGTTAAAATTATTTTTTACAATACAATTTAAAAATACTTAAAATTTAAAGGAAAAAAAAAAATGGGAATATAATGCGCACTTTTCTTTCTAAATCTATTTAAAGAATTGAAAAGTAAACATACAAAAAAAAGTACGTAAAATATTCATAAATGGGAAAATAGAAAGCTGTATCCACATATAAAAATACAGAAATTATTTTAGAATGGTGATTACAAGAAAAAAAAATGTTGATTAAAATGTGTGTGTGTGTGTGTGTTTGTATGTAAGTTCTTAAGGTGATGAAAATGTGTTTTTTATGTGTTTGAAAAAAATTGTGTGTAGAAGAGAATAAAAGTGTAAAAGCTGTAGAAAAGGCTAAAATGTTTCTTTTCATTAAATATTAAATGGTTTTTTTTAAAGGTTTTCCACATAAAATGTTCTTTTTTTTTATTATATTCGCAATGTTTTTTGTTATTTATTTTATTAAAGTTTTAGTTGTTGTTTTAAGGATTAAAGTTTAATAATTTTGAAAGCATTAACTAAACCGTGCAAAATATGTTAAATTAAAAAAATATTTATAAAAAATGTATAACAAAAGCATGCTATTTTGAAAATGTTATAAATTGGAAATTATATAAAAATTTTGTTTAAATAAAATTTACCTTTTTTTCATCAGATCATGCTGTTTTGGCTTAGATTTGTTTTAGCTTGTTAGTAGTGCCTTGTTAATTTTGGAAAAATTTAAAAAAAAACTATATTAAATATATTATGCATCCAATTTTGGTTTCTTTGTTTTTTATTTATAGTATATGATCTATAATATTTTAATTTTTTTTTGTAATTTTTTTTTATTAAAATGGCTTTTTGTTATTAATTATTAAATGAGCCTTAACAACAACACTTACAACTAAATATTTTTTTTTTTTTTTGGGTAAATATTAGTAATTTTGTTGTTAATATTTTATGTTATTAAAAAGCGCTTAATTTTTTTTAAATTGGTGTTTAGTGTTATTATTCCTTAATTTTTTTTTTGTAATTTAAATTTTTTATGTAGAATAACTTGATATCGAAAAAAAGTTTTTTTTTTTGAGCTTTACATATTTTAGAGATGATGTTGTTTTTGTGATGAAGATACGGCTGATTTCATGTGAAGTCATATTTTTTATAAGCAAATTAATAACTTCGAACAACACAAGTTCTTGCCGCCTAAATATTTCGAAATAAGGCAGCTTTAACGTTTTAAATTTAATCATAATTAAGAGTTTTATTAGATTTTCATTAAGCTTGGTTTCTGAACTATAAGAAACTCAGGCATGAATCGGTGATTAGCCGGTAGCATCATAGTAAGGTAATGGGACTACTAGCTCTCGTCTCCAATTAAAAATTTTTTATTTATTTTTTTTTTTCCTTACCACCGTATCGAGCCGTAACCGCGAAAATAGATGAAGCGACATAATTTCGGATTTTTGTTTTCTTTTTTAATAAAAATTAAAATTTTGGAACCATTTGCATTACACTGTACAACAGAAATTCTGGGGGCGAGAGATTAAAAGTTAGAGCAAAAGCCCTAAGCCAGTATTGTAAACCCTCCAAAGTATTTGATGTCTATTTCTTTAATTTTTCAGCTATGACTTAAGAACTATTAATGATTTCTCATTGCTTTCTTCAGCAAAAAACATCACCAAATCAAGCTGTATTAATTTTATTGCTTGAAATCGTCAAAAAAATTTATTTTTCCCCTTTTTTTAAACCAATTTTTTGAATAGCTTCCGATTGTTATTTGTTAGTAGAGTAGAAGAGATGTCTAAGTATGAGTTATATTTTTAATATTAAATCAAACATTCATCAGTATATTTTATTCTATTTTCACACCTTAATAAAAACTAGTATAGCCCAGCACTCGAAATTCGAGTGAAAATTCTAGGAAATATTATTTTTTCATTAAATTTTTTTTTTTTAAATTTATTTTTAATCTATAGATATAAAAAATTTAAGAATATATAAATGAGCCTAAAGGTATGCTAATCAATTTCAGCAATTCACAACACAACACAGGGCGTGTGATATAGAATTTAAATCATTCTCATTAACAGGGTATAACGAATTATTATAAATGTTTTAGTATATTTTATTTTATTTAATTTAACATATTTTAAAGAAAGATTTAATATAAATTTTATCAATCTCAGCTTCTCCTTCATATGCCTTATAGCTGTGCCCGCTTATTGCTACAACATGGAACTAAAAATTTACCTTCACGTATTAATATTTAGATTACTTATTTCAACCTTATCTACAATTTTTCTGAAGAAACCATAAATGATTCTTGAGTTACAGCTGAATGTGCTAAACTTTTTGGAGGTTTTACTATAATGGCCTAGTACTTTCACACTGACTTGAAATTTCTCACGCCCCTGATAATGACCACGAAAATGTTCCACACTATTATCTGTCACAATATTGTAGACGAACGAATTGCTGTTGACTAATTCCATAGTGGTAGACATGACATTTAGACATCTTTCTAATCCAATATTATACAGTAAAAGTTTTTCATTGTTTATAGAAATATTCAAAATTAAGCAGACGGACCTGAGCAACACACCTACCAAAAAAAAAAAAAGTGAGAAAGTATTATTTTTATCAAAAAATGGGGGCAAAAAGCAGTCGTGACAGACATGACAAGAAACATATTTTATTTTAGAGGATTTTTGTAAAACACAGAAAAGCTCTGAAGTTATTTTCGGGTGGAATTTCTAGGCAACTTAATTTTTAACCTTAGCCAATTCACAAACCAACACTTTTTGGATTATTATTATTGTGAATGAAGATAACAAACTCATTAACAAACTCATTAAGAAATCTAATAAACACACACATAGAATATGTATAATTTTATGTATGTGTTAGTAGCAACTTTAAATGCAAGTTACTCAAAATGAAGGAAAAAAATTAAAAATCTCTAAATCTGGTGAATAGCTAAAAAGAAGTACGTCTCAAATAATATATGTTTGGTCAAAATCGGCATAAAACGGTAGAACAAAACATCGGTAACAAAAAATCGCCTAGCCTATTAATATTATGGATAAGAACTAGTTTATTAGTAAAGTTATTTATATAAAGGATTGTTTCGTAATGTGACAGATATGGCATGTCACACATGACAGACTACACTTTTCCTTTCTTGCTGGAAAAGTAGGGGCTATAGATATTGCAAAATATACCTATAACATTTGAACCATTTTCTTTGAAACGATATCAATAAAAATTATTTAAATTAAAATTTTAAAATTAGACCTAAGGTTGACCCTTGCAGCAAAAGCAATTTTAGCTTAAGCGAACATTCTTAGTGCGCTTACAAACGAAACGTAAACCATAGCTAATTATAAAAGGAACTATGTCCTTTAAAGTTTTGATTTTGGCACATATCCTATTTTCACGGCCATGGCTCTAAATGAAGTAAGCGCAAAAACAACAGCATAAATGTTAATCTTAGCAAATCTTAAAGTTTGGATGTTCTATATCGGTTCTCAAGAGAAACGTTTTTTTTTAATATATTCATCCTGTTGGTTAAATTTTTAGCGGTCATTTTAGTCCTAGTTTAAAAAGAGACAGACAACATGTTCGGTGTCTTTGAAGTTTAAAAAGTTCATGCAGAATATCCAAAAATTTTAATAAGCAAAACTTTAGATATCCAAAAGTATATTTTTTTCTTTCTGAAATTTGATAGCTGACATCAATGATTATTACGATTATTAAAAATAGTGAGCTACACAAGTGAGCAACTTGTTAATATTGTGAAACCCCATTACAAAATTGGGGAGAGATACACTGAAACCACAGCAAAATTCGGTCGTTGAAACGCTTCTAATGTGTCAACAGTTCGAAGAGTTATCAATAAATTTTTAACAAGCTGGGTCGATTATGGACAGCAAGACCTGTTTGTGGACTTACCGATCGGTCTCTCGAAGACATTGCTGCTGTTGGAATAAATCGGGGAACATTAATTCGGCATCGTTCACACCAACTTAAAATTTCACGAAGCACCACGTAGCGAATTTTAACAAAAGATCTCCACCTTTACGCATACAGATTTCATCCCACACAGGAGCTCAAACCAGCAGACCAAGCACAGAGCCGGCGCTTCGTTCAATGGGAGATAGAGCAAAATGAATTGAACGACGATTTTTCAAAAAAAATACGCTTCAACTATGAGACGCAATTTCATATGACTGGGTTGGTCATAAAAGAAATTATCGAATTTGGGACTTAGAATACCTGCACGTGATCTTTGAGAATCAGATGAACAAACGGTGAGCAGCTGTCTGGTGCGGAGTTTTGTCGGTCTGCGTGATTGCGCCTTACTATTTAAAAATGAGGCCAGAAATGCAGGGTCTGTGAAAGACATTCGTTACATAAACATGATAACGAATTACTTGTGGCCTCACCTGGATGGTATGGCACTTAACGATATGTGGTTTGATGGCGCCACCCGTCAAACCGCGCACGAACCAATCGCTTTAGTGGCCTGAGCTCGACACATCACCAATTAAAAATCTTTTTCAAAATGTTCTCGAATATATCATGAAAAGAGCAAGGGAGCCATATGCCGATATTTCCTCCGTACATAATCTAAACATATCTTCTTTGCAATGAAAATATCATCACTCGCTCAAAAAAATGTGTTTTATTTTCAAATTAAATCTTGCACTCACCCTATACAAGACAAACTTAAATTTTATTGAATTTAGTTTAGATATTCCATATGAACCTTTAGTTTAGTAACCCTATAGACTTAGCAGCTGAACATATACACAGAGCATATTGACCGCTGAGATGTCCATTTTAGTTAAATTTCTGCTACGGAAAATTTAATAAGAATTGTAGCTCAAATAAGGACTAAAACTTATGTGATGAAATAAATTGATATAATTTTCTTATTACTGTAAAAAAGATTGAAAAAAAAAAATGAGAAAAATTTAAATAGGAAAATTTATAGTTGATCTAGACCGACTATATGATACCCTATGCTATGCGTTTTAAGACTCTATCTCTTGTGTCCAACTTTTTAGCTATAGAAAATAAACATAAACCAAGCTTGTGTGGTACGCTTTTTTTGCCTTCGGATATGAAAAAGTTCATATCAGATGCTATATTTATATGGGGACTGTGTCGAAACACGGACCAATCCTGCCCATATTTGGAAAGGTCACTTATTTTGTGCAGAAACATATACAAACCAAATTTGAGAAAAATATGTTTAATGTTTTTGTTTTTTTAACAGATTTTAGTGAAGATCGAGAATTAGCTTTATATGGGGCCATGACTAAGAATGGTCCTATAGGGTTGTTTCTGTACTACTGATAAATGGATATAATAAACATACACGAACCCAATTTGACCGAGATCTATGTGATAATTTTGATATTGTGGCAATTTAAGTCGATCTCATAAGGGTCATTTGTATGGGGACTAGGTCTGAACTTAAACCGCTTTTTACCAATTTCAACAGCATTCGTGCTAAGGCCAATAGAAGCTCACGTACCAAATTTCATTAAAATATAATCACATTTGCAAGCTGTAGTTTGATAACCAGGTTTATATGGACACACAGACGGACGGACGGACGGACATCGCTAAATCGGCTCAGAAAGTGATTCTGAGCCGATCGGTATAATAAAAGATGTGTCTAAGTCAAATATTTTTGGTAGTTGTAAACAAAGCCATTACACTCTGACCACATAGTGTTATACGGTATAATTATAACGAGTAAGATCTTTCGAACCTACCGACACGTACATACAAACAGTCTTTTGATGGTGAGAAAATATTTATATTTGTTGTCACATTATTTTCAAAAATATTGGATAATTAATTTAAACTTTTCAACAAAATTATTATTATTATTTCTTTATTAATTTCCTGTAAAACGAGACATGTCTTATAATTAAAGTACAGGATTTTCATCGTTCCAAAATTCGCCACAAACTCTGATTTTATAAAAAAAAAATACGGTGTAGCCAACATTCTGTGGGGAAAGGGGCTAATTATTTCCGCGTGACGGGGGTAGTAATAGCCCATTATAGTAAAACCTCATAAAGATTTGGCGTTATCAGGCCAAGGTTTATTTTATGACCTTATATATTATCTTTTTATACTTGATGTTTTTTTTCTCACAGCTTTTCAGGTACAACTCAAGAAACATTGATTACTTTGTGGTCTCCAAAATTGTAGATAAGGCTTAAATAAATATTTTTTATTAATACATTCATGTAAAAAATTAAGTTGGACTAATTGTATTGTTTTAATAAATTTTACACCAATAACTCGTCAGTAACTCAAAATTTCTGGTCATAAAAGACTAACAAAACCAAAGAAAATTCACAAAATTTTTGTGCACGTACCAATGAAATACTCAAATTTTTCTTAAAAAAAAATCAATCTCTCTTTGGAAAATAAGGTTTTTACTCCAGTTCTAAAAATTGTAACTATATGTTTAGCGTAGTTAAACATTTTCCAAAATATTTCGTGGAATAAAAAAAATTATGTCTATCAAAAATTATGTCTCTTATTAATCATTATACAAATCCTCACTGAACATTTAACATATTAACAGTTTAATTATCATCTCATTAAAACTACTGTCATCTTAATTATGTCCACCTAGTTATCGATAGACATATGTACATTCTCAGCCCTACCTTCATTTTAACAACAACGGACCATCCTTTAGAAATACATTAGCATGTTAAGTTTTTCCTAAAAATTACTATAAAATAAATTAAATAGAACTTTTGGAAGAATTTTTTGTTTTTTTCTCTTCTTCTTTTTCTTTCTGTTTTTATTTGTTTGTATTAAATAGGAAGTAGTTTAAATTGATTTTATTCCCTTTAGAAAAAAAAAACGCACCTTTATATTCGACCTTAATTTGTTGTTGTATGTTTTTTAAATTTCATGTATTATTGTATATAGAAAAGTTATATTTTTTGTTGTTGTTTTTGTTTAAGCTAAATATGTATGATTTTGGGTGGGTGGTTAATTCTGTTTACTTGTTAGTTGTTAGTGTTTGTTATTATTATTTATAGAATTGTATGTACAGACTAAAAAAAGCTTTCATATTGTTTTGTAATCAAGCTTTTACTACTGCTTTTCTGTTATTTTGGTTTAAAGGTTAATTTATATAAACACAGCGTATTTAATCTGAACCTTTTCTTTAAAAAAAAACATTTACTTTTCTTGGGAATATTTGTATATTATATGTAATAATGTTTTTTTTTTCTTCTATGTATAAAGTGTGATGGGTATGAGTGTTTGTGTTTTTTGTTTTTCTTTAAAATTTTGGCTTCAAATTGTTTTATTTTTTGTGTTTTTTTATTTTTTTTTATTAAAGATCTTTCTTATTAAGTTTAATCGTCATTTGAATTAAACTATGAATCTTTGGGCTAATCACCACCTAAACTTAACGCCTGTACTATACGTGGATCGGCTTTGCTACCCTCACGAAATTCTTCTAAAGTTAAACGGTCATCATGATTTTTATCCATTTGATCGAAAATTTTATCCACTCGCTTTTGGGGTGTATTTTCATCATCTGTTTGAGGTGTTTGACCCTGAGTTTAGAGAAAATTATATAAATCAATGTTAAGTTGTAAAGATTTTTTTTTGTATTTTATATAAATATTGTAGTCATAAGTATTAAAAAGGTTTAAGTAAATATACATTAATACATACCACCATTTGATATATAGCATCTACTATATTATACATTTCTTCTCTTGTTATATAACCATCGTTATCCACATCATATAGTCGAAAAGCCCCTGTAATAAAAAATCAGCAAATGTTCCAAAAGATAGTAAAATAAAATAAAATCAATAATAATTTATACCCTCCACAATACATTACAAAAGTACAAATTTGTTTCGTTATTTCATTCGTATAAAATAGAAATTTGGATTTGCGCTTCCACTAAAAATTAGTTGTATATTTGGTATCCCTTTAACACCTCAAACCAATAACACAAGACACCAATTGAAAAAAAAACAGCTGCTTTGAATGAAGCACAATGGGAAAAACTTCAATCTGGCAGGAAATAAATTTTCTCTTCTAAGTTATAGGTCCGACCAATAAAACGTGTATGTATGTGGATATTTTCGATAAACAAAATGATGAATATCGAGCCACAATATTTCAACGCTAATCGCATCAGGCGGTGTTAAATTAGACCACCTAGGGCGTATATATTTTTGTACTTTTAAAACAAACTAATTCATTTAGAATTTTACTTTTAAAAATCATCATGGTTAATAACAGTTTTGGAATTAAATATTTTACCATTTGGACGTATGTATATCCCATATCCCTTTATTATGTCTATCTTATATTCTTTTTTGAAGATATGAATAATATGGATTATTTACTTCTTTCTAGTAGATTCCAGCCCTAGAAATTCGAGTGCAAATTATAGGAGATTTAATTTTTTCATTAAATAAAGACCCTGAAGGTATGCTAATCAATTATAGCCAATTCACGGATCAATGCAAAAAACAAACTCATTTTTATTACAAACACATTAACAGATTTAATAAACACACACAGCATTGTATAATTTTGTGTATGTGTTAGTAGCAATTTTAAATGCAATTTACCAAAAACTAAGGAAAAAATTGAAAAATCTGTAAATCTGCAAAACGGCTAAAAAGAACTATCTTTCAAATAATATACGTTTGGTCAAAATCGTGATAAAACGATAGAATAAAATATCGGTCACAAATAATCGCCTAGCCTATTAATATTATAAATACAGGGTGTAGCATAACATTTGAAGATTCGTTGAAAAAATTTTCAATTCGCGACATGTTTCCTGAGGTAGTGACGAAGGGTTTTTTCATTTTTTTTTTTTTTTTTTTTTTGAAGCATTTTGAAGTGAAAAACACGATTTTTGCTATAATTTGTTGTTAAAAAATGAATTTGTTGTTAAAAAATGAGGAAGAGAATGGAAAATAAAAAAAACTCCAAGGTTACCTGACGATTTATGTGTAGATATAGTGCATAAAATTTCAAAAGAATCGATGAGGTAGATTTTGAGTTATGATGCTCACGGACTTCAAACATTTATTTGCGAGACAATCGATTTTAAGTTTTTTTAAAAACTGATTTATATACGATATACCTAACGTGACCATACGTTCCGTTTTGAACGGGACCGTCCCGTTTTCAGCTACTTTGTCCCGTTGTCCCCGATAACAACTCGGGGACGCAAAAATGTCCCGTTTACAGAAATTCGAAAAAAGAGACAGTCAATTTGTTCAAAATTGTAAGAACGAATATTCAAATTCATCAAAGATAGTTTTTTTTAATATATGCATGTTAAAATACATCACAAGTGAGCTGAAAAATAATTTCATCTAAAAAATATTTAAAACGATTTTACTGAATTTCTTATGAATTTGGTTGAATCAATTCATGGTACATAAACTTAAATTACTGTTCTTAAAAACAAAAAACACAAAAAAGTAACCCCCATCAAAAAAAGATTACGTTGCATTTTACTTGCACGTCGCCCGTCAAACTAATAATCAAAAATAAGACAAAAACGAACAAAAAAAAACATTGCAAAAAATGGAAATTACAGTTCTATAAATTTGCTTGGTTAACCTGAAATGCAACAATACAAAAATCATCTTCTATCTTTCTTTGTTGCAGTATATGAATAAATCTATAATAATAATATGCTAGGCGATTTCTTGTGACCGATGTTTTGTACTACCATTTTATCCCGATTTTGGTCAAGCACATATTTTTTGAAAGGAATTTTTTGTTAGCCATTTTGCAGATTTACAGATCCTTTAATTTTTTCCTTTATTTTGAGTAAATTGTATTTAAAGTTGCTATTAACACATACATAAAATTATACATATGCTACGTGTTTTATTAAATTTGTTAATCTGTTTGTTAATGAGGTATGTTATCTTCATTCACATTAATAATAAACCATAAAAGTGTTGGTTTGTGAATTGGCTAAGTTGAAAAACAATGCTGCCTAGTAATTGCAGCCGAATTTCGAGCGCTGGAATCTGCTAGTATTAATAAATATATTACGAAACACAAGAGACAAAAATAGAGTAATTGTTTTTTTTATAATGATATTTTTGTACTTAATCAAAGAGTTTTAATATAGAAGAGGCCAAAGTGCAGTTCAGAACAAATACTAACCTACAATGTTATTGTACCAACCAGACAAACAAATTGTAATTTTTCGATCCTCACAGTACCAAAATTTTTTCCGTTTTTTTTAAACAATTTTACCGTATTGAGTCAGATTTGCTTAGATACTAAAACGACTTAAAACAAATTTAAATTGACGGGGTGAAACAAAGTTTATCGTTAATTTTATGTAGTCGTATAATTACCACAAAACTTTGTAAAATTTTGCTATAATTTTTATAAATGCCACACCTTTTTTCTGTGTGTCCGCCTCCCTTGGATTCTTTAGCTGCTGTAGAAACCTGTAATGTATTAATTGCTAAAAAATTGGAGCAGCAAGTGAAATTAACAAATTAAAAGAGAATTTGTTTCAGAAAGAGACACCTCACTTTCTTCCATATTCAGTCCGTGGCTTACTTGAAAAATTAAGAGAAGATGGTTACACCGATATTGATAAGAATTTCGTGAAAATTAAAGCTAAAGAATTTTACAAAACTAGTTGAGAGTATTTAGAGGAATGGATGTTTATAACAAAGGTATAGAAAAACTTAATTGGGCAAATTTAACAGAAGTACCACAGTGGGAAGATGTTCCAAAAATTTCCAGATATATTTATCGGAAAAGAACATATCGATTGCACTAAAGATACGAAAGTATTCGATGAATATTCACTCTTATCTAAATACGTAACATCGCAGAAAATTGATGAATGGAATCAACAAAAAATTTCTATGGAAAATCGTTGGGTGGAAGTATTTAAATATTTTAAAAGAATTACCTAAACCAAGCAAATTTTCAAATTATAGTTGAATATATTTTATGTTGGCCTGCTACAAATGCGCCGGTTGAGTGTGTGTTTTCTTTGATGAACAAGTTGTGGGCCGAAGATAAAACTCAATTAAGGTTATCAGTGCTTAAGTATATGTTAATTATTAAAGTTAATATTAAAAATCCTACCAAGAGTTCCACACATATTTGAAATCGTCACGTAAACTTTTGAAACAAATTTGTGCCTCTGAAAAATATAACAATGTATAAACAGTTTTTTTGTAGTGTAACATAAAATAAATAATGCCACTCACTATGGACAAATAATATATTATTATATTATCTATGCATTTCCATTTCATATAACCGAACCCACAAGAATTATTCGATGTCCCGTTTTCAGGTTAAAAAAAATATGGTCAATTTAGATATACCGTATGAGACCGGTTGCTGAAAACGTATCTTGTACATTCAGAAAGAGAAATGCAACAAAAAAAAAAGGTTTTAAAAATTTAACCCCCCCCCCCCCATAATAAGAGAAGCAACAACTAATTATTTATTTTGGCTGGTGCATAATTACAAAGGCTGTATGAATAAAACATATTACTCAGTCAACGGTTAAGTCAGCTATTTCTTATTACGATTGTTTTTGTTTGTTATGAAAACATTAGCCATTCAGGAGGATTGGAAATTCTCATGGGGAAGGTATAGTAAATCGTCTAAAGGGTTTGGCATTCTCATGTAGAACTTTTTTCAAGACCCTTTTTATTTTTGATGTTGATTTGCTTCATCTTGATTTTGGTTTGCTTAGTTCTTCAGCTATAACTGACGAACCATTGATGATTTCGCATTTCATTCTACAAAAAAATAAAATAATAAAACTGTACTAACTTGTCAAATGACCTAGAGTTGGTTGTAGATCTAGCTTAGTGTATTATATAACCAGTTCTAAAAGTTGCAATATACCCTCAAATTTTCGAGATATGTATGAGGACAAGAGCATTTTTTGTGACTGGTACACTTAAATATTTTTTAACCGATTTCGAATTTTTGAACAGTATAAATAAGAAACGAACGTCTTTCAAATATATGTATGTATATACTTTCACTATACTATTAATATAAATATGTATAAATATCTAAAATTTGCAGTTTCTTTTAACTTTTTCAACTTCTGCTAGGGGTTTTTTCGAATCTTCTTTTTGAATAACAACAGTCAACATAGCCCGTGTCTTTCTGAGTAAAACAAGCTTTCATTGGCTTAAATCGGTTTAAAAATGACAAAGCTATAGTACTTTTTGTTAATCGTTCTTCGTCGAATCGACGACGCATGTTCAAATGTTGGTGTTTTTTTTTATTTATTTTATGTTTGTTTTATGCTCATTTTTCGTACAGCGCTAGTCGTGGTCATGCTCTTGGTGTGTGCACTTGTTTAGCTTGATACGCATCGGCTAAGTTTGTTTTTTTTTGTAATGTGCTTCGTCGTAACGACGAAGAATGAACTTTGTGTAACTTTTGGAATTTTTGACGGTGTGTTTCTAGTGTTACATTTTTGGTTGTTTTCTATAATATAAAATGAGCACTGCAGTGCGATTGACCGACGAAAAAATCGAAAAATTTCTTTCAATGTGCGACGACGAGTGTGAATTGGACGATGGAATTGATGATAGCGACATATCTGATATAGAGATAGAAGAGGAAGATTGTTCATCAGAGACTGACAGTTCATCAGAAGATCCAGGCGGTATAGATGAAGACGATGTATCTCTAAATATTTTAAAAGCCAAGTCTAATATAATTCCGTTTACTAAATCTATTTTGCGTGGAAAAAATAACCACAAGTGGTCTACACAAAAGGGAAAATCTCATCGTTATGGGCTTAATATTGTGCACCAAGCAAGAGGACCAACGCGCCAATGTAAAAATATTACTGACCCTCTGCAATGTTTTCAAATGTTTATAACCAAAGAGATTATGGACGAAATAGTTCAGTGGACTAGTGCTGAGATAGTTAATCGTAAATCAAACTTACTTTGCACGTCAGATGAAGCTCAAAGAAAAAAAACTTCATCGCAAGAAATATTAGCCCTCATAGGAATATTAGTCTTGACTGCTGTAAAGAAGGACCAACATCTATCTGCTGACGAATTGTTTGGCCGATCCTATTCTGGAGCTCAATATATATCCACAATGACGAAAGCCAGGTTCAAGTTCCTTTTGTCCTGCCTTCGCTTCGACGATAAGACTGTGCGAATTCAACAAGTTTCTGACAAATTTGCTCCTATTAGAAAAGTATGGGAGATATTCATTCAGAAATGTTGCGAAAGTTATGTTCCTGGACCATACTTAACGAGTGACGAGCAACTGCTTTCATTCAGAGGCAAGTGTAGTTTCCGAATGTACATACCCAACAAACCAGCAAAATATGGATTGAAAATGGTGATGATGTGTGATAGCGGCACAAAGTACATGGTTGATGCTTCACCATACTTGGGCAAAGGCTCCAACCAAACTAATCTGTCACTTGGTGAGTATTATGTTAAGGAGTTAACAAAAGCTGTTCATGGATCTAATAGAAACATTACCATGGACAATTGGTTCACATCAGTTCCACTTGCCAAATCACTTTTATTTGAACCATATAAGCTGACATTAGTTGGCACTCTGCGCTCAAATAAGAAAGAAATTCCCAAAGAATTAAAAAATATTAAAGGTCGAAAGTGCAGCACATCTATGTTTTGTTATGACAACCAGTTAACGCTTCTCTCTTATAAGCCAAAACCACACAAAATTGTGTATTTACTTTCATCGGGTGATGAAGAAGGAGCAATTAACCAAATATCGAACAAACCATACATGATAGAATTCTACAACAAAACAAAAGGCGGTGTCGGTACGTTCGACCAAATGTGCAGTGTAATGAGCTGCTCTAGAAAAACCAAAAGGTGGCCAATGTGCCAGTTTTATGGCATACTGAATATGGCTTTCATAAAGAGCTATATTATTTACACTCACAATATGTTTCAAATAAAGAAAAGCCTCTTAGCCGCCCAAAATTCATGAAGCAATTGCATTTTTCCCTTATCCAAAGCCAGCTGACTGATAGACTTGAGACACCAACTTTGAGAACAACGGTGCGAGCGAATATTGCAAATATATTGCCGAGGGATACTGAAAACAATGATGATGTGCCCCTAGAAAAAAAACAAAAGCGGAAAATTTGCGCTCTTTGTCCGACTTTTAAACGAAGAATGACAAAATCATCCTGCAAAAAATGTGGTAAAAGCCTGTGTGGGGACCACAAAATAGAGCTTTGTGCCTCTTGCATAAATTGAAGACTGATACTCATGAAAACGTGTTCCTATATAGTTTAATATATTAGTTTTAAGATGCAAACGCATTTAATGAATTTAATGATTTTAAGTTTATTAATTTTATTATTTTTTTAAGTAATGTTTTGTGAAACAATGCACGTGAAGTAGTGCTGTGAAATCTTAAGTTATAATTATATAATATATAAAAACAATACTTTTATGTTTTATTTCGGCGAGATACAAAACTAACAATTAAAAAGTCTCAACTTTAAAAAGTTTTCGTACGCAAGTTATCTTTATTATCGTTTTTAAAATCACCGTCGGCGATTGGATGAAGTATGACCTTCACGCAATAAAAATAAGAATGACCTTCCAGGGTTAAAAATTAAGAATCGATTTCGATTATGCGATTAAACAAAGAGAAATAATTTAAATTATGAACTATTTTTTAAACATGTTCATTTTTAAATGATTACAAATCATCAATTTCATGTTTTAGTGACCAGCAGTAATTCTCTGGCATTCTGATCTGACTTTTCCTTCGAATATCTTTTCCGTTGTTAATAGCTCTTGGTGGAAGCGATCACCTTGTTGGTCGGCAATCGTAAAACAACTTATATTGTTTAAAAATTCGAAATCGGTTTAAAAATGACTGAGTTACAAATGTTTAAGTGTGCCAGTCCAAAAAAAAAAATACTCTTTTTTGAATAAATTCTGATCTCTTACTCGATTCCAAGACTTTTGGGATTTACGGCATCAATTTATCTCAGGAAACAACGAAGGTCAACGTGTTTTTTTATTTTTAAGCGTCGTATGCCAGCTATCCCTCTTTGATCCGCATTACAATTTTTATACCCTATACCACTATGTGGTTTGGGTATAATGACTTTGTGCTGCTGTTTGTAACTACCAAAAATATTTGACCTAGACCCATCTTTTATTATACCGATCGACTCAGAATCACTTAGTGAGTCGTTTTAGCGATGTCGGTCCGTCTGTCCGTTCGTCTGTGTGTCCATGTAAAGTTTTAATCAAACTACAGGTCGAAAATATGAATATGTTTTGATGAAATTTTGTGTGTAAGCTTCTATTGGCCATGGGATAAACGCTCTTGAAATTGGTGAAATTCGGTCCATGTTGAGACCTAGTCCCCATAGAAATGACCTCTATGAAATCAACATAAATTGCCATAAGTTCCAAATTATCATATAGATCTCAGTCAAATTTGGTTTGTATGTGTTTATTATATCCACTAATCAGTAGTCCAATAAAAATCCCTATAGGACAAATCTTCGTCATAGGCCACATATAGAGCTGCTTTCCGATCTTCACTTAAATCTATCAAAAAACAAAAATATGAGACAGATTTTTCTCAAATTTGCTTTGTTTATATTTTTTTCAAATATTAGTGACTTTGCCAAATACGGTCAGGATCGGTCCATTTTTCGACCTAGTCCCCATATAAATATAGCAGCCAAAAAATTAATAACAATGTCACTCAAATTTGGTTTCTGCTCATTTTCTATACCTAATTAGTTGGACCGAAGACATAGGGTCTCTAAACCATGGTATAGGGTATCGTATAGTCGGTCTAGACCGATTATAATTTCTTACTTGTTTATAAAGCGTTAGTCATTTTTTTTTTTAAATTTTTCACAAACTTCAGTACATTTATATTCAATTATATAATTTATATTTATAATTAATAACTGACAAGTAGCTGTTAAACTTACATAAATTTTTAATGCTGTTATATGGCTTAAACTTATGTCGAGCCTATTGAAAGTTGCAGAAATAATAATAATTCCGAAGCAAGGAAAGACTCCTTTCGAAGTTAGCTCATATCGGCCAATCTCACTGCTTCCAGTTAAAGCTTGCGAACTAGCTTTAGAGAAAAAACAGATATGTTCAGCTATATTTTTGGATGCGTCAGAAGCTTTTGATGATATATGCCATAAAGGCTATTGCATAAGTTAGATTTACTTCCCGCGAAGGAATACTGCCATATGTTGAAATCGTACTTAGCAGAAAGATACTTCCGATTCAAACACAGTGATGAATATTATGGTCTGCATTCAATAAGCTCAGATGTTCCCCATATAAACATCCTAAGGCGTCTTTCATACATATTGTATATATATGAATTACCAGTAACTGAGGACTATCTTGTGGGCTCATTCGCGAATGAGACTGTTATTATTTTTATTGGAAATAATAATGAAACATCAAACACAAATTGCCAATCAGCACTGGTCAAGAAAATGATGAAAAAACTAAACAGAATAAAATTTGTAGATGGCTTTGATGGAAGAAAATCTCTTTCAACACTTAATAAGATTATGATCTATAAAAAAATATTCAAGCCAGTCTGGTACTATAAATCTGGGATGTCTGGAAAATAGTGTGATTCAAAGCATTCAAAGATTCCAAAACAAAGTACAACGAAACATTGTAAAAACTCCATGGTATATGGGATATAGTTACGTTCATCGAGATTGGAAAATGAACACGATATTTGCTGATATACAAAGAAAAGCAGAATTTCATGACATAAAACTATTCCATTACAATATCATGGAAATTCCGGCCTTATTAAGCTTCCTGACCATTTCCGTTGTCTGTAGGACCGACGCATCACTTTCTTGTTGATTACAATAATTACATGATGGAATCTAAACTGATGCTGTGAGTTGTAAAAGTGTTGATGTTTGTTTTTTTTTTACTTTAGTTCAGTTCAGTCTGTTAAATATGGTCCCACAATTTTTGATTCGTACCCGCTAGAACCAAAAGTTTAAAATCAGTCCAAGAGACTGAAAAACGTAAATGTGTCTCACAAAAACGAAAATAGTCAGGAAGGTTACATACTTCAGAATTATCTAGAAGACGTAATCGTTAAAAACTTAAATGGCGCTTCAACCACTAAGACGTTTTAATTTAAACTTCAATTACTGTTATTAACTTAATACAAATTTATATTCAAACAATGAAATTTATTTTTATTATACTGTTTAAATGTATTAAAAAAAAAAAGATTTGTGATTGAGTTTGAAATTATTCAGGTTCAAGATCAAATATTTTTACTGCAATGATTAAAATGATAAAGATCGATAAAAAGATTTTTTTATATTTATAAAAAATAATAAAAATAAATTTAGAATAAAAAAAATAATTAAAAAATATTACGATATAGGGTTATTCCATGTCAAATCACTCAATATTAGAAAAAATTGTTGCTCCATAGTAATAGATTTGTTTAAGAAAATTACCACTGAAACTTATGGTGATGAAATCTTCATATCTCAATTTATAATTCATCTTACCCATTTTTGGCCAAGATATGGACATTTGAAAAATGGTAATTTTTAACAAATTTTGGCCATCTTGGATTTGGCACTACTGTGAAAAACTCCAATAACTTGAGAAATTGTGGCTCAAATTAAACAAGTATGGTATCAATTTGAAGCTATTTATATATATTCATACTATTTATATCATCCACCACAAATAAATGAAATTAATCCACCTTGAAATTTTACATTTAGCTCATTATAAATGGTTTAACTTGAAGCAGAGAAAAAACAAAAGTACAACACAAGAAATCATATGGCAAATAGCATACTTTAGAGCTAGGGGTGCTACAATTTTTCAAGGTATTGCTATGAATATATATTTTTAGTATTTTTTAGTATAGAAAATTAAAATAGTTAAATATAAATATAAAAACATATTTTAGAAACCTTTTCACTAACATATATCAGCAACGAGGAGATTCTTACCTCGATGTCGTGGTTTAAAAAAAATAATTTTTTTAATTGTTAAGAAACATTACTTTTCCAATTTTTTCGGAAACTTAAAGAGAATGTGTACTCTTAGTATTAGTATTAGTATTTCTACCGAGCGTCAGAAAAAATATGAGGGGCCATTTTTTTTACAGCCCATTAAATTTTGGTAAATTCTGAAGATGATTTTTTTAATTTTCTATGTAAAAATATAGTAAAACATATATTTAATTTTATTTAAACACTAGATTTATATTCCTCATATATATAGCTTCAAATTGATACCAGAATTGTTTAATTTGAAAACCAATTTCTCAAGTTATTGGAGTTTTTCACAGCAGTGCCAAATCCAAGATGGCCAAAATTTGATAAAAATTACCATTTTTCAAATATCCATGTTATGACCAAAAATGGGCAAAATAAATTACAAATTGAGATATGAGGGTTTCATCACCATTAGTTTCAGCGGTAATAAAAAAGAAATCTGTTACTGTGGAGCAACACTCACTGGGTGAATTGACATGGAATGACCCTATATAATAATAATTCCCAAAAATATGTTCATCCAACTTTTTTAAAAATATGTAGATATTAAAAATCTGAGAAATATTGTGGAGAGTATTTTAATATTCGAACAAGCCGAATTTAACTTTCTTACTTACAATGTAGTTTTTCATCTAAGTTGCCTCTTGATGTAATCGATAATGCACGTATGAACTCCTCAAATTCTATCGCTCCATCCTATAACAATTGAAAATAAGTGCAAATATTTTTTTTCATTATTTATTGTTTGAGTGTTATAAATTTATGGACCATGAGTTGTGCAATGACTGATAAATAATTGATTGTTATGAGTTGACTTTTTGATTATTAAAAATGTATGACTTTTGATTACTTTGTTTGCCAAATTTGTTGTTTTGGAATTGTTAACAAACTAAAATAAAAAAACACTTTTAAAGTCTGCACTTTTGGCCGATTCGTAATAAAAAAAAATTAAATTTTTTCTTTTAATATAAAGAATTAAAAAATAAAAATTATATAAAGCTTAGAGAGCTTAATAAGATTTTTGTTTCCCCATTGAGATTTGAAATCATATTTATTCATCTACATAGATTATTTAAGCAAACTACAGTTTCGGGTTGGAATATCTTAAAATCCTCGACAAAATATGCTGCCGGATCCAGATTTGGAGCGAAGGTTTGTGGAAAATGTGTAGAGTTGTGAAATTTTACAAACATTTTATATAAAATTAGATTTCTGAAATAATTCAGATAAATTTGAGTCAAATTTTGCCGATAATTTTTAGTAATCATCTGAATTGAAGTGGTGCTCTGCTTCTTTTAAAGAACTTAAAGTGTTATAAAAAATCGAATTTTGTATTGTATTGAATATTGTTTGTCATTTTGGTAGTTTTCTTTCATCTACAAAACCTATATTCAATCAAATGTTAGAGCTTCCAAAAAATTAAAAAAAAAAGTTATGAGGTTTTGCTTACTACAATTCCCAAAAAAAATCTTATAAAGAATGAAAAGTTTTAGTTATGGAATTCATATAAATCTTTTTCCAAAATGTAGCCAAATTTATTGTTAGAAATATTTAAAATTAAAGAACAAAGAGAATTTAATATTAGGTGCATCTGCGCTCCTTTCTTACATATATAATTTGTGTTTTGGAAGCCCTTAAATGTGTCTTTTTTTACATTGCAAATAAAGTCTATCATTATGTAATGAATTTGCTTAAACTGGGTGATGTTCATGATTAAAATTTAAATTTATTTTGATATGATTTAAGTATGCATGCAGTATGTAGGTATTCGTTTGAAATATAACTTCTTGTAACTTACATTATTTTCATCAAACACTCGAAATACTAATGAAGCAAATTTACTAGGATCTCCTTGTGGAAAGAACTGTCTGTAGATTTTTATAAACCCCTAAAATATGTAAAAGAGAAAGAGAGAAATTGTTTGTGATTTGTTTCAGTTACTCGTAAATATGCACAATTGATGATATCTGGTGTTTGCACAGCAAAATAAAAAGCAACAGCATTACTCAAATAAATGAACAAAGTTTAAAACAAATTCTTGATTTAACAAAACAAGCTAACTTAAAACAGACATTACACAAATATTTGAAAAGGAATTTTTACTTGAAAGTAATGAGCTTAAAGGAATGAAAACATTTTTAAAAGCATATAACTTAATTTATAAGAAATGTATTATAATGTTGGAAATGAAATAAAAATAAGAAAACATCAAGACTATTTAAATAATGCTTTTAAAATTCGTTTTAACTAGACTTAAATTAAGCAAACATTTTTTAACAACTCAAAGTTAGTTATATTGGTAAAGCTATATTAATTTCTCTTTTTACCAAACAATCTATCTAATAATTTTAGGTTGAGGGACTCGACTCGAAATAACTATGCCAACTTTTTTGAAGCAAAAAATGTGAAACAGTACATCAAAACTGCTGAAATGCGTTAAATCAGAATGACACGAACAGCGCTAAAAAACTGGTATTTGATGTTGCTTTTAAGTGTTTATCAATAAAAAAAAATAAATTAAAACCAGTAAGAGTGTTAAATTCGGCTGTGCCTCCACCTAATATTAGGTAGGGCTACCACTTTGACACTGTTGCCGATACTGATAATTCAAAATTTAAAAAAGGAAATTTTAAAATAATTTTATTTAGTACAAAAAAAAAATAAATAATAAAAACAGGTAAGAAACTAAAACCTTTAATTCTTAGTTTTTAGTTTTTAATTTTTAATTTTTAATATTTAATATTTAATTTTTTTATTTTATATATTAAATTTTAATTTTTGTTTTTCAATTTTAAACTTTTAATTTTTTATTTAAAATTTTTAATTTTAAATCTTTAATTTTTAAATTAAAAATTTTCAATTTTAAATTTTAATTTTTTATTATTCATTATTCATTTTTCAATTTTCATTTTTAATTTTCCATTTTTCATTTTTAATTTTAATTTTTCATTTTCCATTTTCATTTTCCTTTTCACTTTAATTTTTTATTCTTATTTTTCATTTTTAATTTTCAATTTAATTTTTTAATTTTTCAATTTCCATCTTTCATATTTCATTTTCTATTTTCAATTTTTATTTTTAATTTTTAATTTATCATATTTAATTTTTCTTTTTTAGTCCTTCATTTTCCATTTTTCATTTTCCAATATCCATTTTTCATTTTTCATTTCCAATTTTCATTTTTAATTTTTCATATTTCATTTTCATATTCTATTCAATTTTCCGTTTTTAATTTTTAATTTTTAATTTGTAATTTTTCATTTTCCATTTTCGATTTTCCATTTTCCATTTTCCATTTTTTATTTTCAATATTCATTTTTAATTTTTCTTTTTTAATTTTTAATTTTTAATTTTTCAAATTTCATATTTCATTTTCCATTTTTATTTTTCAATTTTCATTTTTTGTTTTTCATTTTTCATTTTTCATTTTTCATTTTTCATTTTTCTTTTTTCATTTTTCAAATTTCATATTTCATTTTCCATTTTATTTTTCAATTTTCAATTTTCATTTTTCGTTTTCCATTTTTCATTTTTCAATTTTGAATTTTCATTTTTAATTTTTCGTTTTCCGTTTTTCATTTTTCAATTTTCAATTTTCAATTTTCAATTTTCAATTTTCAATTTTCAATTTTCAATTTTCAATTTTCAATTTTCAATTTTCAATTTTCAATTTTCAATTTTCAATTTTCAATTTTCAATTTTCATTTTCATTTTCCATTTTCCGTTTTTCATTTTTCATTATCTGTTTCTCATTTTAAGTTTTTCATTTTTCTTTTTCCATTTTTCATTTTTCGTTTTTCATTTTCCATTTTTCTTTTTTTATTTTTCATATTTCATTTTTCATATTTTATTTTTTTTAATTTTTTATTTTCCATTTTTAATTTTTCATTTTTCGTTGTTCGTTGTTCATTTTTCATTTTTCATTTTTCATTTTTCATTTTTCATTTTTCATTTTCCATTTTTAGTTTTGAATTTTTCATTTTCCAGAGGAAAGAGTAAGGCACTTAATCAGTTACATAATTAGTTGTCAGGTTAATGAAACACTATTATTACTTATGGTAATAGAAATTTTGTTTTTAGTTTGGCAAAATTTAAAAATATTATTATAGAACTTATTTAATCTTAATTACTCTAAGTAAGTTTCATTTGTTTAAATTGAATCTCTGGATAAAAAGAAAATTATAGATTATTCGTTTTATTATATTTTGAGTGTATTTAAGGAGTAGGTAATTCAATTTTATTGATTTATTGATTACAATGTAATCCATTGGCCACTGAAGGCTTTTTGATTACGAATTTATACTAATATAATAGAGAGGTAGTATGTTAATGATTGTTTGTAGAAGGTAATCTCCATAACTAGTGATCTGGTTTCTAAAATGTTGGTTTCAATATTTAAAATGGTCTTTAAGGATGGACATTAGGGTTCGGTCCTAACCTATGATTAAATATTAGTTAGAGACGACTCGGAAAAAAATGTTTCTCTTTTTTGCCACGCCCCTGCATGTCAGCCTTTTAGTTTTTTATTCACTGCATTGTAATTTTTAGTCCCATCATAAAATGTCGTATATCGTTGTGCTAGCTACATTTCTTTCTCTTTCCGACTTTCAGTATGCCAAGTCTTCCAATATTTTTTATATTTGAGGACATATGATATATCAAATATTTATAAAAACCCAGTTTAGTGCTTTCCACAGAAGTGGTTTTACAGGTTCTTTGCAAACTGTGGCAAAATACAGCCATTCCGATACTAAGTAATTTTGTAATTTTGTTTCATCATATCACACGCTTAGAAATGAATGATTTAATTTTAATTTTATTAATTATTATTTTTTATTATTTATTTCAGAATGAAAAGGTAATATGTTTTTAATTTGATAACTGAAGAACAAAATCGAATACAAGAAGAACAGAAGAAGAGAAATAAATAATCATCCATGAAAATTGCAATTTGGAATGTCAACGCTTTTGATTTTGCACTATTTTATGTTCCCTGTTCTATAATTCTCTCTTTTTCTATTTTTTTTGTAGAAAACATAAAAATATAAACAGTAAACGCACTTCCAATTATGCTGTAACCCTGCTCGCGCTTTTTTTGACAAATAGCTTAATACACAAAAACGTTCATAAGAGCATAATAATTTTTTAAACCTCTGCAACTTTTCTCTTTATTAATGAAACTGAAAACTTCAACAGCAAAAGTTTCATGAAATTAGAGCGGCTTTACTTTCGTTTAAAAACAATTGCCATTAGGGTTGGTAGGAACCGAGATACTGAAATTGGAAAAATTTTTGACGTCGGAATAAAAAATTATTAGAAAAAGATATGTAGCCATGACGAAACCATGTACAATGATATGCGACACGTTATATAGGACTAAAAATGGCGATGCAGTGAACAAAAAAACAAACAGGGCGACATTCATGGCGTGGAAAAAAGAAAAAAAAATTTCCGATTGGTCTCTAACTAATTTTTAATCATAGGGTAGGACAAGCTCAACTTTTTTTTGGCGAACCGCCCTAATGGACATATGCTATGCATTTTAGTAATATTTTTAGTGGGCGTGGAACTTCCCATGTAAATTAACTTTTTATATCACATATATTGAGTGATACGACAGAGAGAGCTTTGTGAATTTATTTGATGTTAGCTATTATTACTGTTAGATAATTGGACGTGGCATTGCCCACACAAAGTAGATATAATATAATATAACTGTTGTATTACAAAAGGAAACACATTGACACTTTGTACGACTTCATCTGATATTAATGTTACTCACATTAATATCTGATGAAGTCGTACAAAGTCGGACAAAAATGGACAGGATCGGACGAATTGGCGTGGCACACCCATAAAAAGTAAATATTAAATATCATGTATCTTGAGTACTGTAGTAATGAGACCCTTGGAACTTTGGGGAGCCTATACTGCTTGATGCACTAAGTGTGGCACCTCCCACATCACTGGAGTATTATAAAAGGGAAAGCCTTGACACTTTGTACTACTCCGTGAGATATTAATGTGAGTAGTCAGAAAAAAATGGGCAGGATAATACTAGAGGGTGGTGCACGCCATATACAAAAAAATATAAAGTACTATGAAAGCGGCACTTTCGATACTTTTGGCAAGTACATTAATTAGCAGTGTGAAAAGTCGTGGATAATATGGGCGGAATCGACAAATCAAAAATACAACTAAATAAAAAAATAAAAAAATCGCCAAAAAAAAAAAAAAATAATCGCTAAAATGAAAAATTGCCAAATGATATTCTAAATTCAAGCCAAAGGTTAAGTGTTGCCATTTTTAATTTGGAAAAGCCATGCTCTTCTAATGGACAGCTATATGTAGCTTGCTCCAGTGTACGTACGCCCAAAAAATTTAATATTTGTTGCACCAAATGAAAAAACAAAAAGTATTCTATATCAGCAAGCTTCGAATTAAAAAAATGATATACCATGGCTTAAAGACCCTATCTCTTCGGTCCACCTAATTGGATATAAAAAAAAAAGCATAAATCAAATTTGATTGGCATTGCTTTTAATTTTTTTTGGCTGCAGATATGAAAAAGTTCATTTCGGGTGCTATATTTATATGGGGAATAGGTCGGAAAATGAACCGATCCCGACCATATTTTTGTTATTTGATAGATTTACGTGACGATCGGGAAGCAGTTCTATATGGGGCCTATGACTAAGAATTGTCCTATAGGGATTATTTTTGGATTACTAATTAATGGATATAATAAACACATACAAACACAATTTGACTGAGATCTATATGATAATTTGGATCTTGTGGCAATTTATGTCGATTTCATAGAGGACATTTGTATGGGGACTAGGTCTCAACAGGGACCGATTTTTACCAATTTCCATACCGTTCATCCTATGGCCGATGAAGGTTTATTTACCAAATTCCATCAAAATATATACATATTTGCAATTTGTAGTTTGATTACAAGGTTTACATGGACACACAGACGGGCGGACGGACGAACATCATTAAATCGTCTCAGGAAGTGAGTCGATCGGTATAATAAAAGTTGGGGGTCGTTCAAATATTTTTAGAAGTTACAGCAGCAGCACAAGGTCATTATAACCAAAATTAAGTTAAAATGGCTAGTACCACGTCCAATGTTCGTGAACGAACGAAAGGTGCGTGCACATTAATAGAATAACAGCTACGGAGACATTTGTTGTACTTGGCATATCACATTTTAGAAGTAATATTAATATCAGTATTTGTGCACATATAGGATTGAGGACTGGTCCACAACTGACATTTTTAGAATGTCTCAAATTCATTGGCCTAACATAGGTCAGGGTTCTAATCGTCGCATTCGTTATCGAAATTTTTCGATGAAATTATTTTTTTATTTTCCAAAATAAATAATCTAACCCATAAAAATAAAGATTTTATTAGAACTCCTTCTTTCCTTATGCATATGATTATGATTGTGTGTGACTATGCGTGCTAATCTTTGGCCGCAACAAGTCTATGGACAAAGTTTCAGATCGGTCGGATGAGGGGAAGTGAGGTTTAAATCTCTCCGTGACTGTGCGTGACTCTGCGTGACTATGTTAAAGGAATCTTTTTTCACAGCAAGTCTATCGACCAAGTTTCAGATCGATCGGATAAGGTTAAATGGGTTTTAAACAACTACGTGACCGTGCGTGCCTACGTCGAAGTTAATCTTTCTTTACGGTAAGTATATCAACCAAGTTTCAGATTGATTATTTGAGGAGAAATCCATTTTAAATGGCTCCGTGACTGTGTCAAAGTTATTCCTTTTTTCACAGCAAGTGTATGGACCAAGTTTCAGATCGATCGGATGAGGGAAAATGACATTTAGATCACTCCGTGTCTGTGCGTGACTATGCGCAACTTTGCGTGACTACCCCAACATTAATCCGTAGTCACAACAAGACGGTGGGCCAAGTTTCAAATCAATTGGATAAGGGGCAGTGGGGTTGCCCCACGACAGAGAGTATGAGTTAAAAGAAAGAGTTTAAAAAACCAAGAATAATTTTAATCTGACACAGTTAAGAGTAGAAGTGAAACGTGGTCTGATGTTTGCTCGTCTTCTTTAACCCTTTCACGACCACTGGGATATATATGTCCCATTTTTAGTTTTTCTTATATTTTCTACATTTTCCAATCGATTTTTTTAAAGCTGACTTGAGTCGACAGAGGATAGTATTAGCTTTTAGACAATGCCAAAAAAAATTACACATATATTCTCAGGTCCAAAAACGTCGACCCCAGAGTCTGAAAATTTTAAATGGTATTTGGATGTCATTAACTTGGACGTTATTGAACCAAAAACATTAAAATTTTGATATAAAATGCACCAGTATTTATGGTTTTCAGAAACACCAAAATATTTGGTGATCGCTGTACTATTATACAAAATTCAGTACGAGACATGTATCTCCAGTTGGTCGTCAATGGTAAAAAAGATGTATTACGGTTTTATATTTTTGCTAAATTAAAAAAAAAATCATAGTTCTAAATCAACAATTAATTAAACTATAAACAAAAAGACTTTGAAAAAGTTAATTCTAAATATCTCAAATATACAAAATCAATTATGGCAATCTTCGAAGCAATTACGGTTTTTTGTGAAACAAAAAGGTTTTTGACAAAAGTAACATATTTCGTTTGTCCGATTTTCCTTTCCAATTTTAGTACAAACTAAAAAAATAGTAATCGATTCTATATTCTATATTTAAAAATTTACACCAAATACAAAAGCAAAACTACAGATGTTTATGTAAAAAATAAAAACAAAAATCACTAACTTTCTTTGAGCTGAGTAAATTAGTTGTTCATTAATTTTTTGACCGTTGCCCACCAATGGGATATATATGTCCCTTGGATTTTTCTTTGAAGGAATTGAAACAAACATTTTTGATGACACTTTTGTTTAGAAAGTATGTTAAGTACGAATCCACAAAAAAATAACAATTTTCCAGCAGTTTAGGTTCGGTCGTCAAAGAGTTAAATAAAAAACCAAAGTATGTAATTTCGAATGATTTTACTCGATATCGAAGGTCTGCGAGTATCATGAGGGTGGGAATATATGGCTGTAAAGCTATTTAAAAATGTTTCTCTGGATAATTGTGTTTCATATAATAGTCTGTATTTTTCAAATATTTTTAAGTTAAAACTGTTTTTTTTTTCGACAGAGAACCCAAGGAAAGGGTCCGAGAATAAAGACTTTTTGAAACTTCAAAGTTTTGTTGGAGATACAAAGGTAGCAAACGACATTGCTGAAAGAGTAGTTAAACTAATTCAAGACTTCAATAGCACTTTTACAAAAGATGAGGAGCAAAAACAATTCGTAGTTCAAATCGTGACAGAATGTCGTCGGCTGTACCCTGATAGTTCCTAATGTATACTCGGTCTACCCATGTTTGATGAGTAATATTGAAAATACTTGTATTAATTATGTATAAGATAAACTGATATATCCATTTTTACAATTCTGAAGTATACATTATTATTTAAATTAGAGTATTTTGAAATATGAATTCTGACATTAGTCATATCTTTTTATTTAACATTTCGACAGTTCATGAAATAGCCCGAAAAAAGCCTTAGGTCTATAATTCTATAATTAGAACATTTTGATAATATCTTGTTTTTGAAGAAACTGTGTTAGAATTTAATGCAAAGTCAATAAATTGACTTTTCAATTGGCAATATTGGTGGCAATATTGTTTTAATAAATTCTATCAGTTAAAACAGAAAAATTGAGCTTTTTCGTGAAAAACAGTAATTTGCTAAAATTTCAGGGCTTTATCGGCACGGGAAATAAAAGCCAGATTGAGCTAAAACTTTGACAATTGTATTTTTACAACAAATGTAATCATTCTAGATGTGAGCACTTTTCTAAAAGCATCTTAGGCTACATGTAGTAAAACTAAGTAAACAGTTTTCCATTTCCGGCTCTTTTTTCTTTTTAAAGTTTTTTAAATTTAAATTTTTAAACCTATTCCTATTCCATAGTGATAAACAGGGCAATCTAGTCTGATCAATAAAAACCTTGACTTTAAAATCCTAAAAGATTTCCAATAAAAATGTCTTGTACAAGAATATTTTGAAAGCTGTACAATGTATGATGTAGTTCGGTTTAGTGTTTATTCCTCTCTTGTGCACCCCCTGACAGATTTTTTGTTTGGCCAAACATATATGCGTCATATATCCTAAGCCTCACTATATCCAAAGTCTGTAAACCTAACTAGTTTATGCTCCATGGTCTTGTCATTAATTTATGGATGATCTAAAAATCACATAAAGGACACTGAAATTGGATCTTAACCCGCATTGTGGGTCGCTTTGTTTGGTATTTTTTAATACAATACTCCATTTATTCTTTTTAAATTCATTTAGCCTTTCGATTATTTCAATTTTGGTAAAGCCAGATTGAGGGTTTTGCCAGTAAATGGCATTCCGCTTAAAATCTCTCAAAATCGCTCTGACCTCAAACCCATGTAAGTGTTACCAAGTTAAGGTCTGTCAGCCCTGTGGCCTTTCATCGATTTGGTGGTGTCCGTTCCTCCGTCGTCCATCAGTCCGCCTGTCTGTCTGTGTCCATGTAAACCTTGTAATCAAACTTGAATATGTTTTAATAGGAATTAATATATGAGCTTCTATCGGCCATAGAACATATGTTGTTAAAATTGGTGGAAATCGGTGTATTTTCAGACCTAGTCCCCATACAATTGACCCCAATGAGATTAACTCAAGTTGCTATAAGATCAGTATTATCCTGTGGATCTCGGTCGAATTTGGGTTGTGTGTTTTTATTGCACCCATTAATCAGTAGGAAAATTTTTATTAATAGCCCTCATATTAATAAAAATTTTGAAAAACACTTTTCTAAATTTTAATTGGATTATGGACCTAATGTCTCTTCTAAAAGGAAAAAATCATAAAATAAGTTCACGGCTGATATTGGATGTACTGCTAGGGGGCCGATACTTAATCAACAGTCGGTGTCTGCCTACGTAACAGGGATTCGTATTCAGAAGTTTTAGCTGAACCTCTGCAACTTGTGGCTGACGTTTGATGTGCTGCTAGGGATCCCTCTATGCCCATTCTTTATCATCAGTTGGTGTCTGCCCCACCTACCACTTACTCGTATTCAGAATGTTTAGCTGAACTTCTGCAGATTGCAGTTCCTCCTATCATTTTAGAAACTTTTCTCCAAACGCATGTTATATGGGTTCGTATATTTGGTCTTGCTATTGCAAGACTTATACTAAGTCTAAATCCTATAGCTATTGTCTAAATACTTGAAGGAGTAATGCGCTTTAAAATGTTTGTTAAGGCTTTAAAGATCTTGCGCGAAAATATATATGAATGTTAATGTGGACACAACAATAAGTTAATTATGTAAAGTCCTTAATATTCCTCTTCATCAATTGCTACAATTGTGACAGCAAAGATATTTTCTCAATTCTTTAATTCTTTGGAATTGATAAATATGTTTCAGATATAATAAAAATTATTTTAAAAGAATTAAGTCAAGTATAAGAACATATTCTTTTTTAACTCTGAGATAAAATACAGTTTTGACAGTAAGATTATGTAGATGCTAAGTAATAAACTGAAATATGTTGATGTACAGCATAATGTTCTTGATTCGAGTACCAAGTAAGTTTATAAAGCAAAAAATCAACAGAATATGCACTAAACATGTACAATTGTTCATGTCAAGAATGTTAAATTTAATGCAACTGTTGGCACTTTTACTACGAATAAAGAAAAACGGGAATGGGATGATGTAGATAAAATAAAAAGTTTTCTTCTCTTTTAGAAAATATGTTTAAAAAAAATTTGAATTAGCTTATGTAATGTAATAAAATAAATCTGACAAAAAAGCATATATATATATATATATATATATATGTCTGCAACAGCATAGTGATATGATATGGCAACTTTATAATGAAATGAAGTGGATTTGTTTAAGCTATATTCCAGCTATATTTCTCTACCCATTTTTTAAATTTTGTTGATGGCTTGACAAATTTAAAGTGGGCATATTATTTAATTTTACTTTATAACCTATTTAAGGTACAATGGGAAAGAAACAAATTTTTTTATGTTTGCATAATATAAAAAATAAAGCAATATATTTCTTTTTTAAATTTTCCTTAGAAATTTTCCGTAGAAAAAAGGCTAACCTAAATATTTATACAAACACAAGACTAAACAATTAACTTACTTGCTCTGTGAGTAAACCATTCGGACAGTCTTTTAGAAAACCTTTGTGCCTACACAGGTGTACAGGATAATAAAGAAGAAATGGAAAAGATACAGACAAAAGTTAAGTAGTAGATTAAGATGATAAAAATCAGAGTGATTTTTTGTTTATAACTTACAACTGAAAATTTTCTAAGAATAGATATCGAATAGAAATTTTTTAGGAAAATCACTCAAAATCACTTACCATTGTCTTATTTCTTTTTCGGTAACTAAAATGGAAAAGAATAAAGGAAAATCAGTTAATAAGTACTAAAAGGATTTTGAGGAATTAAAAAATTTTATATAAACATCAATACATGTATGTGTGTGTATGATTTTAGAAAATACAGTTGCTGAGCGCTTCATTGTTTATTTTATTATACCCTATATCACTATGTGGGTAGGATATAATGACTTCGTGCTGATGTTTGTAATTACCAAAAATATTTGACCTAGCCCCGTATTTTATTATACCGATCGACTTAGAATCACTGTCTGTGTCGATTTATCAATGTCTGTCCGTCCGTCCGTCCGTCTGTATGTCCATGTAAACCTTGTAATCAAACTACAGATCACAAACGTCAACATATTTTGATGAAATTTAATACGTAAGCTTCTATCAGCCGTAACACGAACATTTTTGAAATTGGTGAAAATCGGTGCATGCTCAGATATAGTCCCCATACAAATGACACCTATTAAGTCGATTTAAATTGCCATAAGATCCAAATTATCATATCGATCTCGGTCAAATTGGGTTTGTGTGTGTTTCTTACACCCATTAATCAGTAGACCAAAAATAAACCCTATAGGAGAATGCTCAGACATAAGATGCTTCCTGATCTTCACTTAAATCTATCCAAAAACAAAACTATTTCACAAATTTTTCGCAAATTTGGTTTGTATATGGTCCTTTTTTCGACCTAGTCCTCATATAAATATAGCATCCGATATGAACTTCTTCATATTCGAGGGGAAAAAATTAATAACAATGTCAATCAAATTTGGTGTATGCTTATTTTCTAATTAGTCGTATAGTCGGTCTAGAGTTATATGCACCTACATATCGTTATGTATATGTTTATATATTTATACTAATAATGAATACCCTTAATATAATTTGTATACTACCATAACCTTTTAAACATATGTAATTATATTTGTTGCTAAGTGCTTGCTTGCTTTGAATATTTATAAAAAGTTAAAATAATAACGGCATTTGATTTGTTACATATATTTTATTGTTGCTAAGTATTATGATTGGGAATGCAGAATCTTGTTTTTATAGCTTTCGTTTTAAACCTACATGTATATGTACATACACTCGTACACATGTATGTATACCGCTATCGACATGATCGAACATGCACAAGCTTGCTTTAGTAAATTATTTTGTTACTAAGTGAAAGACAATTGGGCATGAAGAATGAGAAAGCTAGTAATATGTATGTAAATCTATATACACATATTTACATACTTATATTCCCACAAATATTTTTTTGCTTTCTTACGTACAGTGCGTAAGAAAGGATAAGAAAATACTTGACCAATCATGATCTTACACGATTTTTTCGAACATACAAAATTATAATTGATTTACGTATATCAACGACAATCGATCACCAATTCACAAGTTCTAAACTAGATTTCAAGCCAAGCGCAACAAATAAAAATTAAATAAAAAAAGGACATTTAAAGTTTAGTAAATAAATAAGAACAATTAAAGCTTATTAAATAAATAAGGACAATTAAAGTTAAATAAATAATAAATTGTGTTTTATTTAGAAAGGAAAAAAGAACATAACTCTAGACCGACCATTATTTTCTTACTTGTTATTTTTGCTATTGGAAAAAAATGTTTTCCTCAAATAAAAAGTCCGCAGAATCAACAACAGAAAATGTAAGAACGTCGCGTTGATGGCACTTAAAACAACACAAACTTGGAAAATGGTAAAAGTTATTTACTTGAAAGGGTTGTTTACTGAATAATTTAAAAGTTTTTTCAACATGTTATTTTTCAATATAATTTTAAAGCACAAGTACAAATTAATCTAAGGGAATTGAAAAATAAAACATTTCTCTGTAGGCAAGAGAGACATCAAGGTTTTACAAAACATTAAATTTTTTTGCTTTCAAATCAAAATTTATTTTTAAATTGTGAGTAAACTAGATCTCGGCCAATAACAATTAGAGCATTTGCAAAAGCCATGCTCTGTCAAATGATTATATGTGCAATGCATAGTAGGTAATTTGACCCGAAATCTTGGCCAAAAGCAATTTTTTGCGCTAACAATAATAATGTTTTTGTTAAGACGTTTCATTGAGAATATATGAAAGGCAATAACTGCATATTTGGGTTTTGTAAAAATAAATATCAGCTGGTTTATTGGCAGTCGAATTTGGCATTTGCAAACCACGTGCTCATTGCAGCATAAAAAGTGCAATTTTAATATAACAAATTTTTACTAATTTAAGGAAAGAACATTATGCATATGAGTTTAAATATCTCCATGACTGTGCGTAACTGTGTGTGATTATCTTAAAAGTAATCTTTGGCCACAATAAGTCTATGGACAAAGTTTCAGATCCATCGGATGAGGACAATTGGGGTTTTAATCTCTCCGTAACTGTACGTGAATATGCCAAAGTTAATATTTTTTTACAGCAACTCTATCGACCAAGTTTTAGATCGATCGGATAAGGGAAAATGGGTTTTAAATCACTCCGTGACTGTGCGTGACTGTGCGTGAATGCGCGTGACTATTTTGAAGTTGATCTTTCTTTACAGCAAGTATATCGACCAAGTTTCAGATCGGTCGGATGAGAGCAAATGACATTTAGATCACTCTGTGACTGTGCGTGAACATTCGTGACTGTGCGTGACTATGTCAAAGTTAATCTTTTTTTCACAGAAAGTGTATGGACCAAGTTTCAGATTGGTCGGATGAGGGGAAATGACATTTAGATCACTCCGTGACTGTGCGTGATCACGCGTGTCTGTGCGTGACTACCCCAAAATTAATATGTAGTCACGACAAAACTATGGGCCAAGTTTTAAATCAATTGGATAAGGGGGAATGGGGTCCACCCATGGGAGACAGGCAGACAGACAGAGATTATGAATTTGAAGAAAGAGTTTAAAAATTTATTATATAGTTACGTATATTCTTTAAGATTTTATGTTATATCATTTAAGAAAACATAATGGAATAAAGAACTATTAGTACTACAACTACTACTACTACTACTACTACTACTACTACGACTACTACTGCTACTACTACTAATACTACCACTAATACCACTAAATTATATTTAATTTTGGTCATCGTAACCAATATAGATGAAAAATATTTTTTTTTTTTGGTTATGAGTAACAATAATAATAACCAAGAAAATTTTTTGGTTGCTAATAACCATTATTGGAAGTAATTTTATTTTTTGGTTATCTCTACCCAGATGTATATCATATTTTTCATGTAACGGTTGCATTTCTAAAGGGTTTGTAGTTTAATTATTGAATTACGTTAAATAAACTTATTAAAGTTTAATTTATAATCAACCATTTAATTAAATAAAATTTTGTTTATAAAATAATTAACATTTCTTACAAAACTGCTTGTTTTGTTTACTTTACCAAAGATATTTAAATTCCTTATCCTCCAAACATCTTAGAAGCGCGTCCATTACATCAAAAATACAATACGTATTCGGGTAGCGATAACCAAAGAGAAAAATAATTGTTATTGGTAACAAAAAATTTTTTGCGTTGTTTTAATAGTAATTCATAACCCAAAAAAAATAATTCTCATTAATATTGGTTACGATGACCAAAACACTATATATCTCACGATAATGGATAAAAATTCCCTAAAATTTAAAAAAGGAATTTTTACGTAACCTTTTCTTTCGAAAGAAAAAATAACAATTATTTTTAGTCCCTGCTATAAACTTGTTTTTTTCTGGTAGATTGTTCAATATTTTAGCAGTAAACAAAAAAAAAATATGGCTTGAATTTTTAATAATTTATTTAAATAATCTAACCCATAAAAACCAAGTTTTTATTAAAACTCTTTCGTTATGAATATGGGTATGTCCCGAAAAAGGCCAACCACGAGTGAAAAATTTAGACTGCACAAAATAAGTTTTTATTATTAAATAATCAAGCTAAAATATATATATTTTAATAATATAAAGGCATTTTTTTTTTTAATTTTGAGCCAAAATATACAACTGCAAAAAAAAAATAAAGAAAATCTGAGTTTTTGACGAATTATAGCAACTCCTTTTCTTTATGTCTTTAGCTTATTCAACATAATATTATATTGTTGTTGTAATACAAAAATTTTCTACTGACAATAGCCAAATATATTTTAATAAACAAATATATAGTTCAGTTCGAATAACGGAAGTTGAGTTTGTTTCTTCCTAAATCTAATTGTCGCGTCCGTAGACCAAAAACGCTATCCATTGATATCATTGGTGGACAAGTTTTTGAAATTCAATTATCTCTCAGATTTTAAGGAAGCTCCTCACTTAACTCAAGAAAATCTAGTAATTGGCTCCCCCATTGGCTCGGTTTAATAAATTTATTGATGTTTAAAATTTGTCGCGTGCGTAACCGTATGCTCTGAATATTCCATAAAGTTGTATAAACAGGACTAAAATTAATATCACTTTCTGAGTCGATTTAGCTATGTCCGTCCGACTGTCCGTCCGTCTGTGTGTCCACGTAAACATTGTAATCAAATTACAGGTCGCAAATATGAATATATTTTGAAACAATTTAGCATATAAGCTTCTATCGGTAGTAGAATAAGCCGTATTGAAATTGGTGGAAATCGGTTTTTGCTCAGACCTAGTCCCCATACAAATGGCCCCTATGAGATCGATTTAAATTGCCATAAGATCCACATTATCATATAGATCTCGGTCAAATAGGGGTTGTGTATGTTTATTACATCCAGTAATCAGTAGTCAAAAAATAAAACCTATAGGGCAATTCTTAGTCATAGCCCCCATGTAAAGCTGATTCCCGATATTAGCTTAAATCTATCAAAAAAAACAAAAATATTGGACAGATTTTTCTCAAATTTGGTTTGTATATGTTTTTACAAAAAATAAGTGACCGTATCAAATATGGTCAGGATCGCTCCATTTTTCGACATAAAAATTTAAATGAATGAACATCCTTACTGTATTTTTTCCTAGATGAAAAATTTCTCGCGTCCGTATTTGTGCTATACTTAATTAAAATTAAAACAAGTCTAGACCGACTATATGATACCGTATACCATGCGTTTAGAGACCCTATCTGATAGGCCCAACTAACTGGATATAGAAAATAAGCATAAACCAAATTTGAGTGGGATTTTTATAAATTTTTTCGGCTGCAGATATGAAAAAGTTCATATCGGATGCTATATCTATATGGGAACTAGGCCCGAAAATGGACGGATCCTGACCATGTTTGGTAAAGTCTCTTGCATTTTGCAAAAATGTATACAAACAAAATTTGAGAAGAATCAGTGCAAATATTTTTGTTTTCTGATAGATTTAAGTGAAGATCGGGAAGCAGCTCTACATGGGGCCTATGACTAAGAGTTGTCCAATAGAGATCATTTTTGGACTACTGATTAATGGATGTAATACATACAAACCAACTTTGACTAAGATTTGTATGATAATTTGGATCTTATGGCAATATATGTTGATTTCATAGGGGTCATTTGTACAGGGGCTAGGTCTGAACATGGATCAAAAGATCAAATACCAAATTTCGTCAAAATATATTCATATTTGCGACCTGCAGTTTGATTACAAGCTTTACATGGACACACAGACGGACGGACGGACGGACGGACGGACATCGTTAAATCGAATCAGATAGTGATTTTGATTCCATCGGTATAATTAAAGATGGGTGTAGGTCAAATATTTTTGGTTGTTACAAACAGCAGCACAAAGTCATTATACCCAAACCACATAGTGGTATAGGGTATAACTAAGAGATAATTCTCATATTTCATAAGTCTACAAACAACAGTTATTCTTTGGCGTTCATTTCCATGTATATATAAGGAAAGAAAGTTTTCAAATATCGCTGAACTTTATATATTTCTAAAGGCGCTTCAAAATAACTTCTATTTTTTGTCGCGGCCGTTTCATTTCATAAATGCCTATAACTTTCTACTGTATTAAATTAAATACTTTCCACATATATCTAAAATGTAGCACTCATTCAGCGCTTTGAAACACTTAAAACATATGTCTACTCTGTGTGCATCTAAAGGGTGATTTTTTAAGATCTATAGGAAAGTTTTGCAAAAAAAAAAATACATAAAATTCAGAAAAATGCATGTTGCTTTTGGCGTATTTGAAAGTGAGCGAATATCGCGTCCGTTACCCAGGAGATACTCTATGAATTTTGAATCTCTCCGTGACTGTGCGTGACTATCTTCAAATTAATCTGTGGCCACAACAAGTCTATGGACAAAGTTTCAGATCGATCGGATGAGGGAAAATGGAGTTTAAATCTCTCCGTGACTATGCGTGACTGCGCGTGACTATGTTGAATTTAATCTTTCTTTACAGCAAGTATATCGACTAAGTTTCAGATTGATTGGATGAGGGGAAATCCATTGTTTTAAATCTCTCCGTGGCTGTGCATGACCATGCGTGGCTGTGCTTGACTAAGTCTAAGTTAATATTTTTTAACATTAAGTGTATAGAAAAAGTTTCAGATTGATCGGATGAGGTGAAATTACATTTAGATCACTCCGTGACTGTGCGTGACTCTGCGTGACTATCCCAAAATTAATCTGCAATCCAACAAGACCATAAAAAAGATATCTTTCAATATTTAAAAAACGAGTTAACGTGTAAACATCAAATTATGTATAATATGTTGTACTTTTTGTGTATCTGATCAGCATGGATTCACCCTAATCTCTTTAATACATATAAACTTAATATTCAGACTAACGTTTTTTAAACTAAACCAAAACTATTTAATATTGTAGGTAAATTTCGCATTAATGGAAACAGGAATTAGCTGAATATTTTTATAAAACAAATTTAATTTAAATCGCCTTCAAAAGCAGATGTTAATAGGTTGCCATTTGCAACATCAGTTATTAATAACCACACAAACGAACTTCCTTTGGGCACTAACAACATCATACACACTTAATTTCAATGTTAGGTAGCTCGCTAAGCGTTAAATTTGTGACAAATGAATTATATAATTACAGGCTGACAAGGATGTTGAATTTCTGTATATATTTTTTTTTTTTTTCAGTTGACTTAATTAGTTATTTCCTTAAATCGTCTTAAAATTCATGTTTAGAGCGATATTATTTGTTACATTAATATTAATTAACCTAATTTGAAAATAACAACAACGATTTCTACGAGCTGTTTTTGTAAACTTAGAGCGTCAGCCGCAATTAATTCAAACATTAATTAGTTATATGTTTTAATTTTCCTTAAGGAATTGTAATGAAAACCTTATGTAACGTATATTTCAACAACACCTGTAAATAGAGAGAAATTGTAGTAAATTACAACAATGTGAGTAAAGTTAATAAAAACCATAATAATCAATTTCTTGCAGTGTTCTGTAATTTGTTTATACCAAAAATTGAACTAATAAATTCTATGGGATTTTAAACTAAAATGGAATCTTACAAAATAATTTTTAGCAATTTCTCAATGTTCTATCTTTTTTGTTTTTTCTTTATAGTTATTATATATCCAATCCTCTTTATTTCATCTATCTGAAACTAACGAGAAAATTACTTAACGAATAATCTTTTATTACAAATCGATAAAATGCATTTATCTGTAGGGCTCTTGGTGTTGCTTTTGCTGTTGCACTCTTGATATTTATCAACAGTTACAACAAATTGTTGCCATAAATCTTAAGTAGCTGTTCTTTGTAGCAGCACCACAGTATTATTTTTCTAAAAGACAAAAAAAAACTATCAAACTGCTTGTTCTTGGCTTTTCTGCAGGATTATTCAATCTAATAAAAAAACATCATTCTTTCATTCATAACAACATAAGAAGACGATGATGAGAAATAAGTATTTCGTCGTCTTGTCTGTATGACTGAATATACTTAACAAAAGAATGATTTATGTGTGATTTAAGTTAATAAAAGAGTTATGTAGGAATTTCACCGCTTTTTAGTAAACACACAAATGGTTTTTATTAGTCTTCCTATGTATTAGGGATTTCCTACTATGATTTTGTTAAAGAACTAAAGAGAACATATTAAAAGATTCGCAGAGTACCAGAAATGATAAAGCGAGTTTTTGCCCTTATTCTATAATATAACCGTTAGTCTAGAAAATTTGTAAAATTTGTGTATGACATAAACATTAAGAAACCAGCATGAAACATTTAGCAATAATTTTAACGGCCAGCATAAAAAAGATATGAAAAACAACTTTGCAAAATTGCACTCAAATCTGTTTTAGTTATGCCCATTACTGACTCGTTAATTGCGTGACGCTGTAGAGTGGGGGACCATATGTACATATACGATTTACGTTTCGATTTTGCTATAAATAAGAAACTCATAAATTGTTTTCAATATGGATTTTTTAATTGAAAGTAAAATCCTTGAGGTCAATTAATAATTTCCTCCGCTGTTCTTGCAGTATCCGTTTTTGACGGTATAGAGCTGTATTTTACCAATGATACACAAATCCTTGTTTTAGTGCCTCAATTGATGGTGGGTTATTATTGTAATACTCATTCTTAACAGCTCCCGACAAATAGTCCAATGTAGTCGAATCGTAGCTGCGTGGTGGGCTATTCACAGCGCAGAAGTAATAACGTGATTCTCAAACTTGTCACGCTAAAGATAGAATATTACACGGCTTGTGTAACATGACACGCCATCTTATTAAAATCAAATATTATCTAGATCAATATCTTCGAAAATAAGCCACAACTAAACAATTATCGCACGATAGCGCTCACCCTTCACTGTAACGCAGTTACCTTCCGCATTGGCTTTTCAGCAGTCGTGCATGGATTTTATATGCCCCAGATGCGACAGTTTTGATTTTTGACGTAACCGCTGAGATAGCTTGTCTTCTTTCGAACATTCTGCTGTAGTCTGATAATTGTAGAAGAGCAAAAATTAAAAACTGCTGCACTCTTTGTGGTGAAATTTCAGCCCGTTAAAAATAACGGTTGTTCAGATAGTACAATTCACCTAATCTTTCATCCCAGTTCTTACGAACACCATCGTATATAAGTATTCCAATAAGGGCATAAGTTTCGTTTGAATATGTATCATACCAAATATGTGCAATGATACTCTTTATATGTTTCGGCTACTACTAAATTAATAAATGTCTTTGGAACTAATCTTTTAAACATGGACATGTGACATATGACATATTTAATTTTTTTACTTAAAACTTTTCATAACATTTCAAAAATATATTTTTTCCATATTTTTATAATTTCTTTTCAATGTTTCTTCAAAACAACACTGAACAAAATTGGTACATAAAAAATGAGAAGTAAATTAATATTAAGCTGGAAAACGCAAGTTTTGTATTATGATTGTTTTCTTTTCAAACGAAATTTATGGAAGAAACTGAGAAGCATATTATAGATCAAACAGAAAGACACATTTTGTTTCATAAGCACAATACAAAAATTTTCTAAATCAATTTTTTAAAAAATCTTGATTGTTGTACAGGTCTCTAGCAATAATTTGGCTTTTACAGATTGAAAAAATATCAATTAGTCGACGAGTTATAGCCAAAAAACCATATAAAAAATATGCCTAAAATCGGCATTTGACTGCAAAGTTCGACGGTCGATTAAAAAAAAAAATTTGAACTAACATAAACAAACGCCGCGATACGGGTCTTCTAATTTAGCCTCAATTTTCACCCCTCACTCTCAGAATCGAGCTAACTTTTGCTAACCTCAATTTGTTCCACAGTGTAATCTTATGTCAGTTGGGTTCATTTCCAAGCTATGAAAGTAGTTATTGAAAATAATATAG
This sequence comes from Cordilura impudica, assembly GCA_963682025.1. Classification (NCBI taxonomy): domain Eukaryota; kingdom Metazoa; phylum Arthropoda; class Insecta; order Diptera; family Scathophagidae; genus Cordilura; species Cordilura impudica. Next base: position 44,703,159 of record OY821520.1, on the reverse strand, counting down.
GTAACCCAAACTCAATCCACATATAAAGAGGATAGTGCTACATATTATACTGTCAGAAGCTGTTGAGAATGCTACAGATGCCAATAAAGAACTAAGGGAGAATCTACATTTTGATGTGTCCAATTAGACAGTACGCAGTTGCCCCACGGAGAGCTAAATGTAAGCAAAAATAAAAATTAAGAAGCCGCCTTTATCTTAAGTTCGAACAAGAACATGTGGATTGCACGTTTAGGCAGTATAAGCTAGTAGATTAGGCTCTGCTGGCAAGATGTGGTGTGTGTTAAGCTATAAATATAATTATCACATCTCGTAATATTCAAGAGGCAATGAAATTTGGAGGAGGTTCCTTAACGATCTGGGTCTCCTTCCAAGGTAATATGTTGGATATGTAATCGGAATATCGAAGGCATAGCGGAACCTTATATTGACAATAAGGAATATCTTTTTATTTAGTCTCGAAGTTTTCGGTTGCGAACCAGGCGACACACTTTTTGTGCAGGATAAAGCATAAAGCAAAGGTGACCACTACATGACTTCAGGAGAAAAATATTAATTGTTTTAGTTGGTCCTCACAATCACCTGAGCTCAATCCAATAGAAAATTAATGGAATATCTTGAAAAAGAAAATATAATGAGAAATCCAATTCCAAAATATCTAGAGAAGATTTGGGCAGTGACAAATGAAGAATGGTCCAAAATAGATAAGATAATTTTACGAAATTTAATTAATAGTAAGCCAAAAAGGCTTATAACTAAAGCTAAAGGAGGTCACATTGAATATTAAAATATAATTTTTAAATCAAGAGTCAAAAGAGTATTCACAAACATATATTTGTTGCTTTTACTTTTATGAAAACTATTTTTTAATAAAGTTTTGTATCACTTATTTTTACTAAATTCAATTTAGCAAACGGATCATATACGGTTCTATGACTTTTGTGAACAGTGTTGGAAGTCACTGTACGCATTTCAAAACTTTATCTCATTTTATCATATCGCACCTGTACCTCTAAAGTGAGTCAACTCAAAATTTTTCAATCTTCACTTTTTGCAAGAAAACGATACACAGTGGTCATATCTATCCACTGTAAAAATATTACATCGATTTTTCTAGACTTTCGCACAAAAAAAATACAGTTGTAACACTCTTTGTGTTACAAGAGTAGCTTCTTTAGAATACACTAAAAAGACACACATATTTTGACATACATTTTGAAAAAACTTGTTATTTTTGATGATCACTGAAAAATTCGCAAAAACAACTACTGTTGTATACTTATTATTCGCAATTCGCAATGAAAAACAACTGTTTTTAAATTTTATAGTAAATATAAAAAAATCCGTTTTTTGCCCCTACTGAGAATTTGTAAATTTTTAGTTGACTCACTTTAGAGGTACAGGTGCGATATTTAGCTGAATTTCCAACGCATTAATTTTTTCATTTTAATTGAGAGGAAAATGCTAACGAAGAAAATACAAAAGTGTAAAAAAAGATGTTACACCCGGCATTAAAGTTTGTTACCAGAACAATTTTTTGAGCTAAACATTTCGCTGTTATACATGCTTTGCCGGCCATTTATCACATGAATAAAACTTCTCTAATTTAAAGCCAAATATAGCCAGTTATCATTTCTTATTTTTCGTTTTTTATTTTTCACTTTCACTTATCGTTTTTTATTTTTCTTTATTCGTTTTTTATTTTTCATTGTTTATTTTTCATTTTCATTTTTAGTTTTTCATTTTTATTTTTATTTTTAATTTTTCATTTTCTTTTTCATTTCTTATTTTTCGTTTTTTATTTTTCACTTTTCGTTTTTTATTTTTCTATATTCGTTTTTTATTTTTCATTGTTTATTTTTATTTTTCATTTTCATTTTTTATTTTTCACCTTTCTTTTTTTAATTTTTATTTTTCATTTTTATTTTTCATTTTCATTTCTTATTTTTCATTTTTCATTTTTTATTTTTCATTTTTTATTTTTTATTTTACATTTTAATTTTTTTTTTAATTTTTATTTTTCATTATATATTTTTCATTTTTATTTTTCATTTCTCATTATACCCTATACCACTATGTGGTTTGGGTATAATGACTTTGTGCTGCTGTTTGTAACAACCAAAAATATTTGACCTAGACCCATCTTTAATTATACCGATCGTCCATCCGTCCGTCCGTCCGTCCGTCCGTCCGTCTGTGTGTCCATGTAAACCTTGTAATCAAACTGCAGGTCGCAAATATGAATATATTTTGATGAAATTTGGTATATAAGCTTTTATACACCATGGAATGAACGATATTGAAATTGGTGAGAATCGGTCCATGTTCAGACCTAGCCCCCATACAAATTACCCATATGAAATCGACATAAATTGCCATAAGATCCAAATTGTCATATAGATCTTACTCAAATTGCGTTCATTACATCCACTAATGAGTAGTCCAAAAATGATCCCTTTGACCCCATATAGAGCTGCTTCCCGATCTTCAGTTAAATCTATTAAAAAACAAAAATATTGCACTGATTCTTCTCAAATTTTGTTTGTACACATTTTTACAAAATACAAGAGACTTTACCAAACATGATCAGGATCGGTCCATTTTTGGACCTAGTTCCTTTATAGATATAGCATCCGATATGAACTTTATCATATCTGCAGCCAAAAAAATTAATAAAAATCCCACTCAAATTTGGTTTTTGCTTATTTTCTATGTCCAGTTAGTTGGGCCTAAGAGATATGGTTTCTAAACGCATGGTATAGGGTATCGTATAGTCGGTCTAGACCGACTATAATTTTCTTACTTGTTCATTTTTAATTATTAATTTTTCATTTGGAATTTTTTATTTTTCACTTTTAATTTTTCATTATTCATTTTTCATTTTTAATTTTTCATTTTTCATTTCTAATTTCTAATTTTTCATTTTAAATTTTTTATTTTTAATTTTTTATTTTTCATATTTAATTTTTATTTTTCGTTATTAAGTTTTCGTTTTTCAATTTTTATTTTTTATTTTTCATTTTTAATTTTTAATTTTTATTTTTATTTTTATTTTTATTTTTATTTTTAATTTTTCATTTTCATATCTTATTTTTCGTTTTTATACCCTATACCACTATGTGGTTTGGGTATAATGACTTTGTGCTGCTGTTTGTAACAACCAAAAATATTTGACCTACACCCATCTTTAATTATACCGATCGAATCAGAATCACTTTCTGAGTTGATTTAACAATGTCCGTCCGTCCGTCCGTCTGTGTGTCCATGTAAACCTTGTAATCAAACTGCAGGTCGCAAATATGAATATATTTTGATGAAATTTGGTATGTAAGCTTTTATCGGCCGTGGGATGAACGCTATTTAAATTGGTGAGAATCGGTCCATGTTCAGACCTAGCCCCCATACAAATTACCCCTATGAAATCGACATAAATTGCCATAAGATCCAAATTGTCATATAGATCTTATTCAAATTGGGTTTGTATGCGTTCATTACATCCATTAATGGGTAGTCCAAAAATGATCCCTTTGGCCCCATATAGAACTGCTTCCCGGTCTTCACTTAAATCTATTAAAAAACAAAAATATTGCACTGATTCTTCTCAAATTTTGTTTGTATATATTTTTGCAAAATAAAAGAGACTTTACCAAACATGATCAGGATCGGTCCATTTTTGGACCTAGTCCCCATATAGATATATCATCCGATATGAACTTTTTCATATCTGCAGCCAAAAAAATTAATAAAAATCCCACTCAAATTTGGTTTTTGCTTATTTTCTATGTCCAGTTAGTTGGGCCTAAGAGATAGCGTTTCTAAACGCATGGTATAGGGTATCGTATAGTCGGTCTAGACCGACTATAATTTTCTTACTTGTTTTTCATTTTTAATTATTAATTTTTCATTTGGAATTTTTTATTTTTCATTTTTAATTTTTCATTATCCATTTTTAATTTTTAATTTTTCATTTTTCATTTCTAATTTTTCATTTTAAATTTTTTATTTTTAATTTTTTTATTTTTCATATTTAATTTTTATTTTTCGTTATTAAGTTTTCGTTTTTCAATTTTTATTTTTTATTTTTCATTTTTAATTTTTCATTTTTCATTTTTCATTTTTCATTTTTATTTTTATTTTTATTTTTCATTTTTCATTTTCGTATCTTATTTTTCGTTTTTTATTTTTCACTTTTCACTTTTCACTTTTCCCTTTTCCCTTTTCGTTTTTTATTTTTCTTTATTCGTTTTTTATTTTTCATTGTTTATTTTTCATTTTCATTTTTAATTTTTCATTTTTATTTTTATTGTTATTTTTATTTTTATTTTTATTTTTATTTTTATTTTTATTTTTAATTTTTGCTTTTCATTTCTTATTTTTCGTTTTTTTATTTTTCACTTTTCACTTTTCGTTTTTTATTTTTCTTTATTCGTTTTTTTTATTTTTCAATGTTTATTTTTCATTTTCATTTTTTATTTTCAATTTTTCTTTTTTTAATTTTTATTTTTCATTTTTATTTTTCATTTTCATTTTTTATTTTTCATTTATCCTTTTTTATTTTTCATTTTTAATTTTTTATTTTTCATTTTTATTTTTCTTTTTTTAATTTTTATTCTTCATTTTTAATTTTTTTCTTTTTCATTTCTTATTTTTCATTTTACAATTTTTAATTTTTCGCTTTTTATTTTTAATATTTAAACTGGTTATTACATATCACAATTTTTTCACCAATATAATCATGAGACACGCCGATTTTGTCTTACGGCTTACATGTTACGCTGCTATTGTGATTGTATTGTGAAATATAAATTTATCCCCTGCGCGTACAGATGTTTACACATCAAAAATTGAAGTCAGATTAACCCAATGCACCAAAATATGCTTGAATTGCTTAAACCCATCGTATCTAAGTGTAATATAATGTTTTTCCGATTAGTTTGCAGTGTGTGTAAAACCTTAGTTGAGACAAATCTAGTTCCTAGTTATTTGGTGTTAAAACTTATTATATTACTTATTACAATTCACTGACTGCGTTTAATAACAAAAATAATCACTTGAAATATAATAATTTTTAATTTTTATCAATTTCGCGTTAAAACCAAAACAAATAAAGTGAACAACTTTGGAACTTTTATTTTTGCAACTGATGACGTAGGATTTTATCTATTTTCACCTGCTACCAAACACGGTTGTGAAAGTTAAAGTTAAGTTTTTGAATTTATTGCCACATTTGACCTCGAGGTCTTGGTGTATATTTATTTTAAATAAGATAGATCGTTATTCATTAAGACATTTTACGGCGGAAGATTTAACCGGAACCAAAATAATAAATCTTCAACTTTATCATATTGCTTTGCAGTTTTAGCCTATATCTTTTTATTGAAATATTGAGTGAAGATTATGATTAATGAATCGTTATTAAATATATTTTCTATTATATGCAAATGTATTTTAAAACAGTGTTTTTATTCTGTCCACTGTATATTTTTTACACACTATAGTGGAAACTCAAATTTACTTGAAAATTTAAATATTTTAATGAGGTCAAAGCTATTTTCTCATTATATACATACTATAATGTAAATAAGTATTCTTTTAGGTAACTTGGTTTCATTATGCTGTTTCTAAAACTTTTCATGTAAATACACCTGTAATCTCATAAACTTCACTGTAATCCTAGACAAAACCTCAATATAAGGGCTTTAAGTCTTATATAATATAAATATTGAAACCCACACAAACACACACACACACACACCACGCACACATACACACACAATGATAAGTTTTTCAAAAGTTCTTTCCTTTTTATTTACCTAAAATATTTCGAACAGGGTTAATAAACTTTTAAGGAGACACATACAGACATACATATACTATAATTGTAGACATATTGAAATGTGTGCGTGTCATTAAATTATATATTCGTATATGTAATCACTAAATTCCTATAATTAAGGTTGAAGGGGTTAGAAAAAAATTATTACCCAGCCCTTAATCATTAATGACAGTTTTTGTTTCGAAATACGAGTATATTTTAAGAATAAGTCTAAAAACTAACTAACGGTAAGCAAACGAACTGTTATTAATGGGCTGTTTGAAACTTTAAGTTTATCAGTTTTGTTTATTTATATTATACCGTTTTTATCATTCTATTTTTGAAATATGTGTAACATTTTTAGTAAAAAGGATTTCGTTTTGTTATTTTAAGCACTTATGTTATATGATTGTGGCGCCATGAGGGGACTTTTAAAAAGAATTTGCCTGGTAAACAATTTAAATTGTGATGTGAATTACAGAAATTTTTTTTACTGCCAACTAAAGCGTGATCTGTGAAAATATCATCAAATATATCAAATTTGAAATTTTGGTCTGCCCGTCCTCATGGTTCCGGCAGAAACTGAACATTTTGAAAAAAAGCTCCAATTACAAAGTTGACAGAATAGCAAATCCTGTTAAAAAATTATTTTCTAACTGGTTGCATTTTACTCGATCATTACTAAATAGATATTGTATATTTGATTGTATTTTTCCTGAAAAAAAAATATATGATCAGCATACTTTATATATATACAGTGTTGGACAGAATAAAAGCAACCAATGTCACAATTGAGCTTTTTTGTATTTTTAAGCATGTTATTGTTGTTTTTCCAGAATCTTCTTTATCAGTTCTTACTCTTTATAACATTATAAATAAAATAGCAAAACTAAAATTGTAAACTAAAAAACCGTTATATTTTTTGGGAAAAAAAAACTCTAAAAGGCACTATTTCACTTGGACAACACAAAAGAAACTTTAAGCAAGAACATATTGCATTGTATCTTCTTTTAAGTTTAACGGCTTATTTGAGCATTCTCCTTTAATTTAATTTAAGTTGACTAACTGCTAGTTGCGTTGTGAAATTGATCATAATTAAATAAAATCGAAAAATCGAAAACTCAAAAAACTAAATAATTAGGGATTTTTTGAATTGAAGAAGTCAAATAGAACTAGCTAAGAATCATAATATTAATAAATCTATAATATCTTGGCTTATAAATAAAATATAAAACAACAAAATCGGTAAAAACATTGCATATGGGAGGAGCACCACGAAAGACAGATGAAAGAAAGACCATCACATTGTACAAATTTTGCAAAAAAAAAAAACCATTAAAATCGTTAAAAACTACTTTACATTATTTAAATTTAAATACTGATTTAAGGACTGTTCATCGCCGAAGTAGGTTTCCGAACATTCAGGTTAGCGAGAAAACCACTGCTCACTAAGAAACATTTGGCAAAAAGGTTGAACTTATTTATTTCCATTCTATTTCGCTAAAACGCTTAACAGATTAATATTTGTAGACTATCTTTTGCACAAAAATACCAAAACTGGACGCCTAAAAATGGAAAAGTCTCTTATTTAGGGAGGAGTCAGCATAAATTTGTCTAGCTATCACGGAATGTGCACTGTTCGCCGCAAGAAAGAAGATCGTTCAAATCAACGCTTCAGCAAGCGAACTGTGAAAAAGTGAAAAATGGCGGCGGATCAATTATGATTTGGGCATGCTTTTCTGGTTTTGGCATTGGACCCTACCACGAAATCGACGTATAAATGGACAGATTTAAATACAGAGCCATTCTTGCTAATATTATGTTGCCACACTTTGAGTAGGAGATGCCGCTTCATTGGATATTCCAATACGACAACGACCCAAAACATACTTCGAAGCTTGTAAAAGAGTGGCTCTTGAATGGCCAGCCCAATCTCTTGATTTGATCCCTATTGAGAATTTATTTGGCATTTTAAAGCGGTCAGGCTTTCACTTCTAAACAACCTTCAAAGAAGCTCTGGGTACTAAGTGGAAAAGCATTCCAGTCAATATTATTAACCATCTTACTGAATCCATTCCACTTAGATCCGAGAAGTTATAAAAAACAACGGATTATCCAATAAATATTGAATAATATTAAATGCTGCTTTTATGTTGTCCAACTGAAATATTGCCATTTTGAGTTTTTTTGCAAAAAAAAAAATATAACGGTTCTTTTAGTTTACAGTTTTAGTTTTGTCTTTTTATTTGAAATATTATAGAGAGTAAGAACTGATAAAGAAGATTTTGGAAGAAAAATAAAATACAAAAAAACTCAGTAGTGGTTTTGATTGCTTTTGTTCTAACCGACACTGTATATTAAGGTAGACCAAATTGTGGGGACCTAAAAAATATCCATGGGTTCATCGCTATTCTGATACTATGGGCCATAACAACTATATTTGCCCAAGGAGCCATACCTCTAAAATCATTTTCGAGCCTGTCAAAATTTCAATGGAGATATTTTCATGATACTTTCCATAATACTCATTCAAATGTAAAAAAAAATAATTGAAAATGTTTATAGCAGAGGTTTTTTTTGGGTCGGGATATACATTTTTCCCATCTATTTTCATTTTTAACAGCCGCCAGTGGGCGTTTTCGTACATTCTTCGTTTTTTTTTTCATCTTTTTGGGGAAAATTGACAAATTTATTGCACAAATCGACGAATCTTTGACTTCCCCATATCCAAAATAGCCCGCAATATTCAGCGCTGAAAATTATGTGCGGTGTCCATTAGGGCGGGTCGATTTGTAGGGAGGCAAAAAAATCGCTCAAGTTATAAGGAAAAATCATATTCTAGGGATCAAAATAAGAAACTTTGCCCAAGGAACCATACCTCTAAAACGAATTCTGATGTCCCAAATTTTGACTTGTCTGTCTGTCTGCCATGGCGCACAGTGGTCCCCTTTCATATAAAGCCCGGCATTAAATACTTGTAGTTATCCTAGATCAATGAAATTTGGTGAATTTGTGTTTTTTGATATTAGAAAGCTTTGCTGAAAATATGAACAAAATCCGCCCACAAATACGCCCACTTCCCATACGAAGTGAACTGTAAAGTGGAACATTTTCTATAAAAATAGATCTAGAATCATGAAAATTGCATAAGAAGCTTTAAATTAACTTATTCTTTCTAGATATCAAATATGAAAAAAATCTGCCTACAAACACGCCCACTTTCCATACAAGTTCAACGTAGAAATCAGTTATTTCGGCTAATTTAATAGTTATAGAAATCCAAAAACCAACGAATTTAAAATAAAAAAAATTTTAAAATCAATTTTTTATAATTTTTAATCACATAATAAGTTTTTAACATCTTCATGCATTTCTAAATATTTTTTTTTAGGCTTTGAACGTAATTTATTTATGTAAGGATCCGAAGAAGCTAATAAATGATTCATCACGTCTACATTTGTAGACACCCTATCACATTTTCGAGCATGATGCAAGCGGTATTTTTTGTAATCCTTGTTCCGAGCTTCTTGGGCTTCTTCCGATAACATTCCTATAGGCAGGATCGCTGCTGCTATTATTTTACAGCCATGGACTAGCACTTTGTGTACCGAAATTGGCATATAGTACCAGCTGTACAAAGAAATATATAACTGTGCAGTGTCCATACAATAATCATGGAATTTTTTACTATCGATTGGCTCATTACAATTAATTGTAGCCAATATTATTTTAAAACGATGAATAAGGTTTTCATCAACCCCTACAATGTCAGCAGTTATGCGCGGATTTTCAAAAAATCGTCTAGATGTATTACCATCATTTGTGCTGCCTACACCTTGTTTCACTACGTCAACATTTATTCCCAAAACAGCTTTCAAATTTCTTTGGATATTTCGCTTTTCTTCTTCCATTGCAGTTCTTGAATTTGCGTTTGTTCGCCAAGCTTTGAAATGCTTTCTATATGCAATATGTAAAATGCATTCCATAAATTTAATTCTCGCGTGGAGTGGAGAAATGCCAAATTTAAGTGCGTCTTCTGACTCAGTCTTTGTTTTTAAAATTTCCAAATCGTTCATTTCCGTAGGCTTAGCATTGCAAATGAAGCATACAGCCATGGATGAAGTCTGTGTTAATGTACTTGCAATTTTTCCATCAATCATGGTCAATAAAAGTGTATGGCTAATACTAAAAATTTTGTTATGAACTTCCACTACAGTGTTTACTAAATTTGCAATTTCATCTTCCACTCTCTTGACTTCCTCATTGATGACAATCGCCGTTTCCTTCACGAATTCAAATTTAATTGGACGGCAAAGTCTGGTGGAAGATGGTCTGGAATTTTTCCAACACACCAACGATGAATCATGTTTTTTAATTAAATTTAACGGCACAAGTGAAGTTAAGAACATACCTGTTAAATAATAATTAGTAATTGTAAGTATTACTGAATACATAATTAAAAAAAAATAAATTTATATGTTTTAAATTACTAATTAAGAACCTGATTATATTTTTCAAAAGCGTAATTCTTTTTACTTATTTTAATAGTTATTAATGAGAAATTGAAAATATATAAATTAATTTTTTTAATCACTAGGATAAAAAACATACTTTTATCTGTTGTATTTTCATCTGTGAATTTTTGTTGATATTCACTATGACCAGAAGAACCATCACATCCCCATTTCGAAATTAATTTCAAGTCATTAGGCATATCACGGATTTCACTTAGCGGTTTTGACTTCAAAATTCTTTCTGCCGTATGATCTAACAAATCTTGAAGATCGACTTGACTTAAATTTTCTTTAACTTTAATGTTCTGTGGAAAACATTCTTTTTTTGCAAGTAACACCTGGTGATTAAAACAAGTTTAATAATAATAATAACGCAACTTACTTTGTAAAACAAAACAAGAGAAAACAACACACACAATAAATGTTTTGAACAATACACAAAACATTAGATACTCTACGACGATTTTTAATACAAAACATTAAAACACATTCTATTAAAAGAACCTTTTTATATGACGGAAAAATGTTAATATTAAGCTCCTTCGTTGCATTCCTCACTATTTCGTACTGAAATTTTGACAAATTTGCATCAAGAATAATGCTAAGCGCTTTTTCTGGTGTTAACTTTGTCAACGTGTTATCACCTTTATCAATTTTCTTTGCAGCTGACGTTATCAGCTCCGCAGAGGTATTGGCACACAATTGTTGCACTTTATAACGCTTCGATCTTTCTTGAGAGTCCTCAAAGGTCATAACAGGACGACCACGCTTTACTTTATTGGAACAGCTCGGTTCCTCAATATCCACATAATCTTCACCAAAAGAGTACATACTACAGGACAGCCAATCATCATTTTTCTCCAAAAACCTTGACTTCTTATTTAATACACTTTTCAATTTAGATTTGAATCTAGGCACAAATGTTTTCACTAAAAATCTTTTAAAAGAATCTATTTTATCCCGTGAGATATTGCTGTAATTTGTTGAAATAACATCAACAACAACATCAATATCGCTATCACAATCAAATAAAATGTCAACGATTTCTCGATATGATAATTGTAAACTATTCATATTTTAATATTTATTTTACACTTGATAATATTCAAAACACTTGCACTTGTATATAGAAATAAATTTGCATAATTAATATAAATAGAGAGTCAAGTGCAATAGAGATAACAGAACAGCTGATTAGCTTGCACATGTAATCAACAAAATAAATAAATAAATTTGAATAACTCTTGATAAATTTAAAAACTAAAATATATATATATATATCTATCAAAACAAAACAAAACAAAAAAAAAAATGTACGCATATTGTATTTCTGCATAGAACAAAAACGAAACAAAACAAGAACTAAGCAAGAAACAACAACAACAACTAAGCGAAGAACAAAGCATGTATGCAATCATTGCAATGCTTACTACAAAGTACTACGCATATGCACATTTTTAGCCGCTCATTTTTTTGTTTTTTGTTAATATTTTTAAATGGCCATGCAATGTCTCACTTTTTTTTTTTTCATTGTTTAGGTGAGACTTCAGGCTTTAATTCCATATAGACTTCCAGGGTGCGCTTGCCTGCGCAAGGAAGATGCAGTCCAATGAAGTTGATGAATGTTCTTTTTTTTGGACCAAAAATATATCGATAAAAAAAAATTTTTTTTTTTCAATATTTAAAAATTTTTTTTTCATAAATCTTATCTATGACATCTCTTTTAATAAAAAAAAATACTCAAAGTTACATACGTGTCGTACTTTAACAGTATAAACCCTTTAAATATAACATACATAAATATCATATTCCAAACATTTTCGCATTGCTTGACTTTGAGTGGCTCTGGACAGTAAAGTAAACAAAATATCGGCCTAATATTTTAGAAACACGATATTCAAGGTGTATTTTCTTAAATTATGAAAAATCATCAAGATCGGAGAACATTTAAAAATGGAATTATTGCCGCCGCGGCACCATTGTGTGGCGCAACCCCATTCTCCCTCATGCAATTAATCTGAAACTTGGCCCATAGTCTTGTTGTGACTGCAGATTAATTTTGTGGGTAGTCACACAGAGTCACGCATAGTCACGCATATTCAAGGAGTGCTGTAAAAGTTTTTTACCCTCATCCGATCGAGCTTTTTGAATAACATAACATAGTCAAGGCGTATGATTATTATTTATTAGCAGAGTAGAAAATACGTATACGTATATATGAGTGTTAATTTTAATATTAAATCAAACATAGTCAGCCCTATTCTAAACAAAAAATGTTGATTTTTGAAATGTTTGTATGGGGAACCCCCCAGGGGTTCCAGGGGGTGCCACTGGCATGGTTGGGTCGGCCCTTCAAAGTTAGTGGGAGTCGATCATATATTTGGACTCGATTGGGGCATTCCAAATGGGTCAAAGTGAGACGGACAGACAGACAGGTCAAAATTCGGGACATCAGAATTCGTTTTAGAGGTATGGTTCCTCTTATTTTGGTCCATAGAATACGACTTTCATTGTCACTTGGGCGATTTTTAAATCGTCCCGCCCTAGTATCCATATACGACTTAAGGCCAGTTTACACTATCACACTTTGTAATACGATCTGTCAGAAATTCGAGTATTATGAAAAAGTCGTATAATGTAAAAAGCTTTTGTTATGAAATTGACAGTCTCTAGGATTTCATTTTCGAAGTCCGATGGTTTTTGAAACATTTCTAAAAACTTGCCATTTTCATCGGACCAGAGTTGTTTTTTTTTTTTGGTAATATTAAAAAAATGGTAAACAAAAACAAAGAAAGTGAAAATAAAATATAAATTTCAAAATAAATTTGCTTATTATTCTAAACAGCTGTTTTCATAAGACATGAGTGTTATGGTGTAAATGGCCTAAGTATGCAGAAATAATGTCGGTACGACTTTATGACAGTCCGATGAATTTCATCGGATTTTTATTTCGAAAAATCATACGACTGAGTGGTATCATGTAAATGGGCCTTTATATTGATTTCATTCAATATAGGTAAACAAATTCGTTTTTTCATTTACTCTAGCATAACCATCATCATCTTCATTATCAGTTTCTTCTTCGTTATCTGTTTAATTTTCTCTGGTAAATAATGCTCGTTCATCAGAATGATTCTAACCGCTAATTGTGTGCAATGCACCAAACATTGTTGATTAGCTGAATTCAATTTCAATAGTTTTACCCACTTTTTTCATTAGCACAAAAATTTCTGCTTTTAGTGAAATTTTTTATAAACTAACTCAATACATTTATTTGCTGGCATAGATGCTGAAATACGATTCAGCCCAAGGTTACCAAATCTTTTGCTAGAATGGAAATTTATATTAATATAGGCTCGATTTCTGGTTGACATCCATTCATCGATTATAACGCTGAAATTATTTTCAATGTTTTTCCTAAACGACAATTAATTTTCGACTGCATTCTATTTTTTCCCCAGTCATTTATTACCATTCATTGAATTGAAGAAGTTGATGTAGCCCTTAAGTCAATGAAAGTACATAAAAAATTAAGAAAAAATTGAATACCGTTATTGCTGCATGTGGTATTTTGATATTCGATGCAAACCTATAATACTGGTATATATTTCGGTATTGGTAACACCGATGTTGGAATCCCGAAGTTCTAAATACTATTTTAGTATCTATATTAGAAACCAATGTTCTAGTAAATTTCACTAATGACTGGAATTTTATGTTTTTATATTTTCTTATATTCGCCAAACACCAAAATGCACAGTGGACGATTTTGCTAATCTAGGAGAACTTAATTAAAAACAAGTACGAAAATTAGTCTGGACCTACTGTACGATACCCTATACCATTTTTTTTATAGACCCTATCTCTTAGGCCCAATTAATTGGATATAGAAAAATAAGCATAGACCAAATTTGAGTGACATTGTTATTTTTCCTTTGAGTATAAAAAAGTTCATATCGGATGTTATATTTTTATGGGGACTATGTCGGAAAATGGACCGATGCTGATCATATTTGTCAGGGTCACTTACTTTTTTTTGCAAAAAACATGCACAAACCAAATTTGAGAAACTCTATGCAATATTTTTGTTTTTTGATAGATCTAAGTGAAGATCGGAAAGCAGCTTTAGGAATTGTCCTATAGGGTTTATTTTTGGACTTCTAGTTAATGGGAGTAACAAACGTACACAAACCTAATTGGACCGAGATCTCTATGATAATTTTGATATTATGGCAATTTAAGTCGATCCTATAGGGGTGATTTTTATGGGGGCTATGTCCCAACATGCGCCGATTTTCGCCAATTTCTATAGTGTTTATGCTATTGCTGAAGCTGGCATCTGATCTGATTCTCAGAATCCGACACTGAGTCGATCGGTATAACAAAAGGTAAGTCTAGAACAAATATTTTTGGTACTTACAAACATCAGCACAAAGTCATTATACCTTCAAGTGGTAAGTGGTATTGGGTATAAAAATATATGCTTCAAATTCGATAATTTTTTTTTAAATGTTAGAAAAATATCTTATTGTTATTAAAATAAGCACAAAATAGAATGACAATATATGATTACAACGACAACAGCTCTCAAACGTGTGTTTTTAAAATGCATGCAGGAACAAATTTGACAGCTTGCATAAGTTACAAAATTTAAGGTGTGTTGTGCATGATTTTTTTGTCGTAAGCTTCAACAGTTAACTGCGAAGAATTGAAATAACGCGTTTTAATAATTTTGGTGCAGTAGTTCATTAATTGGCTTCATAATCAGCATAAATAGTAAGGAATTTTGATAATACCTTAAACTTGTCATAACCTAAAACCTACAATCAAATTCTACGCTGGCAAGACAAAGCAGAATATAATCGATGATATTCCCACAATTGATTGCAAAAATAAAATGTTGCTCATATTTTGCCCAAGAGTATACACTTTTGTAATGTCTGAAATATCGCGCGAAAGCTGTTTAAAGTTTGGTTGAGAAACATTTAACCCCAAAGGTTTGTAGAAGTCGCAAAATTCGATTTAACGGATTTTGGAAGAGATGTGGACTGGGAAAAGTTGAAAGTACATTTACGAAAGTTTTGCTACGATTTTAAGGTCAGGAGAATAAATAACGGGTATAAATATAAATGTTATAAAAAGTTTCGTCATAATACTCATTTGTATGGGAAGTGGATTCCCTGTTACTATACATGCTTTTCAATGCCACACTACAGAAATTTTAGAGGCTTATTTGTCGGATTATTCATGGTTCTACATGACCGTAACGGTACACAAAATTTTAAAACATGGAAAGGATATAGTCTCTTTCTACATATTCCCCACTGTCAATTTTTTCGATATCAAATTTTTTATAATATCAAAGTTGAATTTTCTTCGAAGAAAACAATTCTTTATGGAGTGGTTTCATTCCCAAAGCAGCCGCTATGACACGCCACTGTTTTATACAATATTTCATAAGTAAAAAAAATTACGTTAATAGCTCTTATAGTGCTCGAGCTCATGGAAAGGGGAGCAGTTTTCGTCCAATGCTTCTCATCTTAGGTCTGAACATACACAGTCATAATTAGAGCCTATATACCAAAGTTCAGTTCGATGGTTAAACTTCGGCTGAAATTGAATTAAGTCCTCCTAGATTGGCAAAATCGTCCACTGTGCAACGGCATTTCCTTCAAACTAATATTCATTAGCATTATATCTATAAATAAAGTGAGCTCAGTTGAGAATGGCCTATTAATATAAGTGTGAGTGTGAATGTAAGTTAAGTATACCCATTTGGTGTGGCTTTGCAACATACTCGTAGACATATTTAACTTAATAAATGTACCCCATGGAATAGAATTTTATGTAATAAAATCCCGTAGAGAAAACAAGACAAGAGCCGTAACCACATTAAGGTTAAAATGATATAATGAAAACCCCATAATAATTTTAATAAATGGTTTTATTTTAGTGAAAAACCACGTACGGATAAGATAATCATAATGTGTGGAGGAGAAAGTAAAATTTTATTACACAATTTTTTTTTGTAGCTTTATAAAATTACCAAAAAAAAAAAAAAAGAAAACATTTGTTTAAGCTGTAGCTAAAAAAATAACTAACAATTGCTTAGATATTCTCCTGTTATTGCCAGCCATAAAGGAAATTAAATGCATCTGTTTTTATACCCTATACCACTATGTGGTTTGGGTATAATGACTTTGTGCTGCTGTTTGTAACTTCGAAAACTATTTGACCTAGAGCCATCTTTTATTATCGAATCAGAATCACTAGCTGATTCGATTTAACGATGTCCATCCGATCGAATCAGAATCACCAGCTAATTCCATTTAACGATGTCCATCCGTCCGTCCGTCCGTCCGTCCATCTGTTTGTCCATGTAAATTTTGTAATCAAACTGCAGGTCGCAAATATGAATATATTTTGATGAAGTTTGGTACTTAATCTTTTATTAGCCATAGGATTAACGGTGTTTAAATTGGTGAGAATCGGTCCATGTTCAGACCTAGCCCCCATACAAATGACCCCTATGGAATCGACATAAATTGCCATAAGACCCAAATTGTCATATAGATTTTACTCAAATTGCGTTTGTATGCATTTATTACATCCATTAATGAGTAGTCCAAAAAGATCCCTATATGACAACTCTTAGGCATAGGCCCATATAGAGCTGCTTCCCGATCTTCACTTAAATCTATCAAAAAACAAAAATATTGCACTGATTTTTCTCAAATTTTGTTTGTATATAATACAAGAAACTTTACCAAACATAGTCAGGATCGGCTCATTTTTTGGGCTGGTTCCCATATAGATATAACATCCGATATGAACTTTTTAATATCTGAAGCCAAAAAAATTAATAAAAATTCCACTCAAATTTGGCATTTATGCTTATTTTCTATGTCCAGTTAGTTGGGCCTATGAGATAGGGTCTCTAAACGCATGGAATAGGGTATCATATAGTCGGTCTACACCGACTATAATTTTCTTACTTGTTTTTTTTTTAAATTTTGTATAAATTTTGTTCAAAAAAAAAACAAGTAGGAAAATTATAGTAGGTCTAGACCCTATACCATGCGTTTAGAGACCCTCCCTCTTTAGGTTATAGGGTATCATATAGTCGGTATAGACCAACTATAATTTTCTTAATTGTTTTTTTTTTTAATTTTTTATAAAATTCGCACAAAAAAACAAGTAGAATTTTGTATAAATTTTGCACAAAAAAAAAACAAGTTAGAAAATTATAGTCGGTCTAGACCGACTATACGACACCCTATACCATGCGGTTAGAGACCCGATCTCTTAGGCCCAACTAACTGGATATAGAAAATAAGCATAAACCAAATTTGAGTGGGATTTTTAGTAATTTTTTTGGCTGCAGATATGAAAAAGTCCATATCGGGTGCTATATCTATATGGGGACTAGGTCCAAAAATGGACTGATCCTGATCATGTTTGGTAAAGTCTCTTGTATTTTGGAAAAAAATATACAATCAAAATTTTAGAAGAATCAGTGCGTTATTTTTGTTTTTTGATAGATTTAAGTGAAGATCGGGAAGCAGCTCTATATGGGCCCTTTGACTAAGAGTTGTGCCATAGGGGTCATTTTTGGACGACACATTAACGGATGTAATAAACGCATACAAACCCAATTTGAGTAAGATCTATATGACAATTTGGTTCTTATGGCAATTTATGTCGATTTCATGGGGGTCATTTGTATCGGGGCTAGGTCTGAACATGGACCGATTCTCACCGATTTCAATGGCGTTCATCCAATGGCAGACAAAAACCTAAAATACTAAATTTCATCAAAATATATTCATATTTGCGACCTGCAGTTTGATTAAAAGGTTTACATGGACACACAGACGGACGGACGGGTGGACGGACGGACATCGTTAAATCGAATTAGATAGTGATTCTGATTCGATCGGTGTAATAAAAGATGGGTCTAGGTCAAATATTTTTGGTAGTTACAAACAGCAGCACAACGTCATTATACCCTACACCACTATGTGGTCCCATAAGTATGAAATTCGAATTAAGTATGTCATCTTTCTGAAATAGTTGTTAGAGAACTTCATTTAAGGTTAATAACGTTCAATAAATTTTTTACTACTCTTCAGACAAAATCACTTAGTAACTCACATATGAGCACAACAATAACTAGGGTTATATTCTGTGTTACATAAATTTAATATTATGGTAATCTTCTAAACTCTTAGTTAAAAAAACGTTTTCATTAATTATCCTTTACAACAAATTAAGCCAGTTTAGTTTTCCATAGTTAAAATGTATAATGTTGCTAATCCCATTAAAATTAAAGGAGCTTTTAAAATTTTCTACATTTATGGTCAACTCCATTAAAACATTTAAAACAAGCCTTCATTGCATAATAACACATAAAATCTAAATTATACAGCCAAAGGGCTGTATAAAATTTAAATTTATGTGTGCTTAGAAATTATTTAAATTATTTTATGAAAAGCATTAAAGCAGATTAGTATTTTGTACACAGCATTAGTTTTTGAAAGGTCTTTAGTGAAAGCAGAGCTGAATCAATATAAACAAAAAAAGTTAAATGAAGCATATTTAGAATATATTAATACTTCTAATGAATTATACCATCCATCATGTTACAAACTATATAAGGATTGAATGACTTGCAACTTGAAACTAGAGACCAAACAAATTGAAACTGTGTTTCAATTTGATCTAGTTTCCTCATAAAAGGATTTCGAAGTTGCAAAGGATTACATTTGTCACTAGTGCTATGATGCCGCCATGGGTATTTAGTTAAAGAAAATAAATTTATACTTATAACAGCACTACGATGAAGTCATTGGTATGAAATGAAAGAAACAACATTTAATGAAAGGAGCAATATGTCTTTATTATCCTTTCGAAACTTTATCCTTTAATATACTATGCTATTTCCAATAAATTCAGTTGAAAAAAAAATATGTTGAAGACATAAGTAACACATACAACAAATTATTTCTTCCAGCTTTATCAGTTAAGTGCTAATGAAAAATGTGTTCCACAAACAAGATTTAATACACCGCCAATGATAAAAAATTAACTGAAAAATCCAAAGTATTTTAAAAATGGACAAAGTTTTGAAGGACGATGTTGATTGCATAAAATATTGTCAAAACTTCTCTTTTAGTTGATGCTGCTAGTAGTATCATATGACGCACTGTGGACCATATTTTGAGAAGGCGGCCAAAAATAATTTTTTTATGGTTACCGATTTTATAGTTATGTTATTCATTTGTAAGTAAATACCAGTGAACCCCGAAAGCCAAAAAACTGCTCCTCTATTTCAACCATATCACAGCGAACAAGGTCTTCGAATATGGACTTTTTCAGTATTTTGCTAAAATTAAAAATTTCTTTGTAAATTTTAAAGTAAAATAAATTTTTTATAATTTTGTAACTTCTAAACTATTAATGTTAGAAATATAAAGTCACTGAGTTATTTGGAAATTAAAAAAAAAATCAAAATTTCCTGAAAATCTCCTACTTAATAGAGCATAACTCCTGCCCACCAAAATTCATCCAAAAAATTATGCACTCTTCTGTAGTCCAAACCCTCGCCTACACTCCTATATCCTATTGTATACCACCAGTTGCCACCGGTGTGCACCAGAACAATTTTTCTGACCCAAGGTTAGATATTTTGAGCAAAATTTGTGAATACGAAAGTTTTCCACTATGTGGTTAGGGTACAATGAGTTTGCCCTGATGTTTGCAACTACAAAAATATTTGACTTATATCTTTTTCTATACGGCTCAAATCAAAACCACTTTCTGAGTCTGTATGTTATGAATACAATAGTTGATCGTACCGGTATATTTTTTTTTTGCGTAAATTTATTTGTTTTTTATACTGACAGAAAAAGGAAACGGTAGAGTTGATACGAGTTGTTATATACTTATAAAAAGGGTTGAGACATAATGCGCTTAATTGTTAAATTGTATTAATGGGTAAAATCTTTTTTAGCTTGACAGGTTTATTTACATAAGTATTTATCAAAAACGTTAATAGTCGGAACTTGAGTTATATAGTTTAAATATCTAACAAAATGGGAAAAAAATTAAATAACTGGTATATGGTAAAAAACTATTGCAACACATCCTTCTAAAATATGAACCGCTATGCTTCACCTTTTAAAAGAGATTAGAGTCTGGGTTTTTACGCTTCAAAAAGTGGTAATTAAAGATAAAAAATTGTATTTTACATAATTACAATAAAGAGTATTTATAATAACTAGCAGATTCCAGCCCTCGAAATTCGAGTGTAAATTCTAGGAAATTTTATTTTTTCATTAATTAAGGACCCTAAAGTTATGCATATCAATAATAGCCAATTCACAAATCAACACATTAACAAATTTAATAAACACACACATAGCATTGTATAATTCTATGTATGTGTTAGTAGCAACTTTAAATGTAATTTACTCCAAATAAAGGCAAAAAATTATCTGTAAATCTGCAAATTGGCTAAAAGGAAATACATTTCAAATAATATACGTTTGGTCAAAATCGAGATAAAATGGTTGAACAAAACATCCGTCACAAGAAATCGCCTAGCCTGTTAGTATTATAGATATTTCCACAATTACTGTTCATTACATTTTGAGCAATGGCTCAGAACAACACAAGAAAAATGTCCAGATGTTGCACAAATGAAGATGTTATCACTGCTTTTTTGTGCACTTTAGATCCATATATATCCAACATTCGGTAAAAATGGAAAACTACCTCTATTGAATTAGACGAAGAAGCTGAACAACTTTTAGAAGATGAAAATCAAGGCTTTTTATCAAGGCTATTTCGAAAAAATATTTTATAAAACTGTTTGATTTAAAGTAGTTTTTCAGTACACTAACAATGAGTTATACTCTTTTTTATATAGCTAAAAATTTTTCTTGATTGATTTAAAAATTTATTTATTTTATAAATTTACAATAAAAATTTATATAGAAGAATTAAAAAAGACATTAAAACAATTTTTAACTAAAGTAAAAACATACGACTTTTTCATTGAATCTTCTCTACCTTGAACCAGTATCAGGTAACTTATACGTTCGCTGCTTTATAAATTACATTTAAACTCGGCTCGGGCTCTTAAATAAAGCCAACCTTTGGCCCTTGTGAACATTAGGACGAAAAAGTTTACGGGGGCCGAAGTTTGGCATTTTCTGAAAAAATTTAACTTACGAAAATTTTTAAAAATTATTAGTTGCAAAATTAACTGAAATATAAAACATTATATAAAAAAAAAACCTTTTTTAACCTTTAACCTAAAGTTCAACTAAAAATGAAAATGTATTTTAAGCCCGCCATACCTTTTTTTATTATCGGTCGATATATACGTTTTATAGCAAAAATTAAAGGCTAAAGTTCCACATACATATCAAAGTTCCAATCCTATCAAAAGTTATGGATTTTTGACAGCCCTCTCCTGAAATGGTCCACTGTGCGCCGGGCGCAAGTATTTAAATATTCTTCCAGATTCCAGTATTCGAAATTCGACTGCATTTCTAGGCAGCTTTGTTTTTCAACTTAGCCAATTCACAAACCAACACTATTTTAGTTTATTATTATTGGGAGTGATGAAAACAAACTCATCAGCAAACACATTAACAAATTTAATAAACACACACATAGCATATGTATAATTTTATGTATGTGTTAGTAGCAACTTTAAATGCAATTTACTCAAAATAAAGGAAAAAAATTAAAAAATCTGTAAATCTGCAAAACCGCTAAAAAGAAATACCTTTCAAACAATGTACGTTTGTTCAAAATCGGTATAAAACGGTAGAACAAAACATCAGTCACAAGAAATCGCCTAGCCTATTAATATTACAGATTTTCTTTGAAATGCTTTAGAGAGGTAAACAGATCGCGAAAGGAGAAACTGTAAACGTACTTTTGAATATATGTTATTCGCTTCTTGTAACCTTTTTGATTTTTGTCGGATGGTATTAACTATATACATATGTATATACAGTGATAAAGCTGAAATTAATGTATATACATATAAAGAAGTGTACAGTTTTATGTCACCAACTATAATTTATGGGTATATTGGGGATATTCTGTAGATGGTTTGTATGAAGGTTGCACGAAGTGCTTTCTGAGATATGGCATTTTAAATAATTTTCTATATACTCCCATACAAATTTCAACAAAATGTGCGTCATTTTCTATATAGGGATTTTTTATGGTCAGTTGAGAAGTGTCAAATGAAATAATAATAATATCAACATTTGTTCCATCGAATCCAATAGAATTGTGGAACAAATACAAATATTTTATGGCAGAAGGCTATTTGGTTTATTTCATTAGAAATAAAGGGCGGTTAAATTTTAAGGGTCGATGTTGATGTAAAACAAAAAATATTTAGGAAATTATTGTCATTTCTTTTTATTATGATAACATGGTATGGTTCAATTACGTATGGAATAAAATATCAGTCAAATGGCCGCCGCCACCTCAGTGGCACACCTCCATCCGATTTTCCAAATTTCCAAATTTTCAATGACGCTGAGGCATAATTGAGGTACTATGCTTTTAATGCGCCGAATTATCTCATCCTTTAGCTCTTGTACACCGTTTCTTTCAAATAACCCTAAAGAAAGAAGTCAAACGGTATCAAATCACAGGATCTTGGCGGGTGTTTGCCGAGCAAAAGAGCCATTGTTTCGTTAGCTGTGTGGCAAGTGGCACCGTCCTGTTGAAACCACATATCGTGCACATCCACATCTTCCAAATCGGGCCATAAAAAGTTCGTTCGTCTCACGATAGCGAACACCATTCACAGTAACTGCCTGACCGGCCTCATTTTGCAAAAAAAAAAAATACGGCCCGATGATGCCGCCAGCCCATAAACCCCACCAAACAGTCACTCTTTGTGGGTGCATTGGTTTTCCGGCAATCACTCTTGGATTATCATTCGCCCAAATGAGGCAATTCTGCTTATTGACGAATCCACTGAGGTGAAAATGAGCCTCATCACTGAAGATGATTTTCTTCGAAAATTGATCATCCACTGTTGCCATTTCTTTTCATCATTCTGACCATTGACGACGTTTGGAATGGTCAAGTAGCTTTAGTTCTTGAGTCAGTTGCATCTTGTAAGCGTGTACATGCAAGTATTCATTCATAATGTTCATCAACGAAGAGCATGAGAGGTGCAATTGTTGGGTACAACGACGAGTTGAGGTGGACGGCTCTTCAGCCACACTATCGCGAACATTTTCTGCAGTACGAACTGTACGATCATGCACTTGTGTTTTCACATCTCCTACAGACCCGGTTTGCTCAAATTTTTGCACGATTTTTCTGATTGTATGCACATTTGGACGATTAGATTAACCGAAAAAATCACGAAGTACACGATATGCATTTTCATTTTCATAATAAGCCTGAATAACTTTAACGCGTTGCTAGATTGTATATCTTTCCATGGTTCAAATTGAGTTAGCCTGTAATTGAGAAATGTCGAACGAAATGCAGAAAAAAACTTGACGTTTAGGTGTGGTTCACATTCAATATCGGCCCTTAAAATTTAACCACCCTTTATATAACAAGGTATTTGTTACGATTGAAGATTTGTGCCTTGCGATTGCAAATAAAGCATTAGGGTAATTAGGTATGCATTAGAAACTGCAAACGTTTCCGAGAAGTATCGGATCATATTCAAACTAAAGAATATAATTACCGGATATCAGTCGAAATCAAAAAATTTAAAAATAACTGCTGAAACAATAAGCTTTCAACTTTTGAAAAAGGCTCTTCTCCTTTTGGGAATATCACAAAAATTTTAAGAAAGAAGTCTACAAACATTCCAGCACTGAAACTTAACAAAAATACCTTCCACGCCCAAGAAGAAAAAAGCGAAGTGCTAGCACAAGTATTCAAATCACTCAATTTCAGCTAACCTTATTGATACAGCCACCAAAATAGATGTATATAATGCTGTTAGTAATCTTAGCACCAGCATATCTACCTCCCATAATATGTTGTCCATTTTAACAGATAAAGTAGCCGATATTATTAAAAAGTTGAAGCCAAGAAAATCCCCTGGTACTGATGGAATAAACAACAAATGTTTAAAAGCTTTAACAAAAAAAGCAGTTAAATATATCTCTGCAGTCATAAACTGTTGCTTGCGGTTGCTTTACTTCCCAAAAGTCTGGAAAAGTTCTACCAATAAAAAAAAAAACCAAATAAACCTGATAATTGCTCCCTTTCTTACAGACCGATAAGTCTTCTATCGTCCTTAAGCAAGATTTATTGATGCAGAAAACATTTTACCATCACAACAATTTGGTTTCCGCAAGGAACACAATACAGTTCAGCCACTTACTAGAATACGTAAATTAGTAAATTCAAATTTTAACAGTAGGAAATCAACTGGTATGATACTCTTAGACATCAAATCTGCATTTGATTCGGTCTGGCCTGATGGCCTGATCTATAAGAGGATAAGGTTTAATTTCCCAATCGAATTAATCAAAATAATCCAAAATTTCCTTTCAGAACGTTCTTTCAAGGTATATATTGTCTCCAAAAACTCATCTCAGATTGAAGTACCAGATTTCCCTGCAGATTTCCCAGCTCTAGATGATTACTTTACTTCAATTTTTGCTGATGATACTGCTATTCTTAGCTCTAAAATATTGGCGATTGATGTATTATCCAGTTTACAGACTGCACTCACTGTAGTTCTTTCATATTTTGTGAAGTGGAAAATACCAATAAACACACAAAAGGTACAAGCCATTTATTTTGCAAGAAGAAGGAAAAACTGTTTCTTACCTAAACAGTCCATTACTTTCAGTAACAGCGAAATCCATTGGACAGACAAAGTCAAATATCTGGGAGTGATATTAGATCCAAAATTTAAATTTAAAGATCATATCCCATATATTATAAGCAAATTAAATAACACCACCAGATTATTGTACCCTCTTATAAATAGAAACTCCAAACCTAACATCGAAAACAAAGGATTAATATTTAAATCAATATTCCACGCCATAATATACTATTCTGTACCAGTTTGGTCTACTGCTGCAGAGTGCCATATCAAACAAGTAAGAAAATTATAGTCGGTCTAGACCGACTATACGATACCCTATACCATGCGTTTAGAAATTCTATCTCTTAGGCCCAATTAACTGGACATAGAAAATAAGCAAAAACAAAATTTGAGTGGGATTTTTATTAATTTTTTTTGGCTGCAGATATGGAAAAGTTCATATCGGACTAGGTCCAAAAATGGACCGATCGTGATCATGTTTGGTAAAGTCTCTTTTATTTTGCAAAAATATATACAAACAAAATTTGAGAAGAATCAGTGCAATATTTTTGTCTTTTAATAGATTTAAGTGAAGATCGGGAAACAGCTCTATACGGGGCCAAAGGTATTATTTTTGGACTACTCATTAATGGATGTAATGAACGCATACAAACCCAATTTGAGTAAGATCTATATGACAATTTGGATCTTATGGCAATTTATGTCGATTTCATAGGGGTAATTTGTATGGGAGCTAGGTCTGAACATGGACCGATTCCCACCAATTTCAATAGCGTTCATCCCATGGCCGATAAAAGCTTACACACCAAATTTCATCAAAATATATTCATATTTGCGACCTGCAGTTTGATTACAAGGTTTACATGGACACACAGACGGACGGACGGACGGACGGACGGACGGACGGACATTGTTAAATCAACTCAGAAAGTGATTCTGATTCGATCGGTATAATTAAAGATGGGTCTAGGTCAAATATTTTTGGTTGTTACAAACAGCAGCACAAAGTCATTATACCCAAACCACATAGTGGTATAGGGTATAAAAATTGCAGGGCGCCCAAAAGAAACTATTTAAATTGATATATAATTTACCTTGGCATTATTGTACTCAACGATTGCACTCCTTAGCCAACGTTGAACTCATAAATAACAAAAAATAGACTCACATTAAACTTCTACTCGGGTTGTCTTAACTCGGAAATTCCTCACATCAATAAGATAATCTCATCCTAATATATTTGTAAGAACGTTTTTATATAAAATCAAAAACCCAAAAAAAAAAAAAAAATATGTATAAAAATAAATAAAAAAAATTGCAACAAAGTTTTTTGAATATTTTCCCTTACTTGAAAATATTATTTTGTTAAAAACTATGTACATGATAAGGAAATTGTTATTTAAATTTTTAAGTAGAAAAGGAGCAAGCTAACCCAAACACTTTGAGAAAATTGTTAATTTATTGTAATCAAAATGTTATTTAAATAAAATAAAATTGAATTGAATTGAATTGAATTGAATTGAATTGAATTGAATTGAATTGAATTGAATTGAATTGAATTGAACTGAATTGAATTGAATTGAATTGAATTGAATTGAATTGAATTGAATTGAATTGAATTGAATTGAATTGAATTGAATTGAATTGAATTGAATTGAATTGAATTGAATTGCATTGAATTGCATTGAATTGAATTGAATTGAATTGAATTGAATTGAATTGAATTGAATTGAATTGAATTGAATTGAATTGAATTGAATTGAATTGAATTGAATTGAATTGAATTGAATTGAATTGAATTGAATTGAATTGAATTGAATTGAATTGAATTGAATTGAATTGAATTGAATTGAATTGAATTGAATTGAATTGAATTGAATTGAATTGAATTGAATTGAATTGAATTGAATTGAATTGAATTGAATTGAATTGAATTGAATTGAATTGAATTGAATTGAATTGAATTGAATTGAATTGAATTGAATTGAATTGAATTGAATTGAATTGAATTGAATTGAATTGAATTGAATTGAATTGAATTGAATTGAATTGAATTGAATTGAATTGAATTGAATTGAATTGAATTGAATTGAATTGAATTGAATTGAATTGAATTGAATTGAATTGAATTGAATTGAATTGAATTGAATTGAATTGAATTGAATTGAATTGAATTGAATTGAATTGAATTGAATTGAATTGAATTGAATTGAATTGAATTGAATTGAATTGAATTGAATTGAATTGAATTGAATTGAATTGAATTGAATTGAATTGAATTGAATTGAATTGAATTGAATTGAATTGAATTGAATTGAATTGAATTGAATTGAATTGAATTGAATTGAATTGAATTGAATTGAATTGAATTGAATTGAATTGAATTGAATTGAATTGAATTGAATTGAATTGAATTGAATTGAATTGAATTGAATTGAATTGAACTGAATTGAATTGAATTGAATTGAATTGAATTGAATTGAATTGAATTGAAGTATGCTTTCAATCAATCGTCTAATTCTTGACCTCTTTCACTTGGAGTTGCAACGCGAACAACAGTATGATCCCAATGATTTCCAGACATTTGTGAATTTGAATGTTCCCAAATTAAATTACCATCAAAAACATGCCCATGATACCATCATACATGCCGTACAAAATGAAGTCGATAGTCACTGATTTTGGCAGCCATTCGATCGCAGGGAAAATTACATTTACACTTGCTTCTTCTGGAATTTAGATGAATAGCACACTCTACATTAAACTTGCCGCTGAATGTGCAGGTTTATTTGTACTTAATGACTGATCGATTTATTATACTTCAAAATTAATTAACACGCAATTTTATTTCAACGTACAGGAGATTGAAAATCCCAGATGGAATATCTCAATAAGTTCTCCGTTGCCAAAAAATATGCCATGAAAAACAATTGGAAACATTGCACCGTACATCGCAATTATTGTCAGGTGATTTTCCTTAACCATTGCCCGTGATTCCACGATCGACACCGGCGGATGAGATCGATACATGTTTGAAACTTTCTTTTCTGTGGCGACATGTTTTCAAAATTAGTCTGAGGCCATCTGTTATTAAAATGAGTAGACGAACAGAAAACGGGGCGAGATCTCATTTATGGGCGTGGCACCCCCATTCAAAATAAATATTTGGGCAATTCACAATTGGTGTTTTATGTTGTATTTTGTATTAAAATACACAATACAAGCATTTGTTGTGCACAGTCAGTTCAATTTTCATAATGTTAAACGTTTTATTTAGCAATTATCGATCCAACGGGGGAAAGTCGCTTCGTCGCTTCGTCGCCTCTGTTATCTCGTATAAGAGAAAGCACATGTCGGTGTTCGATTTTTGGTCATAAGATATATCCAGGAGTTTTAGTTACGTACCTCTTCCCTTTTAATTTAAAATATAAAAAAAAAATTTTAAATATTTTGGTTGAGACTGAAAAAGAAAATACATACAAAAAATATAAACATTAATTCTTATATAAATAAACTTACCAATGTATTTGCATTATTTGTCATTTTATATTTTATAATTATTTATGCTGATAAAATTGTAAGTATTTGTTTTTTCTTTTCATAAAAACTGGCATTCACTTGGGACTGATATGCTATGATACAATATATAACATCTAGTAAACATAGCAAATAAAGTTGTATAGTTGTATCAGATTTTTCAATGAAAATTATTAATTACAATTTTCAATTTTGTAAAGTAATATAAGACACAACAGATATAATAATACAATATCCATTGTGAATTTTTCAATTAAATGTCATATATCTGGAGAACTGTAACAGCGAGTGTCATGGGACATTGCGTTGAGCCCGTAACTTATTCATTTTATTAGTCGATAAGAAAATGGGCGTGATCGAAGCAGTGGGCTTGGCACCATCCATACAAAGTTAAATTATAATATCATATAACTGGAGTACTAAGAAAGAGAAAGCCTTGACACTTCGTACGAGTCCCTCAGATATTAATGTGAGCAGTCAGATAAAAATGAGCGGAACTGGATTAGTAGGATTGGTGCTACTTATGGAAAAAATATGAAGTAATATGAAGGCGAAAGTCTTGAAATTTTTGATAAGTACAATGTCAGTACTCGTGGAAAATATGGGCGGAATCGGCAAAATAAAAAATCACTAAAATAAGAAATTACCAAAGGATACTCCAAATTCAAGGCCAATCGTTAAGTGTTATAATTTAGAAAGTCTACGTTTTTCGCATGGGCAGCTAAACGTAGCTTGCTCCTTAGTAGGAGCGCCAAAAAATCTTATAATTTTTCCATCGAATGAAGGCATAGAAATAAAAAAAAAGCATAAAATAAATAAAATAAAATTGTGCTAAAAACTCCGTCGGAAAAATTTATTATGAAAATATACATATCAATAAGCCTCTGTTAGTCATAGGGAAGCACGGCAGGGTATACTTATAACTAATAGAATATTTAACATTTAGTATAAAATATACAACAAGCCGCACATCAAAAAATTGTTAGGCTACTATGTAATAATTTTTAAATTTTCATTATTAAAATCAGCTTTGCTAACAATGGCTTCTTCATTAGAGAGAAGAAACAGAGTTGATCGCACATATGGCTTAAACTTCTTTAATATTCAAAATTTAGCTAAAGTTTAATAAAAGCACTGAAATGACCAAAATGCTTGTTTAAATGCAGGCTTCTACAGCAAAATGTACTTTGGTAGAAAACTATTTAAAATCGTGAGGTGCCAAATTAACAAGCCCATCTCATTTTCTCAGAACAGAACTACGAACACTGAAGTAACAATATTAAATGAAAAAATGCTATTTGTAATTCAAATTTAGTATAACATTTAGAAAAAATTGACTAAATATTCAAATTAATAGTAGTTATATATTTATACAAAGTTAATTTCAAATAAAACCTAAAAGGACGCGAGAAGCTCTTGATAAACTTGCAACCCATTCCTATTTCCTTTAATTAATATCTTTATCAAATCTTTAAAAACTAATAAACATGTCAATTATATTTTAGATTCATCTATACTAATATTATAAAGAGGTAATGTGTGTTTGTTTGTTTGTTTGTTTGTTTGTTTGTTTGTAGGAGGTAATCTCCGTAACTACCCATCTGATATTCCTGAAATTTTTACAGAATCTTACTGCGGATGTGGGAAGTGCCATAGGCTATAATTTTTTAAATATTTTTAGTGGGCGTGGCACCTCCCACACAAAGTAAATTTTTAATATCATATACATATATTGATTATTATGATAGGGAGAGCTTTGCAAATTTGTGTGAGGTCACCTATTGTTAATATTAGTAGCTACGCCGGAAATGGGCGGGATCGGACAAGTGGGCGTGGTACCTCCCATACAAGTTATAATTCAATATTATATATCTCGAGTACTGTGGTAGAGAGAGCTTTTCAAATTTGTCTAATGTCACCTATTATTAATGTGAGTAGTGGGACAAAAAATGGGCAGTATCGGACCAATAGGCGTGGCACCTGCCATACAAATTAAATATAAAATGCCATATATCTGGGGTACTGTTATAGTGAGAGTCTTGGGACTTTGTGTGCGCCCATAAGTTGCTCATGTGATTAGTTTGACAAAAAAGGGCGTGATTGGAGCAGTGGGCGTGGCACTGCCCGTACAAAGTAAATATATGATATCATATAACTGGTGTACTGAAAAAGGGAAGCATTGACACTTTGCACGACACCATCAGATCTTAGTATGAGTAGTCTTACAAAAAATTGGCAGGTTCACACCAATGGGCGTGGCACTCCCCATGCAAAGTAACTATTTAATGTCATATATCTGGAGTACTGTAAAAGAGAGGATATTGTTGCTTTGCATGAGCCCATAGATTCTTTGTATGATTAGTCGAACAAAGAAATGGTCGTGATCGTAGCAGTGGGCCTAGCACCGCCCATGTAAATTACATATCTAATATCATATAACTGGTGTTCTATAAAAGGGAAAGACTCGACATTTTCAGATATTAATGTGAGTAGTCCAATAGAAATTGGGCGGGATGGGATTAGTGAGCGTGGCACCTCCTATATAAATAATATGAAGTACAACGGAAGCAACAGTCTTTTGTTAAGTACATTATTTATCAATGTGCTTTGTCATGGAAAATATTTCGCCAAAATCAAAAATTCGCCAAAACCGAAAATGGCGATAAATAAAAATCGCCCAAAAAAATCTACAAAATCAAAAATGGGCAAAATCAAAAATCGCTAAAAAGAAAAATTGCCAATAGTTAAGTGTTGCCAGATCTAATTTTGATAACCAATCTTCTTCTCATGGGCAGCTACATGTACCTTGCTCCATGGTAGGAACGCCGAAAAATCTGATAATTGTTTTAACGAATGAAAGAATAAAAAAAATTTATATCAGCAAGTATTCAAATAAAAAAATCTGTGCTAATAATCTATACGAACATAATAAAGAGGTAATATATGTTTGTTTGTTTGTTTGTTTGTAGGAGGTAATCTCCGTAATTACTCATCTGACCTTCCTGAAATTTTCACAGTGTCTTGCTGCGGATATGTGAAGTGCTACAGGCTGTAATTTTTTAAATATTTTTAGCGAGCGTGGCACCTCCCATACAAAGTAAATTTTAAATATCATATATATTAATATGATAGAGAAAGCTTTTCAAATTTGTCTCAAGTCATCTATTATTAACGTGAGTAGTCAGACAAAAAAATGGGTGGGATTGGACAAATGCGCGTGGCACCCCTACATAAACTTAATATTAAATGTGATATATCTGAATTAACGTATTAGTGAGAGCTTTGGGACTTTGCGTGAGCCCTCTCATAACGATTCGAGGGGGGAAGGGGGCGGGTGTA
This sequence comes from Cordilura impudica, assembly GCA_963682025.1. Classification (NCBI taxonomy): domain Eukaryota; kingdom Metazoa; phylum Arthropoda; class Insecta; order Diptera; family Scathophagidae; genus Cordilura; species Cordilura impudica. Next base: position 44,671,109 of record OY821520.1, on the reverse strand, counting down.
GCGAAGCACACCGGGTTACATCTAGTTTTAAATAAATTAAAAATCTTGCTTTTATCAAAAGGGCAATAAAAATTAAATTAAAAAATTATTTTTGTGATTCAAGTTAAAAATATTATTTAGAAATAATTGTTTTCATAAGCAAATGTAAAACAGACGTATTGGGTTGCCACTTACTTTATTTAAAAACTGAATATGTGTAAATTAAATATTTTCGATGCAAAGTTATAGAAAATTTAAAAGGATATAAGAAGCTCTTCATACATACATATATACATTTTTCGTTTAATTAATATTTTTATCACATCTTTAAAAACTAATAAACTACTCAACAACTACATACCTTAAGGTAATTTATTTCAGTTTCAATTTAAATAAATTTAAAATCTTCCTTTTATCCGATTTAAAAGAAATTCTCTGAAATTGTTATAAATTAGTTATTAAAACTTATTTTTCCAAAATGATTCTATGGCCAGCTTATCTACTCTTATAAACTCAATTCATTTATAATCTCTTTTGTTTTGTGTAAACATTTGGTCTTTAAGAAAAAACAAAAATCAATCTTATAAAGAAAATTCAAAGAGTTTGCATTTCTTCTGTTATTCTATGATATTGTCAGAACCGTTTGGCTTTGTCTTTGTCTTTGTGTGATGCAAAAACTTAATATTTTTTTTACAAATGACAAAGTAAAACTGGCTGACAATAGACAGGGGGTTTTTCTTTGCAAGTCCTTAAAGACTATAAAATGAAACGGATATGCTGTCAAAGATGAGACAAATAAAATCTTTTGAAATTTATTTTCACAAACAGCTTAGTATATTGTGATAAGGCGTTAGAAATAGAGAGATGCAGATTTGAAAAAAAAAATCAAATTTTCTTTAATAAGAAAATCAAGTTTATTGCAATAAAAGATCAGCATTTGTGAAATAAGTAATCATCGTATAAATGATGGATAATTGTTTTCTCTTAAAAGGTTGGAGCATTCGACTATTTGGATAGAATAGTTTTCAATTTTTGTTATTACACGTATGACTAATATTGTTGAGGAATATTAATTGCACTCATACATATTGTATATGGAAATCAACAAAGAAATTAACCAATAATATATCTAATCACTTATTTCGAATGTGATACAGTTTGGAACTATCCAATTAAAGAAATTTTCCGTAATTTGGACCTCAAATTGTAATTGTACCTGAAAGATGGTCACCCAAAAAGTGACAAACTCATAAGCCTTTAAAAAAAAAATTAAAATTAATCAATCCAATGCGAAAGGTTATTATTATTTTAATAAAAAAAATGGAATAACTGGCTGCAAATATTTTTGAGTTGAATAACCGAAAATGTTATTTGTGCAAAAAAAAATTTTTGTGCAGGCATTTATTCCATTTTTTTTATTAAAAGTTTTACCAAATTTTTTTAAAACAAAGCTGTGTGTTACTCATAAATAAACATTCTTTTATAATAAGTTTATAAACTATACGGTTCCTAAATAAAGAAATATGTAAAAATATCTCCAAAGCTGAAAAATATAGAATATTTTTAAACAAAATGAGTTCGCTGGAGGAATATGCACAGATGTCTCAATATTACTTAAATATCGTGTTTATATCTTCGAACGGCCTCAGATTATTGTTAACAGATCCGCTGAGGAATTCAAAATCGGTTGATATTCAACAAAGTTACTCGGTTATATGTGCAAAAGCGCCGAAAAGCCGGTTTTTACCCGTAATTCAAGATTTTGGAGGTGTTATCAAAGCTAGTGCCATACAGTTAAATAGAAAAAGAAGAGATATGGTCATATCTTCTCAGACCATATGCAGAACGCACAATATTATTATTTTTTTCTACTCTACATATCGCAGCTGGCAAAAAGTTCACAACCATATAACAATAAAGGCATTAAATTCATTTTGGCGAGAAGTATCCTAATTTTAGCTGGAGTACAATATTGAGTTTGACCAAGTTAGAGTGTCACTATCTCAATAACTTGACAACCGTTTTTTGATAACAAGGCAATTCAACTTATAATGTTTTATAATGCTAACGCATTGATCAATAGATTCTATGATACAAATGATGTGAAGTTGGACATCGTCAGCATACATTCTGAATTTTCTGCATTGAAGTTTATTTGGGAGATCATTGGAGTACAATAAAAATAGAAGTGGACAAACAATCGATCCTTGTGGAATGCCACGTAACACTGGCAAAGAATTTGAATTTGTAGTTATGGTTATAACTTGCTGATAGCTGTTGGTAAGATATGATTTAGTTAGCGTAGCTGTCGATGAGAAGTTGAAAAATTTTTCCAATTTGTAATATAAAATGTTTAAGGGGCTTATTTTTTGCAAAAACATATATAAATACCAAATTTGAAAAAAAAGATGTGAAATATTTTTGTTTTTTGATAGATTTAAGTGAAGATCGGGAAGCAGCTTTTTATGGCGCTGTGACTAAGAATCGTTTTATTGTGTTTATTTCTGGACTACTGATTGATGGGAAAAATGAACTTACGCAAACCCAAGATCTATGACATAATTTGTATTATATTTATTTATTGAGTCTACTAATTTTACATTTTACAGACTAATATAAAGGTATTTTAATAAAGGTGATATCTTAGATACATATCTTAATTAAAAATTTTAAATAAGTATAATTTAAAGCTATCTTTATATAAATTAAAATCCAATAATGACGAGAAACTGTTACAAAGTTTTAAGCATCTTGCAATTGGTTCATTTGTCCCATAATTTGTTCGATGAAAATCCTCACAAAACAGCCGTTCATGACGCAAAACACGACGTGGATTATATATATTAACCAGATTATATAAATAGTCACATTTATTATCATTTGACAAAATATTGGAAATGACAATTTAAGTCGATTTCATAGTGGTCATTTGTATAAGGACTAGGTCTGAACATGCATTGATTTTCAGCATTTTAAATACTGTGGCCAATAGCAGCTTATATCAGCAAAATACATTCATATTTGCGACTTGTAGTTCGCAAGGTTTACAGTACGGAGAGACGGACATCGCTAAATCGACTCATAATGTGATTCTGAGTCGATCGGTCTAACAGAAGATGCGTCTAGGTCAAATATTTTTGGAAGTTACAAACATCAGAGCAAAGTCATTATACCATGACCACATAGAGGTATAGGGTATAAATAGTGAAAAAAATTTATACGTAACAGAACATGTGCATAGAGGTGTATATCAGTAATGCATATACAATAGGGTTAGTCACTTTTGTCGAATATCGAATTGCTCTCTTTTGTTGAAATGGTAAAAACCTTCTTCGTAGAATGCATTTACTTTTGCTAGAAATCAATTTTTTTATTTTCCATTTTTTGTGAAATGAAAAATTTAAAAAAAAATCTTTTTTCGTAGTTGGAACTTCAAATGTCGTTTTTTACATAATTTTGGTACGCTGAACACGAATCTGCAATTCAATTGAAGATAGCTCCTGTAGTTTTTGAGATATGGCAATTTAAAAATTTGGAAAGATGTTCTTTGTGAATAATTTTTGCAATTTTTGATTTGCTATAAGTGCACTAAAAACGTCTGAACGTAATTATTTAAAGGATAAACTTTTTTAAGAAACAGTATTTTGCAAAAATGTATTCTTTTAATATTACTGAAGTGGACGGCTTAGAATTTAATGTCCAGAATTTGAATTTGAATTTGAATTTTAATCAGTGGGTTCTTCATTTTGATGGCAAAAAAAAATCAATAAAAAGGAAATACAAGTAGTGGTTCCTAAAAATGAAACAGAAGAAATAAAACTAGGAATACTTGTCATTGAAGATAGAAGAGCGTGTACAATATTTAATGGTATCAAAGGGTTACTTGGCAAATTAAATTTATGGGCATCTATCAAAATGATTATAAGTGATACTACAAGCATTAACACTGGTAAAAGGGCGGAGTTGTTCGATTGCTGAAAGACCACGTCAAGTCAATTTCACTACCCTCACCTCAATATATTGGGTGCCAGCATCGTATACTGATTTTTGGAGGGAAAACTTATTCCCCCAATATTGAATACCACTTCGTTGCGGAGATCGTGAATGCCTACGAACACGATAAAAAACTACAAATAAAACAAGTAAGAAAATTATAGTCGGTCTAGACCGACTATACGACACCCTATACCATGCGTTTAGAAACCCTATCTCTTAGGCCCAACTAACTGGACATTGAAAATAAGCAAAAACCAAATTTGAGTGGGATTTTTATTAATTTTTTTGGCTGCAGATATGAAAAAGTTCATATCGGATGCTATATCTATAGAGGGACTAGGTCCAAAAATGGACCGATCCTGATCATGTTTGGTAAAGTCTCTTGTATTTTGCAAAAATATGTACAAACAAAATTTGAGAAGAATCAGTGCAATATTTTTGTTTTTGATAGATTTAAGTGAAGATCGGGAAGCAGCTCTATATGGGGTCAAAGGGATCATTTTTGGACTACTCATTAGTGGATGTAATGAACGCATACAAACCCAATTTGAGTAAGATCTATATGACAATTTGGATCTTATGGCAATTTATGTCGATTTCATATGGGTAATTTGTATGGGGGCTAGGTCTGAACATGGACCGATTCTCACCAATTTCAACAGCGTTCATCCCATGGCCGATAAAAGCTTATGTACCAAATTTCATCAAAATATATTCATATTTGCGACCTGCAGTTTGATTACAAGCTTTACATGGACACACAGACGGACGGACGGACGGACGGACGGACGGACATTGTTAAATCAACTCAGAAAGTGATTCTGATTCGATCGGTATAATTAAAGATGGGTCTAGGTCAAATATTTTTGGTTGTTACAAACAACAGCACAAAGTCATTATACCCAAACCACATAGTGGTATAGGGTATAATGAGGAGAGGGTTGAAATTATAAACATTAAGTGGCGTGTATATTTTAAATATTTGTGTATATTTTAAATATTACATGATTCATTTAAAATTCCCATACATAAAGTTTAAGGCGATACCTACTATAAGCAATGCCCTGTGAAATTCAAGGGCAATTCTTGCAATTTTGGCCTTTGTACTCCTTCAAAATATAAAAATTATTTGTATTGATTACTGGCGCCTGGTTTGATGTATGGTTTTCTGACCATCGTTTCAATGTGAAGAACTACGAAAACGTAAAACAAGGCAGAATTCCTTTTTAAAACTCTTACGCTTGCTTTCTAAAGCATTGGGTGAAGGAAGTATCAGCAATTCCTCAGCAACATATGTACAGAAAGGTTCATCAAAGTTGTTCAAGATATTTTCCCACTTTGTAAATCTACACGAGCTTTAAATTTGAAGTTTATATCCCACAACTAAATATCATCTCCACATTTATAAAAAAAATAATATATTAAACTTTATACTTTATACACTGTGCTTATGTGTGTAGTTGGAGAACCAAATGGAGCTCTCTATATTTCTTAAAAATAAACATATAAGGTATGTGAGCTATTTGGTTTATATAAAAGATTTAAATGATGTGTTTCTGTAGCAAACACTCAGCTAATTGTTACACACAAATTTCAACATATATCTTTAACTTACTTTAGTTTTATGGAAAAATTAACATGTTATTCATGCGAAAACATAAAAATAAGAAAATGCATTTCTTTAAAAAAGATATTCTTTGTTAAAAAAGATATTTAAAAAAGATATAAAACTTATGATTTTTTCACGAAATGGAAAATAATGGTCAATACTCAAAACACACAAGCAATATACTTTACGAGAAGGCGAAAATCATGTTATTTACCACAAAATTCAATAAATTTCAACAACAACACAATAATTTGGGAAAGTTGTGCAAAATATTTAGGAGTCATACTTGACCGGAAACTTAAATTTAAAAACCACATCCCATATATCATTGACAAAATCAATAAGCTTACAAGAATATTATACTCTCTTATAAATCGAAATTCCAAACTGAGCATTGAGAATAAAAAGTTAATATTAAAATCAGTTTTTCATGCAATCATGTTCTACGCTGCTCCAGTATGGTCATCATCTGCTCAGTGTCACATCAAAAAATTGCAAATAGCTCAAAACAAGTTATTGAAAATGATTCACAATTTACCATGGCACTACTCAACAAATCGACTCCATGCGCTCGCAAATATCGATCTAGTTCGAAATAAAATTGAAAGATTGACTTCAAGTTTTAACACCCGATGTCTCACATCAGAATATGCACATATTAATGAGTTGATCTCAGCGTAATTTTAAGCCTTTTATCTTATAGCTTTTATTTTTATCTTTACTAACAAAAATCAGAAAGGTTTTTTTGTTTTGCTAATTTTTCCTTCATACCAAGTGATATTATAAATAGCTTGTGTCCATATTAAAAATAGCTTATGTATAGTTAGAACAAAGCAGAAAAGGATTTAATATTCCTAAACTCTTGAGATAAGTTATGTTTAAGATGATATATGTATGTTATATTAAATAGTAAATAAAGAATTGAATTGAATTGAAAAAAGATATTCTTCAAAAAAATTACATTCAGACGGTTTAAGTGCATTCAAAAACTACATGAGCTATCTGAAATAAAATGGAAGATTCGTGTTCAGCGTGCCAAAATTATGTAAGGAACGACATTTGAAGGTTCAACTACGAAAAAAATTGAAAATAAAAAAATCGGTTTCGAACAAAAGTAAACGCATTTTACGGGGAAGGTTTTTTTCCCCATTTCCAACTAAACATGCAATATCTCATAGTTTTCCATGCCCTATTGCTTACTGATTTTGTTTTTGTTTTATACATGTAATCGAATAGTTTATCGATGTCAGAAAGAGAATAACAAATAGAAGTGGAATAGTACGTACATTTGGTAGTTACATTTAAAAATTGATGTTAATAAAAAACACGGGAGAGTGTTAAATTCGGCTGTGCCGAATCTTTGATATCTCGATTTGACTATTGATAATGTAAACAAAATATTTGAAAAAGTAAACAATTCATTAAACTTAATACCAAATTATTTCAGCAAATTCTTTGGGTTGATCCGCTTAACAGATAATTTTTTTTATTTGAATAGTTGGTCTATAAAGCTCTCTCACATTATTAATTATCGTTCCAACGAGTAAAGATCGTTTTCGTCTTTTCTATTATTTTGGATAAAAGAAAACACGTTTCGGTGTTTGCTTTTAGGTCATATGACATAATATGACATAACCTCTCGTTTAATTTTGTTTAAGTTTTTACAAATTAAATAGCTCACCCTAACCTCCATTGCGAAGGTAGGGTGGCTTTATGCGTTAAATCATGTTAATTGGAGATGGTTGTATAGTTTCTTTTAACTGGCCAAAATTCTTCATTGCGGCCGTATAGGGCGGATAGTTAGCAAATAATTGGCAAAAAAAAAACTTTCAATTTTTTTGAAAAAATATTGCCATATTTGGAAAAAATTTTTTTTACATATTAAAAGGGAGTTTTCACTATTAGATTTTGTGGTAACACAAAATAACACAATAGAATACAAAATCTAACCCACTGATGCCAACTTTTGATTTTTCATTAAATTAACTTCATATATTAACTCCAAATACTACTACCTGGGAATTATTATCGAACTTCAATGTTTTGGGTTTTACTTTGCCTAACATGAGGTAAAATTTTGAGGTCATCTTGAACACTGGTTCCAATTATTTTCCGAATAGCTTCAAATTTTCATCCAAAAAGATTGTGAAAAATAATATATAAATAACATTCTCATCAAATTGCGCTTTATTAATGTAACAATTTTGAATTTAATTTAAATCAAAAAAAGTTTTTATTTTTTTTAAATTTTTTTTTCCGAAAGAATGAAAAAATAGCTATCTGAACTATTTGGGACAAATTTTGCTAAGAATTATAGGTAGAAATTTACTTGGATTTACTTGGAGAAAAAGCCTGTTTGGTCAAAGAGTCAGAGAGTTCTGGATCGATCATTTTGAAAAATTGTGTCTAAACTACTATCAAATAGGACTAACCTTGGTGCAAATTTCATCAAAATCGGAAGACATCAGCATTAAAAGTTGGATCATTTGACATGAAACGCCCCATATTATATTATGGGCTCCAAATTTTTTTTTCTAATTATTACAAACGGAAACAGACAAACTTATATATACCCTCTGCACACTGGGATGGAGGATATAAAAAACACGAGTATGCCTAAAATCTTTGTTATAATCTTAATAAATTTTTTAACAAATATAATGTTAAATCATGCCATTTTTGTCTCTTTATGCTGACCACCTTGGTTATAGTATTTTGTTTAGAACACGAGTATAGGGTGTCCTACTTTTTAAAGGCCGCACTTACATTTTTTAAGTCGCCATATTTCACAGGACGTTATTTCCGAACACATCTTGTTTGCTCAAAGCTTTAGAGAATTTTGAGGAGATAAGGAAAATTTATTGTTGCTTATAAACCCTTTTAGCCAATTACAGAAATGTCTATATTGAGTTTTTCTATAGTATTACCTCAAAGCACATGTCTATGCCGCATTTCTGTGTGCAAATAAATCCATTAAGTTAAGTACGGTGAGTGTATGTATTTTTTTCTAAACACTAATTTACAATTTGTTCTGCTTTTTGTTTTTTCCGGCTTTTACAATGTATGGAATTGTGATACATGCGAGGGCAGTTCGATAAATCCTAGACTTATTGAATGAAAAACACTTAAAGATTATTTTTATATCTCAACATAGTCTTTTTTTTAGTATTGATATCCCCGTATCCATAACGTTTACTTCTTCTTCATTTTCGAGAGTATTGAGCACAATTGGCCACTCAGAATCTTCAGCATCACTATAGCCTTCACGACCAGAACGCAACTAATTAGCATTGAAATTGATGGTGCGGATTCTCCCTAATCTTCATCAAGCTATTCCTTTTTTTTGAATGATTTTATTACTCCTGCAAAAAACAATGTAGTATGAACATTTCAAATTATTTGTTAGCCATTGTTGAGAAATTCAGTGAGGATGTATGATAGCTACGAGGGAAGCTCAAAAAGTCATAAAAGTAATTTAATTATTTAATGAATAACTATACAATAATAACTTATTATAAAGTAATTGTGAAAGGGGCACTAGTTTGCTTCATAAACGTTGAGTTAAACTGTAATGGACAAACAATATCTCACAAGAAAAAAATAAGGCCAAAACATACAAACCACTTTACACAACCATGCCATCAAAATAACTTTTATACTTTTGTATAAAAAAAACATTCAAAATGTCTATATATATGCGTTTGATGCATACTCTTGTAATGGTGTGTTTTCCCTACATAAAATGTGTAATTTATTTTTTTCTTTTCAAGGCAAATTTAAATTCTTTCTAGAATTTTTTAATTTTTGATACAAAGACGTAGACGTATATTATTGTATTGCCCAGCACCGCGGCAGGGTTACTTTAGTTTAGTATAAAGTTTCCCACAAACAACAGCGGACGTATCAGTTCTCAGAATTATATGTAATCCAATCTTTTCGTGAAAAATGATTTAGGCGATTTATAAATTTCTCTTGCATTAAATAATGCCTAAAATCAACAACAACTATTAATTTTTATTCCCGAAAAACAGCAGCTGTCATGTTGTATCAGTTGGAAATAAAACATATTCTAATTTAGAATGTGTTAGCTGATATGATGCATGGAAAAAATTGGCATGTCGGCTGAGGAATTTATGAAGTGTACGCCCACCTTTAGTAAATAACAGATAAGTGTATGTGTATGTTACTTTTATGTTCATATCATATGTGCGTGTATGTGTCCGAAACCTACTCCATCAAATTTCATTGTTTTGACCAGTATAAATGAATTTCACTGATTAAATTAACAAACACATACAATAACAAACATTTTGTGTAAAGTGCTTACTTGTGTACACATATTACATAAATATAAATCACTCAAGCTAAGTGAAAACTTAATCTTGTTAAGCAATTATGCACAAGAAGATATTTTTAATCCTTAAGGATGTCAGCCCCTTAATATAATGTTTAACAATTTATCACTTTACTGTAGTAAATTTTTAATGCAATTTGTAATGCTCCAAGCTGGTTTAAATTAAACATGTGTTTAGTTATCAAATTGCTTTAAGGATTTAAATTATTTTTTGGATCGGGCTGAAAACTTTTAAATATGAATTGAAACTATGCAATAAATATAAAAAAAAAAAGGATTTTAATTTAAAACCATAACATATCGTAGAGGAATTTGAAAGATAATTTTTTATATTATGTGTCTTGGGTCTACGTCTAGAAAACTAAAAAATAGTATATCCAGATATAAATAGTGTTAATATTTTCACATGGTGCTTCAAATGGAGATTTATGCAAAAAAAATTGCTACCCTTTTATAAAGATTATGCCACTTCTTCAACATTTTGGCGAGATTTTGTGGCAATATATTACCAAATAAAAGTTATAGAGAGGTTTCTACATTTTAGAGTGAATTATGCATCGAAGAATCGAGAAAGAATCCCCACAAACCGTATTGCATAATAGCATAAGTTGGCCTTTGAAAAATTATAGAATTATAGAAAAGGTATTTTTAAAAGTTTTAAGAAAATTTATTTTTCAGAAAATGTGTACTTTAATGAAAACGTGGTTTTTTAAGAAAGGGACTTTTTAAATAAAATGCACTTATTTAAGATGAAGTACGTTTTTAAATGATAATACTGTATTTAGAAATGATACTGCTTTCAGAAATCACATTTATTTAAGAAAAGCCCATTTCTCAGAGAAGCAAATTTTTTTAGAACAAGTACTTTTTTAAGCAAAGGAACTTTTTATGATTAGATAATTTCATTTTTTTTTTTTTTTTTTTTTTTTTTTTTTTTTTTTTTTTTTATTTATTAGATAATTTCTCTAAAAAGTCACTTTTCTGAAAAGGGTACTTTTCAGGATATGATACTTTTTAAGAGAATTTACATTTCTCAGAACATGTTTTTTTTAAGTACTTTTTTAAGAACAGATATTTTTTTTAAGATTGGTACTTTTTTAAGAAAAGTGTTTTTAATAAAATTTATTTTTTTTTAAGAAAATGAGGTTTTTAAAGAAAATGAACGTTTTGAAGAAAAACTACTTTTATTAGAAAATTTATTTGTTCTAAAACAGGTGCTTTTTTTGACAAAGTGTGTTTTTTTTTTAGAAAATTTACTTCTTTAAGACAAAATAGTTTCTACCCTTCTTTAGAAAAATACTTTTTAAATAAAACTTATATTTTTTAAGGAAATTTAGAATTTCAATAATAGGTAGTTTTTTAAGAAAATATACTTTTTCCAAAACATTATCTTTTAACCAAGTGGTACTTATTTAAAAATAGGTTTAAGTTAGTTTACCATTTCCAGCACATGTAGTTTGCTAAGAAAATTTTCTTTTTTAAGAAAACGAACTTTTTCCAAAGAAGGTACTTATTTGAGACAACGTGTGTCTTAACCCTCTGCAACTGAGGTGCACTAATTTTAACAAAATAACTGACGTGGGGTCTAGCAGACCTCACTTTTAAGCTCACTTCCTACGCAAAATTTCTGACATGGCATCTTCTTTGACTTATTTTTTTATAACAGTTATTAGTGTTCAAGATAACATAAGATTTAAATTTGAAATAAAAGACGTTTCTGTGAAGTTACGACTTATTTTATTTAGTTTAATTAAAACAACAAAAATAATACTCTTCTCTTAAAAACAAAAAAAAAAACACTTATTCTAATAAATTTGAAGGAACTTCTTTCATTATCTTTGCAAACACACTTTAGGTACATTCAGTTTTGATATTCAGCTAAATCATACGGTGAGATCATTTATTATACAGTCTCAAAATATTACATTTTTTTTTTGGCAGTTTTCACATAGAGGGCTGGAACACTGCAAACAAATAGGCTTTAAAAAAGAACAACAGCTGTATTTTGTTTTTCTTTTAATTTTAGGCGGACATATATAACAAAGCTTTCTACCAGTAGCTGCCTCAGGCTGAATTTTTGGAGGTGGAGGAGGCAAGTCTTTTCCAAGAACTCGACTGATGGTCATGCGAAATTCTCTTGGTAACCTTTCGTTGTATACACGTTGTTTCATATTATCTAGCACCATTTCCCGAGCCATATTTAACAAGAATGTTCCTCTTCTCATTTTGGACTCCATATTTTCAGATGCTTGGTATGCAACGAAACAGTTGATACCTATTATATCCAGTATTCTGTAAAAAATTGCCATTGGCCAACGGCAAGTTTTGCGACTGCACGAATACACTGAGCATTTCTTGTCGATCTCATCAACGCCTCCATTAGTGTGATTATAATCTACAATCATTATTGGTTTGCCTGACTCAGTGTCGGATTCTCGAAAGTGATGTGTGGATGAGACTAAAAGAACTGCTTTATTTTTCTTTGGAACAAAGGATAATAATGTAAAGTCCTTGGTGAAACCGTAAAGTGAACTTCCAACTTCTCTTTCTTTGTTTGGCAAAAAGCTTGTAGGTATATCTCTCTTATATTTTGTTATTTTCTGACCAGAGTTTTTTAAATTTTTAGTTCGATTGTTTTTTTGAGCTTTTTGGTCATTTTTTTAATGCGAATAAAATGCTTTTTTATTCCATTTTCCACCGACGTTTCGTCTGATTTTCAGACATCCTCAGGGTGTTTTATTTTATTTAACTAAAATTATTCTTTATCAGTGTTCCGACGTAGGTTAGATTCTTTGTTAATAAAGCTTCCATTAGTGAGATGGAACTAAACCAGTTGTCAGCTGTGATGTTACGGTTTGTGCCTTCAATAACTTTCACAAGTCGTAACACTGATTGCGATGGCACTGATAATTTCTTCTCTTCTTCATTTAATCCTACTCCATCGGAATTTTTACCATAATAGATGTAAGCATTATAGGTGTAAAAAGTTCTAGCGTCACATAAAATCATGATATTCAGTCCATATTTAGCAGGTTTTTGTGGCATGTAGATTACAAATTTACAACGGCCTCTAAATGGAACTAACATCTCGTCAATGCACATATAGGCGCCAGGGGAGTACTGAGCTTGAGAATTTGAGATGAACTTGTTAAATATATTTGATATAGAAGCTAGAGGATCCTCTTTTATACGTTCTGCTCTGGTCATAAAATCATCAAATCTCAAACAGTTGACTAAACATGAAAATCTGTATTTAGTCATAACGCATCGAAATATTTCATGGCCTGTGCCATTATTAGCAAATACTGTATTGAGATCACAGTTGTTACATTTGAATACCGACGAGTAATATAAGAGTCCTATAAATGCTTTCAGTTCAGTCTCATTTGTGTCAATAAGTTCTGGTTGGCTGCTATTTTTGAACTGGCTTCTATACATATAAAGTTTTTTGTTGGTGTATGTTATCAAGTTCGAAAGCATAGACTCATCAAAAAATTTTGTCCAAAGATCAACATAACTTTCAAATTTTGACGTAGTTGAAAGCTTTGGTAGCCTTATAATATTATGAGCCGCCACTCTGGAATTTCTTCGACTCTCCTGATCAGACCATACAAAGCCATTTTTACCTCTATGAAAATTCTCATTTATGGATTCTGTTTGAAATTCCATAAAGCCACTATTTTCCTCTTGAACATCCGCTTCCAAACAAATTTCATCGCTATCAAATATAATTTGTTCTGGTTAAAAATTTGAATCTTTTGTTACATCGTCGTCGCTCAAATCTTCTCCTTCTTCTTCAATTTCCTCGAGCCAATTAATTATTTGCTGCTCACTGCTTTTAAAAGTTCCGGCTGAAGTTCTTTTGATGGAAGTCATTTTGTCTCAGTCTACTTACACTAATGCTGATGTGTGGGTATTACAGACACCTTACCGCGTAGCTGCACACGTGCGTTGACCACGACCGCTCTTTTCACACTGATCAACGTAGAAATATAAACCGAAAAGGTAACGAGTGTATAGAGGTCGTAAACTGCAATAGTACGAAGGTACAACCAAATTTTGTTTTTGCGGTGTCTGTCAGACTACGACGTCAGTTGCAGAGGGTTAAAGAAAGGCCAATTTTTTAAGAAAATTAACTTTTTTTATGATATGTTATTATGTTGGTCCCTCTAAGCGACCAAAAAGCGCTTAAAGGAAAAATCCTAAGCTTTCTTATGAAAAAAAAATGCCCTCTTTGAAAAAAAAGGGAAAAAATGCTTTGATTTAGCAAAATAAAAGTCTACAAATTTTTTTTTTTTTTAAGTATTTTTTCCGAAATATTGGAGAAATAGCTATCTAAACTATTTAGGAGAAAATTTTCTAAGAACAATAGGTAATAAGTTACATGGATGAGAAAAAACACCTGTTTGGCCAAAATGTCAAATTTTTATCCCCTCTAACTCAGAGAGATCTTGACCGATCTTGTTGAAAAATTTTGTCTAAACTACTATCTAATAGGACTAACGTCGACGCAAATTTCATCCCGATCGGAAGACATTGGTTTCAAAAGTTGGTGCACTTGACATGAAACCCCCCATATATTTTCATGAAATTTAGTACGTAAGCTTCTACCGGCCATAGAATGAAAGCTGTTGGAATTGTCCCCATACAAATGACTCCTTCGACATAGACTTAAATATGCGAATATCATTTAGATCTCGGTCAGATTGGGTTTGTGTAAGGTTATCACATCCAGTTACCAGTAGTACAAAAATAAACCCTATAGGACAATTCTTAGCCATGAATATAAAGCCGATTCCCGATCTTCACTTAAGTCTATCAAAAAAAACAACATTAGTTCACATATTTTTCTTACTGTATGTTTTTGAAAAAAAAAATAAGTTATCTTACCGACTATGGTGAGGATGTTCCATTTTTGTACCTAGTGCTCATATAAATGTAGCAACGGATGTGAGGTTTTTCTTATCTGAAGGCAAATAAATTAATAGAAATGCCACTCAAATTATGTTTATGCTTATTTTCTATATCTAATTAGTTGTATCTAACAGATATTTTCTCTTACTTGTTTAATATAGGTATTAGCCAAACGGAAAATCGAAGTCAATGAGATAGTGTCATGCATGCATGTTAGGATAAGAAATATTTTTAATAGCTAATATTGAAAATATTCCATAATTTGGTATGACTTTATAAATTAAGTTTATTAACTTTTTAAATTTTATTTAAATTTAAACAATTTTTTTTCTATTTTTCAACTAATGCTTCAGAAAGTCTTTCCTAAAAAAATTATTAATAAAAATATTTTATCTTAAAGGTGTCTTAAGCTGTTACAACACAAAATTTTTTTTAAATATATTAGTATTTTGATATTAAACCGAATAATTTTTCAATTTAAAAATAAAACATTTTATTTTCAATAGTTAGCGGATACATTTCGCGCAGTAATTTAATAAAAATCCATTTAAATGATTTATTTATTTAATATGTTTATTAAAAGGCCCCAACAAAATATGATTACATCGGTCAAAATTTTTTTAAATAACTTGTATTCGGGAACTGCAAAAAAATGTAAACCCTGCCAGATTGCTTACATGAATATTTATAAAAAAATGTAAAGTATCAAACTGTACTACACACATGGCCACTTTAATTTTTTTTTTAATTTAAATTTCTAACAAAATGTTTATATTTTTATTTGTTTTTAGCTGTCGTTTATGTTTCGAACCAAAAATTAAGTAATTTTAGTGACTATTGTAAATTATAAAAAATTTCATGGTTTTACAGAGAATAATAATTTAAACTTTTCCCTACCAAATGTTACCTAAATTTATTGTTATTCCAAAAACGTTTTTTCTGCACTTCACTTTCTGAATATCATTTTCAATGCAATTGGCTTCAAATCCTCGTTATTACATTTTTCTCTGATGGCGTCTAGCCGCACTAAGTACGTGTCCAAAATTCATAAAAAATTATCTAAAGCATTTAGACACATACACATATGTATATGAAGTAACATGGTTTGGCAATAGTTTTCATAGAAACCAAAAAAAAAAAAAACAAATAACGAAAATGTTTTTAACATTAAGTTCAAGGTTTTCTTTTTTGATGGCTCTAGCAATGAAAACTTCAGATTTATTCTATTTGATATTTCAGGCATTACATGAAGTTATTACAAACTTTGTTCTGATGCCACATAAGTTTAAGTTACAATTTATTGTTATGATTTTAAAGGGCTTTCAAATATGAATGTCTTTCTTTTAACGTATAAATTTATGAACATTTTTAAATTTTACTTACAATATGTGTCTGTCGTTAGCCGATCAATGGTGTCTTGCTTCAATTTGGAATTTTTCTTGCCCATTTTAGTGGAGTTGCTTGAAAATGATTGTGGTTTTGTTAAACAAAGTTATTGAAAAAAAAAACTTTATCCAATGTTTCACGTACGCCACTTGTATATAAAAAATATATTTCTTTCTCTATAAAATTAGTCTTGCGTTTACTTTTAGCACTTTATTTATGAAATCCTGTAAAGAAATAAGTTGTAGAAAAATATTTATTATTACAAATTGATGAAAAAATTATATTAAGTAAATCAAATATATTATATAAAAAATTAAATTTTTTTTATTATTTAAAAAATTAACACAGAGCTAAGATGAATGTAAATGTTGCTACAAATAGCTTGAGTTTAAGTTTAAATTCAGTTTAAAGGTCATATATTTAAAATATATTTGCAAATTCATATTAAAGAATAATTAATTTTAGAACAACTTAAATTAAATAAATCCATTTAAACGAAACTAATAAGCTAACATATCATATTGAGCGTATGCGTGTTGTTATAATTACACAACAATTATACGCACGATTGCTCGAATTGCTATTCAGTTAGTTGTGCTGATGTAAGTGTGTATGTAAGTATAACATGGCTATAAAAAATTTTACCACACAAGCACACTATATATACATGTGTATTCAATTGGTTTTATTTTTATTTTATTTTACTCTATTGTGTGAAAATAATATCACCAATCTAACTTACGTATATAAATTGAATAAAATTCATACCTCTACTGGTATCACTCGATTACATCACTCTGTATATAAGGGTACGATGAGTCAATGCTGACGTGGTTTGTAACTACCACACGTGAAATACATTCAAATTTTTGTGGCTAATCTAGTCATGAGGTTGGAACAACTTTAAAATTTGACTACACCTACTACTCAGAAAGGAAAAAATTTTGTTACACATCAAACATACGTCTGAAACTGCACACCAAATGCACTAACTATACGTGTTAAGTCTTTTATTTTATACAAGGAGAAAATTTTTATTGAAAAAGTATAAATAATTTTTTTTTTTTAATATTTAGTTTAAACATAAGATGTTTGAATTATCAAAGCTAAAAAATTAAAATCTGATGGCAGAAACTGCATTATAAAAGAATAAAATTCAAAGTAAAATTGCAAATTGTATTTTCAGGAGAACAAGATTTTTAGGTATCCTCTCTGTATTATTCTATGTATCAAATCGCATAATTTTTATATTGTCAAAACATTTTCTTGACAGACTGTACATGCAAAATTCCTTTAACCTTACAAATGAGGTATAACTAAATAAATAATGAACATCGACCATTTGCAAATAAATATTGGTACACGTATTTAAAAAATATTTCTCAATTGTCAATAGTTTTGGCCCTTTTCTAGTCTAGTAAGACAGAGTGAGATCTAAAAGCTTTGCTGATTTTATAATTAAGTTCTTCTTTAAAATTACTTACAAATTTGTACAGCGTCTTAAGTCGAACTCTCAATCTGTCAAATTGTAAAGATTTAGACGGAATATTTAAGTTCCTTCCAAAATGAAATGCTGCTTATATAAACAACCTTTTTGCAGAAGCATCCACCATTTTGTTCTTAGGGTACAGAAATAATTTAAAATTCTATTAAAATAATCGTGACATAGATGTCAGGTATGAAAGCATTCAACTACTGTACACAGTAAATGAAAAACATTTACATACAACAACAGCTTTAGAGAAACATGTTTGGTTTGAATGTATGTAATAGTATGAGCGAATGCACGTTCGTTATACAATCTCAAAATACAGTTGTTGTAAATTTCTAAAGGGCACCTAGTTATAAATTAAAACACAATTCTAAAAACAAATTCCCCTGTAATCTGTAGTTGTGTAATGCTATTTCACAACTACGGGTATACTGTGAAATGCTTCCATTCATTTTTATTGCTAACCTTTATGGCGGTACAATAGTTGAGCATGAGGTAGATGCCAGGTAGAAGCTGAAGGGTTAGTGTCTACAAACATAATTTATGGTAGAAGATTTTAATGCAAGTGTATGAAAAGAAAATAAAAACAACACAGAAATGAAATTTGCTTTAAAGTAAGTGCAGGGCCTTAAAATCTCTGTATGCTGATGTTGTTTTAAGAACGTTAAGAAGTGGATAAATATTTTTTTTCAGACGTATGAAATCTACTAAAAGTCACGTATTTTGGGCAAGCTTGTATAATTTTCAATTTCCTTTTTTTTTTTGTTTTTTAGAAATTTATTGTAATGGTCTTGAGCTTGTGTGTTTATTGTTTATTTCCATCAGCAACATTCTGGGAAATGCCAAAAATAGACAAAAAAGTGTTAAAAACACGACAAGTTTTTAACAAGTCAACCAATGAAAACTTAAAACATCGCATTGTTAACGAATACTTTATATATTCAAGAAAAACAGTATGAGAGAGACAAAACATTATTCCTAAATTTGCGTAGCTATTAATTTATTCACCTGATTCCACCCCATGAAAAAATAAATAAAAAATAGTAAATATTTAATCATCGATTAGGTTTCCCTTTGACCCTTGGACTTTTTTAAATAGTTATAAATATTTCAACACTAAGAATTTTTTTTTTGGTTTTTATGGTTCAGAAATATGGTAGCTAGGAAAGAGGAAAAATCATTAAAAGTATTTGTATTTGTATTTATTCAAATTGTAACCAGTGCAGTAAAATATAATATTTTTTAGATTTAGCACAGGAAAAACTTATAATGGCACATACAATTTTCATAACATATTATAATATAAAAATATAAATGAGTATAATTAAAGCCCATAACAACATTATATAAATGTATGTAAAAATATCTATATATAATGAGAGAAAAATAAAAAAAAACATTCAACATTTAATAATTTAAGAAATAAAGAATAATACTAATATCAAGAAAATTTAAAAATTATAATCCTCCAAAATAACTAAAAATTCATTTTTTAAATTGCATTGCGTTGCTAATATTTTGCATATAATGGGGTAATTGGTTCCAGAGACGGATTGCAAAAATAAGAAATTGGCGCTCTGAGAACAGATATTGGTGACGAATTTGAATTATTGTTTTACCTCTATTGGATCGTGCAAAGAACAATTTTTGGAACGAATAGTTTGGATGTCTTGTATAAACAATTTTATGCAAAAAGATCGTCAAATGGTATTCCAAAAAGTTTTTTCGAAAATATCAGACACCCTATCATATGTTTTTAAACCAAAAACATATCTTGTAATATTATTGTATGTAGTTGTTAATTTACGTTTATCGGATGAATCACAACCAGCAAATAATTCACAACCATATAAAAGCGTAGGTATTAAATACGTTTTAGCTAAAAGCATCCTGATCTTTAGCGGTGCAAAATATAGGTTCATCGATAACGTCCTTAGCATAACATACGTTTTACCTATTGCAATGTTAATTTGGTCTGACCACGAAAGTTTTTCATTAAAAATAATTCCAAATTCTTTGCCGATGGTACCATATCAACGTCAGAAGATCCAAGTTGTATACTTAAACTATTTATGGATTATACAGCTCTGCTAGATATAGGAATGCATTTTGATTTTAAAGAATTTAAGCGTAATCCATTAGCAGTTGCCCATTTGTAGACTTTTGATAGGTCAGAGTTTGTCTTTGAAATACAATCGTTAATTGCAGAAACTTTGCAGCTAAAAAGCTGAACGTCATCTGCATACATTTGTATGTTCATGAAACTCAATTGCATTGGTAAGTCGTTGGAGTATAAGGTATATAGTAGCGATCCAAGGATTGGTCCTTGCGGAACTCCTCTTGTGACCGGTAGCAATGTTGAATAATGCGAGTCATTAAGAACAGCTTGATGTCCTCCATTCAAATAAGTTGAAATTAACTTAACCGTTATGTGTGTGGACAGGTACCTGTGTACCTATTGCGTTTTCAAATCGAAATTTTTTATATAAGATTTTAGTCTACAATTCTACAATTTCATGAGAACTCCTAACTTTTTGTTATTATTATATTTTCATAGGTGTTTATATATAATATCAGGTGGGGGGGGGGCGTGACATATCAATTTGCTTTTTGCACCCTTAATAGGGTGAATAGGTACCTGGGTACCTGTATACGTTTTATATGGAGGCACATGAAAAAAATTAATTAGTTGCTTTACTAACGTGTGATAATCTAAATTATTTGAATTGGTTTTTAGAAATACCATTAAATAAAACTTTATTTGATAAAAGAAAAATTGTTTTACAATAAAAAAAAAAATTATTCAAGGTTTATTTTTGATAAAAAAAATTATTTTTCATAAAAAAATTTATTTCAAGGTTTAACACAAAAAAAATATAATTTAAATATAAATAAAAGACGTAGAAAAATTAATCCAAACAGTTGTTACATATGGGACGATTGACTGAGTGATCGTTACAAATAGGCTTGAAGCAATTTTTGCAAGCCTTTCTAGTTTTTCTGTGCTTCTTTGTAAGCTTAGAGCATAGGTAACAACTACCCAAAACCGCAATACGGCCATTCTTATCTCGAGTTTCTACATTAGTAACAGCTGTTGTTGAAATATCTCGCCCCAATACAACCTGTATCGCTGATCGAGTGGAATCGATTTTTATTACATTTGAATTTTTGGCACGTCGTTCAATATTGTCCTTACATAGTTCAAAACTTAAATCTTTCAAAAATAGTCTGCGACGGTCAGTTGATAAATTGGGCATTGTACTCCATGTAAACGATGTATGCTGCTAATGCTGCTACATCGATAATATTGAAAAATAATGCTAACGGCCATCGACATGTCCTACGTTTAGAAGTATATTCTCCCAATAGCTTATCCATATTGTCGACACCTCCTTTAGCTTGGTTGTAATAAGTTATAATTTCTGGTTTAGCAGCTGTAGTAGGTTCTGTTACAGGCTTTGTGTGCATAGTAGATATCATTACTACTGCTTTTTTCTTTTTAGGAACGTAGGAGCACAAAGTTGCCTCATTTCTGAAGGCAAAGTTGGTGGAATTTATTTGCCTGAAATAATAATATTTGCTTGTCAATTTAATTTTATTTTTGCATAGACAGTGTATCATGCACGCATTTCTTTTTATGTGTAAAATTAAACTTACCTGTCTTTATGTGGCTGCATATTTGCTGGTAAAAATATTTTGTTCTTTCTTACTGTTCCAACTAGAGATAAATTCCACGAGTTAAGTTTTCGAGCCAGTTGTATGGATGTAAAAAAGTTATCTGTAGTAACATTTCTTCCGGAGTTTTTATATGGGCTAGCAAGATCTAAAACTGTTATTTCCCCTATATTTGTTTGACGCTCGCCTTCTGTTAGTTTACCTGTATATAATTGACCTTGTAAGGGGTAAGAATTACTTGCGTCACAAGCCCAACATATTTTTATTCCGTACTTCTCAGGCTTAGACGGCATGTACTGTGTGAAGCGCGTTCGTCCACGATAACCATATAGCTGCTCGTCGACTGTTATACATTCGCCTGGCTTATAATTTCTACGTAAAGTGTCATTAAGCATTGCCCAAATATCTCGAATGGCTGCAGCTTTATCAGTTGCGGCACGTGAAGTACGAGTGAAATCGTTGTCAAATCTGATGACACGCAACATCATTCTAAATCCATCAAGAGGCATTGCAGCTCGAATCAGTGGTAGATGAATAGGTTTCCATAATTCTGACAAATGCTCCTTATTAGATTTGTGCACTCCACAAAAAATTTAAATTCCAAAAAAGGCGTCTAGTTCTTCTTCTGTAAATGGTTGGAATATTTTTGTTTTTGGCCGGTCGGCCACGTTTGGAAACTTTTGTGTCATGTTAAGATTGTTAACATCAATAATTTTTTTTCCTTTTCGGTTTGTTTCGCGTAAAATTATGTCACACATTTCGGTCGACAAAAAGCTTTTAAATATTTGCTGTGCTGTTAAAATATTGCTGCCAAGGGCAGCGCCGCTACGCTGACGTAAAATGTTTCGGTTTATTGGTTGCGATCCAGTAAAAGGTTTAAGATCCCAAACAGTGCCATCTTTACCACAGAGTTCATTGTTTGGCTCTTCTTCCTCACTATCATATGAATCATATGAATCCTCAGCAGCCTCAATGCATCCTACCTGCTCAGCATCTGAACCTTCCGATGCTGCGTCGTTAGCTGGTGGAATGTATTCATCGTCGATATCAGATGGTGAAAATTCGTCTTCATGACTTTCATATTCACACAACATCTCACGAATTTCGGTTGACGAAAATCTATTAGAACGTGTTCTTATATTTTGATCTATTTTGCGGAAATAAAAAATGCACTTTTAAAAAAGTAGGCACCTTTACTAGGTGAAAAATTATTTCGAATGAAACTCTTCATGCAAAATCAATGTCAAAATGTCAATAAAAACTGCGGAGATGTGCGTATCTCATATGTGCAACAAAAGAAAATACGTAGTGTTTGCTCATTCATTATACGGGGAATCACACAATAAGATTTTTATTTTTTTGCTTCAGATTTAAAAATATATTTAAAGGGGAATCCCCAATTGAGTAAAATTCTAATATTATATCATTAACCATCGATTTTTTGTACAATACAAGACAAAAAATTTAATTTCTCATACAATTTGCATGAAGGTACCCAGGTACCTATCCACCCTATAGAAGGTGTTTTTTTTCCACACACACATAAGGGTTAATCGAGGAAGATGAAAAATGGAAAAAGGAGCTGAGCTTTGAATAAAGTGTTCCATGATGAACTGCGTCAAAGGCTTTTGAATGGTCTAGAAGTATTAAAAACGTGACCTGATCATAATCAATATTACTCTGAATGTCTTCAATAACATCTGCAAGAGCAGTTATGCAACTATGTTTCGGCTTAAAGCCAGATTGGCGACTAGTAATTAAACCTCTGTCAAGAACATGATGCAGCATTTGTTTATGGATTAGTTTTTCAAAAACTTTTGAAAAATAAGGCAAGATTGCAATCGGCCCATAATCATTTCTAGCCTTCGGAACAGGAACTATTTTGGCGGATTTCCACCTTGTAGGGAATGTGCTTGTTGTTACTATAGAGTTAAAAAAGTAAGTTATATATATAAACAAGAAAGGCAATACTAACTTTATAAATTTTGGATGCATATCGTCGTAACCGACAGAGTTAGATTTTATGGACAGAAAACCTTGAAAAACTTCTGATTGACTGAAGCAATGAAAATTAAATAGATTTTCATCAATTGAGGTAGTTTGATTATTATAGAACGAAACATTGACATCAGCCATTTCTATATTAAAAAATTTTTCATTGAGTTCCCCAATGTTCAAGTTATCACTGTTACGATCAGCTTGCTTTATAACTCCAATTTTTCTTATTTCTTTCCACGTTTTATTGCCACCGACAGCAATATTAAATTGTTTTCATAATAGGTAGATTTGTCCTGCCTTATCTTGGACACAACTTCACTTCTCTTCCTGCGATATATTTCATGTAGCTCAGGTGTTTTAAACCTTTTCCCCCTAGCATATGCAACGTTGCGTTCTTCTATTAAGCGTTAAGACTCACTTGAAAACCAAGGTCTGTCTTTAGAGGACATTTTCCTTGTCTTAATAGGAACATGTTCATTATAAAGGAAGAGAATATTGTCTTGTAGAAATTGACATTGGTCATTAATATTTGACATGTAAAAAAATTCGTTCCCATCTAATCATTTGTAATTCAGACAGTAGATCATTTATATTCAACTTATTAAAATCTCGATAAGAAAAAGTGTAAGTTTTACTAATTGGCTGGACGTTTTAGCTCATAAAATTAGATCATGCTTCGAAAACATAGGCGCTGATAATTGGTCGTAATGTAGTATATTATGTTTGTTATTTACAAGGAAGACATCCAATAATGTTTCACTCATGTTTGTAAAATGCGTGGGTGTGGAAGAATTTACCGATGTTATATTAATAGATTTCATTGAATCGATAAGGTTGGTCTCCACGAGAATATTACTATTGAAATCTCCGGCTATGATAATGTCAGTGTATTTAACTGTAAGATTTACAAGTTCTTCAAACAGGATATCTTTAAGTTGGATCGACATAATTACAATTATTTTTTTTTAGGGGATAATGCGTAATAATAAATAACAGCCATAAAAAGGTATATAAAATAAATTTAAAGTTTTTCTTTTTGTAAACTCTATTTCCAGACAATAACAATTTCAAATTGTTAATGTTGTAGGCTTTTGATCTACAATTTTAATTTTTTGGAAAATGAAACACGCTTGCGACTATATTTTTTATATTTGAATATAACATATGTTTTATTTATTCATGGAGATAATGTACAATTTAATAATTTTTTCGTCCTCGTTATGTTTTTTCACCTCGATGTCCATCATGAGCAATACTACCATTTTTGCCATTTTCCAGATAGGTCTTGCCATTTTTTTCATATAGCCATAAAAAATGGCTGGGTTGTATCAAGCTATAAGAATTAGCCTTATATTTCCCCTCTAGTCTTGTTCTCATTGTTCATTCTTACATTTTTTAACTTTTTATATTTAAATTTGACAATTTCTATTTTTAAGTATTGTTTCCATGTTATCATTTTGTAAATACACTAAAGCTCAACTATGGTTTTCTGTGACATAATTCAAATTTAATGCATTTTTCACATGTGCCAATTTTAACAACCATGTATTATAGGGCGGGTCGATTTAAAAATCGCCCAAGTGACAAGGAAAATCGAATTCTGGGGATCAAAATAAGAAACTTTGCCTGAGGAACCATACCTCTAAAACGAATTCTGATGTCGCGACTTTTGACCTGTCTGTCTGTCTGTCTTACTTCGACCCATTTAGAGTGCCCCAATCGAGTCCAAATGTATTATCGACACCCACTAACTTTGGCACACCCCCTGGAACCCCATACAAACATTTAAAAAAATCACCATTTTTGTTTAGAATTAGGCTGACTATGTTTGATTTAATATTAAAATTAACACTCATACGTATACGTACCTTCTACTCAGTTAATAGATAATAATCATACGCCTTGACTTTGTTATGCTATTCAATAAGATCGGTCGGATGAGGGTTAAGAGCTTTTAGATCACTCCGTGACTATGCGTGACTCTGCGTGATTTCCCCAAAATTAATCTGTAGTCACAACAAGACTATGGGCCAAGTCTCAGATCAATTGCATGAGGACGAATGGGTTTAACCGATGGCATACAGACAGACAGACAGGTCAAAAGTCGGGACATCAAAGTTCGTGTTAGAGGTATGGTTCCTTGGTTAAAGTTTCTTATTTTGATCCCTAGAATATGATTTTCCTTATCAATTGAGCGATTTTTTTTTGCCTCCCTACATATCGACCCGCCCTAATTTATTAATAGCGGAACATAACATTGAAAATTTTCTTTCACATAAATATGGGGGGTTTCATGTCAAGTGACCCAACTCTTGACAAGTAACCCAACTCTTGACACCAAGATCAGTCCTCTTAGATAGTATTTTGGACACAATTGTTCAACAAGACCAGTCAAGAACTCTCTGAGTTAGTGGGGGTGAAAATTTGACATTTTGGACAAGCAGGTGTTTTTTATCATCCTTTTAACTTACTACCTATTGTCCTTAGCAAAATTTGTCTTAAATAGTTCAGCTAGCTATTTCTTCAATCTTTCGGAAAAAAAAACTTAAAAACAAAAATTTTTATTGACTTTTTTTACAAAAGAGGCCATTTTTGCTCAAAAGAAAACCTATATTTTTCCTTTAACAACCTTTTGGTCGCTTAGTGGGACGCGAGTGGGATATCTATCAACATAAATGTTTTGTAACTCAAGACAACGGGTTTTATATTTCTAGAATTTTGAATTATTTATTTAGAATTTATTTCCTATTTGTGTGTAAGAGTTAGGGCTTTTCTCAAGACAAATGGCCCAAGGATCATTTTGGCACCAAAAGCTAGCCCACACAGTCATTTTTTGATCATTCTCCTTTCTCAAGTGTGGCAATTTTATCTTTCATAATAGCTAAAAAATATGAAATTCACCACACCGGTCATAAAACTTAGCTTCCGAGAGTCAAGTTTAGTGTCAACCATTGGAGAGACCATGTGGTCGTATTGCAAGTGACATGGTAGCTCTGTCAGCAAATTTCTTTGATCCAATTGTACTTTATATAGAAACAAATTCAAATAATCCTTCAAAAGATACGGCAAAGTGGCTACACTAACGGCAAAATGCTGAGCGCGGTGGCCATATGACACATTTAGGTTCTCGGCAACGCTATCGCTTCTACTAGTTTATTGAAAACTCTTGCGCATCGATTAGCACCATGTGGATGATCTCTCATTGTTGCGCGCTAGGTAAAAGTCGACACTTAACAACGAATTGTGTTGATATGATATTTTCGACGATATGAACTTTGAGTAAGCAAAACCTAAAGATTATTTTCAATGTATAGTGCAATTATTTCGCTAAAAAATTGTTCTGCATTGTCGTCACAAAAACTGGCATTTTTAAGTCAAGCAGTTGAAAAATGTCAAAGTTAAGGTACGTTCGTAAATGTAGTAAATTTTTCCATCATTGCGGCAATTATGCCAAGTTTTGTTGCTGGCGCGTGATCAGCTGTTGCAGATGCTTTGGCACTCCTCAACAGAGTTTGCTTTTTAAAACATTTTGCACAATAACATTAGCAATTATTATTGAAAATCTTAATTCTAAAAATGACAACGTTTTGTTAACTTATAATAAAAAAAGAATTAAAAGAAAAATTTTTTGTTATTTAAAATCAATTTACACGAAAAGGAAGGTGGATTCATAAAATAATCATATTTGCATATTAAAAAAAATTTTTGAAAACTGGCCATTCTATCCGGCCGATTTCCTTCATTTTTTATGAAAGGTATTTAGACACAGATATGTCATCAATCATTGAAATTTACTCAACTCCCACCTTACTCATGTTATACTCAAATGCGTGCATTCTCTGTATATTTCTTGTGGGACACATTCACCCAAGCAATTCGAATTTTCATAGCTCCTCTTCTAATGAATGGATCTTGAACGTTTCACCCTCAGAACACTCAGTGGATCAAGCTATTTCTTTTGAGTTGTTAACTGCTTAGATTTGTTGAGTTTGAAGAAAGTTATGCGTGCACAATCAACTTTACATTATGCAACACAAAAGTTAACATACAGATTTCATTACAATAATTGCATAACAAATACGCTGTGTTGAACTGTGAATTGCCAAAAATTTTAATACCTTTAGGTGGCATACAAGGTGTCCTTTATTTCTATGTGTTCAACAAATATTTATAATAAAAGAACTTAATAAATTAAATAGATTAAAAAACATTCAAAGAAACAAATTTAATAATATAATAAAATTTCCTAGAATTTGCATTCGAATTTCGAGGGCTGGGCTCTGCTAGTTACTTTGAAATAATAAAACGATATCAAGATGATGTGTTACTTAGTCATTTTCGAATATGTCACTATTCTTTTTATTTATTTTTATTTAAATTTGTATAAACAACTTTTTTGTACTACCCTAATTTCTCATCCATCCAATGTTTAGTTTAATTTTTATGGTGCAAACTCTATTGCATCAGAAATTAAAATGATGCAGTAGTTGCAACAGTTTACGGCAGCAAACTGGCATTCGCCAGTTCCCAGTCGAAATGTTCGAACGAGTCATCGAAAATTGGACTCAACGGATGGACCATCTGAGACGTAGCCGCAGCCAACATTTAATAGACATAATGTTCAAAACATAAATGCCAAAGAACATTCTTTCAAATGATAATAAACATCCCCATTAAATTTGAACTTTCTGTGTTTTTTTCTATAAAAAAGTAGGGAACTTCGTAATGGGTCACCATTTATATTTTAATTCAATTCATTTATTTACAACAATAATATTTACATACTTATTTTATTTTATATATCACTTACATATAATGAGTTTAAAAGTATATCTTTTTCAACATAAAAATTTTTGTAACTTGGAATATGAAATATATACAAAGTTTGGGAGGAAAAATTTTATACAAAAACCTATTTGATTTTTTTTTTTTTTTTAATTAAAACTTAATCTACTTATCTACTTAAAAGTAATTACAATGAAGCAAGTTCATTAATATGAGTAAAATCCGAATAAGTACAACGGCGTTGAAAATTTTTCAAAAGTCTCTCTATTTTACTTTCCACTAATTCAATATCTGCTAGTGCATGCAGAAGTGTTGCTAAGAAAAACAAAGGTAAGTTAAACATTAATTTTAAAAGTTTATTTTGTGAAATCTGCAGTTTCTTGATGTGACATTTTGCGATTTTAGCCCATACTGGGGCAGCATAGAATATTACTGCATGGAATACTGACTTTAAAATAAGTTTCTTGTTGGCAATACTAAGTTTTGAACTTCGATTTATAAATGGATATAAAATACGAGTCAGTGTATTTATTTTATTTATGATATGAGGTATGTGATCTCTAAATTTCATTCTAGTATCTAGGATTACACCAAGGTACTTAACGTTCTTCTTCCATTGAACTGATATATGTTGTATGTTAACATTGACCTGGGGAATATAGCATTCCTTACGCTTCCTAGTAAAATATATTGCCTGTGATTTGCTACAATTTATCATGATTTTCCATCTGACTAAATAATTTGTTACTACTTCCAAAGCTCTTTGCAGGTTACTTATGACATCATTAGCAAAAATACCAGAGCAGATAATTGCTGCATCATCAGCAAAAACAGATATTGTGCAGTAATCTAAACAGGGAAAATCTGCAGTGTATATATTATATAGAACAGGGGATAGACACGAGCCTTGCGGGCAACCTGCTGGAATCTCAAAACTTCTAGAACAATGTGTTCATATATGTACTTTGAAAGTACGATTTGTTAAAAAACATTGTATTATTTTAATTATATCCGCCGGAAACTTCAGACGGATCATTTTATATATTATTCCTTCATGCCATACAGAGTCAAAAGCTGCTTTTATATCTAGCAAAACCATACCCGATGACTTTTGGGATTCAAAATTAGTTTGCACTAAGTTCCTTATTCTCATTAAAGGGTGAACTGTGTTATGTTCTCTTCTAAACCCGAATTGGTGCGATGGAATGACATCGTTTAACTCGATAAAATGTGTCAATTTGATATTAATTACCTTTTCAAAAATTTTGCTAATAGAGCTCAACAGGCTTATAGGCCGGTAAGAAGTAGGACTTTCAGAAGCTTTGTTCGGTTTTTTGATAGGAATGATTTTAGCCTCTTTAAATTCTTTTGGGAAATAGCAGAGTTTGAAACAAGCATTAATTAAAATTTTAAGGTATTTAAAACCTTGTCTTGGTAGTGCTTTTAAACACCTATTGTTAATTCCGTCAATTCCCGGAGCTTTCTTTTTTTTAAAGTTTTAATTATTAACGTTATCTCCGAGATACTAGTTTCAATTTGGTTAGAAGTATTTTGATTTAATAAATTAAAATTATTGAGGCTTGAATTTACTAATGAAATGGTCTCAGTGTCACCTAAATTATCTGAAATTGAGTGGTGAGAGAAGAATGTTTGGCGTAGAATTTCACATTTCTCAGTATTGGTGGTAAAACGTAAGTTATCGTGTTTTAAAATTGGAATGTTGTTTTTCTTCTTACTTAAAATTTTTGTCAGCTTCCAGAATGTCGAAGAACCTTTATCTAATGTAGAAATTAAACTGTCCCAAGACTTATTTCGTATCATATTTAACTCAGTAATGATTTGACGGTTAAGGAGTTTCATTTGATAGAAATCGCTTATGTTTCTATGGCGTTGCCATATTCTGCGAACACTATTTCTTTGCCGTATTATATCTCTTAAGTAGTAGGGTAAGATTGTTCTGGAAGGAGAAGGAGATTTCCTTGGTGTACTGCGATGCATAGCTTCTGTAATTAACGCTTTAAAATATGTAATCATTTCGTCAATATGCTCATTTGTTGTAATTTGCTCTAATACCGGAATATTAATTTGTCTATTTATATAATATTTATTTATATTTAGATTCGATTTATATTTAGATTCGTTATATTCGACGTTAATTTTATTACTACGGGCAAATGATCAGAACTTAAATGGTTAATTACGAAGGCTGGTGTTAATATTTCAGGGACATTTGTTAGAAATATGTCCAGTGTAGAACCTTATCTGTTAGCACTAGCAGAAATGTAAGTATTATCACAAGAGTAAATTATATTGGTATTGTAAGAATCTAATTTCTCATATAGAATATTTCCCCAACAATTTGCTCTAATACAACCCCAGGACTGATGTCTACTATTAAAATCTCCGCCTAAAATGTACTTACTGTTGTTTTTTAATCTATGTAAATCAGACGCGAACAAGCGCTTTCTATTATTGTCAGTTCCAGCTAGTCCACCAGGGAAATAACAAGAATAAATGTTAATACTATCAGTGTTAGTAAAAAGTTTAATACCAATATTTTCTATTAGACTAGTGTTTACAATAGGTAGTGATTGATGCGGCACATTCTTTTTAACTATAATTGCAACACCGCCACCTCTTGAGTTTTCTCTATCATTTCTATATACATAAAAGTCTCTGTATCTAGTAGATATGTTAGACCAAGTTTCTGAAACAAGACATATACTGACGTTGTTATCATTTAAGAATTGAAACAATTCTTGACATTTGTTGCGAATGCCTCTTGCATTCCAGGTGATAATTTTTATGACATTATCCATTACAAAAGAAACTTACAGGCGAGGTTGGTTATAACCTCGAATTGATCAGCTTTACTTTTACACATTTTTAGGTTGGTAATAAGTTCCATTGTTAGGTTTTTTATTTCCTGAATTGTAAATAAATCGCCACTTCTATTGACATTATTAGTGTTCCAAACTCATAAATTGTTCGGCATATTTTGACGAAGCGTATTTGGAAAACTCCTATTATAGTTGTTTGGATTTATAACATTGTTGCTAACCTTACGACGTGGAATTGGTTGCGCCCGTTGTCTCAATTGGAGAAAACTTGCTTTACTGGGACAATCATCCGAAAAAGACTTGTGGTTTCCATTGCAGTTTGCACATTTTATTATAGTTTCTGTACATTCTGCCGTTTTATGTTGACCTGCACAGTAGGCACAAAAAGTTTTTACTTTACATCTACTTGACCCGTGGCCAAACATTTGGCAATTATAGCATTGCGTTATTTTAGAATTGTTAGATTGCTGGAATTCCCATCTCACTTTAACATAGTCTATTACAGAATAATTCTTCCTTAATTCTCTAACTGTAATAGTTTTTCGTTTGAAATAAATCACATATATATAATATACTGAGTTGTAAGTACTTTTATTAGTGACTATTTTAGTATCTACACAATTTAAGCCCATATCTAAGAGCTTTTGTTTTATAATGGCAGGATCGTACTTATCCATTCCGAACATGAGTGCTTTATACGGCTTTCTATTTCTTGTAGCATACGTAAAATATTCGAATTTATTGTCCAGACTACAACAAATAGTGTCAAAATCTTTTTTGTTTTCACAAAACAATTTGAGACCGATTGAAATTTTTCTAATCGCATACCCTGAAATATTTTTAGATTTGCATATTTGATGTATTTCTTCAATTTTATACTTTAAAATTGTTATTGGAGGAACAGTAACCTTTGTTGTTTTTTCAACGATAATTTCATCGTCTATTTTATTATCCTATATTGTTTGTAAGGGCGAAAAATAATTTGCTGAGCTTGTGTTAAGCCCATTGTGGTTGGGTTTGGGTTTTTTAGGCATTGTGTTTACGCATAGTGCGTTAACATCATCAATTTGTCGTGTACGTTTGATCTTGTTTACTGCAAGTTGTTTTTGCACTATATAATAGTTGTTTTTGTTAAAAAGAATTTTTATGTTTTGTTTTGAAAATTGTTTTTATATTTAAATTGATAATATTTCACTTCAAACTGCCGCGTTTTTGTCTTAACGTATCAATAGCGTAAAGAAATAACATTAATAATATAAAAATGTTAACAACTTATTAAAAATTTCCAAAGTTTAAGAATTTGAAAATTATTTCAAAGATTCGTAAAATTCTGACTCATATACATTTTTTTAATCCATCTAAAAGAAGCAAATACTGATAGCTTCAGTTAATTGATAGTCACAAAAAAGTCAGTCAGTTTTCTAAGAATTTACAAATATCACTTTGAATATATTACAACATTTTCATTATTTTACAATACAATATGATCCCTTGCAAATACAATTTTTTTACACTCCATTGTAAAGAATATCTTATTAAGACCTTAGCACTTTAGGGAGCTTCTTATGGTTTTTTAATAAAATATTTCGAGCTAACTAAAAAACATATATTTATCAAATATATCTAATTTAAGAGATTTGCCTAATTTGAAATGGGTAAGGTCGAAAATCTTTATTTTGCTCTTTGATTTAAAATAGGATTTCCCAAATTAAATATTTTTATTTGTTGTATTCAATATCATTATTTTCATCTATTTTCTTTTCATGAACACCATCGTTACGAATAAATTGTCAATGAAACCTACGATACTTTATGTGTTTACTCGATGCGATTTTGACGTATTTTGTGCAACACTTGTTAATGATTAAGTCAACAACAGTAAAAGATTAGCTGTTTCATTAATTATTTTGTAAATGTCATTCTGAAAAACTATGTGTGGCTATGAGTAGCAGAGTTGCAGCTGTTTTGTCACTCGGCTTTTGTGGTGGCAAAGAGGCTTAAAGACTTTTCATGAAATGAAAACAAAAATGTTTGTTTTAAAAATTAATGTTACTATTAAATTACGTTATTTTGAATCAAAATATAGTGAAGCTTAAGTGTAAATATGTGTGGAATTCATTACCATACTTGATGAGTTCAGGAAAGTGCCTTACAAGGATGGTATCCTGAATGGCACCCCCTGATCGTTCCAGGAAAATCAAACCTAGGGATCAAAATATAAACTTTGTCCAAGGAACCATACCTCTCTAAAACGAATTCTGATGTCCCGACTTTTGACCTGTCTGTCTGTCTGTCTGTCTGCCATAGGGTAACCCCATTCCCCCTAATGTAATTGATCTGAAACTTGGCCCATAGTCTTGTTGTAACTACAGATTAATTTTGGGGTAGTCACGCAGGGTCACGCGCAAATTAAATATTTTTAATTCTAGACAAAAAATCCATCTAGAAATAATTTTTCTTGGATTTATTAAATCGAAGTCATTAGAAAATGCAGCTGATATAAAATAGAATTTTGAACTATAAAAATAACATAATGCAACAAACGTTTTAGTTGGTGAGAAGTTCCAAGTCAACGTGAAAGTACTAGGCCTGCTCTTTTATATTATTTCCTCATCTCGATGTTTGGTTAGTTATTTTTTCAGCTACAACTCAAAAACTATTGATGATTTCTCTTTTTGTTCTTCAGCAAATAAAACTAGCAAATCAAGTTGGACTTATCGAAGTAAATCTTAAAAAATTGTCCCTCATTTAATAAATTTCTTGTGTTGTGGGCGAACGATTATTACTTATGAGTTAAGTTGAAGAGATGTATACGTATGAGCGATATTTACAATTTTAGATCAAACATACAGTAGAATTTTTTATTCCATTTATATCCTATACAACTCCGTGTCAGGGAATAATAAGGGTAAAAACATATGAAATCAACCGAAAATATTAACATTTGTGACTTCATCACCTCCAAATTTGATAAGATTTTGTGCACATGATCTATGGATCGGCACAATAATATTTGCCAACTTTCAGACATATAGCCTTCGAACTTTCAGAATTATGGCCATTCCAAGTTGGAAAAAATCAATAAAAATGCACTCAGATGCCTTAACACAATTTTTAATATCTCGAAAAGTATTCATTGCACGTTAATAATCAAGGGCTCATTTTACAGACTAAAATATGCGCCATTCCAACAAAAAAATTTTTTCAAATTTTCGATCAAGGATAATGTAAATAAAAAAGAACTAAAATTTCCAAAGGATATTTCTCGAAAATCAATATTTTTAAAAATTTCAAAAAAATATATGTTAATTCTTATTATGTTTTGTACAAGTCTGTCAAATTTCAATGCGGAGCCTTTATTACAACATGAGTTATTAAGAAAAAAGCAGGCGAAGGTTTATGTATTTCATGAAATGTACCAAAATACAAAAAGGTGACAAATTACAAAAAGAAGGACAAGTCAAATGTAACGGAACTTTTTCGACTTTTCTTTGCTTAAACTCTTTTTCTCCATTGCTAAACCTTTAATAAAAAGTACAACATAATGAATTATCATTATTAAACAGTTTATTACAGCATATTTATTTATTTCTGAAGGATTTCAATTAAAAAATCTGCATCTGCCGCGTATCGCTTGACTTTAATTTTTTTTTATCTACAGGTTCAATAGAATGCAGCTTTTGAGTTCCAGGAATAGTACGCAAATCTTTAAAACGAATTTGAAGGAACCGTGCTTCTCCTTCGTGGTCTTCTAGAGTTAAAAACTCGAAATTACAGTTCAAAAGATTTTGCAGGCACCATTCATATAATTGTTTTGGAGTAGTTATATGACCTTGTAATGGACGCTGTAAACTAGCTCGACGTGCCTCTCTCTTTACGGTACCTCCAAGACCGTCACTTGGGCCTTTTCCATGGCTTGTTGCAAAAAAATGCCACTCAGCATTACATCCAAAATCTTCCATATGATAACATAAATTGATAAAGTTCTTTTTATTTTGAAACTGAGCAGCACTACCATCTGAAAAATACGTGATTTTCTTCGGGGTTGTTTTAAACTTTTTTCTCAAAAATACATTCAGGTGGCGATGGAACAGGTGAACATTTACAGAATCGTGTACATGACAATCAGATATTATTATGAAGTTTGTATGTTGTGTTTTTCCATCTGATTTAAAATAAATAGCAATTGGGTATAAAGTGGCCTGAGAGATGTTCCAGTGAAATCCCTGGACTGCATCCTGAATAGTAAAAGAAGCATTTTCTGTAAAATCGCAAACTGATATATACTAATTTTCTTCCAAATTTGATTTTCTTTCGCTCAGATATGCTGCCTGCTGTTTTGCAATAAATGAATGAGGTAATAGAATTTCAAATTTTTCACATAGGGAATCCACAAAAACGTCGGCTTGGCCAATCATGGTCTCCAAATTATCCCTATCTACACTTACCCATTGTTTATATGTTATTTCATCAATATCATTTTGCTCTAGTAATTGATTTAGTTTTGCTTTTAAATTTTCAATTCCTGGACACTTGTTACATTTACGTAGGTGACACTTTGAAGAAGATGGAATGCATGTCATTTGTTTCAAAAAATCTTTGTAACATTCAAGCTGATAATTCGGAACACCAGCAGTTAATTTTTTTAAATTTATGGCATCAATCATCAGCTTCACATTTTGATGCTTTGTACAAACACACACGTTATGAGATCCACTCGCATTTGCTAGAATTATATTCCTCGGACGAAGTTGGCAAAACTTGGAAATACCTATTTTTATTCCATCATGTCGTTCCTTGAATAAGGCGTACATTTCTCTTAAGTTTCCAAGCAAAAGTCTTTCATTTTTCCTGACTTTTGTACCATTTTCAAAAAAAGACACGAAATCTTTCTGTCCGGGCATACACCTGCTGACGTCATCGGATTCATAAAAGGATTTTACTAAATTGCTTGTCACTGGTGAAATTGGACTTCCCAGTTTTGGGTTAGGCGTACTCATCACACCCTTTGTTTCAACCAAATGCTTAACTTTTCGCGCGATATAGTTTGTAACCAGGAATTCTTCCTCAATTTTATGTATTGCCCAGCTTTTTGGTAAAATTGTTAGCAGTTGGATTTTCTCGCTATTTTTTGTTAATGTTTTAAACTTTTCTTTTAATTGTTCTATTATTTCGGATTGTGGGCACATATGCGAAGTTGATTGTGCTGAACCGTGGAAAATTTTGTCTTGAATCGAATCACTTATTTTCCTGAATTTTCCATCTCTGTACCGTTTTTGATGTAACTTCTTCTTTTTTATCGGAGATTGTTCCAGATACAGTAAAGATTGGTTTAATTTTGAAATAGCAACTTCTTCCGTGCCTGACGCAATGTCATCTTCTTCCGTGCCTGACGCAATGTCATCGAAAGTATCTACATTTTCGTTTATGTCTGAACCTTCTTCCAAATTAGATTTATTAGATTTCTTCAGATGCGAAAATTTTATTCTACATGTCCCACAAACTTTATTTGAGATCGTAATGTTTTTATCCTTAGTATACTGTAGCATCCATTCTTGGACTTGTCTTAAACTTTTATTGCACCCAGTGTGACCGGATTTTTTAAAAGGATTACAGCAAAATGTTGAATGGAATGGCATATTTTTTTTTTTAAATACCACAACCGAATGAATTGTGCACGACTTTTTTGTATTGACAATAATTATAATTTATTTAAATATTTAGTCTCTTTTTTTTGTTTTTTCAAACGATCAAGTCACTTTAACACTATAACACTTTGACGTTTAGCACTTATGAAATCTAGTATTCAACTGAAGTTTGACTTACAGTCTCTGAACGATTTATACTGTTTTTTGTGGTACAAAAAATAGATTACAGGTAAAAAAATACACGCCTTGCTTTTCTTGAATTGGAAAATTTGCGTGAACTACGGGTCATAAAATGTTTTTAAATAGGGACTGAATTTGCTACTGCCAATAAGCCGACCACAGGTCATAAAATATTTGTAAATTTTTTGTGTGAACAGGCAATAAATATTTCGTCTAGGTTGTAAAGTCGAAAAAGTTCCGTTACATTTGATATGTCCTTCTTTTTGTAATTTGTCACCTTTTTGTATTTTGGTACATTTCATGAAATACATAAACCTTCGCCTGCTTTTTTCTTAATAACTCATGTTGTAATAAAGACTCCACATTGAAATTTGACAGACTTATACAAAACATAATAAGAATTAACATATATTTTTTTGAAATTTTTAAAAATATTGATTTTCGAGATATATCCTTTGGAAATTTTAGTCCTTTTTTATTTACATTATCCTTGATAGAAAATTTGAAAAAAAAATTTTTTTTGGAATGGCGCATGTTTTAGTCTGTAAAATGAGCCCTTGATTATTAACGTACAATGAATACTTTTCGAGATATTAAAAATTGTGTTAAGGCATCTGAGTGCATTTTTATTGATTTTTGCCAACTTGGAATGGCCATAATTCTGAAAATACGAGAGCTACGACACTGAAAGTTGGCAAACGTTATTATTATGTTTAACTTTCCATTCGTACCAAAATTCATCCAATTCGAAATCGGTGCGGTCAACTCATTGGTTGATTTCATATGTTTTTACCCATAAGTATGTGCTGATGTTTGTAAGTACCAAAGTGCCAAATTTTATTATGCCGATCGACGCGGAATCTCTTTCTGAGGCTATTTAGTGATGTCCATCCGTACGTCTGTTCATCTATGTGTTGCAAATATTAATAGATTTAGCTGAAATTTGGTATATAGCATATATCGGCCATAGGAACGCTATTGAAGTTGGTGAAAATAGCTACATGTTCATAAGAACCAGTTATCATATATTTCTAGATCAAATTTTGTTTGTGTTTATATTAAACCCATTGATCAGTCATAGCCC
This sequence comes from Cordilura impudica, assembly GCA_963682025.1. Taxonomy (NCBI): domain Eukaryota; kingdom Metazoa; phylum Arthropoda; class Insecta; order Diptera; family Scathophagidae; genus Cordilura; species Cordilura impudica. The sequence goes on along the minus strand of OY821520.1, from coordinate 44,633,169 downwards.
TATATAAAGCTGCTTCTCTATCTTCACTTAAATCTATGCACAGATTGTTGTCAATTTTGATTTTATTTTAAAAACTATAAATGTAGCATCCGAAATGAACTCTTTCATCGCTAAATCAACTCAAAAGTGATTCTGAGTCGATGCGTGTAACAAAAGTGAGCCTAGGTCCAATATTTTTGGTAGTTACAAACATCAGAAAACTCGTTATACCCTGAGCATATAATGCATGCACAATTGTATTCATATAATGACAACTTCGAGTAATAAATCCAAATTTTTAAAATGAAATTTCCAATCAGTGGAGCTACTAAAATTTAAAAAAAAAATTACAAAATTAGAAAATTTTGAAAAAAAAATCTGCTTTTTTGAAGATTAAAGAGATTCCAGAAATTGAGTCTGGCTAAACAATTAAATCCTACTATTTTTATAAGAAATTTATTCCATGTAATTTAAAAATAACAACTTTGATATAATGACTTTTATATTGAAATAATAAATTTCTTTTTTTTTTCAATTCAATTTATTTAATTGTTAAATATTGTTAACATTGTTTCAATGGGGTTTTATTTATTTATTTATTTATTTATTTATTTATTTATTATTTTTTTAAAATAAATAAGAATCAGATATATAGTATTTTCTGATAACTTGAATTATAGATTCAAATTTTTTAAGTTGAAATTAGAAACTGAAAAATTTTATTTCTTCTTTGAGCATTTAAAAAAGGAGTTGCGTTGAATGAAGTTCAATATTTCCAAAACAGCATCTGCCTAGCCAAATTAGATCCCACTTCTTGTTGACTTAATAAATCCGCTCTATGTAAATTTAAGTGATTAAAAATACAACTATATATTCAAAGTGAAAAGTTTCAATTAACTAAAAGTGACAAATAGAACTTCTAAAAAACCATAAATGTAAACTTTTATTCCGTGATAAGCCCATCATTAAGTCAAATTTGATGATCCAACTTTACGCGAAATCTCGACCCCAAAAATAATATGTTTTGTGTTTTTTGGATAAACTTATTTTACTGGATAATTTGTGATATCATGCATCGACATAATGAATAAACTAATTCGAGAGAAGTTTCCAGTATTTGTTGGCAGAAGATATCTTTTAAATGTGACTGTTTAGTACTAGATCCAAAACTTACCCTATCATGCCCACGTTTAGCCCTTTCAGACTTAGCTATACCGATTGTGAGATCTGTTTAAAGGAGCTTAATATATAAACAAATACTTTTTTCAAGATTTTTTTTAGTGGTTTCCAGTGATTGTAAGTTCTCTTTCGTGCTCTTTACACAAATGAGAATTAAAAAAAGGAAAGTAGTCTTTGCCAAAAAGAATTTTTATATTGATGGTTTTACAATGACTACAGTCATTTTACTACGCAGTGTAAATTGTTAGTTAGGACACTTATATATTCATAACACATACTTGTAACAATTAAGAGTTATATATAACTTATTTGTATATCTTTATCTGGACTTAAATTAATATCCAAAAACTATGACTTAAAATTATTCCACATTGCTAAATAAAAATGCTCAAACTAATAAATCACTGTTGCTGTTCTTTTTGTACCACTCACAATATTCGATGTATAATGTAAATTAAAAATAGTATCAGAACTTTCTAATACTTTTTTACGATTGATTAATTGCAGTAAAGCCAACAATTTGTTACGTTTACTTTTAAAATTATTTACAGAAATTGAATAGTATTTGTTTACTTTTTTCATTCTCTTTAGAAACAAAGCAATATAAAAGGATTTTTTTGGATGTCAGTTTTATTAACCCTTTCACGACCAAACCTAAACTGCTGGAAGATATTTATTTTGTTTTTGATGTGTAAACATCTATACGTGCAGGGGGGTAAATTTCTATTTCACAATACAATCGCAAAAACAGCGTAACACATCGGTGTGAGCTGAAGTGTAAGTCGGTGTGATTTTATCTGATTGTATTTGTGAAAAAAGTATGATATGTTCTTTTCTAAACATTTTCCAATTGTCCTTCAAAAAATATCAATTGTATTTCAGAATCTATCAATATAATTTCAGAAAACATCATTTGAATTTCAGAAAACATAAATAGAATTTCAGAAAACATCAATATAATTTCAGAAAACATCATTCGAGTTTCAGAAAACATCAATTGAATTTCAGAAAACATCAATAGAATTTCAGAAAACATCACTTGAATTTCAGAAAACATAAATAGAATTTCAGAAAACATAAATAGAATTTAAGAAAACATCAATTATATTTCAGAAATCATCAATATAATTTCAGAAAACATCATTTGAATTTCAGAAAACATCATTCGAGTTTCAGAAAACATCAATTGAATTTCAGAAAGCATTAATAGAATTTCAGAAAACATCAATTGTATTTCAGAAACCATCAATATAATTTCAGAAAACATCATTTGAATTTGAGAAACCATAAATAGAATTTCAGAAACCATCAATATAATTTCAGAAAACATCAATTATATTTCAGAAACCATCAATATAATTTCAGAAACCATCATTTGAATTTCAAAAAAGATCATTCGAGTTTCAGAAAACATCAATTGAATTTCAGAAAGCATTAACAGAATTTCAGCAAACATCAATTGTATTTCAGAATCCATCAATATAATTTCAGAAAACATTAATTGTATTTCAGAAACCATCAATATAATTTCAGTAAACATCAATTGTATTTCAGAAAACATCAATAGAATTTCAGAAAACATAAACTGCATTTCAGAAAACATCAATAAAATTTCAGAAATCATCAATTGAATTTCAGAAAACATCAATATAATTTCAAAAAACATCAAGTTTATTTAAGAAAACATCAATTATATTTCAGAAACCATCAATATAATTTCAGAAACCATCATTTGAATTTCAGAAAACATCATTCGAGTTTCAGAAAACATCAATTGAATTTCAGAGAGCATTAATAGAATTTCAGAAAACATCAATTGTATTTCAGAAACCATCAATATAGTTTCAGAAAACATTAATTGTATTTCAGAAACCATCAACATAATTTCAGTAAACATCAATTGCATTTCAGAAAACATCAATAAAATTTCAGAAAACATCAATTGAATTTCAGAAACATCAATATAATTTCAAAAAACATCAAGTTTATTTCAGAAAACAGCAATTGTATTTCAGAAACCAATAATATAATTTCAGAAAGCATCATTTGAATTTCAGAAAACATAAATAGAATTTCAGAAAACGTCAATATAATTTCAGAAAATATTATTCGAGTTTCAGAAAACATCATTTGAATTTCAGAAAACGTAAACAGAATTTCAGAAAACATCAACATAATTTCAGAAAACATCATTCGAGTTTCAGAAAATATCAATTGAATTTCAGAAAACATCAATAGAGTTTTAGAAAACATCATTTGAATTTCAGAAAACATAAATAGATTTTTAGAAAACATCAATATAATTTCAGAAAACATCGATTATATTTCAGAAACTATCAATATAATTTCAGAAACCATCATTTTAATTTCAGAAAACATCATTCGAGTTTCAGAAAACATCAATTGAATTTCAGAAAGCATTAATAGAATTTCAGAAAACATCAATTGTATTTCAGAATCCATCAATATAATTTCAGAAAACATTAATTGTATTTCAGAAACCATCAATATAATTTCAGTAAACATCAATTGTATTTCAGAAAACATCAATAGAATTTCAGAAAACATTAATTGCATTTCAGAAAACATCAATAAAATTTCAGAAAACAACAATTGAATTTCAGAAAACATCAATATAATTTCAAAAAACATCAAGTTTATTTCAGAAAACATCAACTGTATTTCAGAAAACATCATTTTGATTTCAGAAAACATAAATAGAATTTCAGAAAACATCAATTGTGTTTCAGAAACCAACAATATAAATTCAGAAAACATCATTTGAATTTCAGAAAACATAAACAGAATTTCAGAAAACATCAATTATATTTCAGAAACTATCAATATAATTTCAGAAACCATCAATTGAGTTTCAAAAAACATCATTCGAGTTTCAGAAAACATCAAATGAATTTCAGAAAGCATTAATAGAATTTCAGAAAACATCAATTGTATTTCAGAAACCATCAATATAATTTCAGAAAACATTAATTGTATTTCAGAAACCATCAATATAATTTCAGTAAACATCAATTGTATTTCAGAAAATATCAATAGAATTTCAGAAAACATCAACTGGATTTCAGAAAACATCAATACAATTTCAGAAAGCATTAATTGTATTTCAGAAACCATCAATATAATTTCAGAAAGCATTAATTGTATTTCAGAAACCATCAATATAATTTCAGTATACATCAATTGTATTTCAGAAAACATCATTTTAATTTCAGAAAACATTAATTGCATTTCAGAAAACATTAATAAAATTTCAGAAAACAACAATTGAATTTCAGAAAACGTCAATATAATTTCAAAAGACATCAAGTTTATTTCAGAAAACATCAATTGTATTTCAGAAAACATCATTTTAATTTCAGAAAACATAAATAGAATTTCAGAAAACATCAATTGTATTTCAGAAACCAACAATATAATTTCATAAAACATCATTTGAGTTTCAGAAAACATAAATAGAATTTCAGAAAACATCAATATAATTTCAGAAAATATCATTCGAGTTTCAGAAAACATCATTTGAATTTCAGAAAACATCAATATAATTTCAGAAAACATCATTCGAGTTTCAGAAAGCATCAATTGAATTTCAGAAAACATCAATAGAATTTCAGAAAACATCAATTGTATTTCAGAAAACATCAATTGTGTTTCAGAAAACATCCTTTGAATTTCAGAAAACATAAATAGAATTTCAGAAAACATCAATTGAATTTCAAAAAGCATCATTTGAGTTGCTGAAAACATTAATTGTATTTCAGAAAACATCAATTGAATTTCAGAAAACATCAATTGCATTTCAGAAAACGTCAATTGAATTACAGAAAACAGCATAATCGATGTTGATGTTTTCTTTAATTATTAGATGTTTACACATCTCCCTTGTGATCGGATTCACATGATTTTTTTTTTATGGATTCGTACTTAGGAACCCAACATTTGTAAACAAAAGTGTATTCAAAATTACTTGTTTTTAATTCCTACAGGGAAAAAATCCATGGACCATATATATCCCTTTGGTCGTCAACGGTCAAAATTAGCAACTAATTTGCTCCGCTCGAAGCATGTCAGTGATTTTCGTTTTGATTTTTTACATAAATAATTTTAGCTTTGGTTTTGTATTTGTTGTACATTTTTATATATAGATCACAGAGAATCGATTACTACTTATTTAGTTTGTACTAAAAATGGAAAGTCAAATCGTTCCTTTTATAGAAAGAGTTTTTGTTTGAAAAAAACTATAATTGCTTCGAAGATTACTAAAATTGATTTTATATTTTTGAGATATTTAGAATTAATCTTTTTCTAAGTCTTTTTATTAATTGTTGATTTAATATTATGAATTTTTTTAATTTAATAAAAATATAATACTATAAAACATCTTTTTACCGGTACTCAATTTTGTTGAATAATAATATACTGATTCCAAATATTTTGGTGTTTCTGAAAAACATAAATACTGGTCCATGTTATATCAATATTTTAATGTTTTCGGTTCAACAACGTCCAAATTAATGACATCCATTAATCATTAAAAAAAAACACAATTTTCAGACATTAGGGTCACCGTCTTAGGTCCTGAGAATACATGTGACATTTTATTGGTATGGTCTGAAAGCTAAAACTATCCTCTGTCGACTTAAGTCAGCTTTAAAAAAGTCGGTTGAAAAATGTGTAAAATATGAGAAAAAATAAAAATGGGACATTGGTCGTGAAAGGTTTAAATAATGTTTTGGAACAACAACTTTTTTGATTATTATTCAGTGAACATGTGTTTCTTAAATAAACAAAATATTACTATTCATTTACAGCACAAATATGAATATATGGCGGAAATAAAAACATTATTTATCGATGACCCATCAATATTATTGTTAAATTGACAGCAACGAAAAAACAAAAACAAATGAGATTCAATTTTTTTTTTTATTTTTTTTTTTTTTGTGAAATCATTAATATTCAATCAATATTGATGTGGGGTATAAATAAAAAATAAAAATTGATAGTATCACACCAAAAAATATATGCACATATGCAGATGCGACTATTTGGGTGATTCACAAAAACAACCGGCATGAAAATGGTAACGAAGGAAAGAAGATGGAAAATATATTAATATATATACTACATATTTATAGGATATATAATAAGGGACGGTGATACAGTTGCGCCGGAATATCAATAACTTTGTTATATTAGTCTTTAAGTATCTATAATATTAATAGGCAAGGCGATTTCTGGTGACCTATGTAACTTTGTCAGTTTTTAACCGATTTTGACCAAACATAACTCATTTAAAAAGTATTTCCTTTTGGCTGTCCACCAGATTTACAAATTAACCATCTGGAACATTTTTTTTGCCTGCAATTCATTAAAGTTGCTACTAACACATACATAAAATTACACAATGCTGGGTGTGTGTTTATTATATTTGTTAGTGTGAAAGCCCGCGTTGAACTGAATTAATAATTTAGGACATAAACCAATAATGATAATGCCAATAATGATAATGCAATTAATCGAATTTTATTACAATAATTACAATGTGCCTTTTAAAGTGCCTGAAATTAGCATACATTTAGGTGGCATACAAGGTGGTTCAAATACATTTCGGCCCTTATTTCTGTGTGTTCTACAAATTCTTATAATGAAATAAATTTAAGGAATTAAATATATTCAAAAAACATTGAAAAAAATAAATTTAGTGAAAAAATAAAATTTCCTAGAAATTGAACTCAAATTTCGAAGGCCGGGAACTGCTAATTTAAAATTAATATACTTGTTATTTTGTTTTATATGTAGATTAATATTTTTATATACCATTGTTTTTAACTGTCACAGAAATTTAAGATAAAAGTCAGTCTGAAATCAGTTATACTCTATACTTACATGCAGTGTATGCCAATACAGTGGAAACTTTTAACCAAAATTATTTTGACGACTTTAACGGTCAGCGCCCAAAAACCGGATCATAAAATTTAAAGCTCTTTTATTAATCTAAAAAATTTATTTCCAGAAAAAGTATCAAACAAAACAATGGAAACCTTGCCATTATTTTTGTGTGATTCACGCTGCCGATACATGATGATATCCATTGAAACTTTTTACCACTCTTAGTTAACTGGCTCTATGAAATCTGTGAGGTTTGTGTAATTGTGTCCATATTTTTGGATCTAAATAACTCAGTATAGATTATATATTCCTAATCCTTATAATCCCAAAAACTATAACCAACAACCATACTGATACCGTTCACTATACGAAGGAGACTCAACCTTATGGAACCAAGTCTGAACGGCTTAACAATAGGGTTCTCGGACGAGGTCAAGTATCTTGGGGTCACCCTGGATAAATCCCTCACATGGAACAGCCACTTAGATCAAATTACCAAAAAGGCCACCAGGGCTTTATATGTCTGTCAAAGACTATTTGGTAGAACATGGGGTCTAAAGCCCCACATGATCTACTGGTCGTTTGAAACTATTGTGAAACCAATGATTACCTACTCTGATCTTGCAAGGTGGCCGAAGGTTGAGCAAACCAAAGTGAAAGCAATCCTGAACAAGGTGTACCGCATTGCCTGTATTGGTATCACAGGGGCGAACAGAACGTGTCCAACCAATGCTATCGGCATCATGCTTAACATTACACCATTGCATATTTCGATCACTGAGGATGCGTGCATGAGTGCTGTACGACTTCAGGACTTTGGTAACACGAAGGACGGTGACCTAAGGCATCACATGAGAGTCGCGAAACTCTTCATCCACGACCCGGTGGCGAGAGTCACGGACCGAATATTACCAAAAAATATATTCATCAGAGAATTTGAAACTATGATATTGGAAAGGAGCGCATGAACCAGTGGGACCTAGGAACCGGAGCAAGGTTCTCATGTATGGTTCACGGATGGATCAAAACAAACAAATGGGGACACGGGCGCGGGCATATTTGGTCCCAATTTTCAATATGCCTTACCCATGAGTAAATACCCATCCATTTTCCAAGCGGAGGTCTTTGCTAGTTTTATATGCGTTACTGAATGTGAAGGGCCGATTGCTTAGCCAATCGAGGGGCCTGTCGTCCTTTCATCGGTCCGGAACCTTTCTGTGGTGTTCCAGTGGGACACATAAATTGAAAAATGAGTGAGTGGAAAAAATCACAAATTGCCGAACACTGGGACAAATGTCCAGGTCAACGGCAGGCCAAGAGATTCATAACTCCATCCAGTGTTCAATAGGAAAGACTACTTACCCTTGATAACAAGGACTTAAGGACCTTGACGGGATTCTTTACAGGACACTGCAATCTTAGATATCATCTACGAAAGAAAGGACAATCTGCTATACACACACGTAAGTTCTGCGAGCAGGAGGTGGAAACAGCAGAACACATTCTCTGTGAATGTCCAAGACTAAATGGTAAGAGAATCCTTGCACTTGTATCCCCCCGGGACATATGGAAACTAATGCCAAATAGAGTAATTGGCATCATAGGAAGCCTTAATCTTTAGGACAACCATGGGCTACACAAAAGATTAAACTGGTCGCAGAGCGAATAGCCTTCCTTATCTTAAAACTAGAAAAAATAGCGGAAAAGGCAAAAAAGATCTCCTAAAAATTTTTTAAGCTTAATATATGTGAAATTCAAAAGAATTCATATTAACGTCCCTATAAAGAAGCACTAAAAACTTTGCTGCTTTTTTATAAAGCAGAAAAAATTATGTGATTCGTTCATAATTAACAAATATGATTAAACTCAAATTTTAATTTGTTTTTTGAACACGCAATTGTCCTCTCTGGATATGACTATTTTTAAATCTATACATACAACGTTCATAATAGATATGAACTCCTGTTCTGCACATTCTTATGTTGGGAACGCTACATTAAAAAAAAATGAATTTTTTAAATATTAATTCGTTTTTTTATATCAAAAACTGAAATTAAAGTAAAGATAACAGTGTGAGATAGGAAAAAATACCTGATATGCAATATTTTTTTCTGGTAGGTCTTGTCGAGGACAACAAGACTCTGTTCTTGAAATTCGAGAATCACCTCCAAAATATTGAGTTATGGGTAAAAAAAACGTGTTTTCGACTCTTTTTGACATATAAACGGGTAACTCTGTTGAATATCAACCGATTTGGAATTCATCTCAAGATCTTGGAGGGGTTTCGCAAATTTCAAGAGCACAGTCTTGTTGTACTCGACAAGACCTATTAGAAAAAAGTATCGAATCCCAGGTATTTTTTTTTCGTTCTTTATTTTATCACTGTGTAATAATACATAAAAATGGGTTTCTTAAAATAAATATTCAGGCGTTAGAGTATTAAGTTAAACATAACCCATACTCAATAGTTTTGAAATCGAATTTAAGAATATGCTAAGAAACCTTAGAGTTTATCCTAAATCAATGAAGTATATTTTGGACCTTCGTTTATTCTTCTTTTGTGTGAGATAACCGATTTCTAACTCAGATAATATGCTGCAATTGAGCTGTCAAATTATATACTTAATTCTATCTAAATAATATGAATTCTTTTTGAAAGTCCTTCTGAATCGATCGGCATAATAAAAGTCTAAGAATTATAAATAATAGTACAAAATTATAAGAATATTGCAGAGTACAAAAATATTTTTCTACTACCAACCAATAGAATTATTATATATGACTCCATTGCCTTAACACTCTTTCATAACGGAAAATGTAAATATTCCAAAAATAGCAAGCATATGTTGTATGAGATGGAAAATGCCAATGAAAAAATTTAATCAATTTTAAAAAACCTCAATTTGTTCCTTCTGTGCGATACAATTCTTATCGTAAACAGCAAACGAAATTTGAGCTTCATGCATAAAATAAGCTTATATCATATAAAGTAAAGCAAACGTATGCAAAATTGTTTGCAGCTGTTGTTGTGTTTCTCATGTATAGAGAATTTTATGACATGCTCAAAAAAAGGCTGAAAACTATTTCTGTTTATGGTGGGAATGTTAAATTTTTATGACTACTTTGTGGTTTTGGCAATTTCAAACAAATTTCTTTTCAAAATTGTTGTTAGTTTTTCTAATTGTGTTGGGATATTTCATACTTTTGTGTACATCAATATTTAAGAATTTGTATATGAATTGTATTTACGTAGGTTGTTTCAAGGAAATAAGTTTAAATTTTTATGGAAGCAGGGCTTTAAATGACCCATTTCTGGTGTGAGAGATTTCATGTTAGGGTGATATTACTAGGCCAGTATAATAAAACCTCCAGAGCATTTGCCGTTTTCAGACCTCACATTATATTTATGACCATTTGTGTATTATTCCTTATCTTTATGTTTGTTTGCTTAGTTTTTCAACTACATGTAACTCAAGAACTATTGATCATTTCTTATTTCAGTCTTCAGCAAATAATAAGTCAAGAACCGTTGACGATTTCTCATTTCAGTCTTTAAAAAAAGTTGCAGCAAATCAAGTTGGACTCACTTTATCTAATGAAATGTTCAAAAAATTTAATTTTGAATAACATAACATATACAGAGCGTATGATCGTTATTTATTAGTATAATAAATATTAAATCAATCATTTTTTTTTTTTTTTTTATTATTATTATTGCAAAATCATACTTTATAAAAACAATAAAATTTCTTAGAGAGAGTTGGTTAAAGCTACCTTACATCTATAACAGTCATTTGAATTTTTAATACGCATATAATTAATAACAAATTAGATCGGGAAGAAAAACTTTTATGGTCGAAAAACCTTCATTAGAGTTATTATAGAAAAGAATCAATCATATATTATTATTTTTTATTAAAATTTTTACATGAGTATATTAATAAAAATTATTTATTTACAGTTTTACTGATAAAATGAAATGAGAAAAGATCAAACAATAAGATCAGAAAAAAAGTACAAAAGGTGTTAAAAACAATTTGGCCTGAGATATACAGACCCTTTTGGAGTTATACTACACTGACATAGTACTTCACCTAGAGTCAAAAAAATAAATAAAATATTTATTAATAAGAGTGATCATAATCAACTCGAAACTCGATTATTAACTTCATCGAAATTTGGTTGGCAATAATTATGAAAATGATGAATATGTTTTTGCTGAGTATTTATAAACATAGGCCTTCGAGGAATCCTGATAATGCTGTCTAAGAGTGTTAAGTTCGGCTATGCCCTCCAACAAGGCATTACGTTTGCAATAATACCTCGACTCTTTGCACTATTTAGAAAAATAAGTAAACCAAAATGTTTAAATTAAAATAACTTAATAAAATTGTTACAAAAAACACACTAAATTTTTAATATTTTTTAGAGGGGCTTCTATTTTTGCAGTTGTTGGCGCACTGGTATCAGATTTATAATACCTTAAATACCATTAATATTATATTAAGTTTACCCAGGTAAATGTTAAATTTTGCGAATGAGTGTAATTTAAACAAAAAGACAGACGGACGAACAGAATGATGGACGGATAAAGGATATCAAAATATTGACTCGAATTTTTATAAGGATCAAGAAGTTCCCAAATTAATTTATCGATGCGCGACAAAAGTAACGAAAAATACTCAGTGGTACGGGGGGCATAATAGAGAGAAATTTAAAGTTTTTTTTTGAAATTTTTGTATTAAATAAAGACTGCATTAAATTCAATTTATTTTAACATAGCCAAAAAACACTATAAAAAAACAAAATTAAACAGAGCAGCTTCAAGCTCTTTTCCAATACTTAAAAGCCTGAAACCGCCCTCGTTTTTAAGATGTGGTTGTTCAAACTTACTATGTGAAAATATCGACATATGATGTGTTGTTACTACAATATCATCTATTTTTTTATTGCTATTATTATATTATTATGGTATTTGTTTTTACACAATATTTCTTTTAATTCGTAAGAAAAATAAAATTTGCTGAGTTTTCAAACAAGATGTTTATCTTCTGTTTTCCACACAATTTTTTGTTCATCTGGGTTTGTAGTTCTCTTTTAAGTTATGAATATATGCAAATTTTGTCTTATTATTCTGGGGAATCTGTTTTACTTATTTTTTTTTTTTGTTTTATCACAATATGTTTTCAATGCTGTGATTCATTTCCTTTTGTTTGCTTTGTTAAGAATTTGAGGGATTTTTAAAGTTAGTTTTTGTTTGGTATTGTTAAAATAGTAACTTGTTTTCATTGTAAATCGATCATGCGTCATGGTTGTCATCAATTATTAATTGTGATATAACAATTTTAGAATTGATAATATGAATTGTGTGAATATGAATTATGACTTTATTGATGTGGTTCCCAAATTTAATAAAATATGCCATCAATATAAAAATATAATTAATAATCTTTTTATACCCTATACCACTATGTGGTTTGGGTATAATGACTTTGTGCTGCTGTTTGTAACAACCAAAAATATTTGACCTAGACCCATCTTTAATTATACCGATCGAATCAGAATCACTTTCTGAGTTGATTTAACAATGTCCGTCCGTCCGTCCGTCCGTCCGTCCGTCCGTCCGTCCGTCTGTGTGTCCATGTAAAGCTTGTAATCAAACTGCAGGTCGCAAATATGAATATATTTTGATAAAATTTGGAATATAAGCTTTTATCGGCCATGGGATGAACGCTATTGAAATTGGTGAGAATCGGTCCATGTTCAGACCTAGCCCCCATACAAATTACCCATATGAAATCGACATAAATTGCCATAAGATCCAAATTGTCATATAGATCTTACTCAAATTGGGTTTGTATGCGTTCATTACATCCACTAATGAGTAGTCCAAAAATGATCCCTTTGACCCCATATAGAGCTGCTTCCCGATCTTCACTTAAATCTATTAAAAAACAAAAATATTGCACTGATTCTTCTCAAATTTTGTTTGTACATATTTTTGCAAAATACAAGAGACTTTACCAAACATGATCAGGATCAGTCCATTTTTGGACCTAGTCCCTTTATAGATATAGCATCCGATATGAACTTTTTCATATCTGCAGCCAAAAAAATTAATAAAAATCCCACTCAAATTTGGTTTTTGCTTATTTTCAATGTCCAGTTAGTTGGGCCTAAGAGATAGGGTTTCTAAACGCATGGTATAGGGTATCGTATAGTCGGTCTAGACCCACTATAATTTTCTTACTTGTTAAAGTCAGCTGTTGTTGTTATCTAAACGACAACCATTTTTGTGTTGTTTATTCAATCGTCGTCATACATAAATAAAAAACATAAACTAGTGAAAATATTTTGCTTTTATTAAAAAACTTTTTTATATAAATAAAAAAATTAAATAGCATATTCAATTCATTATTTCATTTTCAAATAAATACACAGAAATATTAGTAAAAAAAATAAAGATATTAAACACAAAAAACAAAAACAAAAATATTGCACTGATTCTTCTCAAATTTTGTTTGTACATATTTTTGCAAAATACAAGAGACTTTACCAAACATGATCAGGATCAGTCCATTTTTGGACCTAGTCCCTTTATAGATATAGCATCCGATATGAACTTTTTCATATCTGCAGCCAAAAAAATTAATAAAAATCCCACTCAAATTTGGTTTTTGCTTATTTTCAATGTCCAGTTAGTTGGGCCTAAGAGATAGGGTTTCTAAACGCATGGTATAGGGTATCGTATAGTCGGTCTAGACCCACTATAATTTTCTTACTTGTTAAAGTCAGCTGTTGTTGTTATCTAAACGACAACCATTTTTGTGTTGTTTATTCAATCGTCGTCATACATAAATAAAAAACATAAACTAGTGAAAATATTTTGCTTTTATTAAAAAACTTTTTTATATAAATAAAAAAATTAAATAGCATATTCAATTCATTATTTCATTTTCAAATAAATACACAGAAATATTAGTAAAAAAAATAAAGATATTAAACATAAACATAAAATCATCCTGTCAAACACGAAGTAATTTGTTTTTTATACCCTATACCACTATGTGGTTTGGGTATAATGACTTTGTGCTGCTGTTTGTAACAACCAAAAATATTTGACCTAGATCCATCTTTAATTATACCGATCGAATCAGAATCACTTTTTGAGTTGATTTAACAATTTCCGTCCGTCTGTGTGTCCATGTAAACCTTGTAATCAAACTGCAGGTCGCAAATATGAATATATTTTGATGAAATTTGGTATATAAGCTTTTATCGGCCATGGGATGAACGCTATTGAAATTGGTGAGAATCGGTCCATGTTCAGACCTAGCCCCCATACAAATTACACCTATGAAATCGACATAAATTGCCATAAGATCCAAATTTTCATATAGATCTTATTCAAATTGGGTTTAATGCGTTCATTACATCCATTAATGAGTAGTCCAAAAATGATCCCTTCGGCCCCATATAGACTGCTTCCCGATCTTCACTTAAATCTATTAAAAACAAAAATATTGCACTGATTCTTCTCAAATTTTTTTTTGTATATATTTTTGCAAAATACAAGAGACTTTACCAAACATGATCAGGATTGGTCCATTTTTTGACCTAGTCCCCATATAGATATAGCATCCGATATGACTTTTTCATATCTGCAGCCAAAAAAATTAATAAAAATCCCACTCAAATTTGGTTTTGCTTATTTTCTATGTCCAGTTAATTGGGCCTAAGAGATAAGGTTTCTAAACGCATGGTATAGGGTATCGTATAGTCGGTCTAGACCGACTATAATTTTCTTACTTGTTTAGTTATAAGGATATACAAATTTTTTACAAAATTTAAGATATCAAGTAAGAGTGTCAAATTCGGCTATGCAGAAACATTGATGCTAGAAAAATTTGATGAAAAAAATTTTGAACCCCATAATATACATATTTGTGGTCCTTATAACAAGAGGAGTTGATATGGCCATGTCCGTCTGTCCGTCTGTGGAAATCAAGATAACGGCTTCAATCGGGAAGCTAGGGTGCTCGTTGACACAAAAAAAAAATCATTTCTATTTAGAATCGTCCAAATCGGTTGATTAGGTCCGGAGATTTGAATGAAGAAGTAAAAAAGTCTTGATTTGTCTATGTTGTTCTTGTCGCAACCACGCCCTCAATAGGCCAACTGGGGCGCTCGTTTTTAGTGAGAATGATTGAAAAATATCATGAGAAGGTTTTTGTTTGAAAAATCATGAAAATCGCTTTAGCAGGTCCCGAGATGTCACTGAAAAAATAAAAATAAAATAAAAATATATATTTCTGTATTGTTATTGTTGTTATTCTAAATGTTGTGATAGCTGGACGTGTTGTTTTTGTGGTCGTTGTGGTAATAATATAATAAAACTAGCCCTCTGTACATTTTTTATCAACTCTGGTAAAAAAATTAAAAGTTTTCATTGTATTGGCATCACAAAAAAAAATTGTTAGATCATATTTGTCACCACGATCCCAAATGCAATGTTTGAGATCGATTGGTTCACGGGAAAGTGGTTAAAAATCTATCCAAAATGTAGTCGACTAGCAGACAAGCAGACACTACGAGTTAGTATAAAGGGAGTAAAAATTCACCACCATCTAAAGAAAATAAAATAATAATAAGTTAATAAAAAAGAATGTAAATTTACCAAAAAAAAATGTTATATAATAATTTATTTAAAGAAAAACGCAACAATAACTTTTGATGTTGTATTTATACCCTATACCACTATGTGGTTTGGGTATAATGACTTTGTGCTGCTGTTTGTAACAACCAAAAATATTTGACCTACACCCATCTTTAATTATACCGATCGAATCAGAATCACCATCTGATTCGATTTAACGATGTCCGCCCGTCCGTCCGTCCGTCCGTCTGTGTGTCCATGTAAAGCTTCTAATCAAACTGCAGGTCGCAAATATGAATATATTTTGATGAAATTTGGTATTTAATCCTATATCGGCCATGGGATGAACACTGTTGAAATTGGTGAGAATCGGTCCATGTTCAGACCTAGCCCCCATACAAATGACCCTTATGAAAGCAACATATATTGCCATAAGATCCAAATTATCATACAAATCTTAGTCAAATTGGGTTTGTATGTATATGTTATATCCATTAATCAGTAGTCCAAAAATGATCCCTATTGGACACCTCTTGGTCATAGGCCCCATATAGAGCTGCTTCCCGATCTTCACTTAATCTATCAAAAAACAAAAATATTGCACTGATTCTTCTCAAATTTTGCTTGTATATATTTTTGCAAAATACAAGAGACTTTACCGAACATGGTCAGGATCGGTCCATTTTTGGGCCCAGTCCCCATATAGATATAGCATCCGATATGAACTTTTTCATATCTGCAGCCGAAAAAATTAATAAAAATCCCACTCGAATTTGGTTTATGCTTATTTACTATATCCAGAGTTGGGCCTGAGAGATAGGGTCTCTAAGCGCATGGTATAGGGTATCGTATAGTCGGTATAGACCGACTATAATTTTCTTACTTTTTTTTGTGTGCAATATCTAAAAAAAGATTTAATTCTATATGTTTTCCAAATATACCAATATTTTAACAAAAAATTGAGAGAGTTTTTTTTTTTTGGTTTAGTTACTCCATCCGACCTATATGGCTGCAATGAAGAATAATTTGGCCAGTTAAAAAAAACGATACAGCCATCTCCAATTAGAACGATTTAACGCGTAAAGCCACCCTACACAACCACTACATTCGCAGTGGAGGTTAGGGCGAGCTATTTAATTCTCAAAAATTAAACTAAATGAAACGAGAAGTTATGCCATATAACCGGAAACGCATGCATATAGGTGTATCTATAATATTAATAGACTAGGCGATTTCTTGTGACTGATGTTTTGTTCTACTGTTTTATCCCGATTTTGACTAAACTTATTTTATTTGAAAGATATTTCTTTTTAGCCGATTTGCAGATTTACAGATTTTTAAATTTTTTCCTTTATTTTGAGTAAATTGCATTTAAAATTGCTAATACCACATACATAAAATTATACATTGCTATGTGTGTGTTTATTAAATTTTGTTAATGTGTTTGTAATAAAATGAGTTTGTTTTTTCTTTTGATTTGTGAAGTGGCTGTAATTGATTAGCATACTTTTAGGGCTGGAATCTGCTAGTATAACCTAAATACATACCGATCAGCAACCACGATGACCAAAAAGCAAACAGCGAAACGGGGTTTCTTTTTTCCGGAATTATAGAAAATACGAAAACGATCTTTCCTCGTTGGAGCACGAATTACTAATGTGAGAGAGCTTAATAGATCAACTCTTGAAATAAACAAAAATCATAGGTTAAGCGGATCAACCCAAAGACAATCTAAAAAATTTGAAAAAGATATGGTAGCAAAAGAATGCAGTTTAAGTATATTGTAAACGTACATCGTTGGCAAGCACGTAACATAATATATATGTATATATTAAAATAGTTTATCTGAATAAAGAATTGGAATACTGAATTGGGAGCAAACGTAATTATTCAGAAAAAAAAAACACAAGATTGTCTTCAAAGAGAATATACTGACTGAGATTTTCTCAAAGGTTTTAACCCTGAAGAAATAAAAACAAACAAAAGAAAACTAAAGGAAAACATGTTGTTATATATAATATTTAAGTTAGAAACAAAATCAACCACTGTCATTACTATTGAAGATATTTCCGTAAATGAGAATAATAGTAACTTATTGAAGACATCAAGGTATGTAGTGGTTGTGAGCACGGTTTGATTTGTGACATGAATTCCATTTGGTTGGCATTATAAATTGTGTCGATTCCTTAGCAACAGTGCTAGAAGACTAACCTGGAAAAATTGTATAATGCACTTATATTAACCATTTGGACCTTTTTACCAATTAAAGATTAATACGTATTTTCGGGGATAACCCAAAATTTTAAAATTAAAAAATAACCAATATGATTTCTCCAAATAGCTTAGATTATTATTCATTTATTAAGAATTGTTTATAAATTGTCAGACGTCCCAAGAAAAATCTAAAATTCAGTTATAATTTTTTTGTAATTAAATCAAAAATTTTCAATACAAATCATTTTAAACCCTCAAAGTCTGTATATGCAGGGGCTATATATCAGTTTGTCGTTCCATTTATAATGCATCGAAATAAATTCCTCAGCCCATAAACTATATATTTTTTTGATCCCTATAACAAGAGTAGTTGTTTTTTAAAAAATAATTTTTTTTTTAAGTATCATTCTTCAAAAGATATATTTCTTAAAGTATCCTTTCTTAAAATACCTTTTTAAGAAGTATCTGGTTTTTTTTAAGTTCCTTTCCTTAAAAAGGATTTTTTTTAAATTGCCTCGTTTTAGAAAGTACTTATTCTCTAAAAAAATTTTTCTAAAAAAATAACCATTAAAAAAACATATTTTCTTAAACGAGGCATTTTCCTAAAAAATATTTTTTTAAAGTACTCTTCTTTTAAAAAAGTTATCTTTTTAACTTTCTTCTTAAAGTAAATTTTCTTAGAAAGTTACGTTTTCTCCAACAAGGATCTTTTATATAAAATAACTTTTTTTAAATAATTTTTTTTTTTTTAAAAAGTTAAATTCCTTTAAAGTGCTTTTTAAAAAAACGCATTTTCCTGGTATATGGTAAACCAAAAATTGCCAACAGTTTTAGAAACTTTTATTTTGAAGTACCGCATAATTTTTAGCTCTCAAAACATTGAATAGTGCTATTGCTTATTGTGACTATTGGTATTCTGTTGTAACGCATTGCGCAATGAATTGCGACCCCATAAAGTATTTGTATTGTTAGTCGCTATAACAACTCGTCTGTCTGTCTTTTGAAATTACGGTCATTCAACAAAATAAACCATTTACCTGGGTAAAGTTAAAATAATATTGTTTATCGTTACTTCGAGCAGGTTGGTATTTAAAATGGGTTAAATCGGGCATCACTGTATCAAGATATGGTCTAGAATATGGAGATACCTCCAAAAATGCTAAAAAAATCTGTGTATTTGCTGAAATAATTTGGTAAAAAGTTTAACAAATTGTTTACTTTTCCAAATAAGTTGTTTATGTTTATTATCAACACACAAATCGAGGTGGAGGTTATCAAAGATTGCCACTCTTACTTGTTTATATATTTGAGTAGTCCTACGTTATATGGACATGACCCCAAACTAAAAAAAGACAATTTATTAACAATAATTTGTAAGAGCTGTTGAATTTTTAGATGTGACGCTTCAAATATAATAAAAACTGTGCAAATATTCCATGCTAAAAATTTTCAATAAATCAAACTTGCCGAGGCCAAACTTTAAATTTTGGCATAATTAAAAAAATTAAATACCTAAAAATAATGTATAGTTCTAGTAAACTACTCGTATATAAAACCTTTATAATTAGTTGGGAAACAAAATTCTGCTATAGTTTACGAAATCTTACCCTAATGTGCTGCTAGGGTTAAAATGACCCATTGTAAATAAAAATTTTAGTAATATACAATATTTTTAGCTTTTAGTATTTCTGAAGAATTTACTTTATTTCCTCCATAGACATGGGAATCTAATGAAGACTTTAAAAAGAGTTACAGTTTCTGCAAGAAATTATTTATAGTAAACGATACTGCCGGAAGAGGCTTTAAATTCATGAAATATTACCATAACGTATTAACAAATAATGAAGAAGAGAGCGTTTTTTACTCCAGTTAGTAGAATTATACAAAAAACCTTCCTGTACATAGTCAAGTTTAATTTAACAATGTTGCGTTATAGATGTCGTTATTTTATTTTAAAACACATAAATAGTTTTTAAAAATAATATAATTTTATAATAAATTTGGTTAAAAGCTGTTTTCATTTATATTCGCGAGCAGACAATTGCACCAAAGATATAATCACATTGGATAACTGTATAACAGGAGCACTGAAGGGTTAAATAATAAAATAACTTAATTATATTTCTTAAATTCTAAATAGTGGTTTCATCGGATTTAATAGAAAAACTCGTTTTCGGTAATATTTATTTAAAAATATCTTAAAAACCAAGGCCAGGCAAATAATGGGTTAACGTTCTCACATTTATGACAAATTTTAGGAACAGAAGATATACACTAGGGGTATAACCAAAAAAATACATATCACGACGGGGTGGCCACTGATATTCATATCAAGAAAACAGTTTTTTGAGATCAATTTGTATAAAAAAACCTCCCCCCAAACCGTTTTTTCTAAAAGCTTCCAAAAAATAATAATATTTGAATTTTTATTTTTTAAATACCATACATACAGTCATGTACTATATATTAACTTCAGATACTGCAAATTATCTTTGTTGAAGGAAATAAACTTTATGTTCAAAGTGCGTGTTGTTTTGCAATGTTGAAAAATATCTTGCACAAGTTGAATTCCACGTTCCGCGCAAATGTTACTTCGTTGTTGTTTGTGAATTTTAGAGTCTTTTCTCATCCAATGTTCAAGAAAGCATTCCCGAGCATGTGTAAATTGTTCCAGTGATTGCTTTAAAGATTCAAAATCAATTTCATTAAAGCAGTTGTCAGAAAACCAAACATTATAGCAGGCTCCACATATAAATTCGCATACTCTGTATAACTTTTCACGATATTTCGGAATGAGTATAAATGCTAGAATTGCAAGTATTGCTCTGGAATTCCATCATGCATTACTTAGCGGCGGTATTGTTTTAAAATTTATGAATGGGAATTTTTTCTCCTCAACGAAGTATCTAAAAGCTTTACCTAATTCGTACAAATATTGCATGTCGTCTCGCCACTTTATATTTTCAATTTTTATTAATTCCTCATTTTGTTGGTATATTTGTTTCAACTGGGCGTAGCTGTTTACCAATTCGTCAACAAAATCGTAAGCAATATTTGGAGAAGTACTTTTTCCATCTAACGAAGCATCCATAACATGTCTTAGAACAAAATCTAAAACATGGTGCTGACATCCAATGTACTGAGGTGGAGGTAAAGACATTGCTTCAAAATGGTTCTGCAGTAGCTTAACAACACCGTTTCTTTTACCAGTATTGACACTGGTTGTATCACAAATTATCATTTTTATACAATTCAGTACCTCAAATTTTTCTAGAGTTTCTCTGATGCCATTAAAAATATTACACGCTTTTCCATTCTCGAGTACTAAAACGCCTAGCTTTATTTCCCGAAATTGGTTTTTAAGCATAATAACCTGTATTTCATTTTTTCCAATTTTCTTCCCATCGAAATGAACGCACCAGTTTTCTTTTCTTAAAGTTTCTTTTAGAATCTCTATCTTTTTTTCCGCAGATTTAATTACTACCTTATAAATTGCTGATTGGGATGGAGTTGAGATGTTGACCCCTGATTCAGCTAGTTCCTGGCATATTTTAGCTGCTTTTTTGATACTTACTTTAGCATTGTTTACTAAAGTAATAGCTGGTTTTATTGACCGCTTATTTGTTTTAAGTATTGAAGGTGGCGTGTAATCGTCATCACCATCATATAAGTCTTCGCCATCATTGTCGAACATCGATACTGAATCTGAGTCGGAGAGATTTCGTTGTGAGGTTGTTTCGCTACTGGTTCAAAAGTTTGCTTGAAAATATCAAAATCGTTTTCAAACTCATTGGCCTTTGAATGCTTTTGAGTTTTTTGATACACAAAAATCAACTTTTTTACTTTTCTATATATAGAAAACATAGCGATTTTGGGAATATTTAACTTAATCCACAAATCGGATAGCTCTTGAGATACAATTTCAATCTATCTGTTTTTGATATTTCTAATTGGAGCAACGCACTAAATCTTCCAATAACTATTTTCTGTTTGGGCACTTGGTTTAATTCACATAGTGGGTATTCGATATTTTGAACTTCTCGAATCTTTCGAAATTTACCAAAATTTTGGGTCCAGATTTCCGAATTTTTCCGGTTACAAATTAGAGCACTTCTATGAAACATTTTATAAACTTATAATGTCACTACGCACTGACACAAAAATCAACGAGTATATGAGATAGAGAACCTCTCTGTCTCAGCGAAACTGTAAACAATTGAAAATAAAAGTAAAGAATAGGGATTGTGAGGTTGGTTCCATTTTGTTCAAAAAAAGAGTTTCCGTGTTATTTTAACCTACTTTTAACTGTTTGGATGTAGTATAATTGGTGGTATTAGTCTTATTTGTGAAATAGCATAAAAATATAAAAGAATGGTTTGTGTTTTTACAATAAGGATATTGTATTTTTAATAACCAAAAAAAAATACAAATACTGAACTTCAAAGTGATTTGGGGGGAACTTTTTTTACTCCCGCGAAAAAGCGACCCCAATTTTCATCACAAATTTTTATGGTCTATATGGCATGGATAGGTATTTTTTGATAATTTAAAAAATTGTTCATTGTATGTTAAGCAAGGCTTTTAAAAATTCAAGCGCACTTGCAAATTATTAGAATTTTTTTAATAAATTGTCTTTTATTAGCTTGGGATCATATGTGGCCCCAAGTCCAAAAGGGTTAAAGGCATCATATTATTTTTCCCCCGAAACCCCAGGCTATTAAGACAAAATATAGTATTTAAAAGTAGACAATTTTTAATCTCTAACACGTATTTAACAAAACCTTAAAGTGACAGATGCATTTTTTAAAATTTTATTTTTAAAAAATTTTTTAAAACTTGAAAAAGGACTTTTCAAAATTTTATCAAACAAATTTCTCATTTTCGATATCAATGCGCAATAGGTTGACAACGTGGTAATAAAACAATCTATATATACAAAAGAGTTGCGTGAACGACCATCATCGCCCAGCCCAAACCCTTGAACCAAGAAACTTTAAATTTGGACTGTAGGTTCCTCTCTCGGCGTAAAGATCCAATAAGAATGGGTTTTCGGAAATTCATACATTAAGAGGGTAAAAGGGGAAATGAAATGAATCTCGGAATATAAAATTTGCTGTGTAGACTCCATCCTAGAAATAGACATGGGCTCAGGATTATTTGTTTCAAAATCCGGCCACTTAGGGGAAAAATGACCAAAAAGAGTAAAAATTTTACCTTTTTGCATCTTCTTAACATATTACACAAGGCAACAAAAAAGAAAAAATTCCTCATGTTCACAAAATTTTTGTTTTTTGTTTGATATACATAAAAATGAGGTGTTAATTTTCTTCTTTCGGTAGATTGAATTTTAAAAACACTTTATATTTTACTAAAATTTACATTTTATTATATAACTTTATTATATTATATAAGATTTATTATTAAAAGATTTATAATTATAAACAAACTCTGGAATTTTCTTTATACGATTTTCTATTATTGCTGAATGACGAAGTGTTACTCTGAATACTCCAGCAATAATCAGCCATCATGCGTGCATACCAGCGACCCCAGTATCGTTCCTCCATTGTTCGCATACCTTGGTGAAATCGTTCACCCTGTTCCTCGCTCAAGTCTCTTAGGTTTTCAGGTAAGTGACTATGTAGGTAGTGTACTTTGAGGCTCATGTTACATCCAAGTCGATAGAAGTGAGATAACATCTCTTCAACGTGCGCAACGTAATCATCACCCTTGTTATTTCCTAAGAAATTTTGAATGACCCATACAAACGAATCCCATGCATTATTTTCAATTTCTGACATTGAACTGCCAAAATCAGTATCGTTCACCAATTTGTAAATTTGTGGGCCGTCAAGTATGCCCGCTTTTAGCTTTTCCATACTCAGATTTGGAAACTTCCTTGAAATATACTGGAAACATTCACTATCTTTGTTATCAGACCAAGTTTAATGTGAAGAGGTAGTAATAGGATGCGATCTAATGCCCCGAGATTTATAACATTTGGAATACCTGCAACCAGCGTTTCCCTAGAAGGCCAATGGTTTCTCTTCAAATGTTCTGATTTAGCTCTGCTGTCCCATTACCATATGAAACAATGATATTTGGTAAAGCCGCTTTGCTGACCTTAGAGAAAATTTACCATCTTAAGATCAACACTTATGTTCATCATTGTTAATTCTTCTTTTACTTTGGTTGAATGTGCGATCGTCAAGGAGTGAAATTTATTTCCATTATGCAAAAGGACACACTTTACTGCTGGTCGTAAGCAAAAGAATATTTATGAGAAATATTCTATGAATAAATCAATAATTTCATTTTGTATCGCAGGCACCATAAAACGAGTCAAAGACAGGATAATTTAATAGCAAGTGAGTATAAAAATATCCAAAAATGCTACCTAAAGAGGTCATTAACCAAGTGAAAGTAAAACTATGTCTATATCTGCTTCCCAACGAGCAATTGAGGCTGATCTTGCTTGTTATCGTCCTATGAGGAAACCACTGATATAACAGAAAAAACGTCTGGCTAGCATTAATCTTTCTAAAGAACGCATGAACTGGAATTAGAATATTGGTTGCGAATTGTGTTGGCGAAAAAATATATAGGACCAATAATACTTTTAAGTTTTGATATTTTTTTTTTTCTGAAATTTTGTTAATATTTCTTCTTTGTGAAATAAATAAATCATACAAATGTTTAAATTAATAAAAGATTATAAAATTCTATAAGAAAATTTTTTGATCAAAAATATATTTTGTTAAAATTTTCCATCGTAAATATTTTTAAATATTATTATGGTTTAAATATCTAAAATATTAATTACGCTAACAACGTAGCGGGTATACTGATAATACTTCATATGGTTTTAATCAATTTATTAAAGTTGAAAGAATTTCCGTCAAATTTCATGACCTAGAGTTTTTTTGCACAAAAGTGGTCTGGGGCATTTGCTATTTCTTGGCGTTTTTGAAGTTATGTAGCTTTTTCAAAACATAATTTAGTACTGATGTTAATTCATATAACAACTTGTCGCAAAAATTAAACAATATAGCGAAATTTTAATAAAATCTGAAAAAATCATATTTTCCCCATATAAACTCACTTGAAATTTTCAATTGATTTCCAGTTATCCCCAAACTTCACATTTATAAGTTTTATATAGAAAGGAAACAAACTGGACCCCAAAACACCCCAAAATCGCATTTTAGTTTTTAAGGACCACTCTAACTTATATATTATAGCTTACTCAGTTTTAAGGAAAATTATGAAAATTATGCCCACATTTAAAAGCACTTCGAAAATTCGATTGAGAATTGAATTGTAATTTAACGAAATGGTGGACCCTGCGTGTTTGATGCCATCAATTAATTCGACCTTTGTCTTGTATTGTACACTCGTACACTCGTACACTTTCCTAGCCAATCATTCCCATTATAATATTTAGTTCGGGCTAGTATGTTGGCCAATCAAGGACTACAACTTTTTAGTTCTGAATCTACGACTTCACGGATCGTGCGGTGTGAAAATAATACCATAGATTTTTTAGTAAGTCTTGAAAGTGGAAAGAAACCGTTTTAAAAACGCTGTTGTAATTCTCCGCATTCATACCGGATGTGAAAAACTGCAACTAGCAGGTGCCATAGTAGGATATTACTGCCCACTCCACCGACCCGGATTTGCGGGGAGTCCAAATAAAGCTCCCCCTTACGTAGGTCATGAAAATAATAATAATACCTATCGGGGCCATCGAAATTAAATTTATTTTCATCTAAAAGGACGACATAATGCCACTGACTAGACAATGTTAGGTGCGTTCGAGCAAAACTTAACCGCATTTCTACTGAATGGGAGTAATGAACATATACAAACCCAAAATAATCGAAATATATAAAATAATTTGGATTTTATGACAATTTAAGTTGATTTCATAGGGGTCCTTTGTATATGGACTAGGCCTGCACATGCACCGATTTTCACTAGTTTTTACCAATTTCAACAGCTATGGCCGATAGAAGCTCCTGTGCCAAAGTTTATCAATATATATTTATATTTGCGACCTACAGTTTGATTATAAGGCTTACATGGACAGACAGGCGGACGGAGGGACGGACATTGCTAATTCGACTCAGAAAGTGACTGTTAGGCGATCGGTATAATAAAAATTGGGTCTATGTCAAATATTTTTGGTAGTCACAAACATCAGCACAAAGTCATTATACCCTGACCACGTAGTGGTATGATGGGATTAATAATCTAACCCATGAAACAAAGTTTTTATTAAAACTCTTTCTTCTTTCCTTATGCATATGAGTTTTGAATCTCTCCACAACAAATCTATCGACCAAGTTTCAGATCGATGGGATAAGGGGAAATGGGTTTTAAATCACTCCGTGGCTGTGCGTGACAATGAGTGACTGTGCGTGACTACAACAGAATTAATTGATCGTCACAAGAAGACTATGAGCCAAGTTTCAGATCAATTGGATGAGGGGTAATGGGGTTGCAGACTGACAGACAGACAGACACAGAGTATTAGTTAAAAGAAAAAGTTTAAAAATCACATTTTTTATAATTTTTTTTTTTTTTTTTTGATTTTCAGTGAAACATGAACACCCTCTTAACCGTTTTTATAAATTTAAATTGCAACCTGCTCAAGATTTCAATAAACCGTGTTCACCGATAATAATCTATTTACGGCGTCAGCATGATTTCAATTGCCGGGTAGACGGATATCACTATATCAACTCCGTTTTTGTTAGGGTCAAGAATATATGGGGGATTTCATGTCAAGTGCACCAACTTTTGAAACCGATGTCTTCCGATCGGGATGAAATTTGCAATATGTGAACCTCAGGAAAAAATCGCTTTTTTTCTATAGAAATGTTGAAAAATTATTATTTTTTAATAATAATTAAATTAATGTATAATAATAATAATATTAAAAATAAAAAGATAAATAATTTATTAAAATTTAATCTTAATTGCATTAGATCCATTTATATCATAACTATTTTTATGCTTAATTTATTGTAGCTGATGAAGTATTAAATCTTGTAAATTTTTAAATACCCAGTCTTTCATCCATCTTTTTTGTCGCCTTTATTTACTGCGTTTTTTTGTCAATCCTTTCTTGGCGTTACTAGGTTCAGCTGTTGATTTCGCTGCTGGTTTATTTGTTGTCTTTGGAAAGAAATCGCATTGAATAGAGGCAGAAAACTTTTTCAACTTGAGTCTTCCATCGACAAGCGGTATAGAAGCATGGTATTGGGCGATGCCATCGATTGTTACCGCAGCATCGAATCTGCTCTTCAGTATTTTCAATGTTTCCTGATGATCCTCTTTGCTACTAAAAACTATTTTAGTTTCTTTACAATAACTCTTTGCCCAATGGAATAAAGCAGTCGCATCTAAGATGCGATCTTGATGAGAGCACTGGAGGCTATAATTCGCTGCATTTCTTTTAAGGTTTGCTCCAATACCATCACATGCTCCTTTACCATGAGCAGTAGGATGAAAATGCCACTCAGCTGGCATTTCAAAATCTGTTTCATGGGCCATAAGATTTGCCAAGCTACTTTTGTTTTTAAAATGTTGACGAGTTCCGTCCGAAACGTAGTATACTTCCTTAGTGTAAATTTAGATTTTAGAAATTTTAGCATTCTCTTCTGGTACTCATAAACTGCAACGCTATCATGTTTTAAATCGTCGGATATGATCGCCATACCTTTGTGTTCCAGTTTTTCATCTTTCATGTAGTAAATAACTACTGTGAATATAGTTGCTTGGTCGTTATTGAAGTGGAATGCTTGTATGGCATCTTGAAGAACATATTTATAGTTTTCTGCGAAATCATATGAAATAACGAATTCACCAGACTTCAAATGTATCTTCAAATCCTTGAAGAATGACCATTGCTCTTTGACTAAAAAGTCATGGTTTCTCAAGTTTAGCAATCCTGTACACATTTCTTCCACAAAATCATCCACATTTAAAATGATTGTTTTCAATGTGCATCTGTCAGTCTGAATCTAAGAATCAAATTTGACCTCCTCTATATATTCTCGATCTAAAGAGTTCATTAAATTTTCTTAGATGAATGTAGTTTTCGGGCAATTGGTGCATTCACCTAAGTGGCAAGAAGTTGTTGCATTAGGACACATAGTCAATTTAAGGCAATCGCGGTAATCGTGTAAATCTTCTGCCGAATCATCTGTTAAATACTTTAAGTTGATTTCCTTCAACATCAGTTTAACATTTTCATGGTAAATGCAAACGCGTACTGTGTGAGTTCCGCTCTTTCTGCCAAAACGCAATGTTTTGGCCTCACTTAGATTAATTTTGTGAAGCCAATTCTAACATCCTCGTGTTCAGATTGAAATGTTGCAAATAACTCTTTCAGGTTACAGATAACCATTCTCTTCTGTTATGTTATGAAGGTATGTTACATACCTTCGGAAAGTTTAGTTTGTCTAGTTTCTCCGTATAAGTTTTATTTGTAAGGTTTTAGACACAAATCGGAAAAAATTCAAAATAGTGCATTTGTGAAAAATTTAAAAACCGTTGTCTTGAGTTACAAAACATTTGTTTTGATAGATATCCCACTCCCATCCCACTAAGCGACCAAAAAGCTCTTAAAGGAAAAATCCTAAGCTTTCTTATGGAAAATAAAAAAAAAAAAATGCCCTTTTTGAAAAAAATGTATAAAATGCTTTAATTTAGCAAAAAAACAAGTCTACAAATTTTTTTTTTTTTTAAGTATTTTTTTCCGAAATACTGAAGAAATAGCTATCTAAACTCTTTGGGAGAAAATTTTCTAGGAACAATAGGTAATATGTTACATGGATGAGAAAAAACACCTGTTTGGCCAAAATGTCAAATTTTTATCCCCTCTAACTCAGAGAGATCTGGACCAATCTTTTTGAAAAATTGTGTCTAAGCTACTATCCAGATCGGAAGACATCGGTTTCAAAAGTTGGTGCATTTGACATGAAATCCCCCATATATATATGTTATGGGGTCCTCATTTATTTTTCTAAATATTACAAACAACATTGCAATTTTATATACAAACTCTTTACACCACTGTAAAGGGTGTTAAAATAAAGTTAGAAATATTAAGAAGCTTTAATGTTTTAAGTCAATTAAATTAGATTTAATGTTACTCTTATTTACAAAATAATTTTCCCAAGAAATTTACATCTTCTACAAAAATTCCAAAAAAAAAAGGTCAAACAAATAATATTTGCAATTGTTCTTAAACAAGCAGAAACTTGAACAAGAATTTTGTGAACAAAGATTCAATGTAAAAAAAGAACAAAAGTAAACTGCTGGTAATAGCATTAAAATTTTACCAGGCGGAAGGAGGAAACACAGAAACGAAATGTTCATAAACAACAACAGCACAGCAAATCTAAAATGAAAATCATGCTTAAACTTATAACTTCAGGCAGCATACACAAGTGGATTGGGGTGAAGAAAAACATTTTATGAAATGTTGAAATGATTGCGGAGGCCTACAAGGATTTTCACACCAATTCATATGCAAAATTTCAACACTTTCATAATACTTTATTGTTATTTGAGGGAGAAGAAATTTACCAAGAATGAAATATTAACATTAAAACATTTAAACAACAAGAAAAACCAAATTAAATCCTGAAATATATCACATTAAAGGCTAAAAAAATATTCTAAGCAACCAACAAATTCATATCTTTACATAAGTATTATTAATGCAAAAATAGAGTACTATGTAATAATTTTTGTAATTTATTAAAATTAATAATATTTTAAAAGCTAAAAGACATGATTGATGTACAAAAGTTATGGGTAATTAACCAATTAACCGATATGAACTTTTCATATTCGAAGGCAAAAAATTAATAACAATGCCCCTCAAATTTGGTTTATGCTTATTTTCTATATCCAATTAGTTGGACATCAGAGATAGGGCCTCTAAGCGCAGGGTATCGTATACTAGGTTTACACAGATATATGTACATTAGGGTGGCTCTTAATAAAAAAAAGTGTTCAAACTGTCGGTCTCACCCCCTAGAAATATGCGAATAGCAAAAAAGCTGAGAAATTCAAAGTTTTGGGCCAATCAGAAAACGTTTAGTCGTGGCGCAAAGCGATTGAAAATTTCAAGTGTGTTTATATGGGGAAAATATGACTTTTTTTTCAGATTTAACGAAAATTTCGTTCTATAATTTAATTTTTCCGACAAGCTATTACATAATTCGGGATCAGTATTCAATTATCATTTCAAAAGGCTATAAAACCTCAAAATCGTTTGAAACCTCGCCAAGAAATAGCAAATGCCCCAGACCACTTCTGTGCCAAAAAAAAACTAGGTCATGAAATTTGATGTCATTTTTTTCAACTTTGAGGAATTGATTAAAGCCATCATTCTTTTTTGGTCTCTTTACATATAAGTACTCAGATATGAAGTATTGTTTTATTACCACCTTGTTAACCTATTGCGCATTGAGACCGGAAATTGGAAATTTTTTGATAAAATTTTTAAAACTCCTTTTTTAAGTTTGAAAAAATTTTCTTAAACAAAATTTAAAAAAATGAATCTATCACTTTAAGGTTTCATGAAATACATGTTGCAGATTAACTATGTAAATTTTTAAGTAAATCCCTCTGCCAGAACTTTTTTGACAAGGATTTAATTTTCGCGGATTTCGAGAAATATTGGATTTTTGTGAAATATTCTGTAAATGTACTCTTTCTAAATACTTTGTATCAAAAATTCATCGCTTTTCTACTTTTAAATATCATATTTTATCTTAATAGCCTAGGTTTCGGAAAAAAATAATATGACTCCATTAACCCTTTTGGAATTGGGGTCACATATGACCCCAAACTAATAAAAGACAATTTATTCAAAAAATTCTAATATTTTGTAAGTGCTGTCCAATTTTTAGATGCGACACTTAAAATATAATAACCAAATATGTAGAAGTTTCGTTCCAAAAATTTGGGATAAATCCGAGAACGTTAACCCATTATTTGCCAAGGCCAGCTTTGGATTTTAAGATATTTTAAAATAAAAATGACCTAAAACGAGTTTTTCTATTAAACTCGTTGATACCACTATTGAGAATTTAAGAAAAATAATTCGGTTAGTTTTTATTTATTTAACCCTTCAGTGCTCCTGAGATCAAAATAATCCATTGTGATATATCTCTGGTGCAATTATCTGCTTATTGCTCGCGAATATAAATTAAAACAACTTAAGTCATATGTCTAAAAAATAGGACGTTTTTTGAAATTCACTATGATTTAATTTTGTAATTTATTCCATTAAGAGTAGTATTAATTTAATATTACCTTTTATATATATTGTTATATTTGAAAATGTTTTAATATTTAATAAACTTTTAAAACTGGGAAATAAAATGGTAGAAGTTTCAAAACATGTAGGTGACATTGAAGATAATATAAAGCGACCGATTATAAAAAATCAAAAAATGTCAACCATTATAAGTAATGGCATCTTCACCGATTGACATGAAATTTTCTTTGGCGTTTTTTATCAATATCCACCAAATTGGTGGGTGTGACAGCAATAAATTCAACTACTACTTTATTACATAAAGTAATTTTATAATAAAATTGGTTAAAAGTTGTTTTAATTTATATTCGCGAGCAATAAGCAGATAATTGCACCAAAGATATATCACAATGTATTATTTTGATCCCAGGAGCACTGAAAGGTTAAATAAATAAAAACTAACCGAATTATTTTTCTTAAATTCTCAATAGTGGTATCAACGAGTTTAATAGAAAAACTCGTTTTAGGTCATTTTTATTTTAAAATATCTTAAA
Source organism: Cordilura impudica (assembly GCA_963682025.1). Lineage (NCBI taxonomy): Eukaryota > Metazoa > Arthropoda > Insecta > Diptera > Scathophagidae > Cordilura > Cordilura impudica. Next base: position 44,601,395 of record OY821520.1, on the reverse strand, counting down.
ATCCAAAGCTGGCCTTGACAAATAATGGGTTAACGTTCTCGGATTTATCCCAAATTTTTGGAACGAAACTTCTGCATATTTGGTTATTATATTTTAAGTGTCGCATCTAAAAATTAGACAGCACTTACAAAATATTTGAATTTTTTGAATAAATTGTCTTTTATTAGTTTGGGGTCATATGTGACCCCAATTCCAAAAGGGTTAATGGAGTCATATTATTTTTTTCCGAAACCCTAGACTATTAAGATAAAATATAATATTTAAAAGTAGAAAAGCGATGAATTTTTGATACAAAGTATTTAGAAAGAGTACATTTACAGAATATTTCACAAAAATCCAATTTTTCTCGAAATCCGCGAAAATAAAATCCTTGTCAAAAAAGTTCTGGTAGAGGGATTTACTTAAAAATTTACACGGTTAATCTGCAACATATATTTCATGAAACCTTAAAGTGATAGATTCATTTTATTAAATTTTGTTCAAGAAAATTTTTTCAAACTTAAAAAAGGAGTTTTAAAAATTTTATCAAAAAATTTCAAATTTCCGGTGTCAATGCGCAATAGGTTAACAAGGTGGTAATAAAACAATACTTCATATCTGAGTACTTATATGTAAAGAGACCAAAAAAGAATGATGGCTTTAATCAATTCCTCAATGTTGAAAAAAATGCCATCAAATTTCATGACCTAGTTTTTTTTGGCACAGAAGTGGTCTGGGGCATTTGCTATTTCTTGGCGATGGTTCATACGATTTTGAAGTTTTATAGCAAGTATAATTGAATACTGATCCCAAATTATGTAACAGCTTGTCGGAAAAATTAAATTATAGAACAAAATTTTCGTTAAATCTGAAAAAAAGTCATATTTTCCCCATATAAACACACTTGAAATTTTCAATCGCTTTGCGCCACGACTAAACGTTTTTTGATTGGCCCAAAACTTTGAATTTCTCAGTTTTTTTGCTATTCGCATATTTCTAGTGGTTGAGACCGACAGTTTGAACACTTTTTTTTCCCTCCATATAACGAAGGGCCACCCTAATGTACATACATGAATTTTTCTGATTATTACAAATGGAATGACAAAATTTTATATACCCTCCGCACACTGATTTGGGAGGATATTTGATATGCCTTCTCCTCGTACAACAGACATAACTAATTAGAAATAATTATCTAAATATGTTTAGATGCTACTTATAGCCAAAAACATTTATTTCTACAGGATTCTTTTATTCGAAATTCAGGGATGAAAATGTGAAACGACATTTTTCTCATTTATTTATTCTCATAAAATTATACAAAATGTTTTCTGAAATCTTGCACCCTCGACATACAACATAAATAAGTAATTTAAAAAATTTTAAAATTTTTAGATCCTTTAAAAGGATTGTGAGAAATTATGTACGCCGTTTTACTTCTTTTAGTCTCTAGTTTCTTGTGGATGCAATTCTGTTTACAACATGGTGTTATGTAATTACTCTATGGGACAAATTTGAAATGATTGTCACCGCTAAACTACTAAAGCTTTATTTTTGCAATTTAAATATTACAGCCCTTAACATATACTGTTAAAAAAATTTAAATAGGAAATCTTCTTGGATACTTAAGGTTGAATACTTGGTAGCACAATTCTTGCAACCTTTTGTTCTTTAAAAATAAAATAAAATAGTGAAAGTATGTGGAATAGACGTGGCTTCAAACCTCAAGGCCTGTCTTTATACAAAAATATAAGAGTAAGTTATATTTTTTAGAAAAAAAATATAATTTTTTTATCTGGCATGCACTATTGAAACTATTGCTAATGAAGGGTGTTTTTTAGAAAGTCACAACTTTGAGGTGATAGCATTACTTCAGCTTATAATGGATTTAAAAGCTGAAGCTGTTTTGTTTTGTTTAGCTTGCCGTTTCATCATAGATACAGTTATATGAGAGCAACGCCTCCAAATAATTTAAATTTTCTATCAAAGTAATCGTTATATTAGTCAAACTTCGTCCATTTCATATTACTCATAATCATCCATAAGAGCGGCAAATTTAAATAAATATTGATCGTTTTCGTACCACGTATGCTTATAATGATAATATGCATTCTGTAAGGTGCCGAAGAGTGCACACCGAATAAGCTGTAGCCGCTGATAATGATACTGATCATTTAAAAAAAATTGGAAAAGGCGGCATTACTTTAATTTATTAACGGGGATGTGATGGATTCTCTGGCTTAGAACCGTCAACTAGTAGAGCAACAGAAATTGATATATGGAAAAATGAAATTACTTCCTCGACAAAGTATTACACAAATAACATTTGCATTCAAAAAGGAAAATAAAAATGTAATAACTCAAGAAGTTCAAAAAATAAAAGATCAGAACTTCATCCAGTAACGTTTAAATTTGATGACCAAAACATTGAAGAAAGTTTTAAAATGTGTCTCACAATGATTGATGGAAAAGTTGCCAAGCTTTAACCGAAAACTGCATTGTCAAGCTGCATTATATGCCACCACATGACGATAGTTTTAAGGAAGCCTACGAATTTGGAATGTCCCCTATTCATGCTTGAATATGTTTTATGTAGCATATTCTTAAACTGGGATATGATTTGGAATTTGATCAGTTAGGGAAAGCACTGAGAAACAACAAAAAAAAGTAAGAAAAATATAGTCGGACTAGATGGTTTAGAGACCCTATCTCTTCGGTCCAACTAATTGGATATTGAAAATAAATATAAACCATATTTTAGTGGCATTGTCATTAGTCTTTTTGGCTGCAGATATGAAAAAGTTATACCGGGTGCTATATTTCTATGGGGACTAGATCAAAAATGGACCGATCCTGAGCATATTTGGTAAAGTCACTTATATTTTGCACATACATATCAAACCAAAGTTGAGAAAAATCTGTGAAATATTTTTAGATAAAAATATTTAAGCTAAAAATTTCAACAAAAAGGTCGAAGTAACAATCAAGTTTATTAATCTGTGAAATATTTTTCTTTTTGCATAGATTAAGATAGAAGATCAGGAAGCATCTCTATATGGGGCGTATGACTAAGAATTTTCCTATAGGAATTTTTTTGGACTACTGATTAGTGGGTACAATAAACACATACAAACCCAATTTGATTGAGATCTGTATGATTATTTGAATCTTATGGCAATTTATGTCATTTCATAGGGGCCATTTTTATGGGGACTAGGTCTGAAAATGGACCGCATTTCACCAATTTCAATAGCCTATAAAAGCTTATATACCAAATTTCATCAAAATATACTGATAATTGCGACCTGTAGTTTGATTAGAAGGTTTACATTGACACACAGACAGACAGACGGACGGACAGACATCGCTAAATCGACTCAGAAAGTGATTCTAGGTCGATTGGTATAATAATAGGTAGGTCAAATATTTTTGGTAGTTACAAACAGCGGCACAAAGTCATTGCACCCAAACCACATAGTGGTATAGGTTACAGGGTAGAATGAAGAAAAAAGAAAGCAAAAAAAAAAAACAAATTAAAAAAAATGTCTACAGGTAGACCTTATAATCGACCAACCAATACAAGGAGTAGGAAACACAAATGATGGAAATGCTGCAAGCAGATTTATTTCCTATCCGGAAACTGTCTATCACAGGTATATCTCATGAATTAATAAGACGCTTCAAAATCATTTTACAAGTTCTAGCATGCAGCCGAAATATAAATGCAAAAAAAATTTTTGAGAGTACGCCAATATAATAGCAATAACTAATTTATAACGAAAAATACTCTTGGAGATATATGGCATCTACGATTCATAAAATTTTTTACGATGGCAAACAAATAATTCAAAACAACATGCTACCAATAGGAGATCTATCTGAAGAAGCGCAAGAAAAAAGGAGCAAAGACTAAGATTCTTTCGCGGGACCAACACAAGAAAAATGTCCAGATGTTGTACTAGTGAAGATCTTACCACTATTTTGTTGTGCACTTCAGATCCATATATGTCTATCATTCGACATAAATGGGAAACTATCTCTATTGAATAAGACGAAGAAGCTAATCACCTTTTAGAAGATGAAAATCAAGGCTATTTAGAAGAAATATTTACTAAAATTGTTTGATTAAAAGTAGTTTTTCATAAACAATATCAGAATAAACGCGATTTTAGCTCCTCACCTATATAATATCTTTAAACATGATTTTCTTCATTTTAATATAAATTCTGTAGGTATTTTATACGCCGATAACTCATTGCCCACAATGAGTCACCTATTACAGCTTTAAGCCTGGTTTCAAATAAACTCTCAGTAGTGAAACAGTTTTATAAAGATTGGGGAATTAAAACTAATGTCTCAAAATGTGAAGCAATTTGTATATGCAATGCTTCAGGTAAATGCAGGAACTTTGTTGTTTCTAAAAGTAAGACTTTAAGTCTCTTCTTCGAAGCGACTGAAATTCCATTAAGAGAAAATCTAAAATATCTTGGTATATCATTTAATAATCTTTTGAAGTTTGAAGGCAAGTGATTAAAAAAAACATATAAAATTATTGGCACGTTTTCTAAAATTTTACATAATAAAGATTTACCAATAAAAAACAAAATTATTATTATACAAAACCAGCATAAGACCTGTTTTTATACCCTCCACTCCAGTGTGCAGAGGGTATATATAAGTTTGTCATTCCGTTTGTAATAATTAGAAAAAAACTTTTGGGCCCCATAAAATATATATATTTGTGATCCTTATAACAACCGGAGTTGATATAGCGATGTCCGTCTGTCCGTCTGTCCGTCTGTGGAAATCACGATGACGGCATCAATCGGGCAGCTAGGGTTCTCATTGATATATAACATGATTCATTAACATCCTGAAAAGTTTTCTGTTTAAAATCGTCCAAATCGGTCGATTAGGGCCCGAGCTTTGAATGAAGAACTAAAAATAAGTCTTTAAAAAATATAATTTTCTATGTTGTTCTTGTCACGATCACGCCCTCAATAGGATAGCTAAGGTGATCATTTTAGTGAGAATGATTCTCCAGATTCAGGGAAAGATTTCTGTTTCAAAAATCAATAAAATCCGTGGAACAGGTCCAGGCAAATCTCTGAAAAATTAAAAAAAAAATTAAAAATATGATCTTTCTATATTGTTCTTGTTGTTATTCTAAATATTGTACTGATGTCATAGCTGGACTTGTTGTTTTGGTGGTCATTGTGGTAATAAATAATAAAAACTAACCCTTTGTACATTTTTTTTATCAACTCTGGTAGAAAAATTTAACAGTTTCCATTGTTTTGGCATCCTTAGAAAAATTTATTATATCATTTCTGTCATTGCCACGAGCCCACCTGCAAACTTTCAGATCGATTGGGTCACGGGAAAGGGGCTAAAATCGATCCAGAATTTTTTCGACAAGCAGACACTACCAGTTAGTATAAAGGAAGTAAAAATTCACCAGCATCTAAAGCAAATAATGCTAAAATATGTAATGTCAATAAAAAAAAACAATGTAAATTTAGCAAAAAAAATTTTGTGTATTAATTTATTTAAAGAGAAAAACTTTAAAATAACGTTTGCTGTTGTGTTTTTTGTGTGTAATATTTACATATACATACATACATATATTAAGTAATACAAATAATATACATATCGATACCTTCCCATAAGAATGTATTAAGCGACATTTCTAAAATTGTTCAGGAAACGAAAAAAACGTCTCATTTAGTTATTTATATGTGTATTTTATTGAAAGGAACATATTTGGAAATCGATTTTCAGAATACAAAACTTGACATCATTGCAAAACCAAAATTTTAATCAGATAAGAAGTTTTTGTCGCTTAGTACATTTTCGTGGTCAAGACATTGGCGCTTGATACAATGGTAAATGGCGCTTAAAACATTGACATGGACACAAAAAATAAAGGTTTGAAATAAATTGTGTCGTTTAATTCATTTTTTATTTTTTTCTGTTAAACAATAAAATAAATAAAAATCTATATAAAAAGTAACAAAACATTTATTTCAAAACAAAAATTCAAAAAGGACACTTTAAAATTATTGATTAACAATATCATAAATAAAAATCTGTATTAAAAGAAACATAACATTAATTTCAAAAAAAGTATTCAAAGAGGACATTTGAGGATTATTGATTATAATATAATAAATGAAATTCCACATAAATTAATTTTAGACATCAAAACGGAAATTTTAAGATTATTAATTATCATTTTGATTGTCAGACAAATCATCTTCTTCGTCTGTCTCTGCCAATTCGTCTTCTTTCTCACCAAATGTATTTTTTATAATATCCTCGTATTCTTGTATTTATCGTTCAGGAATAAACTTTCTTTTAAGCAGACTCTCTAAATCCTTTCGTTTCGGGCCTGATATTTGCAGTTTTGAAGAATAAAGAATGTCTGGTTCATTGAATTCTTCAAGGCATTTTACTTGATTGCGCGTGCGACAAAAATCCAGGGTATATGAAGGAGAAGGTGTTTGAAATGGTAAATATTTTATTTCAAGGGATGATTTAGAAAAAATGAAAATATTAGATTCCGTAATCTTGAAATTAGTTTGCTCCTTGGTTTTTACTCCTTGTGTTGGAAAATATTTAAGCGCTTCTTTTTTCCAATAGCGGAAATCTTTGTATGTCAACACTATCACCTCATAAAGTTTGGGATTTATCCTGGCATTGGAAATCAGAGTAACCCATTCTAATGGTGTCCAAATTGTCCTTTTTTTGACAAATCTCTCTATAGTGGCATGCACAGAATCAACAGGCATGTAGGTATGGCCAGGAAGTAGAAATGTTAATTTAATTTCGTTAATGTGTTTAGCTTGTTTTTGTATAAACAAAAAAATCATTGTTATGATTTGGCGATTTTTATTTTGTCCAGGACAGCTATCACAGTATAAGGAAATGGATGTAACAGTTTTTCTCTCATCGATGATTTTCAAGTACTGATTGAGGATTGTACATATTTCATTTGGTCCTCGTATTCCATCAACTTCACCCCACACAAAAGCATACGCATTATGTGTTCCACTCTCATAAATTATCTCGTTATAAAACGAGTATTTTCTCGAGTAATAAAATAGCATACTCTGCGTATGTGGAACGTTTAGAACTTTTTGCAGGTCAAAACTAGCACAAACAAATGATGGTAAACTCTTGGCTTTTTCTTGATCTTTCATAAACAGTTTATGGCTCGTCTCTTTCTGTTGAGAATGTTTTGTCACTTTTACTTTCTGTGTTTCATTCAGTTCACGGTCCTTATAGGATTCGCATAAGGTACACTTATCTTTTTTGGGAACATGGATGCCAATGTTGTACGTTTTGAAAATTCCGCGAAAAATTTTTTCGGAGACAAAATTTATACCCTGTTCCACTTGGATTTCTTTGAATTTTCCGTAAAGGTTAGAAATACTAAAACACTCGGTGGGCAAGTAAGTTCTATTGGTCCTAGAACGGCAATAGTGGGATGAAACCCTTGGTAAGCTTTCAATGAAAGTGCAAACGGCTTTTGTCTGTTTCCGATGTATTTAAAACTGTTGTTTTTCCAAGGGCATATGTCATAACTCTACTTGAAATGTTAAGGGTTTTTCAGCAAAAACTGCATACATACTTGTATTCTTTTCCCTTCAAAATTTACAAAATATTTTCTTGTTTCTGTCTTCACTTCAATTTCTTTGCTTCGTCGCCTTTTGATAGGAACACGATCAACGCAGGATAAAATCCAATCTATTTGCTGGGTATGTGGCAGTTTCCAATAAAAGTCAAAAACTTCTTGCCTTTGCGACTCACTTAATTTGGTTGCACATTTATTTTGGCAGCTCTTGCATGGATTTCTTTGCACTGATTTTTGTTTTTTCTCGACACGAGCCCTTTTCGATTTTACCTCCAGCCCCTGGTTACATACTTCAATGACCATGACTTGCGGCTTTGGATTCTTGTTTACTTGTTGGTGTTCTTCTATTTCATCGGCACTTGAATTTTCTATGGAATCGTTATGCCAAGATGAACTCCCATCTGTTTCAAACGGATCACACTCAGACCCAGATCCAGATTCAGATGGTGCAGACAAACTCCTTCTGCCCGTGGTACATTTTGTTTTTTCAAAATGATTAAGCTAATACAAAATTCATAATTGTATTTATCTCACCTACCTCAAAATATAAACATGTATCAAGAATCAAGGAGTTTACTTACTTACTTTCATTCCTTCATTAGATTGTTTTGCTAATTCAACCATTTGTCTAGCTCTTGAATGAAACAAAATTGGCTTTTGCAATCCAGAGGGACCTGGAAAATTTTCATTCTTGGTAAAATTATAAATAGTTTCACTAAAATACCACGAAACGATGAACTAACTCCTCACCGAAAAAAGTACGATAACGACTGACGAGAATAAAAGGAAAAAAATAACTCAAAACAAAACCAAAGCCTACTTACTTCATTCAAATATTTGAAATAAAATCAACAGCTATCTGTGCAAAGGTATTTACATACAAAAATACGCTTACAACCGACGAGACAAAAAAAAAACACAAAATAAATGGGAAAAAAGCAGTAGCCTACTTCATAGAAAAATTATTTAAACTCAAAGACAATCATAATCTGGAGTGTTATAAGCGACAAAAATGGATGAAGTTCTAGTTGGATGAGTGTGCTAAGCGACAATTTCGGTCAAACTAAGCGACATCTAACAAAATTTTTGTGTGGACCTTTTATTGCTTACGACAATTAGATTTTTAAAAATGTCGCTTAGCATAATTTTTTTGGCGGATAATACAAATTTCAGGGAGCAACATTATTTCAGTGAGAAAACTTGGCGGTTGATACAATTTTATTTTCTCTCTAGTTTCCTTTGCATCCATGATAGGGCAGCGAAGCCCGGGCCAAAATGTGGCGCTTAATTTCTAGTATAGTTCCACATCAAAAAGTCATTTTTGAAAAAAGTGTCGCTTAATACATTCTTACGGGAAGGTATCGATATATTCTATATATGTATGTATATCCATAATAACTGCATGTTAGAAATAAATCGGTATATTATTTTATTTACATAAATTTCTGCAATATTTTGTTGTGGGGAAAATACATTTCTTTTGCATTAACAGAGTGTTACTTCATTTTGCTCAGCGTGACTATGCCACAGTAGATGACGCCACAATTTTTGTTCTAATTAGCTTTGCAATAGTTATTTCTAATTTAACATGAATGTCAATATTTTCAAATAGATAACATACAGAACAATGTTAAGAGTATACACCGGCTGGTCTTTTATTTCATACGTTTTTTTTTTCATTATTCTTTTACAAATATGAACATAACTTTGGCATATTAACTTTTTGTTGTCTTTACAAAATAGAGTTACCGAGTTATCAATGAGTTTTTTGCTTTCAAAAAAGTTCTACATAGTTATATAGAATTATTATTCTGCTTTACCAACAAAATATCTGATTGCGATTACATCTAATTTTTAAAAATTGTTTATAATTACTAAAGCATTATTATTCACATAAATACAAAATTGCACTTTTTAAATTTTCCATTCAAATTTTAGAAAATATCAATTCTAAAAAATGGAATTAAAATTTCAAATTATAAATTAGAAAATATTAATTGAATTTCAGAAAATCATATCAAAACGTCGAAAATAATAATTTTAAATTTAGAAGACACCAATTGCATCTTTAATATATAAATTTTATTCGTTAAACACAAATTGAAATTCCAAAAAAAAACACCAAATATGTTTAAATTTAAAAAATGTTTACATTTAAAAAAAAAATTTTGGCATTGGCATAATAGCTTTTCAGTATCTTCTTTTAACGATAGTCGAATCGTTAAAAAAAGAAAATAGCAAAATTATCAGCAAAATTTTTAAACGAAATTCGCTATTGTTAAAGTCAGCTGTTGCTGTATCTAAACGACTACCATTTTTGTGTTGTTTATTCAGTCGATAAAACTTAAATTTTTAGGTTGAAATGTCATCATACATAAATAAAAATAATAAAATAGTGAAAATATTTTGCTTCTATTAAAAAACTTTTTTATATAAATAAAAAAATTAAATAGCATATTCAATTCATTATTTCATTTTCAAATAAATAAACAGAAATATTAGTAAGAATTTTAAGATATTAAACATAAACATAAAATCATCTTGTCAAACACGAAGTAATTTGTTTTTTTCTATTCTTCTTTGTATTTTTCGCTTATTTTGACAGAGATGCCACTCATTTACAATTTAAATAAATAGAAAAATAGATTTGTCGACTGTCGTTAAGATGTCTGTACTTAGTCACTTAATCCTTAGTGGAAACAACAGTAGCTGTCTATATATTTTGGGATTGTCCGATCTTTGAAATTTACAGAATCGGACTACAGAAAACATTGATTTAAATTCAATGAATTTTAGAAAACCTCAAATGAACACAAAAATTGTTACATAAATAAACGCACATTGATGAGAATGTTATTTATATATTATTTTTCACAATTTTTTTTGGACGAAAATTTGAAGATTTTCAGAAAATAAAGATAACAAATTATTTTATTAAAATGTTTGGGACATTTGGTTTTTTGCGTTTGGCATCCCTAATTTGATTATTTATTATTATTATAAATTTATTCTCCATGTTTTCCGAATATGGCAATATTTTAATAAAAAAGTTGAGAGAGCTTTTTTTTGGTTATTATTTTGTTACTCCATCCGACCTACATGGCCGCAATGAATAAATATTTGGCCAGTTAAAAGAAACTATACAGCCATCTCCAATTAGCATGATTTAATGCATGTAGCCACCCTATACAACCATTACCTTTGCAATGGAGTTTAGGGCGAACTATTTAATTAGCAAAAACTAAATTAAACGAGAAGATATGTCATATAACCGGAAACGCATGCATATAGGTATATAACCTAAATGCATGCCGATCAGCAACCACAATGACCAAAAAGCAAACACCGAAATAAATCCGAAAATTTAGAAAAGACGAAAACCAACCCAAAGAATTTGCTGAAATAATTTTGTATTAAGTTTAACAAATTGTCTACTTTTTCCAATATTTTGTTTACATTTATTATCAATACTCAAACCGAGGTGGAGGGTATCAAAGATGCGGCACAGCCGAATTTAACGCTCTTACTTGTTTTATATGGATTCCCAGTTTGGTTTAATATATCACCAATAATTGCTAAGGAATTGGAAATTTTAGACCGTAAAGTTTTAAGATGCTGTATTGGGAAATATTCTGAATCTTTCTCCAAACGTTTTTCCAATTTCTTTATTTATAATGATACAAATATTGCACCCATTGGCCATTATGTCAGAGATATTTGATAGAGGTTTATACTAGGAACAGCTAATCATGAAAGCAAATATGTTAAAGATATTTTTAATTATCAACGAAACTTTAACTGGACAAATATTAATTATTTGTCTTCTATTGGTTACATGAATGAAGAATGTATTCGCTCTGAGTTATCTGTTTCTTTATGTCCCAATTTTTAAAGGAAACGTACTCCTGGTACTCATAGGGGTTGAATTTATCCTTTAAAAATTTATTTTTAATTTTTCGTTTGTTTTTTTTTTTTTTTTATTAGTATAAAATGTAAGGTTTAAGTTAGTTTTAAGTTTATTTTACGAGATACACTCTCCTGCTATGTAAGCCCGTAGAGCAAGGGCGTTGAAATTAAAATAGTTTGTTATACAGTTTTCACTATAAATTGAAAGCATGGTTTAAGTTATCTTTTATTATTGTTGCTGTATCGTTATATTGTAGAAAAAAGACTCAATAAATTTAAACTTTATAACTTTTAACTTACAATAAAAATTATTAAAGAAATATTTAAAAAGACAATAAAAAAATGTTTAGCTGAAGTAAAAACATACGACCTCGTCATATAAACTTCTCTATCTTTAACCAATATCAGGTAGCTCTTACGATCGCTGCTTAATAAATTATATTTCAACTCGGGCTCTTTAAGAAATAAGCCAGCCATTGGCCCTTGTCAACATTAGGACTAAAAATTTTACAGGGGTCAAAGTTTGGCATTTTCTGGCAAAATTTAGCTTGCAAAACTTTTATAAAGTACTAGTTGTAAAATTAACTGGAAATGTAATATATTATATAAAAAAAAAACATTTTTTAACTTTTTAACACTTCAATTTTTTACTAAAATTCAACTACAAATTAAAATGTATTTTAAAACCGCCTATATATGTTTTAGAACTTCTTTCTAAGCTAAGAGTTTGAAAAATTATTTACCAACAACTAAAACCGATTGAAATTGTCTTTCCTTTGTTCTTCCTTTACCGATTTTTCTACATTACTGTCTTAAGCTTTAATAAAATAAATTGTTTTCTCATCTCCTTTATTCAATATTGGATTTTAATAGAACTTAGTTAGGACCCTAAAACTTCCCCATACGTCTTCTAATATTAAAAAAGAAAGATATGTTATCTAACATGCTTTTATTAAATTAGATTTTGATATGTTGATATCTTGTCAGAGTATTATTAAATTTTCCTACCAAATTGATGGATGCGATAACGAACCATATTCAATAGTTAGAAATACATGAAAAGCCTTGACCACTTGAATTTGAATTATACTCCTTAAATTTTCGTGTATAAATTTTTATTTATCATGTTGCCAACACATGTTTACATTATCCTAAGGATATTTAACAACATTCTTTGCAGCTATTACTTTCAACACCATGTTGTCTTAGTGTTATTTGCACAATATTCCATTATAATCATGTTCTTGTTAGAACCAGTCGCTGTATGCCTCCTGGGATTATAATGTGCATCGTCTTACACTATCACGTCTTGTTAATTTATTTTTTTTTTTGTACTTAAATGGTTGTCATCATCTTAATGTTTCTGTATTATTTGGTTTTTCTTGATATTATTGCCGAGAGGAGTAAAAGTTAAACTCGGCACATGTTAGTATTTTCAAGACAATAACAACATAGACAAAGCTTATAATAAACATGCCTTCTTTTATATCTTAGGATGTTAATGTGGTGTACTAAGTGGGTTTAGCAATATAATTTTCAGATATACATATTTAACATATCACACATATATATTTTTAGGGGATGAGACATAAACTTCTAAATAAATTTTAACGATTATGATTTTTATGGATGTTGATTTAATCAGTTGTTTTTGTATAAGTGTATTAATAAATATTTATTGGAGAAAGGCCAAGAAATGTAATTAATCTATTTATATAAGCATTCGTAAGTATCTATTTAATCCAAATAAACGATATATACAAAGTACCCATTTTGGATTAATAATTCTTATATATTTTTTTAGAAATAAATAACATGCTTTATAGCTTTTGCTTTCTTCTAGTTGTGAATGGTATTTTATATGATATAGTAAATATGTATATTAAACTTGCTGGAAGTCCTAATTATGCGAGGGAAATATCAAAAACTAACAATTGAACGATTCAAATGAAATGCAATTATATATTCTTGGTACTTGTACGATTCCAAAAAGTATATATATGTTATATTAAATAATTATATTCATGTTTCTACATGCTTTCAAACATAACAAAGTAAGAAAATTATAGTCGGTCTAGACCGACTATACGATACCCTATACCATGCGTTTAGAGACCCTATCTCTCAGGCCCAACTAACTGGTTATAGAAAATAAGCATAAACTAAATTTGAGTGGGATTTTTATTAATTTTTTTGGCTGCAGATATGAAAAAGTTCATATCGGATGCTATGTCTATAAGGGGACTAGGCCCCAAAATGGACCGATCGTGACCATGTTTGGTAAAGTCTCTTGTATTTTGCAGAAATATATACAAACAGAATTTGAGAAGAATCAGTGCAATATTTTTGTTTTTTGATAGATTTAAGTGAAGATCGGGAAGCAACTCTATATGGGGCCTATGACAAAGAGTTGTCCAATAGGGATCATTTTTGGACTACCGATTACTGGACGTAATAAATACATACAAACCCGATTTGACTAAGATTTATATGATAATTTGGATCTTATGGCAATTTATAATGGTACTGCAGTGAATAAACAACTTGGAAAACGACCTAGCGTGGGTTATAGGTTTTCGAAAACGCCCTCAAACTCAGAAGTTATTATAAAAAAAAACTGTTTTCAGCTATGTTCATCAACTTATCAACCTTCAACTCAGTCAGTTTTTGTCCGATTTAAATATTTTAATAGGGTTTGGAAAGAAAACTGATTACGCTTTAAAACTACTTGCATTTTTTGACACACTTGAAAGTCATAAATATTGTTTTTGTTAAGAATATCTAAAAAAAAACAAAATTTATCAACTTTTTTTAATTTTAGTAGCTTTTCATTGATTATTTTGATAAGAAGCTTTTATAAATTGATATCAATGTATAAAGAAAATTCAGTTCTTAACAAAACATAGTTTTCATCTTTCAAATCAAATAGTAAAAGTCATTCAACTTTTTACTAACATATTTTTTTGTATTTTCTCATTATAAATTGAATTTTTTTCAGTCGCTTCTAACAAGGAATTTGGAAAATTGGCAAAAAATTATTTAAATTTTATGAAGATTTCATTCAACGAAATAAGTACAACTTTATATTTTTACAGATATGTGACCCTGCATAAGAAAACCCACCTACTGTGTCGAAACAAGTTTTTGAGTAAAACGCATCTAAAACTTCCCCTCTGTGCTGTTTTCATATTGAATATAATATATAATATATAATTTCATTTTTACATGTTTTTGAGACTTGGGAGCGGCTTCATATGAAAATTGAGGTTTTTACATAAAAGTGCAACGAAAAGTAAATTCATTAAATTTGACACACTAGGTGGGTCACATGTGCACCTATTAACCTATTAACAAGAATTGATTAATTTAGCTGCAAAATTAACAAAGATTCTTGATTTACAGTTGAAAAACTAAATAAATATACATAAAAGGCCTGAAATCGCCTTTTGAAGTTTTACTATCCTTGTGTAGTACTTTCACTCTGACTTGTAATTTCTAAAGCCCAAGATTGGCTGATGCACTATGTAATTAACCGATTTTAGAGTTGGTACCAAGTTATATTTACATAGATTATTGATGGATATACTTAATAAACAGACGTAATATAAATCGACCGAGATATATATAATTATAATAATAGCGATCGTCCCTGATCCACTTTATCAAATTTAATTTAAATAGCAATTTGCAGTGTGATAATATATCGAAATCTAAGAAAATCTCAGCACAAACTGACAACAAAGAGTATTTTTACTATTCAAACTACACCTCGAATTACCGAAATAATAAACAAAACAATAATACCAACAAAAACAAGTAAGAAAATTATAGTCGGTCTAGACCGACTATACGATACCCTATACCATGCGTTTAGAGACCCTATCTCTCAGGCCCAACTAACTGGACATATAAAATAAGCATAAACCAAATTTGAGTGGGATTTTTATTAATTTTTTTGGCTGCAGATATTAAAAAGTTCATATCGGATGCAATGTCTATATGGGGACTAGGCCCCAAAATGGAGCGATTGTGACCATGTTTGCTAAAGTCTCTTGTATTTTGCAAAAATATATACAAACAAAATTTGGATTTTGGTGATGATCGGGAAGCAGCTCTATATGGGGCCTATGACTAAGAATTGTCCAAAAGAGATTATTTTTGAACTACTGATTAATGGATACAATAAACACATACAAAGCCAATTTGACTAAGATTTATATGATAATTTGGATCCTATGGCAATTTATGTTGATTTCATAGGGGTCATTTGTATGGAGGCTAGGTCTTAACATGGACCGATTCCCACCAATTTCAACAGCGTTCATCCTTAGGCCGATAAAAGCTTATATACCAAATTTCATCAAAATATATTCATATTTACAAGCTTACATGGACACACTTACGGACGGACGGACATCGTTAAATCGAATCAGATAGTGATTCTGAGTCGATCGATATAATAAAAGATGGGTCTAGCTCAAATATTTTTGGTAGTTACACACAGCAGCATAAAGACATTATACCCAAACCACATAGTGGTATAGGGTATAAAAATGTTAGCTTTTACTACTCGAACTACTCTTTGAGCTCAAGTAGCTCATTCATTAATCGAGCAGCTCGAGCAGTAAAAACACATATTAATGATTATCATAACCATTTAACAAAAGTGATAATTCCACTGTGTGAACTGATGCCCCGATTCATACAATCATATATATATAATATAGCAATTGACTTTACCAAATTGCGGTAATATGAATTACATAATTGAGTTATCACAATAGAATTGTGTGACAGTACCAAAATTCAATTGGCAACAAATTCCGTTGCAACAAAGAATCCATTATCTGTGTGTAGTTACAAACATCAGCACAAACCCAATATATCCTGACCGCATATGGCATTAATACTTTAAGCATATTTTGTAATTTTGTGAGCTATTACAAAGTTCACTAAAACACACTTTTATTGTTCCATAAATATAAAAACCTTCTATGTATTCCTTGCAACATTTTACAGTTACTGATTATTAAAAACTAAATTCCCTAATTGTTACTGCCTTTGAACAAAACGCATAAAAAGCATGAAAACAACTTTTTTAAGCTCGTTATAGAATAATTAAAATAAATTCCGTTTATGTATGCTCTTTTTTTTTTTTTTTTTTTTTGTATAAGCTTGTTACACAATCTGCAATTGTTCATAATTCACGCAATTTGAAGGGCGTTGTAATATTTTCCTTACTCCGGTTTATAATGACAAATATTTTTTCATACAAAAAATATCCCCAACAACTTAAACAAAACCATTAACTTTTTTGGTTGTAGCTTTGGGGTTTCCTACACATATTTTTGGATAAAAAAAAAAAAAAAAAAAAAAAACGAAAGTAAAACTCCGAAGTACTTAACGTTTACAAGTATTCCACTAATACTACTGACATAATAAAATACAAATTTTTAAATATTTAAAAAATATTCAAAACAAAAGCTAGGGAGAGCTAAGGATTTACGTAAGCTTTCTTTACTTTTTGTTATAAAAAAAAATATGAAAAAATAAAGGACTTTAGAACACAAGGAGTCTTTTTTATAATAGTTTTTTTCACATTAAAGTTGACATAAAATAAATACTATAAAGCTTCATGAATATGTGATTCAAGTTCGTTTTTAATTAAAATTCTATGAATACTAATGGGTGTTTTTAAATAATTTTCATGTCAAGGTCATGAGAAGCAATTACTTTAATATATAATTTATGGCATTTAAGTGTACGATTAAAATCCAGTTTAATAATTAATTTTATTATTGCTTTATTGTTTATTATACACTTGTTAAAAGATTTTAAATTTTAATTTGCAGTACTCGGATGTAAAATGAATTAAATTCGGTTTCAAAAATATAATGTATAATTTTTCTTTGTTTAATAAAATCTATCATTTTGTTATTAAATTTTCCTTCAAAAGGGTTGCTTTTATACCCTATACCACTATGTGGTTTGTGCTGCTGTTTGTAACTACCAAGAATATTTGACCTAGACCCATCTTTTATTATACCGATCGGCTCAGAATCACTCTCTGAGTCGATTTAGCGATGTCCGTCCGTCCGTCCGTTCGTCCGTCTGTGTGTCCATGTAAACTTTGTAATCAAACTACAGGTCGCAAATATGAATATATTTTAATGAAATTTGACACATAAGCTGTCATCGGCCATAGAATGAACACTATTGAAATTGGTGAAATTCGGTTCATGTTCAAACCTAGTCCCCATACAAATGACCCCTATTAAATCGTCTTAAATTGCTATAAGATCCAAATTATCATATAGATCTCGGTCAAATTGGGTTTGTGTATGTTTATTACATCCATTTATCAGTTTTCCAAAAATAAACCCCATGTGGCAATTCTTTGTCATAGCCCCCATATAACGTCGCTTCCCGATTTTCCCCTAAATCTATCAAAAAACAAAAATATTGCAATGATTTTTCTCAAATTGGGTTCGTATATGTTTTTTCAAAAAAAAAGTGACTTTACCAAAAATGGTCAGGATCGGTACATTTTTCGACCTGGGCCCCATATAAATATAGCATCCGATATGAACTTTTTCATATCTGCAGTCAAAAAAAAAAATTAATAACAAGTAGAAAATTATAGTCGGTCTAGACCGACTATACTATACCCTATACCGTGTGCTTAAAGACCCTATCTCTCAGACCCAACTAACTGGATATAGAAAATAAGCATAAACCAAATTTGAGTGGGATTTTTATTAAGTTTTTTGGCTGCAGATATCAAAAAGTTCATATCGGATGCTATATCTATATGGGGACTAGGCCCAAAAGTGGACCTATCCTGACCATGTCTGGTAAAGTCTCTTGTATTTTGCAAAAATATTTACAAACAAAATTTGAGAAGAATCAGTGCAATATTTTTGTTTTTTGATAGATTTAAGTGAAGATCGGGAAGCAGCTCTATATGGGGGCTATGACTAAGAATTGTCCTATAGAGTTTATTTTTGGACCACTGATTAATGGGTGTAATAAATACGCACTAACCCAATTTTACCAAGATGTATGCACCGATTTTCGCCAATTTCAACAGCGTTCATCCTATGGCCGATAGAAGCTTAAGTTCCAAATTTAATCGAAACATATTCATATTTGCGACCTGCAGTTTGATTACAAGCTTTACATGGACACACAGACGGACTAAGGGCCTATTATATTGTTTAAAACTATTTTGACGATGCTATGTACAACTATATAACGCTACTGTTGTAAGACCTGCTCGGTGTGCATATAGTCCCATTTTATGAACGATTTTTTTTTTTTTTTTTTTTTGTAAGAAATAAGTCGAAAAAGAGTGCAAACGTTACTAATCTAAATATTTTGTTTAATTTTTTTCTATGAAATGTCTCGAGGAATTTTTCATAGAGCATTTTGTACATTTACAAATCAAAAATTTGATTTTCGATTTTTTCGGGTTTAAACATCTTCCATATAAACTTTAGTATTTTGCAATCCCTAACAAAAGATGATAAGTATTTATCATGTATGGGAGGTGCCATGCCCGCTGGTTTGATCACACCAATTTTAAGCCCGACTTCTCTCATTACTAATTTATGTATATTTTTAAAAAGGTATATTTTTACTAAAAAAGTATCCCCTTTTTAAAAAGGGTATTGTTTTAAAAAAGGTAACTTTTCCCAAACTTTCAGGATTCTTGCAAAATTCCAAAAATTCCCACTCGCAAAATTCCAAAAATATGCATTATTTTTCCCTCCGAAAAAGCAGTTATCTACTGTAAAAATTTCAAGACCATCGGTCCAGTGGTGTAGTCTCCTATAAAGTTGCAACGCCCACTTGTAAAATCCAAAAAAAATACAGCCTATTTTTCCTTCCGGACATGCAGTTACATATTGCAAAAATTTCAAGACCATCGGTCCAGTGGTGTATTCTCCTTTAAATGACAAACAAATATCAGACATACAAAGATTTATATATGTAAGATAAGAAGGAAAGTTGGTTTAGCGATGACCATCTGTCTACGGAAATCACGACCACACCCTCAATAATTAAGCTAGACTCCTCGATTTTCCTTATTATTATATTCTAACATCCTGACTGATATATAATTTTTATTATCATTAAAATCGGTTCAATGGTTCGAGAGATATGGATGCAAATATGAAAAAACTCTTCAAAAAATAAAAATGTTCAATGTGTTTGTTAATTTTCTGAAGATATGTAATTTTTTTTATTGTCATAGTCATTGTAGTTGTAGCATTTGCTTCATTAGGGTATATATATGGTTATATTGCATATGTCACATTTGCTTAAGCAAGCATATTATGTATAATAAAGAATGTGGCCAATATGAAGCAAAAATATAATCACAATATAACGTAGATTAATTTTAAATTACCCTTTTTTGAAAAGTGCCCTTCCTTTTAAAAGCACCATTTTTTAAAATAATCTTTTTTACAAGTAGCGTTTGTTTTTTTTTTTACAGTACGTACTTTTCCTTTAAAAAAATACCATTTTAAAATGTGACTTTTTCAATAAAGTACTTTTCTTCAAAAAAAAAGTAAATTTTTAAAAAGGGTATTTTTTTAAAAAGGTACCTTTTCTTAAAAAATTACATTTTCTTAAACAAGTAATTTTTTTTAAATAAACTTTTCTAAAGCAATATTTTTTTAAAAAATATCTTTTCTAATTTACTAATTTAAATTAAAAACTTTGTTTTTAAAAAAGTAAATTTTCTTTAACAGTTACGTTTCCTTAAAAAGTACTAATTTAAAATAAAAATACTTTTTTATATAAGTAAATTTTCCTAAAAAATTACCTTTTTCTTAAAAACTATTTTAAAATTTGCTTTCTACATTATTAATATCTGGATATATATCACTAGAATCATTTGATTTTTTTTAATTATCGTTCGACTTCTGAGGTCTCCAAACATATTGATAAGGATCCAACCTTGGATATTATAACGCCGGCAGCGTTAAATAATGTATTACATTGATGTTATATGAAGTACTTAGGGAACTTATAAGCTTTCTAGTTTAGTGGGAGAAAAATAAAGCAATTTTTCGATAGTAAATAATTTTTGCTGTAGAAAACACGATCTTTATTTTTTATAAAAAGAAATTGTATAAAAACTGGCAAAAAAGAAAAACAGTAAACTTAATGTTAAATTGCTTTTCAGTATCGGCAGCAGATTTGAAGTGGAAACCGTAATATTGAGTTTAGGAGACAGGTGAAGGGTATCAACGATTCGGCATACTCTTACTTGTTTTGGTCTTATTTTATTAAATGTTAGCAAAAAAAAAATATATAATAATAAAACTATAAACTACAAATAAGAAGAAACCAAAACTACAGCAAACCCGTGGGTGCTTTACCAGACTAATACAACTGTCTAGCGACTTGATATTGTTGTATAGTATTATACGCTATACACGGCATGCACAAAGCCTATAAAATTTTATCGTTATTCCATAAGACATTAATTTTTGGTGTATTTTTTTTTTCAACTAGGTTTGGTGTCACATTCACATAACTTAAACTTAACTATACTTAAGCGAACACGTACATATTTATGGGTTTGTCGGTATTCGTGCGAGTTTAAGTATTAGATGGGTTTTTCCAAAGCACCCTCATCTGTTTAGGGGTGGCAGCCCGGTATACTTAATAGAGAAAATGAATATAAAAAATTTTATATTTCAACCACATTAATGTTATACAACTAAGTAAAATAATTTGTTTTACAAATAAAATAGATGAAAAAAAGTTAGTTAAAGGTTTTATGTTTTTACATTCAGATCACGTATTTTTTGAAATAAAAACCTTCCAGATTATAGAGAATATCATAGACAAATAATTAACACTAATAAACACATCGTTAAAATTGTATTTTTAATGGATTTGTAAGAAAGCCTCGGCGGCCAGTCTTCCTATGTATATATTCTTTATACAAATATTTTTACTGTCCATGTGTATGTTATCAAACTAATACTAAACGGATGGACAGATTTTTAAGAAATATTGTGTATTTTAAGCTGATACACAAATGGTTTGGATTAACAGTTTTATGAAATTTTAATTTTAATTAATTTAATATATTTAGTTTTTTTATTTTTTTTTTTTAATATCAATTTCTTATTTAATTTAATATATTTTTAACACATATTATACAACAATTTTAAAATTCTGCTCATCTACTCTATATGGACTATATATTGCCAATTTTCGCATTCCTCCGGGCCCACAATATGCTTAAAAAGAGATGAAAAAATTTTCCCTCACGTATTAATTAATAATTAATAGCTCCTAAGAAATCTAAGTGTATCCAGATATACCAATTATAAAAAATATATATTTTTCCTAGATTTCAAATATACACAAATTTCTTAATACAATGGCAAATTGTATAACAAAAATTAATGGGGTGTCGTGTTTTAATATGTTTTGTATCATCGAAAGCCGCACACAAATTATTTAATAATATCTTGATCTATATTTATACGGCACGCTTAAAATTAATTAAACAAAAAAAAAAAAGATTGCACTTCGCAATATTTATACCCTATACCACTATGTGGTTTGGGTATAATGACTTTGTGCTGCTGTTTGTAACAACCAAAAATATTTGACCTAGACCCATCTTTAATTATACCGATCGAATCAGAATCACTTTTTGAGTTGATTTAAAAATGTCCGTCCGTCCGTCCGTCTGTGTGTCCAAGTAAACCTTGTAATCAAACTGCAGGTCGCAAAGATGAATATATTTTGATGAAATTTGGTATATAAGCTTTTATCGGCCATGGGATGAACGCTATTGAATCGGTCCATGTTCAGACCTAGCCCCCATACAAATTACCCCTATGAAATCGACATAAATTGTCATAAGATCCAAATTGTCATATAGATCTTTCTCAAATTGGGTTTATATGCGTTCATTACATCCATTAATGAGTAGTCCAAAAATTATCCCTTTTGGCCCAATATAGAGCTGCTTCCCGATTTTCACTTAAATCTATTAAAAAACAAAAATATTGCACTGATTCTTCTCAAATTTTGTTTGTATATATTTTTGGAAAATACAAAAGACTTTACGAAACATGATCAGGATCGGTCCATTTTTGGACCTAGTCCCCATATAGATATAGCATCCGTTATGAACTTTTTCATATCTGCAGCCAAAAAAATTAATAAAAATCCCACTCAAATTTGGTTTTCTATGTCCAGTTAGTTGGGCCTAAGAGATAGGGTTTCTAAACGCATGGTATAGGGTATCGTATAGTAGGTCTAGACCGACTATTATTTTCTTACTTGTTTTAACATGGTAAATGGACATGAAGTAGTAAAATATTCATATGCGGAAGTCATATGATTCGATGACGGATGAATATTCTGACACATATTGTTTGAAGAATATGTGAAATCAATTATTATAAATCAACCAATTGTTAGAAGCAATTAATAAGAATAGAATTATTATAATCAATTTAATAACAATAATTGTTATAATCGACTAATAAGAATTAAATAAAACTAAATATCCGACTGCACCTATCTGCATGGTAGTTTGCTTTAAGCAGTGGGTATTTAATACAATAAACTAAATGAATTTCGGTCTGAATAATTAAAAATATAATTATAAATGAATCGAGAATATATAAATAAATAAAGGAGTAGTTTAATGCACTACATTATAGAAACAAACGTTCAATGTTGTTTTCCTCCTTGAAAAACTTGTAATTATTACAGATATAGTATTTATTTCATAATAAATAAATACACAAAGATATTAAAAATTGTAAATATAAAGTACTACTGATACTGTAGGCACAAATCTCTTCTAATTTAATTGCAGCTCACTTTGAGATGACCGCAGTAGGGACTATTTCTGTAAGAAAGTATTAAAATTTCAATTATGCGATATTTTCAACTATTTTAAGACCAAATTACAAATCTTAAAATATCGATTAGTTAGCTAACAACGAAAATTCTTTATAAGAAATTACCAAATGCCCCCAAATATGGACATGTGGTATTAGAAAAATAAGTGGAGAAAAAAAGGGGCTCAGAGTAACTGACTTATTGTTCTATTTTGTAATTTTCATATTCGCTCCATGTTAAGAATAGGCAAATTTTATATTAATTTACCAAATTTATAAACATATTTAATAATATATACGTAAACATACTCTTGTTTTTATGTTATTTCCTGGTATGTAAATAAAACTTTTTGGTGCTAAAAAATCCTTTCGGAAACTCGATAGTCAGTGTTTGTTTATTTTTTTTTATAAAACGGAAGAGTTAACACAGTTTGCCTTTCTAAAACTGGAAAGTGAATAAATCAAACTGGGTCACTAATATCAGATTATAACATTTCAAAATTGATATGTAAATTATATTTAAACTAATGAATTTTTAGATAGTGTCTAGTGTTATTTAATCCACTTCCTTCCACTACTAGAATTTATATACATATATATTTTTAAAACAGGAAGGCACTTCATTCATACGGAAATCCAAATAAGTAAAAAAAAAAATGTGGTAGGTCTAAACTCACTATATTATACCCTATACCATGCATTTAGAGAAAGGGTTCAACTAATTCGACGTAGAAAATAAACCTAAACCAAATATGAATGTCATTGTTATTAATTTTTTTTTGCCTACAGATATGAAAAAGTTCATATCGGATGCTAATTTTATATGGAGACTAGTTCGATAGTGGACCCATCCTCTCCATATTTAGTAAAGTCACTTATTTTTTCAAAAGTCATATACAAACAAAATTTTAGAAACATCTGTGCAACATTTTTATTTTTTGATAGCTTTATATGGAGGTTTTGACTATGAATTGAGGCCATCAGCGCAAAAGTGGTGTAATCCACAATTTTTGCTGGTTGTTGTTCTGGTGTTAAATACATTACTCACGTTCCCAACTATCAATACAAAAGTCGAATAAGCCACATTTTGGTATTCAAAAGCAGATGGAACTGAGAAAACCATTTTTGTACAGAGCATGATATAAAACAAGTACGAAAATTATAGTCGGTCTAGACTAATTTTACGACACCCTATACCATGCGTTTAGAGACCCTATCTCTTAGGCCCAACTAACTGGACATAGAAAATAAGAATAAACCAAAATTGAGTAGGATTATTATTAATTCTTTTGGCTGCAGATATGAAAAAGTTCATATCGACTGCTATATCTATATGGGGACCATGCCCAAAAATGGACCGATCCTGACCATTTTTGGTAAAGTCTCTTTTATTTTGCAGAAATATATACAAGGGGGATTTCATGTCAAGTGCACCAACTTTTGAAATCAATGTCTTCCGCTCAGGATGAAATTTGCACCAAGGTTAGCCCTACTAGATAGTAGTTTAGACACAATTTTTCAACAAGATCGGTCTAGATCTCTCTGAGTTAGAGGGGATCAAAGTTTGACTTTTTGGCCAAACAGGTGTTTTACCTATTGTTCTTAGAATATTTTCTCCCAAAGAGTTTAGATAGCTATTTCTTCAATATTTCGGAAAAAAATACTTGAAAAAAAAAAAAATTTGTAGACTTTTTTTTTGCTAAATTAAAGCATTTTTTGCCTTTTTTTTCAAAAAGTGCATTTTTTTTTCATAAGAAAGCTTAGGACTTTTCCTTTAAGAGCTTTTTGGTCGCTTAGTGGGATGGGAGTGGGATATCTATCAAAATAAATGTTTTGTAACTCAAGACAACGGTTTTTCAGTTTTTCACAAATGCACTATTTTGAATTTTTTCCTATTTGTGTGTAAAACCTTACAAATAAGACTTATACTGAGAAACTAGACAAACTAAACTTTCCGAAGGTATATAACATACCTAACTAAAATTTTATACGCTCGATACTGTAATACTCAGAATATGTTAACCTCAGGAAAAAAAATCGCTTTTTTTCTATAGAAATGTTGAAAAATTATTATTTTTTTATTTATTTTTAATAATAATTAAATTAATGTATAATAATAATAATAATAGTCAAAATAAAAAGATAAATAATTTACTAAAATTTAATCTTAATTGCATTTGATCATAACTATTTTTATACTTAATTTATTGTAGCTGATGAAGTATTTAAGTCTTGTAAATTTTTAAATACCCAGTCTTTCATCCAGCTTTTTTGTCGCCTTTATTTACTGCGTTTTTTTGTCAACCCTTTCTTGGCGTTACTAGGTTCTGCTGTTGATTTCGCTGCTGGTTTATTTGTTGTCTTTGGAAAGAAATCGCATTGAATAGAGGCAGAAAACTTTTTCAACTTGAGTCTTCCATCGACAAGCGGTATAAAAGCATGGTATTGAGTGGTGCCATCGATTGTTACCGCAGCATCGAATCTGCTCTTCAGTGTTTTCAATGTTTCCTGATGATCCCCTTTGCTACTAAACACTATTTTAGTTTCTTTACAATAACTCTTTGTCCAATGGAATAAAGCAGGCGCATCCAAGATGCGATCTTGGTGAGAGTACTGGAGGCTATACTTCGCTGCATTTCTTTTAAGGTTTGCTCCAATACTATCACATGCTCCTTTACCATGAGCAGTAGGATGAAAATGCCACTCAGCTGGCATTCCAAAATCTTTTTCATGGGCCATAAGATTTGCCAAGCTACTTTTCTTTTTAAAATGTTGACGAGCTCCGTCCGAAACGTAGTAGGCAAACCTTCCTTACTGTAAATTTAGATTTTAGAAATTTTAGTATTCTCTTCTGGTGCTCATAAACTGCAACGGTATCATGTTTTAAATCGTCGAATATGATTGCCATACTTTTGTGTTCCAGTTTTTCATCTTTCATGTAGTAAATAACTACTGTGAATATAGTTGCTTGGTCGTTATTGAAGTGGAATGCTTGTATGGCATCCTGAAGAACATTTTTATAGTTTTCTGCGAAATCATATGAAATAACGAATTCACCAGACTTCAAATGTATCTTCAAATGCTTGAAGAATGACCATTGCTCTCTGACTAAAAAGTCATGGGTTGTCAAGTTAAGCAATCCTGTACACACTTCTTCCACAAAATCATCCACATTTAAAATGATTGTTTTCAATGTGCATCTGTCAGTCTGAATTCAAGAATCAAATTTGACCTCCTCTATATATTCTCGATCTAAAGAGTTGATTAAATTTTCTTTGATGAATGTGGTTTTCGGGCAATTCGTACATTCACCTAAGTGGCAAGAAGTTGTTGCATTAGGACACATAGTCAATTTAAGGGAATCGCAGTTATCGTGTAAATCTTCTGTCGAATCATCTGTTAAATACTTTAAGTTGATTTCCTTCAACATCAGTTTAACATTTTCATGGTAAATGCAAACGTATACTGTGTGAGTTCCGCTGCTTTCTGCCAAAACGCAATGTTTTGGCCTCATTTGGGTTAATTTCGTGAAGCCAATTCTAACATCCTCGTGTTCAGATTGAAATGTTGCAAATAACTCTTTCAGGTTACAGATAACCATTCTTTTCTGTTATGTTATGAAGGATTGTTACATACCTTCGGAAAGGTTAATTTGTCTAGTTTCTCAGTATAAGTTTTATTTGTAAGGTTTTACACACAAGTAGGAAAAAATTCAAAATAGTGCATTTGTGAAAAATTGAAAAACCATTGTCTTGAGATACAAAACATTTATTTTGATAGATATCGCACTACCATCCCACTAAGCGACCAAAAAGCTCTTAAAGGAAAAATCCTAAGCTTTCTTATGAAAAAAAAAATGACGTCCTGATTCGATCGGTATAATAAAAGATGGGTCTAAGTCAAACATTTTTGGTAGTTACAAACAGCAGCACAAAGTCAGTATACCCAAACCAAATAGTGGTATAGGGTATAAATATTTATTATTATTTATTATTTCCACTGGTTAATTTGTAATTTTTCATTTCTCATAACGTTTTTATAATGCTATTCGCTCCCTCATTTTATCTCCAAACACTTCCTAATTAAATCGCGCCATCATTTTTTCTCCAAACACTTCCTAATCTTTTCACCAATACAATCGTACCTCACACCGTTTTCGTCTTACTCTGTTTTAGTCATTGTATTGTGAAATAGATTTTTAACCCCCTGAGCGTATAGATAGATGTTTACACATCAAAAAGTAATAGAGCAAAAGTGGTGTAAGTTGAGTGTACCACTTTTGCATTATATCAGCACTATGTTTTCTCTGTTAGAAATATCCTTATAACTATACATGATCAAATTATATATGTTTGTCTGTAGCTTACGTCAAAATTCCGTCTTAAAATTGAGAGGTTAAATACGAAATGTGGGGGACAGAATAGAAATATAAAAATGTCGTTGTTCTATCAGTATGTTGTTTCTCACCCGGACTTTACTATTGAAGAAATAGGTCATACATTTCTTGCCAGTGTGACCAAGATTTTGGTTTAATATAAAAAAAAATTCTTCGATATATTCGTTCCAGAAAACTGGCTTGAAAATGGCAACGGCTCGAAAATGGCAACGATTCAAGAAATACGAATGAGTGAAAGCGATATTTTTTCTTCCAATTCCCTGGAACACCAGGGTGGACCTTCTTGAATTGGTTCAATTTATCCCTGTTCATCACACTTTTTACAACAACTTGAATTGCTCCAACAGTGTTAGGGATGAGGTGCATTATCATCAGGCAGATGATGAATAGCTCTTGTGCCATCTTTTTTATTGCTTTCTTAACAAAAATAACATAAATTTGTGTAACTCGTTTATTATTTTAAATTGAAAAAAAAAAAATAAATGCAGTTGTGGTATAACCTATAATATTAACTTAATAAATACAAAAATAGATAGTTGTTGTAAATTTGGAAGTTTTTGTAATAAACTAAACTAAAAGAAATTAAATCAAAAAAATATTTACCAAATTTAAAATCCCCATTCTCTCATAATTAGATAGTTTGTGGCTACATCACTTTTGAGCTGATAGCCTCAATTAACTTACAGCGTGATGAAAAAGCAATGGAAAATTTTCATTTTTTTAAGCCTAGTTCAGCGAAGCCGAGTGGCTTGTCTGCATTAATATTTTGGAATACTGATTATGGCCGATAAAACCTTATATACCAAATTTAATCAAAACATATTCATATTTGGGTAATTCCATGCAAAGATCAATCTTACGCCCAATTTTCAAATTATAATTAAAAAAATTTTTATCGGTATCATTTCAAATAAAAGGGTATGAAAATATGACAATAGTTTGATAGATGTATTTTTGAATATTTTTATAGCCCCTATTTTTCCAATAAGAAAGGAAAAGTGTAGTTAAGTAATTTTGAAACTAAAAGCAGTGTCATGTCTGTCACATTACGAAATACATCTTCTTAATATAATTTATATCTGACTATAGTTCATGTTTTTTGTATGTTTTAATAATAAACTAGCTCTTATATCGACAATAAACAACTGTTTGTCATGCAAATAACTTCAGAGCTTTTCTGTGATTTACAAACATCCTTTAAAATAATATCTGTTTGTTGTGATTCCTGTCATGACTGCTTTTTGGTCCCAATTATTAATAACAATTATACTTTCTCACTTTTTCTCATGGTAAATATGTAGCTCAGGTCCGCTTGCATAATTTTGTATAATTCTATGACAATGAAAAAATTTGAATGTATAATATTGGATTAGAATGTCATGTCTGTCACTATGGAATTAGCCATTTGCGAACTGCAGGTTTACATGAACATACAGACGGACGGACGGACGAACAGACAGGCGGACATCACGAAATCGACTCAGACAGTGATTCTTGGTTGATTGGTATAATAAAAGAAGGGTCTAGGTCAACTATTTTTATTTGTTACAAACATCAGCATAAACTTATTATACCGTAACCGGATAGTGGTACAAAAATATAATTTTACTTAAAACAAATATTTTCTTTCAAAACAAAATTAGAAATAGAAAATTCTAGTTTATAAAAATCAATATTGGTTTGTGCAATATGGTGAAATTTTGTTCCTGTGTTACACACTTACTGTTAAGTGTATTATAAATTTGTAAATCAATATTGTTTGATTTCTCGAACTTTCAATTTTCGACAAATGGAAAATCAAAAAATTTGAGAATATTAACACTTTAAATTTTCTTATTGCGATTAGTAGTAGAAAACGGTGAGTACTTATGAAATAATTTATTTTTTATAGGGGGCATTCAATTTTTTCAATTTTTCAATTTCAAAATATCATCTTTATTTCATTTAATTGAGAAATTATTCAATATATTACAACAAATGAGATCAATAAATTCTTTATAATGTTTTATATAGTTTATATTTGATATTTTAAAGGAAATTAGGGAAAAACTTTATCTGATTCTAAATCTAATTCTAAAACTATAAAATTTCAAACACTATTAGAAAAGCGGTATATATAAACGGTTTACTTTGCAAACAATTTTATACATATTGTTTTCAGTTTGGTGATTTTTACTAAATATTTATAATGAGAATTCTCTACATGCTATTATCAGAGGATAAGTAGAATGCGTGTTAGAGTGAAAATAGTTTTGGCTAGACCAGAGTTAAACAAAACTCTCAATAAATGAAATGCGTCTGTATTGGATAAGATAATATTGCCCAGTAAACACAAAAGTAAGCATTACAAATGTAATCAATTTTACTTTTAAAAAGTTAATAAAATTAAATACAAAATATGCCTCAGTTTTTACAGAATTAGACAATTTTTTTCACACATATTTGATTGGTCGATTTAATTTACAATTGAAACTTAAAAATCTAAGTGTATTTAGGCATTATAAATTAAGTTTTCAAAATTTAAGATTTTGTAACATTTTCTTATTAACAAAATATGTTTTAAATTTGAAGAACTTAATTTATATCTCTGCTTGGAACAAATAAATTTTAAGTCGGAAAAAATTTGTTCGCAGCAATATGTATGTAGAAGGAAAAAGGGATAATTTAAAAGCATTTCTTTTTAACTCTGGAAAATCGAAGTCATTTAGATTTTTCCAGAATTCTATTCCCATTTTTCCCGGAGCTTGGACTTCGGTTCGAAAATATATATTTTCTGATTATATATCGAACTCATATTGGGTAACATCACAGTTAAAAGGGTTATTAAATAAATCCAACTGCAGTTGTATACTCTTAAAATCTGCAAACCTGTCTTCAAAACTGTTGAGCAGTGTATCAAAAATCTCAACTCGCTGAGTTTTCGCAGCATCGCACAGCGATTCGCGCAATAGAGATGTTTTTTAAAACTGGAAAAGTCATCTGACTTAATTTGGCAAAGTATAAGAAAAAGTTTTGTTTTAAAATAAAATAAAATTTTACAAATATCAGATATATTCTTACCTTTTCCTTGAAGCTCTAACTTTAAATCATTAAGCAAAGAATTTGTATCAGCTAGAAAAGCTAGATCTGATATGAATTGTGTATCTTTTAAAAAAATTTTTACCGACTCATTTATAAATTCTTTTTCTAAAAACTCTAAAACTTCCTCTTTTAAATCATATAGCCGGTTAAGACAGTCGCCACGACTGAGCCAACGTACCTCAGTGAACATTTTAAGATCATTGAAAGCAGCGTTTTTAGATGTTAGAAATTTTACAAATTTTCGATGAGTGAGGGCATTATGTCCTCCTCTTATTTTATTTATAATGCGCTCTGCGGTCTTCATAGTAGAGTCTTGAGTAATAAATTTAGACGCAAGGGCGGCTTGATGGATAATGCAGTGAAAGTCTTGCATTGCCATTCCACTTTTTTTTTATATTACCTATCAAACCTGTGTTTTTCCTACCATGACATTTGCGCTGTCTGTGCAGACACCGACAATTTTGTTCACATCAACAATAGAAAAAAGTTTATCGCTTACAACTTCCATCAAAAGCTTTCCAGTTACATGTCCATAAAAGGTTTCCAATGTCAACATTGATTCAAAAACATTAAAATGTTCATCAATGCATCTTACACAGACAAACAGTTGACAGAGATCCTTGATATCTGTACTTTCATCTAACCAAAACGAAAGAAATTTACAATTTATCAATTTTTCTATAATAGAAGACTCCACCGAATTTCCTATTTGGGCAATACGCCTAGCCACAGTTTGGGGTGACAAGAGAATTGACTTTATGAAATCTGTTCTATAATTTAACGTTTGAAAAGTTTTTTGTAAAATATTTTTTTCTAGCACTCCATCCATAAATGGTCTGCCTTGCTGAGCGATTTCCAAGCTTATTTTGCAAAATTTCCTCATTTTGCTCTTCTTGCAGAACCCATTCTTTAATTTTTTGCATATAAAGGTTTTTTTGCTCAAGAAAAAACATTTTCCTTTTTTCCTCTTTTAATTTATTTATTTCTTTGTGAAAAAGGTCAAAATTCCTTTTAATTGAAAATGTTTTCTTTGTGTTAAATGTTTGGTAACATAAAATTCATTGCATCTTACCAAAAGCATTTTTAATGACAAAACAAAAATTTCTGTCTTCCATTACACTATTTTGTTTGCTGGTTTATTTTGAAATTAAATCAAATCTGAAAAAACAATAAAGCTGAAAAAAAGCAGTAAGCATCCGCACATGTTCACTCGTTAACACTCAATTAACGACTGAAATCAAATTGAAATAGAAGAAAACAAGCGTCGGTGTGAGTTTTTTTTATTGTTTTTGTAGCATAATTGTGTACAGAAAATGAATATTTGGATTACTCTGGGCTAGACATATAAATGAGTTCTTGAATTTTTTTCGAATCCACTTCTAATATGTAGAAGATCTGTAGAATACCTCCAACGCAGATTATTAATTATTTTAACAGATTTATTTTGGATTATTTGCAATTTTTTGATATGTGTTCGGGCGGCTTTGGTACCATATAGGGCAAGCAAAAAATAATGTAGGTCTTATTACAGTTTTGAAAATGAGATTTTTGTTTTTTCAGTTGAGAGACGAACGATAGTTTATTAATGGCCAAAGTGCTTCTAAAACGTTGGAACCTTTCTTGGCGGTTTCATCAATGTGTTCTTTGAACTTCAATTTTTTATCCAATTGGATACCAAGGTATTTAACATCGTTAACGATGGGAATTTCGACATTGTCTAATTTCAAATTCCGATTTGGTGATCGTTTTGGGGACTTGTTGAACAGAAAGATAATAGCTTGGGTCTTTCCAGGGTTAGGGCATTCAAAAAAAACTTCTTTTTGGAGCATTTTTTAAACAAATGCGAAAAAAATCAATATCTGTGGTCACAATCAATAACCGCCTAAGTCGACTTAAGAACGATTTTAGATATGTATGCTATCATATTCTATTAAAATAAACGTTATGTTTACTTGAAATCCCCACATCTCCGTTTATGCAAAAAGTTTTTCTCTCCCAAAAGCATGATTTTTGACTTAGGCGGTTAATGACAGATTTATTAATACGTAAAGGAAAATTTTTTTCAGTATAATGTGGGCACAGAAGAGTATGAAAACTGGCATAGTTATAGTTCATATGGAGGAAAATTGCAAAATTTTAAAATTTATGTATAACATGTGTAAAGAATACATTAAATTATATAAAAATAAAATACTAACATTAACTAATTTTATAAGAGCCTAAAGGTATGCTAATCAATTTTAGCCAATTCACAATTCATTGCATTATAATTGTATATCACACGCCCTGTGTTTAATTACGAATAGCCTAAAATTGATTAGCATACATTTATGCTCCTATAAAGTTATTTATTATCATAAATTTTTATAACAAAAAAGATTTTAAAAAAATATTGAAAGAAAAAAATTTAAAGATATAATAAAATTTTTTAGAATTGGCACCCGAATTTCGAGTGCTAATTTTTAAAAGCCAATAGTCCAAAATATAAGAACTGACATTGATTTATGCAAGATGGTGAAATTGTGTTCATGATTAAAACAGCTACTTTTAGGTGTTCGAAAAATCTTATAAGATGCATATTTGTGAGTCAAAAAATTTGATAAACGTCCATAATTAGTGTACAAAAATTAAACTGAGTTACTAGTCAGTTTAAAATTTTATAATAATTCAATTGTTTATTCATAATTGTAAACACTTTGTGAGAATGCTTGTAAGACACTCGTTAATGTACAATTATTTTTAAAGCTAAACTCAAATAAACAACTATGAATGATGAATGTTTGTAAGACACTGATTTTATTTAATAATTTCAAGCCTTATCTACTATGCACAAAAATTTTAAAACTAATCTAGACTACCTGCAAACACATTTTTACCCCTTAACGGACATGACATGTATTTGCCAGATGTTTTACTTAATTACTTATGTTTAACTAGAGAATTTTCCATAAAATTAACCCGAAGATAAAAAAGAACGATTTATGATTACCACTTATATTTAATTTTTTTGGTCTTTTCCACAGAGATAACCCAAAGAATATTAAGGATACATTTGAATTTTTTGAAACAGTATCAAATTCTATTTTATCAACGTGTTCATTTTTGAAAAAATAGTGTTTTATATAATTTTAAAAGCAATACAGGGTTTCTTCAATTTGAGACTACATTTCGAATTTTCGGAATAAGAAATTCTGAAAACTTTAAATTTTCTTCATGGCACTAAAAGCAGCAAAGTTTCTTTAAAAAAATCCATTGCTTTCAAGTAGTGGCCAAAAATGGTTTAATAATAGTGGTTTATAAAAAAAAATGGGAGAATTTATTTCTAATGAAATTAAAAAATGCCAATTAATATGACGTTTTTGCCTTTGCAAACAAAAGTATTTCTCACCCATCTCGACACACCCAAAAATTCTTGGCTTCTTCTATTGTTATTGATTTCAGTAAGTTCAGTAGCACCCCATAACCTCAAAGCAGCTTTATTTAAACTTACTTTATACACATATATAAAACTTTTATAACCTTTTTATGTAGCAAACCTAAATCCAAACAAGTACTTAAAATTTTATTTTATTATATGTAGTCTAGGCAATGTAGCTGCCAGTTATTGAAGTTCCCTTTAGAATAGATATCAAAAATTATCACAATAACTCACCCACCACCCACTGTGACGCCAAGAGTTTACCGATAAAATTATAGAAAGGTAAAAAAGGAAAAGGAAAACTTTTATGACTGTACTAAGAAAAAAATCCAACAAGCTCCGAAGCACGAACTATTAAAAGTTATTTGTAAAGAGGCCAATAAAATGAATAAATATGATAACAAAAAATAACAGAAAAAAGAAAAAATCAATTTATAATAACTAATTTATAGACATAATAATTCACCAACAACAATGAGGCTGATGACAAATTTTTTTTTAGAAAAAAATATATTAAATTATATATGTAGTAGAGGGAAAAAAACCATTTTCGAAAGAATTGTGTATAGAAACAGGATATATGCCCTTTGACATAGTAAAGGACTGTAATAAAATAAAGTTTTATTTAATTTTTGTTCTCTCTCCACATTGATTTGGTAATGTTTATTTTCTTTTTATTAGATTTTATTTTTCTTTAGATACATCCTTTGTTAATACGTTTATAATGTAAAGGTTATAACCTTGTCAAAACAATGGATAGTATTACGTACACAACCAGTCAATTGCAGTTTTTCAACGTTTCAAGGTTATCAAAATTTCAAGGATATTATTGTGCAACAGTCAGTGGCTGTAAATGGTATTTATGCAAGAGATGAGCTGCCAAGAGCAACAACTGCAAATATATTAAAGGGAGAAAATCTGTATTTATTCGCGAACCACCACCTCAAGTTTTTATATTTTATTTCTAAAGTTATGCTAAAGTAATTATTGCTATCATAAAATTGTCTAAGTTGTAAGATAATATGTTATGTTTGCGAATTGGTGTTCTCAGATTCTGGCTTTTTGCAGAAAAAAAAATGGCTAAGTGGAATACATAAAATGATATTAGTGAAAAAGAAATAAAGATATGGGATTTTTATTGGTTTTAAAATTTAATAAATTTCGGTTATGTGACAGTTAGGAAATTCATAAAAATAAACCAATTTTATTTTATGCCCTTCACAAAATATATTAAAAATAAAGACACAAAATTTTAATGGACCATTAAATATTTATACGCTTTCATATAAAATATTAAATTTTTACAATCAATGTAAAACAGTATTTTGTTTATTTAAGAAGCTTCAATAAAATCAAATCAGTTTGAGGACGAAATGCTGCTTATATGTAGGCTCTGAAATTATTCGAACGATTCATATCTATACCCTATACCACTACGATGTCCGTCCATCCGTCCATCCGTCCATCCGTCCGTCCGTCTGTGTGTCCATGTAAACCTTGTAGGCACCTGTGAACATATTTTGATGAAATTTGGTGTGTAAGCTTCTATCTGAACTCTGTTGAAATTGGTAAAAATCGGTGCATGTTCAGACTTAGTCCCCATACAAACGACCCGTATGAAATCGACTTAAATTGTCGCAAGATCCAAATTATCATATAGATCTCGGTAAAATAGGGTTTGTGTGTGCTTATTACCCCCATTAATCAGTACTCCAAAAATAAACCCTATAGGACAATTCTCAGTCATAGGCCCCATAAAAAGCTGCTTCCCGATCTTCACTTAAATTTATCAAAAAAAAAAAAAAAATATTGCACAGATTTTTCTAAAATTTGTTACTTATATTTTTTTCCAAAAAATAAGTGACCTTAACAAATATGGTCATGATCGACCCATTTTTTTCCAATTCCCCATATAAGTACAGCATCCGCATTCATATTCAAATGCACAAAATGAATAAATATGTCCAATTAGTTGGACAAATTAGTTGGACTTAAGAGGTATGATCTCAAAACGCGTAATTTTCTTACTTTTTTCTTCTTAAATTACGGCTAATGATATGGTAAATTTCGATTTGTGGCCCTGGAACCTCCCATGCAAACAAAACATTTATTAACAGTTATCTAGGGAACTCTATTGTGATTCAACATTTTTCGTGACCATAGTTAACAATTCTGTTACCTTATTTAAAGTTTTGCTGTTTTTGACCTGTAGAGCTTAATAACGGCATGAAGAATGCTTACCTGGTAGCTTTGTCATGGTTTATGTCACTTCAAATGTAGTGGCCTGTCCGGTTTGGTTTCTGAGTCTATATCTAAACATAAAAACTTGCGCTGGCGCTGTAATGTATGTCAAAAAATTGGTGCTGCTTTTTTTCGTTTCTTTCAAAGTACGAAAGATAATTTTTTGCAAATTCAGCAAAACTTTAATAATTTATCTGGTCAAATTAATGCTTATGGAAAGCTTTTTAATGATTTCAAATCCTTAGAGAGATTACTGTCACCATCCCCAACTCGCCGTAAGTCACCAAAGTTCTTGAATAAAGAAAATTCTAGTCAGAATCCTGGTCCTAATGGCGCACATCAGAATGGTACTACTGGTACTGCATCTGCTTTATATTTACCAAATCCTTTTCAAAATATTCCTGGTATTGATAATGCCGTTTCGCATTTAAACAACGTTCAAGTTTTAATTAATAAACCTACTCCAATATTAAATGAAACTGCAGCATTTCCAATTACATCAAATGCTAATAACCATAGTACTCAGCATGCTCTGAACATTATTGCTCCAAATATTTCTTCAATGGCTAGAACTTCTACGGCTAATAATTTACTTTATAATCCTGAAAACGCTGGTCAATTGATTAATTTTGATGCTGCATCACCAATCCCATCTGCTTCAACGTCTGGTACTTCAAATATAGTGCCTACAACTGGTATGAAATCAATATCCACTCCTAGAGGGTTGCGAACAATTCCTCCGAAGAAAACTGTATTTGCTACACGTTTCGCACATGATACAAAAGCTGATGAGATGAAATTTTATGTGATCTCTAAAATTAAAAACTGTATTCCTGAGGATATTAGTGTTTAAAAAATGAATTCCAGAAATAGAGCATCATTTAAAATAATTGTTCCTGAATACCTATTTGAACAAATCGTAGATGCCAGTTTTTGGCCTAAAAACGCAATAATACGTGAATTTATATATAGAGGAGAAGATAATGCTCGGCTCCCCAAATCCGCTGATCAAAATCCAAAAAACTAATATAAATCTTGTATCAAAACGTTAGAGGTATGAATTCAAAACTTTCATCAATTTATTTTAATAGCTTTGGCTTCAATAATCATATTATTATATTAACAGAGACCTGGTTTAGTAAAAAAGTTAATAACTCTGAGATGTTTTGCACTAAATATAAAATTTTCAGAAAAGATAGAGAAAGTTGTGAAAGAATTGAATCTGATAAAAATAATAATCAGTGTAATAATGTAATAAAAAAGTCTGGTGGCGGCTTATTGGTTGCTATAAAGGGTCCGCCATCTAACGTTTTTTTTTTTCAACTAGTGCTTATTTTGTGAATGGTAACACTTAGATCATGTCTGATTTGACAGATAATTAGTTTTATCCTTCCGCTGAACGAATATGGTTGTGTATGCGCTTGAACAACGCTGGGAAATATTGCGACATTACTTTGAAAATCATGGTAATGTTGCAGAATGTGTGCGAAAATTGCGTACGGATTTTGGAAGAAGAGAAGCACCGTCAGCTCCGTATGTTCGTTATCTTGTGAATAAAGTGAAAGAAACTGGCATCCTCATCGATAAACCAAAGCGTGAAAAGCTCGAGAATATTGCTGCTGTGGCAGAAAGTGTGCGTGAAGCGCCATCAACATCAATTCACCGTCGTTCTCAAAGATTTGAACATTTAGGAGGCATCATTGAGACGTATTTTGCATAAAGACCTTGGTATGATGCCATACAAAGTCCAATTGGTTCAGGAGTTGAAGCCAACTGACCATCCAATGCGTTTTCGCTTCGGTAAGTGGGCCTGCGATCGACTGACAGAAGATGCTGATTTTGCCAAAAAAAAATCATCTCTTCAGATGAAGCTCATTTTGATCTTGGCGGGTATGTAAACAAGCAAAATTGTCGCATTTGGGGCACAGAAAACCCGCACGCACACATTGAAAGCCAAAACGAGTCACTGTTTGCTGCGGATTTTGGTCCAGAGGCATAATTGGGCCATTTTTCTTCGAAAATGAGCAAGGAGTGTCCGTTACAGTCCATGGCGATTGTTATCGGGCCATGTTGAACGAATTTTTGTTCACAAAAATTGAAGAGGAGGATATTGGCAACATTTGGTTTGAACAGGACGGCGCTAGGTGCCACACAGCCGAAGCTACACTCGATGTTTTGCGCCCTGTTTTTGAAGATCGCATTATCAGCCGCAGAGCTGAAGTCATATGGCCACCTCGGAGCTGCGATTTGACAACGTTGGACTATTATTTGTGGGGTGCCCTCAAAGGTAAGTGTTACGCTAACAAGCCAGAGACAATTGACGCTTTAAAGGACAATATTCGTGAAGCTATTTGTGAAATACAGCTGCACATAATCGATAATGTGCTTAAAAATTGGACCGATCGTTTAGGCTACTGCATGGCCAGCCGAGGCAGCCATTTGAATGAAATTATTTTCCATTATTAACCGGAAGGATTGTACTTTCAAATAAAAAAAGAAATTTGAGATAATATTCAGTAGTTTTTTTTTTATAGCATTCTCAAAAAAAAAGTTATTTGGCGGACCCTTTACTAAACGAATTTTCGTCTGAAGAAATTATCTTAAACGATTTTTTACATATTGATATTATATGTGTTTTAGCTAAAATTAATAACTCTCTGTTTATGAGGATCATCTGAAAGCTGTTGATTTAATCCAAAATTATATAAAACCATCTGATTTATTAATGTTAATTGGAGATTTTAACATGCCGT
This sequence comes from Cordilura impudica, assembly GCA_963682025.1. Lineage (NCBI taxonomy): Eukaryota > Metazoa > Arthropoda > Insecta > Diptera > Scathophagidae > Cordilura > Cordilura impudica. The sequence continues at coordinate 44,562,094 of OY821520.1, read as the reverse complement.
CTACATCCTGAAAAGCTGATCGTGATACCAATTATTTAGTTCCATCTCATTATTCCGATTCTTCAGTTGCATTTATTCATGGTTTATTGGAAAATTGTCTTTTCCAAGTCAACTCCGTCACAAATGCATTTGGTAGACTGTTGCACCTTATTTTCTTTAATGAACCTAATGACTTTTCAATATTGCGGCATAGCCCTATTTCTAATCCCGAAGATATATACCATCCAACACTTCAGATATCTTGCTTTTGTTCCTATCCTCTTTATAAAAAAAAGTTAACTCACAGCGATAAAATCTTTTGCTTTAATAAAACTAATTACCAAGATTTACAACTCCATCTATTCCAAATTGACGGGATAAATGTGTTATCTCATTGCCATGATAACTTGGACTTGTGCTTGCATAAATTTTATCATCACCTCTTTGAATGTTTCTCGGCATATGTACCTAAAATGTTACCTCCTAAATCGAATGGTCCTCCGTGGAATACAAAACATCTTTCTCAACTTATAATAGCGGGAGTTATGTGTGTCCATAAATTATTAAAGGGAGGAGTTGTACCGAAATAAATTAAATATATTACCTGTTGTAATAGAGAATTACTATATATTTTCTGTGAGCCCATAGCATATGGGTGGGATTAGTTCAATGGATATGGTACTGCTCAAAAAAGTGTTTATATAATATCTTCTGTAGAGTCTGCTAGCTACTTATCAGGGTTGTCAACCACATGCAAATTATTGCTGAAATTAACATAAACTATTGTTCGAACAACCTAAAAATAGCGGTTTTAATTTTCCGATAAATTAAATCTTATAATTTTCGTATACCTTCCCCACCAGTGTGCAAAGGATATACACAATTTTGTCATCCCGTGGGTTGTGCCTTTTTAGAGAGAATGATTTATTCACTGAGCAGGTTCTTATTTAAAAACATTAAAGTTTGTTGAGTAGGTCTCGGGACTTCAATGAAAATCTACTTGTTCTTATTGTTGTTCGTCTTAATTTTGCTTCTTGTGTGTGATAAGTTCATTTGTTGTTGTTGTTATGGCCGTTGTGTTTGTAACATTTGCTTCATTATATCCTATACCACTATGTGGTCAGGGTTTTATGACTTTGTGTTGATGTTTTTAACTACCAAAAATATTTGACCTAGACTAATCTTTTATTATACCGATCGACTGAGAATAGCTTTCTGAGTCGATTTAGTGATGTCCGTCCATGTAAACATTTTAATCAAATTACAGGTCGCAAATATGAATTTATGTTGATGAAATTCAGTATATAAGCTTTTTCCAGCCATAGGATGAACGGTATTGAAACTGGTGAAAATCGGTGCATATTCGCAATTAGCCCCATACAATGGACCCCTATTAAATGACTTAAATTGTCATACTATCGTCTTATCATATAGATAAAATTGGGTTTGTGTATGTTTACTACATACATTTATCAGTAGTCCAAGAAAAAAAAACCCTATTGGACAGACCTTAGTCATAGCCCCCATATGAAGTTGATACCCGATCTTCACTTAAATCTATCAAAAGACAAAAATATTGCACAGATTTTTATCAAATTTGATTTGTAGATGTTTTTCTAAAAAACAAGTGATGTTGGCAAATATGTTCAGGATCGGTCTATTTTTCGATCTGGTCCCACATAGATATAACATTCGATATGAACTTTTTCATAACCGAAGGCAAATCAAACTAGGTTTGTGCTTATTTTCTATATCTAATTAGTTGTGCCTTAGAGATAGGTTCTGTAAACGCATGGTATAGGGTATCGTATAGTCGGTCTAGGCCGACTATTACTTTCTTACTTGTTAGTATCTATGTTGGGTTAAAATCCACCAGTCAAGAATCCGAGTCGTGTGGCCCAAGGACGATTTTCGCTGCCGCCAGCGCTAAAAATCGGTGTGTTTATATTAAATCGTTACATCAGAAGTACTGCTGATATAGAAAAAAATTAAATCTTGCGTTTTTCTTAAGCTTTTAATGGCTCAACTGACTTAAAATAATTTTATAATTGTAATAGAGATTAGCCGATTTCTTTTCTCGTTTACGAAAAGAAAACTCTACTAACAAAAAAATAATTAAATCTTTCAGATGGAAGTTAATAATATCTTTGAAAAAAAGCGACATTGTCTCTCTGAAAAGTATTATGACAAATTATAATAAGCTTAAAACAAATAAAAAACAATTAACTATAAATGTAAATGGTATTATAGCTTAAAGATTAAGTAACTGTATTAAAATGTTAGTTATATTATATATAATGGAAATAATAAAGAATTTACACCAATTGGCCAAGTAACAATAATAATTTGTTATAATATTGAGATTGGAAGCTTCGGCCCTTGAACGGCTTGTACATAATCAAATCAGTCAATTCTATAGTGAGGATTTTGTAAAAAACTATATAACTGCACTAGTGAATATTGACGATGGTATAGAAAACAGGTGCATAATGGAAATGTAATGTTTTTGGTGCTTTTGAATCATAACTTTTTTTCATAACAAGACTATGGGCCAACTTTCAGATAAATTGGAAAAGCGGGAATGGGGTTGACCCACGACAAACAGACGGACAGAGAGAGAGTACGAGCTAAAATAAAAAGTTTAATAGGTGAAAAGATTCAGTATAGCCGAATTAAATACTCATACTTGTTATATTTTGAAGCTCCAAAAAAGAATAAAAATTATAACTTTAACGAATCCTATCTCAATAATTAATTAACCGGTAGGGTTTAAAGCAAATTTCAATGGTTTTTAGAAATCTTGAAACAAAAGAAGCACTCTTCTGCAATTGCTTAAATGCATTTTTCATTTTATATGTCCCTTTGCTTTCAAAATTTTGATAAACATAAAATTATCATTATTTTCGTTTTTGTCCACACTGCTTAACAATATTTAATAATTCCTTTCACCACTTTCTCCATACCAAATAGAAAATGTGTTAGTATAATGATTTATAGCTATAAAAAATAAATTATAATCTATGTAAGTTCGTCAGTTTCAGTCCTATTTTGGCTAAACATCCCTATTTATCTGCCCACCAGACTTACAGATTTTTAAATTTTTATATTTATTTTGAATTAAAATTCATTTTAAGTTGCTACTAACACATACGTAAAATCATACAATGCTGTGTGTGTGTTTACTAAATTTGTTAATGTGTTTACAAAAAGCCTTGCGGTGAATTGAAAAATAATTTGGACATAAACCAATAACGACAATCAAAAGTGTTGTGAATTATCTAAAATTGATTGGCATATCTTTAGGGTCTTATAAAATAATTTATTAAATGAAAAATTAACATTTTCTAGAATTTGCGCTCTATTTTGAAGGGCTGGAACCTGCTAGTATAATATAATAATATCTTCCTCATTTTGTTTACTTCAAAGCAAATTAAAAAAACTTACTTGACTCGAAATAAAAATTTTTTCAAATGCTAAAACTCATTGTGCAACTCACACACATACTCAGGTGATTATTTCTACCGCACACATAAGTAAAATAATGAGTAATAAACTATTGTTCTTAACAAAGCTTTATTAGTACAAAATCTCACTTTTCACTTCATTCTTTATAAGCCAAAATTTGTCACAAACATCAATTGCTCAGGAACCGACCAATTTGATTTTAAAGAATAAAACAAAAAACCCACAAATATAAAACTTATTTTTGAAACTTATCCAAATTTTATTAACGAAAAACAGAAAAAAATCTTTGCACAAATCTTTGTTAGCCATATAACACTTGACTGTGATTTAAATGCCAAATAAGCCATTGGACGTCACTTATACATAATCAACTGTCAAGAATTTAAATGCTTAATTCCACAACACATACCGAAGATTTTTTTTCACAATATTTGATATTCATGACAAAATTTTAACGGTTTATGACCTTCTTGTTTAATAACAGGAAATTGTGTTTTGATAAAAAAAGCAATCACCAAAAAGGAATGAAAAATCACCTTAGCAAAAATAAATATCCTTGCACAAGAAATAAATAGAAAATGTATTGTTATTCTATTTATTATGTTTTTATTTTTGTGCTATTTTTTTTATTTTTTTTTTTTTTGTATTAACACTTTTCATCAAATGGTGTTTATCGATTTGGAGACGTGGCAGGAAAACAAAAAGTTCTTCTAATATCTTTTGACTCAAGACAGTCGAGTGTTTTTCTTTTATTTATATAATCCTTTTTTTTTTTTGGGTATTTTTGTCTTGCAGCAGACAACAAAGTCACGCATACATACACATAGAAGATAAACCTTTAATAAATAGTGCGCAAGACCATCAAAAGGTAACATTTATAAAACGGTAAAACATTCAACAAAATTAATTGGTTTGTTTTTATACAAATTTTTATTTATTTCATTTTAACTCACATAAGTTACGTTGTGTACAGTATAATCAAAAAAGGATCTTAAAATGATTTAAAAAAACAGCTGTTAAAAAAATATTGATTTAAATATTTTGCAAAGGGAAGAGCTTTTAGCCAACATATACACATTTATTTTCGATATAAATACAATAGAACAATATTGGCTCAATGAACAATATTGGCTGGAGTTTTTTTTAAAACGTATTTGGCCGACTTATCTTCGGTAATGGGATCAGAGTATATTTTACTAAAAGCACTTGGTGCGTTCAAGCTGAATAAGAACTTACATCGGATTCATAACTTAAAGTGTTTTAAACATTTTAACACCGCGAACACTTCCGTTTTACAAAGTACTTGGTAAGCTACTCTTCCCCTTAAAGTAGTTTTAATTATCCTATTTCGCTTCGTTAAAAAACAGCCAATTCTTAGTGTGACTTATTTACTAGAGCCTAATGTCAAGGTCGAGGACTTGAGCTCTTCGAGTACATGAATAGTAAATGTGCTATTCGAGCCGAGCTTTTTTTGTTTTTTTAACGGACTTTTTTTGATTTTAGTTCATGTTATTTTATTTATTGAATCTTCACACATTTGTATGTGAATTAATAATAATTATTTAAATCTTAAAACAATTTCTGATTATAAAGTCCAGCCAGTGCCAGAAAAAAATTTAATTGCTTTTTGAGGTACAAAACAAAAATATGTTTTTAAAATTATCCTTCAAGCGTCTCATTGTTTGAGTTCGACTCTGTGCAACCTTCTAAGCTGTAGCTTGCCGTAGTTGTTGAGTAGATTTCGGCAAACAATTTAGATTGAGTTTCACTGTGTCTCATAACTTCACCTTTCACCAAATGAACATTTAAGTCCTTATGAACGTTAATTTTCTGACCTACCATGGTGCACCTGTAATCTTTCGCAATAGCATATTTATGTATTCTTTGCAATTTTTCGGAAATAGACGTAGAGACAGTACCCCATATCTGAATACCAAAGCTCCATACCATAGTTGTAAAGCAGTAGTTTACAATCCAAGATAAAATTTGAGTTTGTGGGTTTTTAACTTGATCCGGATAATATTTGCGTCTATCTGTAATTTCGAGTGAAGCGGCGCTCAAAGTGAATTCTGAGATATTTGACATTTGTGTTGGGTTATGCTTACATTACTAAGTTGTACATGCGGGAATGTTACGGTTTGGGGAGCCATAGCATTATCTGGCTATTTGGTTTTTCTTGGTGGAAATGAGGACCGCTATCAACATGAAAGTATATGGGGAAAAAATTTTAAACCACCCCTTTATAGGTTGGGACAATTAAGTTTCCAACAAGATGACGAAGCTTAAAATATAAATCAGATTGCGCTAGATTATCTTTTTTATTATGCGTCAATATGTGATGTTTTAGACGAAAATTTACAAAAAAAAATGTTCCTAGTTCCCATGAAACTTTTTCGATATTACACAGAAATTATACCCGATATAACAAGCACTCATTGATGTTCAAATTGAACGAAATATGCGATGCCCGTCTGTCCGTCTGTCCGTCTGTGGAAATAACGATGACAACTTCAATCGGGCTATTTAAAATCGCCAAATCGGTTGATAGGGCCCGAGATTTGAATGAAGAACTAAAAAAGTCTTGAAAAAATATGATTTTCTATGTTCTACTTGTCACGATCACGCCCTCAGTAGGACAGCTAGCGTGATTATTTTTAGTGAGGATGATTCACCAAGATCATGGGAAGATTTCTGTTTCAATAATCATTAAAATTGGTAGAACAGGTCCAGGGAAATCTCTGAAAAAATAGAAAAAAAAATTAAAAATATGATGTTTCTATATTGATCTTGTTGTTATTCTAAACGTTTTATTGTTGTCCTAGCTGGACTTGTTGTTTTTGTGGTCGTTGTGGTAATATTATAATAAAAACTAACCCTTTGTAAATTTTTTAATCAACTTTGGTAGAAAAATTTAATAGTTTCCATTGTTTTGGCATCACTAAAAAAAACTTTTTAGATCATTTTTTCCATCACCACGAGCCTGCTAGCGAAGTTTCAGATAAATTGGGTCACAGAAAAGGGGTTAAAAATCAATCCAAAATTTTGTCGCCAAGCAGAGAATAATGGAAACATCTAAACCTAGATTCTAAAGCAAATAATGCTAAACTACCTAGTTGTTAATAAAAAAAATAACAATGTAAATTAAAAAAAAAAAATGTATTAATTTATTTAAAGAAAAATAATTAAATTAAAAAAATTATAAAATAATAGATATACAAATCAACAAATATATATAAAAGGTCAATGTTTTCTAACCGTAACCGTAACGTTTCAGCTGTTTTTTTACATGTAAATGATTTAGAGGAGTTACCGAACGTTACCGGAACGTCCCAATATTTTTCATGTGGAAAAAGGCTGACACATTACGTTACGGTTACGTGCGGCTAACTAGTTCTTTACACAGGCCACTGATTTGCAGCCAATTTCAGGTCTGTCTATATAGTTTTGTAAGCATTAGAAACTGCTGATAAAAATGTTTTTTTTTTTTTTGCTGTAGGTAAAAAATAATAAATATAATGAATTGTAAATTAAAATGGATACAAACATTAAAGGTGCTTTAGTGCAAAAGAGTACCATTTCTAGGAAGATATTTTTTTTCGTCAGTCGAGCCTATTTCCCGAGTTATGGACTTCCAAAGTTTTGACATGGACTTGTAAATAACTTTGTTATTTAGTATCGGATTTCAGCGATATATATTTATATCATATGAAAGATTACTTGAGTGCCCTTTATTTGACATTTTTAAAATTAAAATTTTTTAACCCATTATGGACCTATTTAAAATTTTGTATTTTTGTAATATAGTTTTTTTCTTAACCCTGGACGGTTACTGTTCGTCGAATTACTCTTTATCATATAAACCAAAAAAAGGAGCCAAATTCGTATCGAATTTTAAGACTGAAAAAGAATTTTTATATTTATATTTTATTTTTCCTTTATTTTTTAATAAAATGTTTAACTAAAAAAAAAATGTTGATTATTTTTTACTTTAAAAATCGTTCAGCTAGAAATTTAAAAAAAAAATTGTTCGTCGATTCAACGAAGATTAACTTTAATGTACTAAAATGAAGAGTAACCTTCCAGGGTTAAAAATGGAATTATCTCATATATAGACATATATTATGTGTGCTTTTACGTAAACTGAATAAAAGCTGGGTCCAATAGCTTCATTTTGATATATATTTCGACCCCTTAACCCTTTCAGGACCATATGGTAATATATTTGGATTTACTTACTGTATTAACACATTTTGCTGTTCTTAAAATTGTGTTTACAAGTGCCCATATATTAAAACAAGGAAAATATAAATAAAATATTTATCGCTAAATCGATATATTTTCTAAAACTTATTCTTACAATTGAAATAAAATAGGTTCGCATTGGTATTACCAAGAATATAACAATTCAAGTGGAGGGTATCAAAGATTCCGCACAGGCGAATTTAACACTCTTACTTGTTTAATTTCAAACAGAAAGCGTCATCTATGTATCACTTATAGCAAACAACTGCAGGGGCTCTGTTAATACTAAAATATTTATTATCATTTTTTATTTCAACCGGTTAATATTTAAGTTTTCGTTTTTTATTTTTCAGTATTCATTTTTAATTTTTGGTTTTTCTTTTAAAATTTTCATTTTTGGTTTTTCACTTTTTATTTTTAATTTTTCAATTTTCACTTTTCATTTTTAACTTTTTATTTTTATTTATATTTTCCATTTTTCATATTTTATTTTTCATTTTTCATTTTATCCTTTTCATTTTTTATTTTTAATTTTTCGTTTTTCATTTTTCATTTTTATTTTTCATTTTTAATTTTTATTTTTCGTTTTTCATATTATATTTTTAATTTTTCATTTTTCATTTTTCGTTTTTCATTTTCATTTTTTTATTTTTTATTTTTTATTTTTTATTTTTTATTTTTTATTTTTTATTTTTTATTTTTTATTTTTTATTTTTCATTTATCGTTTTTCATTTTTCATTTTTCATATTTTATTTTTCATTTTTTCTTTTTCATTTTTTTCTTTTTCATTTTTTATTTCTCATTTTTTATTTTTCATTTATCGTTTTTCATGTTTCATATTTTATTTTTCATTTTTCATTTTAAATTCTTAATTTTTCGCTTTCATTTTTCATTTGTCGATTTTCATTTTTCATTTTTATTTTTTTTATTTTTATACCCTATACCACTAGACCCATCTTTAATTATACCGATCGAATAAGAATCACTTTCTGAGTTGATTTAACAATGTCCGTCCGTCCGTCCGTCCGTCCGTCCGTCAGTCCGTCTGTGTGTCAATGTAAACCTTGTAATCAAACTGCAGGTCGCAAATATGAATATATTTTGAAATTTGGTATGTAAGCTTGAACGCTATTGAAATTGGTGAGAATCGGTCCATGTTCAGACCTAGCCCCCATACAAATTACCCCTAAAAGATCCAAATTGTCATATAGATCTTATTCAAATTGGGTTTGTATGCGTTCATTACATCCATTAATGAGTAGTCCAAAAATGATCCCTTTGGCCCCATATAGAGCTGCTTCCCGATCTTCACTTAAATCTATTAAAAACAAAAATATTGCACTGATTCTTCTCAAATTTTGTTTGTATATATTTTTGCAAAATAAAAGAGACTTTACCAAACATGATCAGGATGGTCCATTGTTGGACCTAGTCGCCACATAGATATATCATCCGTTATAAACTTTTTCATATCTGCAGCCAAAAAAAACTAATAAAAATCCCACTCAATTTTGGTTTTTGCTTATTTTCTATGTCCAGTTAGTTGGGCCTAAGAGATAGAGTTTCTAAACGCATGGTATAGGGTATCGTATAGTCGGTCTAGACCGACTATAATTTTCTTACTTGTTTATTTTTCATTTTTATTTTTTCATTTTTCATATATTATTTTTCATTTTTTATTTTTAATTTTTCGTTTTTCATTTTTAATTTCTCATTTTTCATTTTTAATTTTTCATTTTTCATTTTTTATTTTTCATTTTTCATATTTTATTTTTTCTTTTTCATTTTTTAATTTTCATTTTTTATTTTTCATTTATCGTTTTTCATTTTTAATTTTTCATATTTTATTTTTCATTTTTCATTTCAAATTCTTAATTTTTCGCTTTCATTTTTCATTTCTCGTTTTTCATTTTTCATTTTTATTTTTTTATTTTTTATTTTTCATTTTTATTTTTTCATTTTTCATATTTTATTTTTCCTTTTTAATTTTTTATTTTTAATTTTTCGTTTTTCATTTTTAATTTTTCATTTTTCGTTTTTCATATTTTATTTTTAATTTTTCATTTTTCGTTTTTCATTTTTCATTTTTTATTTTTTATTTTTTATTTTGTTTTTTTTTTTTTTATTTTTTTTTTTTTTTTTATTTTTCATTTATCGTTTATCGTTTTTCATTTTTAATTTTTCATTTTTCATATTATATTTTTCATTTTTTTTTTCATTTTTTATTTTTCATTTATCGTTTTTCATTTTTCATTTTTCATATTTTATTTTCCATTTTTCATTTTAAATTCTTAATTTTTCGCTTTCATTTTTCATTTCTCGTTTTTCATTTTTCATTTTTATTTTTTTATATTTTATTTTTCATTTTTATTTTTTCATTTTTCATTTTTTATTTTTAATTTTTCATTTTTTATTGTTAATTTTTGTTTTCATTTTTTATTCTTCATTTTTAATTTTTTTTCTGTTTCATTTTTTATTTTTCATTTTTCAATTTTTAATTTTTCGCTTTTCATTTTTCATTTTTAAACAGGTTATTACATATCATAATATTCACACCAATGCAATCAGAAGTCACACAAAATTTGTCTTATGTCTCACATGCTACGCTGTTTTTGTGATTGTATTGTGTAATAGAAATTTACCTCCTGCGCGTACAGACGTTTACACAACAAAAAATGTTTTTTGTTTTTTAACAAAATGTTCAATTATAGTACATGTTTTTTTTTTTGGCTGTGTGTAGAATTTTTTCCTATGAATTTTATATGTTGTTGTTATTATTGCTCTTGTTATACTTGCTTACTTTTTTAAAGTTATTTACAAATTCTTTAAATATTGGCACAATCTTTTTATTTTTTTTTCGCCACCAAAGTCACAAAACCACAAATAGTTAGAAGGTTCTACGAAGATTTTTGATTGACGAAAAGCTTTTTAAACTTTTTCTTTTAATTCATACTCTTTGTCTGTGTGTCTGCCATGGATCAACCCCATTTCCCCTCATCCAATTGATCTGAAACTTGGTCCACAGACTTGTTGTCACTAAATATTAACTTAAATATAGTCAAGCATAGCAACGCAAAGGAAAGAAAGAGTTTTAATAAAAACTTTGCTTTTATGGGTTACAGGTCTCGGGAAGCAGTAATGATTTTATTTATTAATTTTTTTTTTAATATTGAAACGAAAGCATAACCACTTCAGATGCTTTTACAAATTTACTGTTAAAAAATATCTATGATGTAATACAGACCCAAATATAGCAAGAGAGCGTGTTATTTTAACATTTTGATTCAGAGATTAAGAAAATCTGGCCCTAGGGTCTGGAGTTCTATCAAATTTTGTGGGCCTATCTTAGTGTTAATTAACATATTTCTAAGGAAAGATTCAATAAAAAAATATGTGAAAGAAAAACCAAACAAAAATAATATTTATGAACGTAAAATAAAGTGTTCTTCAATATTTGTGACGCCATAGCTAAATATTTCTGTAAGAAAAACCATAGTCATAATACAACTTCCAACCGACTTCATTTATAAAAAGTTTTGTACTACATATTTACGAGTTCTCCAAACCATTTTCCACATCATAAATTGAGAAAACTAATTTGCAGTAAAAAAAAATATTATTTGTACACTCAAAATATATGGGCGTTAAGAATGACATTTAGACATTTACAGTTCAATGAATTTGGGTTTTCATTTGTTTTTATGCAACAAAAAACAACTTTCAAATTATTAAAAATAAATAACAAATAGTTTTTATAGTTTCTATTTTTCTGAAATTATAAAATCGAAGTTACAACAATGTCTATAAACATCTGTTGTACTACATGTCATCATTATTTGTCATCATTCATATAATATATTATTAATTTGAATTAAAATAGAATTCTGTTTAAACACACTTAAAAAAAATTAAAAAACAAAAAACAAATTAAAAATAACAGTTAAAGAAATTTCTTATATTTCTATTTTAAATAACTGAAATAAAAAAGGACACCAATGAAACAAGTAAAAAAATTATAGTCGGTCTAGACCGGCTATACGATACCCTACATTCAACTAATTGGATAGAGAAAATAAGCATAAACCAATTTTGTGTGGCATTGTTATTAATTTTTTTGCCTAATTATACGCTATATTTATGTAGATAGTAGATCGAAAAATAGACAGATCTGACCATATTTGTTAAAGTATCTTATTTTTTGCAAAAACACATACAACCAAATATGAGAGAAATCTATGCAATAGTTTTGTTGTTTTTATATTTAAATGAGGATCGGAAGCAGCTTTATATTTGGGCTACTACTAAGAAAAGTCCTACAGAATTTATTTTTGGACTACTGCTTACTGTATATATTAAATGCGCATGAACAAATTTCGCCCAAGCGTTATATGATAATTTGGAATTTGGGGCAGTTTAGTTCATCAGATCCCACTTGTATGACAAAAAATCGATGGAAGGACAGCAGACAGATGGACATCGCTAAATCAACACAGAGAGTAGTTATGAGCCGAGCGGTGTAATAATAGGTGAGTATAGATCAAGTATTTTTGTTAGTTAAAAACAATGACCACGTAGTGTTATAGGTTATAATGACACCGGAAAAAATATGCTAAATACAGGTTTTTTTTCAATAACTATTGAAATTGTTTAAATAGAGGATTTGACTAAACCACAAAGTTTATAAATTTAGGCAGATTTATTACTTAAATAATATTGATATGCCGACACGACTAAAATTGTGTTAAATATGTGCTTATGATATACACTAGTCGGCATAATTATTTTGACATACGCAACTCTGATGTCTTCTTCTCCAGTTCGTTTAATTGCATGAAGTAATGGTACACATGTTCAAAATAAAATGCATATTTATAGCTATACGCGTGCCGAATATTTTGTCGTTTACGGTTGTCATTCTCTTTCTGCCGATAAGAAAGCAAGCAGACAGCGATTTTTTCATGGCATAAGTATTTTGACAAAATCTTTGTGACAATGTTCGCGCATGATTTAGTAAGTGACAATGGAATAACTTTGGTATTTAAATTTTATTAATATTTTTTTATAATATTAAAATAAAATATTGAATAAAAGTTATTGGAGACCATGGGAAAAACGGCTGAGTTAAGCTGTCTTGCTAGAGCTTCAATATTGTTAATTTTAATTCTGGCGTCGCAGTACAGGACATTGTAATTGAATTTAATTCGTCGCGCCAAACAGTGCACTATCCAATTAACAAATTAAGAAACGTAATGACATCAAAAATTTACCTAGATCCTGTGCTAAACGCACAGCAACGCTAATTGAAGACCGAATCCTTCTGCGTGAATTTCAGAAAAATATTCAACTAAAGCGTCAATCTGCTGCAAATCAGTGGAATAGTCGGCCAAGAATCCAATCAGTGAGCGTAGTATTCGGTGACGTTTAAAAAACGGAGATTATAAAATATACAAAGCAAGAACATACCTCCATATCAGATGTGTACAAGCTGAAAAGATTGGCCTTCCAAAAAGAGCATCTTCAGAAGCCGAAAGAGTTTTACAGAAGCGTTCTATGGATATATCAAAGCTCCTTTGAGTCCAACTTGTCAAAACAAAAGATTTTTCTAAGCCTTCCACAAGTACGAAGGCCAAAAAGTGAGCCAAAGTGGAGGCTCTGTCATGTTCTGGTGGTACATTGCGAACAATGGGTTGGGTGACTTGGTTCCCATCGCCGGCTCGATGAACCAGGGCCAATAATTGAGTACCCTAAATTATAACGCTTTGCCTCCTGGTGACAGGTTGATCGGAGAATCATTTATCCTGCAACAGAACAATGCCTCATGCCTCAAAGCAGGATGATATTCAAATATTTGAAGGATATTGGTGCTACTACTCTAGACTGCCCCCCCCCCCCAAAGTCCAGATTTGAATACCACTGAAAACGTGTGTTCTCTTATAAAACGTAAAGAATGTGTTATTTACATAAAATCAAAGAAGAGACAATTTCCGAGGTCACTTCCCTTTGGAATGAGATATCCTCAGGGGTCCTTCAAAATTTACTGGTCTCAGCCTTCAAAAATTTATTGAAGTCAAAGGGGGCTATACATTTTATTAACTCATAATCAAATTTCTATACATTTGTTAAATATTAAGCTTCTTTCTTTAATAATAATAAATTGTCAAAATACTTATGTATGCCAACACCTCAAAATTATTTTCATTCATATCATTTTAGCTTTTTTGTTAGTTTACATTAGCAATATCTAAACAAAACAAAAAAAAAATAATTATATTCTATAAAGAAAACTAAAAATTTAATACAAAAATGCATCATTTTGTTTCTGTCAAAATAATTGTGCCGATTAGTGTATGCAAATTATACACAAGCTTCTCCAAAACATATTTATGGGGCGTTTCATGTCAAGTGACCCAACTTTCGAAAACCATGTCTTCCGATCGGGATAAAATTTACACCAAGATTAGCCCTATTAGCTGATAGTTCAGAAAACAAGATCGTTTCAACAAGATCGTTCAAGAACTCTCTGAATTTGACACCTGGCCAAACAGGTGCTTTTTCTTATCTAAGTTTTTACCTATTTTTCTCAGCAAAATTCAACCCAATGGTTTAGAAAGCTATTTCTTCAGTCTTTCGAAAACAAACTTAAAAAAATATACAAAAATTTGTTTGACTTTGTTTGGAAAACAAAAATTTGTTTAACTTTTTTTCAAAAAAGGCCCTTTTTTTGCTCAAAAAAGGTTTTTTCCTTTAAGAACTTTGCGATGCGAGTGGCATATCTATCATTAAAATTACATCGGAATTACAATAGGCTACCAAAAGAATCAACAGTAACTAGTTATATATATATCAAAACAAACTTATAAAACTCTGACCGACCACAATATAATAAAGGGTTTTTTAACAGGGACGCTACAAAATTAGAAAGACAGGGACAGCAAACGACGCCATATTTCTTGCCGCTCTTTTGACATTTCTCTTCAGGAAGGTTTTCCATTTCATGGCGGAAAGATATACGAGCCAACAACGAGTCGAAACTATTAAAATTTATTACCGAAATTCGGAGTCAGTGGCCGCAACGTTAAGAGCGCTACGTCCAATTTATGGTCGTCATAATCGTCCTAGCAGATCAACAATTGAGCGTCTAGTGGAAAAAATTGAATCCACAGGCACAGTACAAAATTTTCCCGTGCCAGTGAGACAAAGAAGTGCCCGTAGTGTAGAGAATATTACTGCCGCTGAGGCTTCAGTTGAAGAAAGTCCAAATGTGTCTCTCACACGTCGTTCTCAAGCGTTGGGCATCTCTGTGACGTCGTTGTGGCGAATTTTGCGAAAAGATCTTGGCCTACATCCATACAAGATCAAACTGACGCAAGAACTGAAGCCGCTTTACCACCAGAAGCATCGTGAATTGGGCTGAGCAACAACTTGAAAATGATTCGAATTTTCATCGAAAAATCATCTTCAGCGATGAAGCTCATTTCTAGCTGAATGGCTTTGTCAATAAACAAAATATGCGTTATTGGTCAGACAGCAATCCACACGCACTCCATGAGTCATCATTGCATCCCGAAAAAATTACGGTTTGGTGCGGTTTATGGGCCGGCGGCGTCATTGGGCCGTACTTCTTCCGTGATGATCAAGACCGGCACGTTATTGTGAACGGGAATCGCTACTGTTCAATGATACCCGAATATTTTTGGCCCCAATTGGATGATGTGGACTTGGAGGACATGTGGTTCCAACAGAACGGCGCCACAAGCCACACAGCGAATGTCACAATCAATTTATTGGAAACCAAGTTTGGAGAACGTGTTACCTCACGAAATGGTCCAGTCGATTGGCCGCCTCGGTCGTGCGATTTGACGCCGTTGGACTATTTCCTGTGGGGCTACGTCAAGTCTATGGTCTATGCCAACAAGCCAGCGACGATTGATGAACTGCGTACGAATATCGAACGTGAAATTGTAGCAGTATCGACCGATTTATGCTCGAAAACCGTCGAAAATTGGGTTCAGCGTCTGGACTTCTGCAAGCGTGCCCGTGGTGGCCAAGCAAAAGAGATCGATTTCCATATATAATGGCATCGAACGTACTTTCACAGGAATAAGGAATTTCATTGATATCCAAAACCGTTTTTGTTTTATTTACAAAAACTTTTGTAGCGCTCTTATTGAAAAACCCTATATAACTTTACTAATGCACTTTGTCGTTTTTCTTACATTTTTAATTACCAGCATATGGCTGGCAATTATTAACTGAAAACTAAAACAAAGGACAATATATTTCAAATGATGACTCAAATATAAGAAACATAAATGCATATAAAAAATATGTGTCAAATTCGCAACACAATACAGATGTACAGGTTTAATTACTATAGTTATTAACAGCAGTCAACACCTTTTCAATGATGTGTTGCAAAATAGCAGAATTATAAAAATGAAAATTAAAGTCGAATTCAAAATAATATAAGTAAGAGTGTTAAGTTGAACACTGCTGAAACTTGTGTCGAAAACACAATATAATAACAAATTACTAGGTGAGCTTACTATTTTAACACAGCTGCCGATACTTAACCTTTAAGTTCTAATACCATTTAAATTTATAATTAAATGTTTTTCTTTGTTAGCCAATATATATTTATTACAATTTGTTTCAAAGAAAGAATTCACCTTTACCTGAACAATTATTATTTTATTTTTCTACTATTAGAATATGATTTCCATTGCTAGATTTTGAGTATCCTATAAAGAAAATTTGTTTAAACTCTGCTACAATTAAAAAAACAGATATTCTTCTACGACAATTTTAAGCCAGTTGCAGGTTTAGATTTTATTTATTTTTTTTTTATTAGTAGTATTTTTTATTTAAATCATTTTTTAAAATATATATTACAGTAGAAGTCCCATTATCCAGTAACCAATTAAGCGGAACACTTGGTTGACCTGAATTTTAATTTTTAAGATATTTTTGTTATTAAATTTTATAATTGCGTCAATTAATGAATTATGGAAAATTTTTGAGTACTCGTATATATAATAATGATCTCAAACAAAATTATCGTAAAATTTCTAGTTTTAATGAAAAATGCAATTATCCGAAATGTTCTTATTCCCAAGCATGCCGGAAAACAGGTCATTTACTGCATCTTCTTTTCTAGCCATTTTCTTGTAATAATATTTCAAAATAAAATGCTGACAATCGGCAAGTAAATATTAACCGCCTACTTCGGCAGTGGCTCCAGCACTAAAGAAAAATTCAGAGGCGGCACAAAGCTGACTTTAAACCGCACGACTTTCACTTCTGGCCACGTGCAGTTTAACCATATATACAAGTGGTAAAAAAATAACGACAGCAACAACAACAAAAATAATAGCTTCCAAACACCCAAGACAAAATGCAGAATAACAACAATAAAAATCACATTTTTCAAGAATTTTTAACTTTTCAGTAAAATCTCGGTACTTATTGAAATTAGTGCGATGATTTAAAGCAGCAACCTGCTCAGGATGTCAATAAATCATTTTTACTAAAAATAAGCAACCCAGCTGACATACAGATAGCTCGATTTTGATTGCTTCAGACGGACAGACGGACACCGCTCTGCTTGTTATAAGGATATATATAAATATTTTATGAGGTCTTGATTTTTTTTTTGTAATTGTTAAAATGACAAAATTATATAGACCTGCTCCACACTGGTATGGAAAATGGCTTAGCTCACTGACTGTGGTCTCTTGGCTGAAATATTTTCAGAAACATGGTAAAGTTTTTGATTTATTTATTTATTTTTTTTTTTGGTTCCAAGCAAATCGACTCGCTCTATAACTAATATGTTACAAAACCAGAATCTTTAAAATGTTTATAATCAGCAAACGGAATTTTAAGAAAATTTTACATATTACACAGTTCAACACGAAAAAAATTACGGAGTTCCGGCGATTGATTCTGGTGGAGGAGACCAAAAAAATAAATATACATGTGTCGGCGTTTTGAAAGATCATATCGGAATTTTATTTTAGAAGCGGTTAAATTTTCCCAGCTCTGGCCTGTTCTTGCAGCATATCGTCTTATAAAACTATGTTTTCTTTACATCTGAGGAATAGGGTATGTTCAGCAACTTTGTAGAAAATATTATGGCAAATATATTTGTAGAATATATTAACACTCTAACTCCCCCTCATAACGGCATTTTTTGGCTTTATTCTAACAAATCGTAAAAAACACCCCGAAAAAGAGGAAGGGCGGGGATGAAATATTCTACAAAAATGTTCACCATAAAATTTTACTATGCATGCCAGAACACACCAAAACCAAAAACTTAACACAAACACCAAAAACCAATCAAATTCAAGATTGCCCATTAAGGGTTAATTTAGTTATTGTTTACATATGTAGGTCATACCGTCTCTGACGAGAAGGTTTGACACCCAAATACCGAATACTTTTGTATCTACGTCACTATGCCCTTAGTTTTGTTGCTTATCTTCTTCTTCATTTTCTTGTTATCATCTTTTTCCCACTCAAAATTGTTATCATCTCTTTCCCACTCAAAATAATTATTACCATACTTTTAGAGAATAACCAAAAATGTGTAACAAAGTAAAAGTACAAATGGCAAACATTATTTTCTTATAGAATGCGAAATTTTAATTAAACAGTTAAGTGAAAGTTAAATGGCAGGTTTTTTGTCAGTTTAATGGAATAACCTGTCATATTTCAATCATGATTTACACTCGAAAGAGTGAACAATTTATATTGCTTGTGACATTCATACATTTATAAATTGTCAATTGCAACTTGCTTGTTGTAGTTCTACTTTTTAACATGCCGAAGCAAGTAGGCTTTAATACATAGAATTTTTCTTAAATTTCAAAATTTAACTTTATGCAATTTGAATCCTTATTTACAGCCCACCACCAAAAAGTGAATACCAAAGTCTAGTAACCAAACCACAACTGCTGAATTAGCAGTTGCTGGTTTTTGGTTTAACAGAGTGTTGCCATAGCCATGAAGTACATCTATACTGGCCAACTATCACAACCTTGCAATCAGCTAGAGGTCATAATGTCATAAAAGTTTGACTTGACACGTGCAGTAAAATGACTGTTAATTGCAGTTTACTTCATTTACACAAAATTTTTACAAAAAAAAAAAAATTGTTTGTGGATTCTAGCAGTGATTTTCTCTATAATAAAAAAATGCCAGACTGGTTGTTTGTTAAATTTATGTTTGGCTTACCTTGATGAAGATAAAATAAACAAAATATTTCCTGACTCAATGGTGATTCAAAACGTTAATTAAAAACTCATATGAATTTTCTAATACAAAATACAAAAACATTTTCGATAAAACATAATTACTTTTACTTTTAATTAAAACCTGTTTTAAATGTTTATAAGTTTTGCAAAAAAGACAGTTAAGTGTTTGATACCCTCCATGTGGATTTTACGTTTGCATTAATATCTGAAGTTATCGCACTATTTTTAATAAATGTAAAGCAAATATTTGAAAAGGTAAACAATTTGATAAAATTTAAACAATAATTCAGGATATATCTTGGCACAATGATTCCCGATTTATCCCATTTCAAATAAAAACATGCTCTGAATAACGACAAACAATACTGTCCTTAGCTTACACAGGTAGATGGTTTATTTTGTAAATGAGCGTTATTTCAAAAGACAAACGGAAGGACGGACAGACGGACGGACATCGCTATATCAACTCGAATTTGTTTAAGAATCGACAATATTTTCCGTTACAAAAGGAATGGTAAACTCAATAACAAAAGAACTCCTATATAATCCCATTCGTAAGATCAAGGAATACAATAAATGACACTAACCAAATATATCAGATACGTAATCATATCTGTAGAATTGTCCGCTGAATGCGAATATGAAGTCAGATTGGTCCAACAGTAAAACAGTTTTCGAGATATTCCAAAATCACCGTTATTTGTGTTTTTAAAAAAGGTGATGCCACTTAAATGCAAATATCTTCAAAAATATTAGACGGATTATGTACTTATTTTTTTATGAAAGATAATAAAATTACTACAATAACCATGGGTTGCTTGTGAAAAGTAGTCAATAAATGACAGAGTTACAAAATGAAAAATTCGATGATCTTATATTGCAATTTTGCTTTTTACAGCTACTTTGTTTTAAACCAAACAATTACAAATTTTAATGTTTAATTATACAGGGCATTAGTTCATTTTCTGCTCTCAACAAGGCCCAGATTGGTGAAAAATGACAAAGCTACAGAAGATCTAGTGAATTAACCCACTTTTCGATTTTCATCAAATCAAAAACCCAAAGGAAGTAAATACGCAGAATTTGAAAAAAAGTACAGTAAATAATAGAAACATTGAATTTTGTAAAAAAAAAAAAATAACCAAAAAAGCTTATATTAATAAAAATGACGCGAGAGAAAATATTTTTAAGAATGGAACAGGGTAAAAAGCTAAAATCATTACAGATTTTTGAGAACACTGCTTTGGGATGACAGGTTTTTTTTTTTTATATACATTTCACAATTTCAAATTGTTTGCTCAACGTTTCAATTCTCTGGAAAGGCAGAATTCATATTAACAAGGACAAAATGAATAGTGCAAAACGTGCATTTATCTGCAGGAACAATCCCGACAAGTTTTGCTATGCTTGTGGGTGCATAAACGGTTTTTCAATCAACAGCAGCAAGTTAAACTTGAAAGCTGTTTTGATACACAAAGGCAATGAAAAGCCCTCAATTCCAATGGCGCACGCAGTTAAAGTTAAGGAATCGTATGATTCCATTTCTAAATTACTGGGTTTTGATAGAGTACAAACAGCATAAAGTTGTTGCCATGGTTTGCAACAAGGCTACAAAAAATATTGGTGTTTTCGTGTAAATGGGACGGCCGAGCTAGAGTGGCCCTTCATTATATGGAGGTAAAAAGTTTTCAAACTCCCAGTCGCGCCCACTAGAAATATGCGAATAGCAAAAAATGAGATATATAAAGTGTGTATATATGGGGAAAATATTATTTTTTTTTTCAGATTTTACGAAAATTTCGTGATATATTTTAATTTTTCCGACAAATTGTTACATAATTCGGCATCAGTATTAAATTGTCTTTGCAAAAAGCTATAAAACTTCAAAAGCGAATACAAACTCGAAAAGAAATGGCAAATGCCCCAAACCACTTGTGTGCCAAAAAAAACTAGGTCATGAAATTTGATGGCATTTTTAAACTTTGAGAAATTGATTAAAGCCATAATTTTTTTGTCTCTATACTTATAACTACTCAGATGTGATGTATTGTTTTATTACCACGTTGTTAACCTATTGCGCATTGATGCCGAAAATGGGACTTTTTTTAATAAAATTTTGAAATCTCCATTTTCAAGTTTTAAAAAATTTTCTTTAAAAAAAATTTCAAAAATGGATCTGGCACTTTAAGGTTTTGTTAAATGCATATTGCAGATTAATTGTACTCTTTCTAAATACTTTGTATCAAAAATTCATCCCTTTTAAAAAATTTTTTGACAAGGTTTTTATTTTTTCGGATTTTGAGAAAAATATGATTTTTGTAAAATTTTCTGTAAATGTACTCTTTATAAATACTTCGTATAAAAAATTCATCACTTTTCTAATTTTAAATGCTATATTTTACCTTAATAGCCTAGGGTTTTGGAAAAAAAAATGATATGACCCCATTAACCCTTTTGGAATTGTGACCCCAAGCTAAGAAAAGACAATTTATTCAAAAAATTCAAATATTTTGTAAGTGCTCTTGAATTTTTAGATGCAACGCTTAAAATATAATAACCAAGTGTGTAGAACTTCCGTTCCTAAAATTTGGGATAAATCCGAGAACGCGAACCCATGATTTGCCAAGACCAACTTTCGTTATTAAGATTTTTTAAATAAAAATTACCGAAAACGAGTTTTTCTATTAAACTCGATGAAACCGCTATATAGAATTTTAGAAAAATAATTCCGTTAATTTTTATTTATTTAACCCTTCAGTGCTCCTGTGATCAAAATAATCCATTGTGAAATATCTTTGGTGCACTTATCTGCATACTGCTCGCGAATATAAATTAAAACAACTTTTAATCAATTTTGTTATAAAATTATTTTATTTATAAAAACTATTTATATTTTCCTAAATAAAATAAGAAGGCCCACAAATACGCAAAACTAATAAAAGGCAATTTATTCAAAAGAATATGAAA
The DNA here is from genome assembly GCA_963682025.1 of Cordilura impudica. NCBI lineage: Eukaryota > Metazoa > Arthropoda > Insecta > Diptera > Scathophagidae > Cordilura > Cordilura impudica. Next base: position 44,540,182 of record OY821520.1, on the reverse strand, counting down.
TATAAAATTAATATAATAATGCAAAATAAAAGAAAAGCAATACTTATTGCAACTCGTGATTACAGAAAGCAATTTGAATGGCACCAAAATAAATAGAATTAATTTTTATATTTCATATTCTTTTGAATAAATTGTCTTTTATTAGCTTGGCGTCATATGTGATCCCAATTCCAAAAGAGTTAAGGGGGTGATATTATTTTTTTCGGAAACCATAGCCTAGTAACATAAAACGAGCAGATTCCAGCCCTCGAAAATCGAGAACAAATTCTAGGAAATTTTTTTTTCATTAAATAAAGACCCTAAAAGTATGCTAATCAATTATAGCTAATTCACAAAACAACACAAAACAGACTCATTTTTATTACAAACACATTAACAAACTTACTATACACACACATAGCATTGTATAATTTTATGTATGTGTTAGAAGCAACTTTAAATGCAATTTACTCAAAAAGAAGGAAAAAATTTCAAAATCTGTAAATCTGCAAAACGGCTAAAAAGAAATAACTTTCAAATAATATACTTTTGGTCAAAATCGGGATAAAACGGTAGAACAAAACATCAGTCACAAGAAATCGCCTAGCGTATTAATATTATAGATATGGAATTTAAAAGTAGAGAACTGACTAATTTTTGATATAAAATATTTAGAAAGAGTACATTTACAGAATATTTCGCAAAAATCCCATTTTTCTCGAAATCCGCAAAAATAAAATCCTTTTCAAAAAAATTCTGGAACCGGAATTTACTTAAAAATTCATACAGTTAATACGTGATATGTATTTAACAAAACCTTAAAGTGCTAGATCCATTTTTTTAAATTTTGTTTAAGAAAATTTTTTAAAACTTGAAAAAGGAGTTTTCAAAACTTTATCAAAAAAAATTTCCCATTTTCGGTCTCAATGCGCAATAGGTTAACAACGTGGTAATAAAACAATACTTCATATCTGAGTATTTATAAGTATGGAGACAGAAAAAAATTATGGCTTTAATTAATTTCTCAAAGTTGAAAAAATGCCATCAAATTTCATGACCTAGTTTTTTTTTTTTTGGTACAAAAGTGGTCTGGGGCATTTGCTATTTCTTGCCGAATTTTATTCGATTTTCAAGTTTTATAGCTTTTTTAAAAGGATAATTTAATAATAATTTGTCGGAACAATTAAACTATAAAACGAAATTTTCGTTAAATCTAAAAAGTCATATTTTCCCCATATACACACAGTTGAAATTTCCAATCCCGTTGAGCCACCTCTAAATGTTTTTTTATTGGCCCAAAACTTTGTATTTTCTAGTTGTTTTGCTATAGTTGTTTTGGAATCAGGGTTGCATTAGAATATCTAGGGACCGTTTTTCCCAACGTAACAGATGCCAAAATTAAAGAAGGGGTTTTTGTGGGACCAAGCTATTGAAAGATTCCAAATCTGATTCGGTTTTGTCTGAAAATGAATCTAAGGCATGGAAGTCATTTGTTTGGTTGTATCATTCAAGATTTGTTAAAAAACTATGAAAAAATTGGTCCAGTATTTAACACGATTTTTATATTTATTTTTTATACCCTATACAACCATGTTTGGGTATAATGACTTTGTGCAGCCGTTTGTAACTACCAAAAATATATGACCTGGACCCATCTTTTTACTATACCGATCGACTCAGAATCACTTTTTGAGTCGATTTAGCGATGTCCGTCCGTCCATCTGTCCGTCCGTCTGTGTGTCCATGTAAATCTGGTAATCAAACTATAGGTCTCAAACATGAATATATTTTGATGAAATTTGCAACATAAGCTTTAAACGGCCATAGGATAAACGCTGTTGAGATTAGTGAAATTCGGCCCATGTTCAGACCTTCTCTCCATGCAAATGTCCCTTATGAAATCGACATAAATGCCATAAGATCCACACTATCAGTCAAATTGGGTTTGCACATGTTAATTATATACATTACTCAGTAGTCCGACAATAATCCCTAAAGGACAATTCTTAGTCATAGGCTCCATATAGAGCTACTTCCCGATCTTCAGTTATATCTATCAAAAACAGAAATGTTGCACAGATATTTCTCAAATTTGGTTTGTATATATTTTTTCAAAATATAAATGACTTTGCCAAATATGGTCAGGATCGGTCCATATTTCGACCCAGTCCCCATACAAGAATAACATCCGATTAGAACTTTTTCATATATGCAGCCAAAAAAATTAATAATAATGCCACTCAAATTTGGTTTATGCTTATTTTCTATATCGAATTAGTTGGACCAAAGAGATAGGATCTCTAAACCATGGTATAGGGTATCGTGTAGTCGGTCTATTTATATTAACATTGATTTTTATATTTTACTTAAAAAAGGAGTTAATATGTCTTTAAAAATCCATCTTCTGCATTCGCACTTAAATTTCTTCCCAAATAGCTTTGGCGATGAAAGTGACGAGCTTGGTTTTCACCAACATATACATGAAATGGAACGTCGGTATCAAGGGGTGCATGATAAGCGACGTTGGGCGACTATTGTTGGTTCCTTGTGTGAAAGGCAGGAAATAATCACAATAGGCAAAGCAATTCAGCAGTTTTAAGCCATTTATAATATTTATTGTTACTAACATTTAGCTATGTATATTTATTTGTTGTTGTTTTTTTTTTTTTTTTTTGATTTGATAAAAATCGAAAAGTGGGATAATTCAATTAATCTTCTGTAACTTTGTCATTTTAGCACCGATCTAGATCCTGTTGAGCACAAAATGTTCCTATTGAAATAAACTAACGTCGACCAGTGGCGCCCTTAGAAGAAATGAGGTTGTAAAAATACAAATTTCATGTGCGTTTACGATATTTTGAATAAACTCATTATAGAAAATTGTTCAACTATTACAAATTTGCTACCTTCAATAAAATCAGATTTTTAGTTCAGTTGACCGATTTTTAGTTTTCAAAAAAACACGCAATTTTTAGGCAATCTGGTCCAATTTCAGGTAGAATATAAATAAACTAGATAACTAATCGTAAATTTTTGTATTTCTATTGAATTATGTATTTATTCAGAATTTTATGAAAAAAATTTACTCTTTGCTTTATGGTTCTCCAGGTAAATCGGTATTTACCAACTGTCTATTTTTCCACCATTGTTCAATTTTGATGGAAATGCACAATTTTTGAACTTTGATGGAAAATAGAGAAAATTCATAATTTTTTATATCTGCCATATTTTCAAAATATGTTCTCTGATTATTCTCTTACCTATTTCAATAAAGTTCAGCTGTTCCTGCTAAAGTTAAAAAAGATAAAAAAAATATTGTTTCAGCATTAAAAAACACACAATTTTAAGGCAATTTGCTCCAGTTTTAAGTGGAATATAAAAAATAGGATAACTAATCGCAATCTTTTTTAATTCTATTGATTTATGTATTTATTGGTATATTAGAAACAAATTTTACTACTTGCTTTGTGATTCTCCAGGCAAATCGCAATTTACCAACTGTCTATTCATACCCTACTAGCAGATTCCAGCTCTCGAAATTCGAGTGCAATTTCTAAGAAGCTTTATTATTTAACATAGCCAATTCACAAACCAACACTTCCATGGTTTATTATTATTGTGAATGAAGATAACAAACCCATTAACAAACATATTAACAAATTAAATGGAATTAATGCAATTTACTCAAAATAAAGGAACATATTTAAAAATCTGTAAATCTGCAAAATGGCTAAGAAGAAATACCTTTCAAATAATACACGCTCGGTCCAAATCAGAATAAAACGGTAGAACGAAACATCGGTCACAAGAAATCGCCTAGCCTATTAATATTATACATGTGGTTTGGGTATAGTGACTATAATGACTTTGTTCAGCTGTTTGTAACTACCAAAAATTTTAGACCTAGACCCATCTGTTATTATACCGATCGACTCAGAATCACCTTTTAAGTCGATTTAGCGATGTCCGTCCATCTGTGCGTCCATATAAACCTTGTAATCAAACTAGGGTTCGCAAATATGAATATATTTTGATGAAATTTGGTATATAAGCTTTTAGCGGTCATAGGATGAACACTATTGAAATTGGTGAAATTCGGTCCATCTTCAGACCTAGTCCCCATAAAAATGGCCCCTATGAGATCGATATAAAATGCCATAAGATCTAAATTATCTTATAGATCTCAGTCAAATTGGAATTGTAAGTGTTTATTATATCCATTAACCAGTAGTCCAAAAATAATTTCTATAGGACAATTCTTAGTCATAGGCCCCATAGAGAGCTGCTTCCCCATCTTCACTTAACTCTATCAAAAAAACAAAAATATTGCACAGATTTTTCTCATATTTGGTTTGTAAATATTTTGCCAAAATATAAGTTACTTTACCAAATACGGTCAGGACCGGTTCATATTTCGACCTAGTCCCCATATAAGAATAACATCCGATATGAACTTTTTCATAACTGCAGCCAAATAAGTTAATAGCAATGCCACTCAAATTTGGTTTATGTTTATTTTCTATATCGAATTTGTTGGACCGAAGAGAGGGGGTCTCTAAACCACGGTATAGGGTATCGTATAGTCGGTCTAGACCTACTAAAATTTCTCACTTGTTTTTTCACTATTTTTCAAGTTTGAAAATAATTTTTTTTTTTTTATTTATCGATAATAATTTTAATATATGTGACCTTCTCCGAGGAAGGGACCTAGTGTGTCAAAAAACGGGATGTGTCAAAAACGGTGGATTCTGGTACCTGAAAGGGTGTAGAAACTTTAAATGCGTGTTTTTTTCTCAAAACTTAATTTTCACACACTAGGTCCCTTTTCTCGGAGAAGGTCACATATAAAAAACTTGAAAAAAGAACATAAAAAATATGAAAGTGTTAAAAATCATGTTTTTGAGTTACAAAAACATAATTTATTTCATGGCGTTAACAAATTTAAATTTTGATAACCCAAACCTAAGCATTAAAAGGTGTAGAAATTTGTTCCAACTCTTATTTTATAGGTTGGTTAATTATCTATCACACGCCTTTTAACTTATTTGATTATCCCAATCAGTTCAAAGGTTATGATTTTACATCGAAAAGCTTTAAAAAATTGTATTGTTTGGTTAAAACAAAGTTGAAAATAGCAAAATTGCAAAAAGATCATTAAAATTTTTGTGAAATTTGAAATTTGGTCCGCTATAAGTCGGTTGTTTCTTGACCAATTGTTACAAGCGACCCGTGGTAATTTCATTATCTTAAAAAAAAAAAAAAAAATACAAAATCCCTCGAATAATTTCGAAGATACTTTAATTAAAGTGAAATCATCTTTTTTTTTTAAATACAAATAACGGCAAATTTGCAATACCTCAAAAACTGTTCTCCTTTTGACCATTCTGACTTCATATTCGGATTGAGCGGACAATTTTACATAAAGAGTAGCTGTCAGATTCATTTGGTCACGGCTTTGTTCAAAATTTGTGATACAGTGTAGTTTAAGGCAGCTCTTGATGGTGCAAAAAAACTTGTTTTTAAAGAAGAGAATTTTTCCAAACGTATTGCTATATGTCGTATATATGGTAATGTATTGCCACAGTAAGAAAAATATTATAAATTTTAAATTACGAGGGCGGATCAATAAGTCCATGACTTTTCGAACCTGTTAATAGACTATTTAAAATTTTGAGCAAGTTCCGTCATTTACTTTGCGTTTAACAGCTGTTCAAAACATACAACCTCGTGTTTTTTGTTATGGAAAAAAGTAAATTTCGAGTGCTCATAAAACATTATATTTTGCGAAAAAATCAAACCAAGGAAAAGCTTGATATATACCATGGGAACTCTGCACCATCGATTTCAATGGTAAAAAAGTGCTTTACTGACTTTCGTTGTGGTCGCACAAATACAAATGACGCTGAATGTTCTGGACGGCCAATTGAGGTCAATACACCCAAAAATTTCGAAAAAATCAACGATATGGTGTTGGCCGATCAAAGAGTAAAAGTTCGTGAGATTGCTGATGCCATCGGCATTTATTATGGCAGTGTGATTTCGATTTTAAGTGATAAGTTGGGTTTAAGAAAGCTGTCTGCAAGATGGGTGCCTCGTTTGCGCTCAATTGACCATAAACGTAATCGAGTGACAACTTCAAAATTCCACGAATTGGGCTACGAATTGGTACCTCATCAGCCATATTCTCCGGATTTGCCCCGAGTGACTATTTCCTATCTCTAAACCTAAAGAAATGGCTAGGTGGAAAAAGATTTAACTCCAATGATGAAATAATTGATTAAAAATTGCCTATTTTATTGACCTCGAAAAATCCTATTATTTGGAAGGGATACAAAAATTGGAAAAACTTTGAACCAAGTGTATTGAGGAGACTATGTTGAAAAATAATTATTTTTTTTTTGCAAAAAAAATGTGTTTCATTCTAAAAGTCACGGACTTATTGATCCGCCCTCGTATTTTGGATAATGTGTAGGAGTTTATTATAAGGATGTAAGTGACAATAAATTTATTTGGGAAAGAGCTAAAACAAAATTTATTTTATTGATTTGTAGAAAAGTTTGGTAATTTATTTGATTTTTCTGAGAACGGAAAATTTTCATTTGGATACAATTGCAAATATTGAAAAAAAGAATAAAAAGAAATTAATAATATTTATATTTTTTAAATTTTTTGTGCAAAACTCAACCCTCGAACATTATAGGGTTAAGATAAGGCAATAGAAGTTGCGAAATCCGTTTATTTTTAAATATTTCCTAAAATAAAATAAAATCCCACATCCCACATCAATGTGTGATATACTTTTTTAGCTTGCCTTTATTTAGAGGACGTTTGTTGGTTTCCAGACATACCAGTTACTGTTGTTGTTATTCTTATTGCTGTATCCTTTATTTTTTATTTCTCTAGACGTTCTTTTTTTTTTGCTTTTATATATATCTTAACTTTGTATTTAATTTATCAATCGCAAACCACCAAATCACCTTATTATGTACGATTATGCAAAACCATTTCAAATGTATAAAAGTTTTGTACGAAAAACTCACGTAATACTTTTTTTTTTTTTTTTTTGAACTTAACACACCTACAACAACTTTTGTTGCTTTTATTCCTCAAAAATTATATTTTAGATTTATAATTTATTCTATTTTAAAAATTTATATTTAAAAACACTCATATTTCATATAAGTACTCCAAAAAATATTGTAACAATTAATTTATATAAGGAATTAAATTTTTTTTTTTGTAATGTTTTCAAATTAATTTTTCTTCCATAATTTGCTTTCCGTTTCCGTATTAAGGACACGATTTTATTGTTCGAGATGTTAAACACAACTAAAAAGCTTTTGCCATTTTCAAACAGGCCTTAACGCAACAGTCTTGGACAAGGATATGGCTTTTTCTTAAAATATGAGAGTCTAGCATTGTAAACTAAGAGAATATTTATAACTTAAGAGAGTTTATAAAATTGTTGCACATTTGCCGGCATTATGTTTGTACATTTGTATTTTTTGTTTTGGTTGTTAATTGCAGCAGAAGCATTTTTTGAGAGATTGTTATTAGAGGAATGGGATAATTTATTAATGAAAATAAATGCTTGAATTTTTTCTTATATAACACCAGGTTATTGATGAGATGCGATCAACATGTATTATAATGTTAAAGCTTTGGATTGAAAAAGAATATTGTACGAAACGAAACTCTAATTAGAAAATACGTTAATAACAATCAGTTCGAGGCGATTTCTTGTGACCGATGTTTTGTTCTAGCATTTTATCCCAATTTTGACCAAACGTATATCACTTTAAAGTAATATCTTTTTCGCCGTTTTGTAGATTTATAAATTTTAAAATTTTTCCTTTATTTTGAGTAAATTGCATTTAAAGTTGCTACTAACACATACATAAAATTATACATATGCTATGTGTGTTTTATTAAATTTGTTGATGTGTTTGTTAATGAGTTTGTTATCTTCGTTCATAATAATATTAAACCATAAAAGTATTGGTTTGTGAATTGGCTAAAATGAGAAATAAAGCTGCCAAGAAATTGCACTCGAATTTCGAGTGCTGGAATCTGCTAGTAATATTAATTACACAAGGAACCAAAATTGAACTTTTTTGGTATTGACTTGAACTTTGTTGCAATTTTTTACTAATTTGAGGTTCTTGATTTCAAATCTAATATCCATTTTTTTCCATCAGCGCGCCTTTTTAAGTTAAAGGTTTTAATCGTATTAGTGACTTTTTTAAAAATTGTTTCTTATTTTTCAAAATTTCAACGATATCTCTGAAACTTAAAGATAATATTGTTGACGAGTTTTGGGATGTTTTTTTAACTGAATATGGTGAACCGTTTTCAAGGTTTTTCAATACATGTAGTACAACTGCCTTACTATTAAACATAAAGGTATATCGCGAAAAGTCGAGCTGATAGAAAAAACCAAGTCAGGTTTGGATTCAGCGTCCCGAATAACCTCAAAAAGAACATTCAGTGCTTAATCAACAAAAATCTTGTTCCCTTGTGTTGTCACCAGCGTATCATAATAACAAAATTTTTTTGATATATTTTGAAATTAGGGCCTTCATTTTCAACGATACCTACCTTCCCCAAGCAAAAAAGCGCCAGCAGTACCCCAAAAAGCGATAATTGGCTATGAATTAGAACTAAAATAAGAGCGCTAGTTATTGTTTTAAAAAAAAAGCTAAAATTATTTTTATTGATTTTCAAAAAACAAAATTATTGAGACTAATTAAAATTTGGTGTGTGATTTTGAAGTATCATTTTCTTTCTTCAGGCCATGATATTGTTTTAATACTAGAATTAATTCAAATAGAAGCATTTGATGGAATTTTCCAATTAGTACAAAATCCATTTTTAATCCTTAGTAAATATTTAATATGTATTAAAAAATGTATAGTGTTAAAAAACATTATAATCCTTAGCTTGTTTAAAAAAAATGCATTGCTCTGAACACTTTTTAGACTTCAGCGTTTAAGTAATGAAAACTCAATATATCCACAACGAAGCTTGATATATAGAAAATCGAGAATTCATACAACACTCTTTCTATCATTTACGTAATTTTAAATAATCAATGTCATTTTCATACTCTTCGTTTTCTTCTTTAGTTATTTTATAAAATTTAAAACATCTTCAGATTTTTTTTTTAACTATTGTCCAAGCTGAGTTCAAAAATCTTTTTAGTTTTTTTTAACATTAAATGCTAATTCAGCTCTTAGCTCATTATCAAGAAATTTTCTGAAATAAATTGATTTTTATTTGATTGAGTTTAATCATCGGCCCAATTTTCAATATTATTGTCAAAACTATAACCATATCAGTAAATTTAATTAAGAATTGGATCGATCTCATTCTCCAAATAATCGAATTTACGCGTATGTGCCATTATCATACTTGTTAAACTTTTTAATAACCGCTTTAAGTTGGTAAAAAGTTTCGTGTGCTTTACTTTTTGGATTTCGAATTCCAGAATCACTTTTTGAACTGCTGATAAAATTGAGCCAAGTACATTTTATAAAAACAAGTAAGAGTGTTAAATTCGGCTGTGCCGAATCTTTGATACCCTCCACCTCGGTTTGAGTATTGATAATAAATGTAAACAAAACATTGGAAAAAATATGCATGCGTTTCCGGTTATATGACATAACTTCTCGTTTAATTTAGTTTTTGCTAATTAAATAGCTTGCCTTAACCTCCATTGCAAAGGTAATGGTTGTGTAGGGTGGCTATATGCATTAAATCTTGGTAATTGGAGATAGCTGTAAGTTTCTTTTAACTGGCGAAATATTTTTTCATTGCGGCCATATAGGTCGGATGGAGTAACAAAGTAATAACCAAAAAAAAAAAGCTCTCTCAATTTTTTTCTTAAAATATTGCCATATTTGGAAAACATACGGAATAAATTTATAATAATAAATAATTAAATTAGGGATGCCAAACGCAAAAAACCAAATGTCCCAAACATTTTAAATAAAATAATTTGTTATCTTTATTTTCTGAAAAACTTCAAATATTCATCCAAAAAAAAATTGTGATAAATAATATATGTATAAAACACATTCTCATCAAATTGCGTTTATTTATGTAACAATTTTTATGTTCGCAATTCTTAAATATCATTTGAGGTTTTCTAAAATTCATTGAATTTAAATTAATGTTTTCTGTAGTGCGATTCGGTAAATTTCAACGATCCGACAATCACAAAATATATCGACAGCTATTGTACACACATCTTAACGACTGTCGACAAATCTATTTTTCTATTTATTTAAATTGTAAACGAGTGGCATCTCTGTTAAAATAAGCGAAAAACACAAAAAAAAAATAGAAAAAAACAAATTACTTCGTGTTTGACAGGATGATTTTATCTTTATGTTTAATATCTTTATTTTTTTACTAATATTTCTGTTTATTTATTTGAAAATGAAATAATGAATTGAATACCATATTTAATTTTTTTTATTAATATAAAAAAGTTTTTTAATAGAAGCAAAATATTTTCCCTATTTTATGATTTTTATTTATGTATGACGACATTTCAACCTAAAAATTTAAGTTTTTATCGATTGAATAAACAACACAAAAATGGATGTCGTTTAGATAACAACAACAGCTGACTTTAACAAGAGCGAATATCGTTTAAAAATTTTACTGATAATTTTGCTTTTCTTTTTTAACGATTCGACAATCGTTAAAAGAAGTTACTGAAAAGCTATTAATTTATCCTGAATGCCAATATTTTTTTTTAATGTAAACATTTTTTAAATGTAGACATATTTGGTGATTGTTTTGGAATTTCAATTTGTGTTTAAAGAATAAAATTTATATGTATATTAAAGATGCAATTGATGTCTTCTTAATTTAAAATTATTATTTCCGAAGTTTTGATATGATTTTCTGAAATTCAGTTAATATTTTCTAATTTATAATTGGAAATTTTTTCCAGTTTTTAGAATTGATATTTTCTTAAATTTGAATGGAAAATCTAAAAATTGCAATTTTGTATTTATGTGAATAATAATGCTTTAGTAATTATAAACAATTTTTAAAATTAGTAACTCTATTTTGTAAAGACAACAAAAAGTTAATATGCCAAACTTATGTTCAAATTTGTAAAAGAATAATGAAAAAACGTATGAAATAAAAGACCATTCCGTGTATACTCTTAACATTGTGTTGTAAGATATCTAGTTGAAAATATTGACATTCATGTTAAAATAGAAATAGCTATTGCAAAGCTAATTAGAACAAAAATTGTGGCGCCATCTATTGTGGCATAGTCACGCTGAGCAAAATGAAGTGACACTCTGTTAATGCAAAATAAATGTATTTTCCCCACAACAAAATATTGCAGAATTTTAGGTAAATAAAATAATATACTGATTTATTTCTAACATGTAGTTATTATGGATATACATATATAGAATATATGAATATTATTTGCATTATTTAATATATTCAAACGTTATTTTTGTGTGTTTCTCTTTAAATAAATTAATACATAAAAATTTTTTTTGCTAAATTTACATTGTTTTCATTTTATTAACAGCTAGGTATTTTAGCATTATTTGCTTTAGATGCTGGTGAATTTTTACTTACTTACTTTTCAGGATGTCAATGAATCATTTTTTGTGTCAACGAGCACCTTAGCTACAAGATTTGTGCCGCCATCGTGATTTCCACAGACGGACAGACGGACAGACGGTCATCGCTATATCAACTCCGGTTGTTATAAGGATCACAAATGTATATATTTTATGGGGTCCAAAATTTTTTTTTAATTATTACAAGCGGAATGATAAACTTATATATACCCTCTGCACTTCCAATGAATTTGGAGAATCATTCTCACTAAAAATGATCACCTTAGCTAACCTATTGAGGGCGTGATCGAGACAAGAACAACATAGAAAATTATATTTTTTCACGACTTTTTTTAGTTCTTCATTCAAAACTCGGGTCCTAATTGACCGATTTGGACGATTTTAAACAGCAAACTTTTCAGGATGTCAATGAATCATTTTTTGTCTCAACGAGCACCTTAGCTACAAGATTTGTGCCGCCATCGTGATTTCCACAGACGGACAGACGGACAGACGGTCATCGCTATATCAACTCCGGTTGTTATAAGGATCACAAATATATATATTTTATGGGGTCCAAAATTTTTTTCTAATTATTACAAGCGGAATGACAAACTTATATATACCCTCTGCACAGTGGAGTGGAGGGTATAATAATTTGTGGAAGCATTGAATATATATTTTTTAAGAAAGACATCTTAAACGATTTTTCATAACAACATCAACTTAGAGCTCTATTTAAAAGAGCCCAATTTGACAAGAATGCGCTTTTTGCATAGTTAAAAAGCGCTATATTTAACTCAAAAAGCGCTAAGTTGACATTGCTCTTATTGTTGCATATTTTCTGTTGTGTTTCGTCTTGAATATGTGTAGAAAACTAAAATTTTAGAATTCAATTCGATTATTTTCATAACAATTTCAAAATTTCGATATATTTCGGTTTATAAAATGAGCACATAAAAATAACACTGTTTCAAAAAGAAACACTTTTAGTATTATTTTTAGTTTTACACCCTTTACCACTATGTATATAGGGCAATTCTTAGTCATGTTCATTTAAATCTATCAAAAAACAAAAATATTGCACAGATTTTTCTAAAATTTGGCTTGTATATGTTTTTGCAAAAACTAAGTGACCTTACCGAATATGATCATGATCGGTCAATTTTTCGACCCAGATCCCATATTTAGTGTATGTTTATTATGTATGCTTATTTTCTATATCTAGTTAGTTGGACCTAACATATAAGGTCTCTAAACGCATGGCATAGGATATCGTATGGTCGGTCTAGACCGACTATAAATTTATTACTTGTTATACCCTATACCACTATGTGGTTTGGGTAAAATGACTTTGTGCTGCTGTTTATAACTACCAAAAATGTTTGACCTAGACCCATCTTTTATTATACCGATCAAATCAGAATCACTTTCTGAGTCGATTTAACGATGTCCGTCCGTCCGTCTGTGTGTCCATGTAGATCTTTTAATCAAACTGAAGGTCGCAAATATACTTTGACGAAATTTGGTATATAAGCTTTCAGCGGCCACAGAATGAAAGCTATTGAAATTGGTGAGAATCGGTCCATACTAAGAACTAGCCTCCATACTAATGAAATCAATATAAATTTCCATAAGATCCAAATTATCATATAAATCTTAGTCAAATTGTGTTTGTATGTATTTATTACATCCATTAATCAGTAGTCCAAAAATTATCCCTATTGGACAACTCTTAGTTATAGCCCCCATATAACGCCGCTTCCCGATCTTCGCTTAAATCTATCAAAAAAAAAATATTTCACAGATTTTTCTCAAATTCGGTTTGAATACATTTTTTCAAAATATAAGCGACTTTCCCAAATATGGTCAAGATCGGTCCATTTTTCGACCTAGTCCCCATATAAATATAGCACCCGATATGAACTTTTTCATATTTGCGGCAAAAAAATTAATATTAATGCCACTCAAATTTTATCTATCCTTATTTTCTATATCGACTTAGTTGGACCGAAAGATAGGGTCTCTAAACCATGGTATACGGTATCATCTGGTCGGTCTAGACCGACTATAATTTTCTTACTTGTTTTTTATTTATTTTTATACCCTATATCACTATGCGGTCAGGGTATAATGATTTTGTGCTGATATTTATAACTACTACAAATATTTGACATATACCTTTGTTTCATTGTACCGATTGAAACACTGTCCATCCGTCCGCCCGTCTGTATGTCCTTGTCACCAAACTTTGTCACCAAACTACAGGTCGCAAATATAAATATATTTTTATGAAATATAAAGGGTGATTTTTTAAGAGCTATAGGAAAGTTTTCCAAAAAAAAAAAACATATAAAATTCAGAAAACTGCATGAAGTCTTTATTTGAATCGATAGTACGGTCCATATAATTTCATGTTTGAAGATTATTTCATGCAAATGTTGACCGTGACTGCGCCTCAAATGGTCCATCCGCTTAGTCCAATTTTGGCATACTCTTTCCAACATTTCGGCCGGTATATCACGAATAAATGCTTCAATGTTGTCTTCCAATACGTCAATTGAAGCGGGATTGTTTGTATAGACATGAGCTTTAACATAGCCCCACAAAAAATAGTCTAAAGGCGTTAAATCGCACGATCTAGGCAGCCAATTGATCGGTCCCGAACGTGAAATAGAATGTTCACCGAACTCGCCTCACCATAAGTCCATTGTTGCGCGTGCTGTGTGGCATGTGGCACCGTCTTGTTGAATTCACATCTCACGCAAGTCAAGCTCTTGCATTTTGGGCAAAAAAATCATCTCTCGGTAGCGCTCACCATTCACAGTTACGTTACGATTCGCATCATCTTTGAAGAAGTATGGTCCAATGATGCCACCAGCCCATAAACCGCACCAAACTGTGAGTAAGGGTAAGCGTGTTGGTGGTTTAATGTCCAACAATGTAAATTTGGTGCGAAATTTAGTCACAATAACCCGAATAGCCGCTTCAGTGGGTCGATTAAACTGACCATAAAATGGAAGAAGCGCGCGATGAACCTTCTTAACAGAGCACTCATTTTGATAATAAAATTCAATAACTTGGAAGCGTTGTTCGTTTTTAAGACGATTCATGGTTAAATTATAGACCAAACTGAAGATGTTTGACAATGAAGCAAAACACAAAACGTGCGTCAGCTGTTTAAACCAGTGTTGCCAAAAAGATAATAGCTAAAAAATCACCCTTTAGTATATAAGCTTCTATCGGCCTTAGAATGAACGATATTGTAATTCTTGAAAATCGGTTCATGTTCAGATCTAGTCCGCATACAAGTGACCCCTTAAATTGCCATAATATCCAAATTATCATATATATCTAGGTCTAATTGTGTTTGTGTATATATATATATTACATCCGTTTATCAGTAGTCCAAAAAAAAACATCTTCACTTAAATCTATCAAATAAAAAAAATATTGCACAGATTTTTCTCAAATTTGATTTGTATGTGTTTTTGAAAAAAATTAGTGATAGTCCGCATCGGTCCATTCTTGGACCTAGTCCCCATATAAATCCGATATGAACTTTTTCTTATTCAAAGGGAAAAAAATTAATAACAATGCCACTCAAATTTGGTTTATGCTTATTTTCTATATCAAATTAGTTGGGCCTAAGAGAAAGGGTCTCTAAACGCTATACCATGCGTATGGGTATTATATATTCGGTCTCGAATTTGGTCGTAATTTTTTTTTTTTAATTAATATTATTTAATATTTAATATTTAATTTTAATATTTATTTAAAATATATTTTATTTATTTAATATTTAAAATAATTATATTCTCTATTTTATCAATTTAATAGGTACAAAAGAATATTATTCAAGTATAACTTTTAATTTTAATGTCAGCTTCCGAAATCGGACAGCTTGTGACCTATATTTTACAAGTCTTTTATAATACAAAGTAATGAAACTGTAATGCAAAAAGGTTAAACTACTGATCATGATTGAACATGCCTTTCTATTTGCTATTACAAGAAAACAACAATATAAAGATCATTCTTTTCATCCAGTAACCAAATTATATATTAAACAGGTCTTTCATTGAACAAGATTGGGCATGCAGAATTATTCCACTTCTCTTACATACGCATTGTGTATGTAACAAAGTAGGCATGATTGTGCATGCTTGATCACAATTATTTTTTTCACTAGGTGAAATAATAGGTCAGAACAGGTTTTTCCTATAAGAAACTGGGCACTCAGAATCATTCCACTTCTCTTACTTATTGTTTATGTTTATTGTTTATGTAAGAATGTAGACATGATTGTGAGTGGTTGAACATGATTAATGTTTACGTTTAGTAACAATACGATACAACGTAGTATTTGTATTGCTACAAATATATGTAAACTAAACAAAAACAAAACAGCGAACTTAACAAATACTAAGCAATAAAATAAGGGTATATAAATATGTTTATGCGTATAAGTCTAGACCGACTTTTGTTTTCTTGTTTCATTTCAATCTGTTTCTTCTTGCTTTTCTTTAAATATGTTATTTCTAAAATAATTTATCTTTTAAAGACCTTTTTCGGCAATTTTTTGTTTTATGAGGTATGCCGATGTAATATAATACTCGTAAATTTTATGGTGTTATTTACATATTTATTACATTTCAGCATAACGAAACGAAAAACGCTAGCATTTGGTATAACGTTTTAAGTGCATATCAATAAAGAACTTGAACTTCAATTACTTCCCCATATACAAGCCAGGGTATTGTTTTTATTGTTTTAATTTTGATAAAAATAATTTATGAAATTTTATAATTAGCCCAACATTAATTTCACATTTGTACAAGGTATTGAAAATGTATGTATTAAAGAATTAACGGAAATATGTATGCATTAAAGAATTTTGAGAACATATTTGCACCTAACACTTTTCTAATTCAGCTAAACTTTTTTTTTGTTGTCTGACTTTTTGTAGAGATATACTTCATCCAAAATGTATCAGTACTGCTTCAATTTTTCCGTTCACTTATGCCGTTTTCTTTTCTAACAAAAAATGTCGCATTTTATTTTTTCAAAAACTGTAAATTTTTATATATTCTGAATTAAGAGCAACCTTATATTATACATCAATTGAAAGGTCAATGGCTGCAAGTTTTTGCCATTTGTGAGGGCTTGATTTCGAAACCTTTCGATTGATGTATAATATAAGGTTGCTCTTAATTCAGAATATATAAAAATTTACAGTTTTTGAAAAAAGTGCTAATAAAATGCGACATATTTTGTCAGAAAAGAAAACAGCATTAGTTTTGAATTGTTAAGAAAATTCTTTGATAATTTTTTTTCAAATTTTTTTGTGGAAGTAATTAGTAATGAAATGTTTTTTCAAAAAGAACACAATTAACTACTGTTTGATATTTTTTGTCCAGTTCTTTAATATTATTGTTAAACAGGCATTTTCAAAACTATAACTTAATAAAAACAAGTAAGAAAATTATAGTCGGTCTAGACCGACCATATGATACCCTATACCATGGTATAGAGATCCTATCTTTCGGGCCAACTAATTCGATATAGAAAATAACCATAAAACAAATTTGAGTGGCATTGATATTAATTTTTTTGCCGCAAATATATAGTTCATATCGGGTGCTATATTTATATGGGGACTAGGTCGAAACATTGACCGATCTTGACCATATCTGGTAAAGTCGCTTATATTTTTAAAAAATATATACAAACCAAATTTGAGAAAAATCTATGAAATATTTTTGTTTTTTTGATAGATTTAAACGAAGATCGGGAAGCGGCGTTATATGGGGGCTATGACAAAGAGTTAAGGATCATTTTTGGACTACTGATTATTGGATGTAATAAATACATACAAACACAATTTTGACTAAGATTTATATGATAATTTGGGTCTTATGGCAATTTATGTCGATTTCATAGGGGTCATTTGTATGGGGGCTAGGTCTGAACATGGACCGAATTTCACCAATTTCAACAGCGTTCATCCTATGGCCGATGAAAGCTTATATACAAAATCTCATCGAAATATATTTATATTTGCGACGTGCAGTTTGATTACAAGTTTTACATAGACACACAGATGGACGGACGGACGGACAGACATCGTTAAATCGAATCAGCTAGTGATTCAAATATTTTTGGTAGTTACAAACAGCAGCACAAACCATTATACCCAAACCACATAGTGGTATAGGGTATAACAAGTAAGAAAATTATAGTCGGTCTAGCCCGACTATACGATACCCTATACCTATCTCATAGGCCCAACTAATTGGATATAGAAAATAAGCATAAACCAAATTTGAATGGAATTGTTTTTAATCTTTTTTTGACTGCAGACATGAAAAAGTTCAAATCGGATGCTACATTTATATGGGGACTAGGCCCAAAAATGGACCGATCCCGGCCATGTTTGGTAAAGTCTCTTGTATTTTGCGAAAATATATACAAACAAAATTTGAGAAGAATCAGTGCAAAATTTTTTTTTTTTTTTGATAGATTTAAGTGAAGATCGGGAAGCAGCTCTATATGGGGCCTATGACTAAGAGTTGTCCCATAGGGATTATTTTTTGACTACTCATTAATGGATGTAATAAATGCATATAAACCCAATTTGCTGAAATCTATATGACAATTTGGTTCTTATGCCAATTTATGCCATGTATGGGGTCTAGGCCTGAATATGGACCGATTCTCACCAATTTCAACAGCGTTCATCTCATGGCTGATAGAAGCTTATATACCAAATTTCATCAAAATATATTCATATTTGCGACCTGCAGTTTGATTTCAATGTTTACATGGACACACAGACGGACGGAGGGACTGACGGACATCGTTATATCGAATCAGATAGTGATTCTGATTCGTTCGGTATAATAAAAGATGGGTCTAAGTCAAATATTTTTGGTAATTACAAACAGCAGCACAAAGTCATTATAACCAATCCACATAGTAGTATAAAGTATAAAAACTATCGGGTGTTTCCAACCAGGAGACACACAATAAAACAATCCAATACATTTAAAAGACGTAGTTCTCAGGAATGTTTTATCAATTTTATATTACAAATTTAAACTGAACAATACAATCCAGCCCCTCAAAAACTTAGAGACAAATAATGACGTCACGATAAAATTATTTTTTTTAACCCCACTTAACGCCTTCACATTACGCTAAGGCTACATTTGAAATGGTAAAGCAAAAATTAAATTTATGTTAAAAGAAATCAACCCCTCAGAATGTGCTCTTACCTAAGTCTATAATTCAAACATTAAACATACAATAAAAAATAATAAATTTGTGTCAAAACAAATCATCCCCCAAATATACACGCACTAAGAACATTTGAAACTTTTTAGACAAATTGAAAAGAAACCGTTTTCTTTTAAAAAATCTTAACAGCTGCTAAAAATCAAAATGAAGTTTATTCGTATTGATCTAAAAGCAATTCAAAACTCTACAATTAATGTTCCAAAAAATTGGTAAGCAAAACGGAAAGTATTTTTTTTTAATTTAGTTTTATTTTCTACAAGGTGGTTCCTCTAGTTTTTGCACTTTGAACTACTGGCTATTTTGAGTATGGCAACATTAACATCAGCTGTTACGGCACACCCGGCCAGAACCAAAATTTAGTTTGAAAAAAATTACAACAAAAAGTTACTGTGCCATCTTTTTGTGGGCGATCTGCCCTTCCAGAAACCGTATCCCATGAAATCCTAGCTGATCCTGTTTCAAAAATATCAGCAGGGATTTCTTGGGATACGGTTTCCGGAAGGGCAGATGGCCCACAAAAAGATAGTCACTTTTTGTCGTCATTTTTTTCAAACTGAACTTTGCTGCTGGCCGGGTGTGACGGTAAGCTTGGGGGAAAATCAGCATTTTTAGTGAGAAATCATATTTTCTGAGGAAGCTCATTTTAATCTTCGAAGTTGCAGAAGAAGCATGCGTTACAATGAACAACGATAAATGATTATTTTTAACCCATTTTTGTAGACATGGATTTGGATAACATTTGTTTTCAACAGAATTGCGCACCGTGGCACACAAACCATGAAATAATTGATATATTGCGTAGAAAGTTTGAAAATCGCGTTGGCGATGTGTTTTGGCCATGTGAGATTATTAAGGATGAGTGCTACGCTAATCACCCAGCGTAGACTGAGGCACAGAAAACACGAATTAGTGCTGTCATTGGTTAAACACAGCTCCATACCGTCGAAAATGTACGGACAATTGGATTTATTCATCATTTGAATGAAGTAGAGTTCCACAATTAACTGGATTGCACTTTCGAAAAAAAGAACGCGAATGAAAATAAATTTATTAGTTGTTCTATTTATAGCAAAATGCAAAACCCACATCATGTACACCAAATCACAATTGCTTCTTCTTCATTACTTTTTTATCTGCTTAAATTTTTTTTGCCCATATTTAAATGATAAAAAAACTTGATGCCAGACATCTGAGCTTGCTTTCTTAATATCGTATAGTTAAGAGCACAATGTTTTTTTTATTTTACTCTTAACATTTTTAACGCTAACAGCACATGTTATTTACATGCTAGTGGCAAAGCTTTGACATTATCTCACTATACATATAAAAAGCTTTAATTAGTGTGTATGTTAACCGATTCCAAAGCTTCTATAAAGTGTTATGTTGAACAACATAGTTTTTAACAGCAAATAATTCACCATACATTTTTTTAAACAAAAATTGAAGAATCAACTTAGTTTGAGAAAATAATTTAAAAAATAAAATGAAACTGTAATTTAGCACAAATGAGGAGGTCCATAACAAAACGCAATAATTCAACTTTTTATGTTTTTAGCTTTTTTGACTAAACCCGTTACTATATATTGAAATATTGAAATATTGCGCCCATTGTTATAAAATATACGAAAGGTCAATAATTTTACTGTAATTCGATACCAAAAATAGCGATTTAGACCAAAATGGAACAATTTCAATATAAATCCTACTGACTTTAATAAAATTTATTAATTTTTCCAAAAAATTGTTCTAGTGGAATTATTGCGTTTTATTATGGACGTCCTCAATTGTACTTGGCAGTAGTAATAATCCTATTGTTATTGTGGTTTTATTATACCCTATATCTTTTTGTGCCACAGTAATCCAACAAAAATCCCTTTAATATTGATTTATGCTTTGTTGATTAAGTTTATAGTGCAGAAATCCTTTTTAGTCCTAAGCCCCTTTTCCGTTAACACATGCTGTTGGTTATCTTTTAGTCGGCCTAGACAAACTTAGAGTTCCTTTTTTGTTTTAAAACTATAAGAAACAGCTTCAACAGCAACATTTGACTTGACCTTAAATTAAAAAAAAAACAGAACACGAATACTTGAGATGTCGTGCATAGCCTTAAGTTGGTGGTAATTTCTTCCTGTTTTTTCTGTAATTTTTATACCCTATACTTCTATGTGGTTTGGGTATAATGACTTTGTGCTGCTGTTTGTAACTACCAAAAATATTTGACCTAGACCCAACATTTATTATACCGATCGACTCAGAATCACTGTCTGGGTCGATTTATCGATGTCCGTCTGTCCGTCCGTCCGTCCGTCCGTCCGTCCGTCTGTCCGTCCGTCCGTCAGTCCTTCCGTCTGTGTGTCCATGTAAACCTTGTAATCAAACTGCAGGTAGCAAATATGAAAGTATTTTGATAAAATTTGGTATATGAGTTGCTATCAGCCATGAACGCTGTTGAAATTGGTGAAATTCGTTCCATCTTCAGACCTAGTCCCCATACAAATGACCCCTATGTAATCGACATAATTTGCCATAAGATAAAAAATATCATATAGATCTGTCAAATTGGGTTTGTATGTGTTTACTATATCCATTAATCAGTAGTTCAAAACTAATCCCTATAGGACAATTCTTAGTAATAGCCGCCATATAAAGCTGCTTCCCGATATTCACTTAAATCTATCAAAAAACCAAAATATTGCACAGATTTTTCTCAAATTTGGTTTGCATTTATTTTTTCAATATATAAGTGACTTTACCAAATATGGGTCGGTCCAACTTCAAACTTCAACCGATATGAAGTTTTTTATATCTGCAGCCAAAAAAAAAATAATAATAATGCTACTCAGATTTGGTTAATGCTTATTTTCTAAACATCCAATTAGTTGGACCGAAGAGTTAGGATCTTTAAACCTTGGTATAGGGTATCGTAAATTCGGTCAAGACCGACTATAATTTTCTTATATATATATATATATATATATATACATATATTGTCTTTTCGTTAAAATAACTGGTACATAAAACGTGGCAAAAAATAAATAAACTACTCGTACATACAACTGACAGTTAAAGTTATCAGTTGAACGTTGGAAAAAATGTCGAAAAAACTCAAACAGAATAAGAAAATGAACAAAATGTACTCGTATATGTCGGTTTAAGAACAAAAAAAAACTGCAAAAAGTTAAAAACTTTTTCTACAATATGACGTTAATTAGCATACAAGCAGATACCAGAGTTAAGTGTGAAGTGTGAAGTAATTATAAACAACTACTTGATTTTAAATTATACGATTTTTTTCGCGGCAGAATTTTGTTAGATAAAAAATAAGTTTAAGACTACCTACTTCAAAAAAGGAAGCGATAAGAATTTAAAAAGGAAATTCATTAATTATATGAATCTCCGGGATTTTGTGACAAATTCGCTTGAAAATAATGATGTGCTAACAGTGACAAATTAACATTTTGTTTTATCATTTAGAAAACATAAAATTTTAAGCTAAACATTTAATAACAGTCCAGTTGCTCTAGATCGACTATATGATATCCTATAACATGTGTTTAGAGAAAGGGTCATAGGTCCAACCAATTTTTTTTTATAGAAAATAAGCATTAAGCAAATTTGAGTGGCCGTTTTATTAATATATTTGCCTGACGATGTGAAAAACTTTATATCGGATGTTATATTAATATGGGGACTAGGTCAAGAAATGGACCGATACTGACCATATTTGGTAAAAACACTAATTTTTTGCAAACATATATACAAAACAAATTTGAAAGATTTAAGTGAATATCGGGAAGCAGCTGTACTTGAGGGCTATGACTAAGAATTGGCCGACAGCGATTATTTTTGGACTGCTAAATAGTGGGTATAATAAATAAATAAAAAAAAATTATCCGAAAATTTGGATCTTATGCCAATTTAAGTCGATCTTAGACGGATCGCTTGTATGCGGACTAGGTCTTAACAAATTGGTAAACAAATATTGATATTTGCGATCAGAAGTTTGCTTACAAGGTTACATAGACACACGGATAGACAGATGGACGGATGGGCAGTTATCGCTAAATCGATTAACACGTTCGCCACTCAGCGTCATATATATGTGACGTGGGAGTTTTCATAAAAACTCATGTCACATATATGTGTCGCATAATTATAACATTGTATTAAACTTTTATTTCACGAAAGTTTGTAGGAAGCATTTTTCTTGTATAGTTTGGTCTCTTGCAAGGTGTATATGTAAGATGTATATGAGTGCTGCGGTTTGTGGATACGCTAAGCAGTTATATTAAAATATCGTTTTTTTCGGATAATTCCCAAAATTTTGTTATTTGCTAATTTATATGAAAACTGACTTTAAATGCGCTTTTAATAGTTCATTCGTGTCACAATAGCAATAGAAGAAGATACTATTTTGTAAAAGTGTCCTAGGAAAAACTTGTTTCTGAAGAGGAAATTCTTGAGACTTCTCTGAATTCCTGTGAAAGTTATATGGATTTTGAAGATTTTAGAAGCAAAACCAATAGATTATTCTATGCAGATTTTTATTGACGAGTTAGTGAAGGAAATTGTTTTGTGAACAAATGCACGCGCTAATTGTATGTCTAAAAATAACAAACTAAGCGCAAAGTCTAATCTTCTTAGAAAAGAAGTGAAAGTTGTGGAAATAAAATAGGTAATTGCTTTGCGTATTACAATGCCCCTTAATAAAAAGCCGAAAACGATACTGTTTTGGAGCAAAGATCCGCTTTATTTTCAAAGTAATTTTGGTACAACTATGAGTCGCATAAAGTTTGAAAATATACTGTGTTGTATGGGTTTCTATTTCCCTGAACAATGTGATAAATCTGACCGTCTACACAAAATAAAAAATATCGTAAAACATATTCTTCAAAATATAAACAAAATCTACAGTCCCCCGCAAAACTTGTCTTTGGATGAATCTCTTCTTTTGTGGAGAGGACTTTTATTTCGGACTTTTATTTCGGCAGTTTATTCAGAACAAGAGACATAAACACGGATTTAAGTTTTACGAACTATGTAATCCAGATGAATTTTTAATAAATATGGCTGTTAACACTGGAAAAGCTACCGTTTACAATGAAAAAGGATATTCATTTGGAGCTGTAGCTAAATTAATGCTGAATTAATTAATTAATGCTGAAAAGGGACACACACTTTATATTGACAACTATTACAATAGCGTAAATCTGGAAGAATATTTGGAACCTTAAGAGCAAATAGAAAACGTATTCCCACTTACGTTATAAAAAGTAAACTCACCAGAGGAACAACAGCATGGAGGCGTAACGCAAAAGGCGTTATTGTTTTAAAATGGACAGACAAACTGGACGTACTTATGATTTCTACAAAGCATAATTCTGACATGGTTAACACAACATCAAAGAGAGGAGTAAGTACACTTTAACCGAAAATGGTGTCATATTATGGCAGCCCCAGGCGCTCAATTCGCTGGTATATGAAGGTGTTTTTGCACCTGATAGACATATCACTTTGGAATGCCTGCTGGATTTATAACAAAATAAATGTTGATAATCCCATAACACTATTGCTATTTGGAGAAAGGATAATAAAAGCATATTTGGCCAAACTCCAACACAAAGATTATCCCATGAAGTAACAGCCAGTACATCTACTGGTGGTCATTTTTCAGATGTAAGACTGCAAGAAAACGATGCCGTGGGTGCACTAAAAATAAAAAGAGGACCGCAACCGAGTATATATGTGGAGCCTGTAGATACAAACAGGGTGATGTAATCGGATTATGCCCATATCCATGTAATAAATAATAGAATTTTTTATTATATAATAATAAAATTTTTTAAATTTCTGTTTAATTAATATAAATCAAACCATTTTGTGACTCACATATGTGACACCAAGTCTTCACAAAGCTCATGTCACTTATATGTGACTTTTATGTATATCACATATACGTGACACGCAGTTTCTCTTAATAAAATTGTTTAGAAAACTCGTGTCACATATATGTGACACATTTTTTTGTTGGTGAGTTTTTATTGAAAGCGTGAAAAATTGGTGAGTGGCGAACGTGTTAAGAAAGTGATTATGAGTTAATCGGTATAATAACTTAACCCTTACTATGGGTTGGAAAACAAAATTGTGCTAATTTTTACGAAAACTTACCCTTATGTGCTCCTAGGGTTAAGATGATCCAAAATTGTGCAGTATTTGCAAAAATTTGAATTTTAATTTAATCGTCCTACATTAACTTGGCGTCATTTGTGGCACAAAGTCCAAATGGTTTAATGATGTTCAATTATAAAATCATCATAATCATCAAATCATAAAAATCTGTAAAATATAGCACAATTTTTTTTCCCAACCCATAGTAAGGGTTTCATCTAGTCTACTAGAACAATCAATGTTTTTAAATATGTCATAATTCAAAGATTGGCCTCGGCAAGGAATGCGTTAACGTTGCTCGATTTATTCCAAATTTTTAGCAGGGAAGACCTGCACATTTGGTAATTATATTTTAAGCGTCTCATCTAAAAATTCAACAGCTTTTTCAAAACATTTGAATTTTTTTTTTAAAATAAATTGTATTTTATTAGTTTAGGGTCATATGTGACCCCAAGACCAAAAGGGATAATTGGGTCATATAATTTTTTTTCCGAAACCCTGGGCTATTAGGATAAAATATAATATTGAAAAGTAGAAAACTGATAAATTTTTGATACGAAGTATTTAGAAAGTGTACATTTACTGAATATTTCTCAAAAAACTAATTTTTCTCGAAATCCGCAAAAAAAAATCTTTGTTAAAAAAATTATGGCAGAGGAATTTACATACAAATTCACACTGTTCATTTCTAATATATATTTAACAAAACCTTAAAGTGCCAGATTAATTTTTTGAAATTTTGTTTAAGAAAATTTTTTCAAACTTGAAAAGGGTGTTTTCAAAACTTTATCAAAAAAATTTTCCATCTCTGGTCTCATTTCGCAATTGGTTAGAAACCTGGTAATAAAACAATACTTTATGTCTGAGTGCTCCAAGGTGTAGTTACGAAAAAATTATGGCTTTAATGAGTTTCTTAAGTTGAACAAATTTCCGTCAAATTTCACGACCTAGTTTTTTTTTTTTTGGCACAAAAGTTGTCTGGGGCATTTGCTATTTCTTGGCGAGTTTTTCTTCGATTTTGAAGTCATGAAGCTTTTTGGGGCACTTCTAAATTTTTTTTGACTGACTCAAAACTTTCTATCTCTCAGTTTTTTGCTATTCGCATATTTCTAGGGGATGAGACTTAAAATTCGAAAATTTTTTTTTCCCTCCTTATAATGAGTAACGAATATATAAACGTACGTGGCCCTCCACAGTTTTTTGAGTACAAATTAGTGGGTACTATAAACACATCTTTTTATACCCTATACCACTATGTGGTTTGGGTATAATGACTTTGTGCTGCTGTTTGTAACTACCAAAAATATTTGACCTAGACCCATCTTTAATTATACCGATCGAATCAGAATCACTATCTGATTCGATTTAACGATGTCCGTCCGTCCGTCCGTCCGCCCGTCTGTGTATCCATGTAAAGCTTGTAATCAAACTGCAGGTCGCAAATATGAATATATTTTGATGAAGTTTGGTATATAAGCTTTTATCGGCCATAGGATGAACGCTATTGAAATTGGTGAGAATCGGTCCATTTTCAGACCTAGCCCCCTTACAAATGACCCCTATAAAATCGACATAAATTGCCATAAGATCCAAATTGTCGTATAGATTTTACTCAAATTGGGTTTGTATGTGTTTATAACATCCATAATTGAATAGTCCAAAAACGATTTCTATGGGACAACTCTTAGTCATAGAGTTCATTTAAATCTATCAAAAAAAAAAAAGTATTGCACTGATTCTTCTCAAATTTTGTTTGTATATATTTTCGCAAGATACAAGAGACTTTACCAACCATGGTCAGGATCGGTCCATTTTTGGACCTAGTCCCCATATAGACATAGCAGCCGATATAAACTTTTTCATATCTGCAGCCAAAAAAAATTAATAAAGATGCCACTCAAATTTGGTTTATGCTTATTTTCTATATCCAATTAGTTGGACATAAGAGATAGGGTCTTTAAACGCATGTTATAGGGTATCTTATAGTCGGTCTAGACCGACTATAATTTTCTTACTTGTTATTTATATATAGATTCGAGGCTGATCATCCTGAAATTTTACGGATTCTTACTGTTTATCTGGATGGAATTATAGGTAATAAATTTTTGGATATTCTTAGTGGGCGTGGCACATTCCATGCAAAGTAAATTCTTAATATCACATATATTTATATTGATATTGGGCATCATGAGATATGTGGGCGTGGCACCTCCCATACGAAAAAATTATTAAATATCAAATTTCCAGAGCTCTATGACAGATACAGCTATAGATTGTCTGAGGTAATCTATTATTAATGTGAACATTCGGACAATAATGAGCATGATCTTTCATATAAAGCAAATATTAAATGTCATATATCTGCAGTACTGTAATAGTGAGAGCGTTGGTACTTTCAGTGAGCACATAAGTTATTAATATAATTTTTCTGACAATAAAAGGTCGTCTTTGGAGCAGTAGGTGTAGCACCACTCATACAAGGTAAATATATAATATAATATAACTAGACTAGTTCTGAGTAGTTGTGGAAAATATGGGGGGAATCGACAAATTAAAAAATCGCCTAATCAAAAATCGCTAAAATAAAAATTGATATTCTAAATTTAAAGTCAATTTAAAGTCATGTGTCACTATTTGTAGCCTGCTTCACAGTAGGAACGCCGAAAAATTTGATAATATTTGCAACAAAATATTGTATAAAAATCTGTCCATCTGTCTGTGTGTCCACGTCCACGTAATCAAACTGCAAGTTTTAAATATAAATATAATATGCCTTGCTATACTTCGCTACGACCTACAGAGACCTATTGACATGTGTATTTTCATAATCAATTTTTCCTACGAATTTTATATTGCACAAATTTATTTTATTTATTTTATGTTTTTTATTTCTAAGCTTAAAAATTTTTTCCGCGTTCCTACTATGGAGCAAGCTACATTCAGCTGCCCATGAGAAAAAAGTGGGCTTTCCAAATCAAAACAACGATTGGCCTTGGCTTTAGAGTATCATATGGCAATTTCTTATTTTAGCGATTTTTAATTTTGGCGATTCCGCCCATTTTCTTATCGACTAATAACATGAATAAGTTATGGGCTCACGCAATGTCGCATGACTCGGACTATTACAGTTCTCCTAGTATATACCGATCTTCACATAAATCTATTAAAAAAAATATTGCATAGATTTTTTTCCAATTTGGATTTTATATGATCTTTAAGAAAAGTAAGAGACTTCACCAAATATTTTTTTTTTATATTAACCAACACTCAGGGGATGCCTCCTACAAATGCAGTGCATTGTGTTGATTTCAGGAAAATAGGTTGTGGGAAGGAAGGAATAGGGAGTAGTGTTTGTCGATATTTGACTTAAATTTTATTAGATTATAATTGCCAGGAAAGACCTCTGCGGGGAATTTATTCCACATACGGCTAGTTCGACCGATAAACGAATTCTCTCTGTAATGCGTTGTGCGGTCAACTGGACAATACATTACAAACGGATGTGATCTACTAGAGAAGCGGGTAGAGCGAACCGAAACTCGGGCACTTGGAATAAGTTCGCTAATCTCAGAAAAACATTTCCCATGGTAATATCTATAGAACAGAAAACAGTGCTACACAACCCACATTCCGACAGTGTTCCAATGAATCAATAGAGTTGGAGTTGTCATTAATGAGCGCCAACGCCCTCCTTTGTACACGGTCCAGTAGCTCCAAAATAGACCTTTAAGCTCCTGCCCATATATGGAAGTTGTATTCTATTTTCGGTCGGATGTAAGTGGTATAGATTTTAGGGAGATCAGAAGGAGTGAATTAATTTTTACACCGTTTTAGAAAACCAAGACACTTGAATGCTTCTTTCGACACTTGAAAAACATGCTCGAACATCACATCGAATTCTCAAGCCTAGAACATCAAGAGTATCCGATTCCTCAATACCCATACCACCCATATATACAGATGACATTGTTGATTCCATGGCCCTATTGGTCAAAATACAACATTGAGTCTTCAGCGCATTAAAATCAACCCTTTTCGCTTGACCCCACTCATAGATTGTTAACAGGTCTTGATTGAGTGTGTCATTCATTGTCTGCCTTCTGCCCCCCAACCTCCAAGAGGCTTGGCCTACAATTAAAGGAAAATGAATGACAAATGCTGCTGTCATCTGCGAAAAAGTAAATAGAATTAAAAGTTTGACCAAAGAGGTCGTTCAGAAAGATAAGGAAAAGAGAAGAAGAAAGAACGGAACCTTGGAGTACCCCTGAATTAAGCTGAAACTCATTAAATGAGACCCCATCAATAACATAACGTATTATTCGGTCTCTGAGAAAATTCGATATAAATAGAGAGAAGTCATTACCGACCTCAAATGCAATAAGCTTTGATATCAATGTACCGTGACACACACGATAGAATGCCTTGGAAATATCCAGAGCAACCACTTTACTGTCGCCAAAATTGCGAACGGATCGACTACAGCACTCAGAAAGAAGAGATAACAGGTCTCCCGTGTCACGATTTCTACGGAAGCCATACTGCCGATCATTAAGAAGTGATTTGGCCTCTAGGTAGTTTACAAGATGGAAATTGACCATGCTCTCCATCACCTTTGAGAGCGCAGAGCAGGTTGCAATTGGACGGTAATTTTCAGGGTTATTAGCCGCACCCTTTTTAGAGATTGGTTGGTCATTAGCAACTTTCCAGCAAGAGGGAAAAACTCCCGCACTGTACGAAAGGCTGATAAGGTTGGCCAATGGACTGGCTAGCGTCGAAGAGCACTGTTTCAGCACCAATGCTGGTATACCATCCGGTCCCGCAGACTTATTAATGTTGAGATCCGAAAGAACCTTTTTAACTGCACGTGCTCGAATCAATATTTTAGGCATAGTACAAGATACACTTTCAAGTACGGCCAGTATCGGTCCATTTTTTAACCTATTTCCCATATAAAAATTATATCATATTTGAACATTTTCATATTTGCATGCCACAATTTAGACCTATATTATATATTCAGTTCTTACCTCGGCAAAGTTGGATATCAGACCCTCTCTCAAATAGCTTAGTATAGGGTATTGTGTGGCCGGTCTAGTTTCAATATAAAATTTCTTTTATTAATTTTATAGAAATTCCTAGCTTCACAAATGGCAATCTAAACTTCAACAGATGCCTAATATAAAATTAGTGAGAATAATTACTGACATATACATAAGTTGGACATCTGAAAACAAACTAAAAATATAAACAATATTCTTGAATGCTCTATTAACTAAGCCATTGAATTACATACGTACAAAAACAGATAGTTTCTCAATATCATTAATACTCGAAATTCACGTTTTATTAAACAAACAATACAAAGTAATTTTGTTTTCATTTGCCTTGAGGTTTTTTGTTTTAATTTGTATATATTTTGCCACATGCCTTCATCCTCAATAAAAAATAAGAAAATAAATAAAAAACTATTTAACAGGTTTCAAAAAAAAAACTAATAAAGTTTTGTTCTGTGTTGTATTGTTGGTTTTGTTTTTTAGCACAATTAAATGGTTGATTATTTACATTTGTTTTTTTTTCATCAGAATTTTTTGTTTAAGTTTCATCTAACAATTAATTAATGTTTAAATTGTTTCTATTTCAATTTGTTTAGGTAAAAGGCCAAAAAAACCAGAAAAAATCGTATACATTTAACACCTTCAACATGTTTTAGTTTTCCTAATGAAAATTGAATTAGAAAAGACTTTCGCATAAAAATCTTTTTCCCATATTAAATTTAATTAATAAACATTTCACGCTTGTTCAGTTTTAATTACATTATTAATGCTAATTTTGCGTAGGCTTTGCAAGATTTTTTTATTAGTTGCTTTTTAGAAATTTACTTAAACATAAACTATTTACGAAATTCGTTTTAATATTTCACATGCATGAAGTAATTTGCCCATATTTTATGGCTAACAAACATTGACCTCATCTGAAAGTTTTGTTTAAAAAATGTGCAAACTAAGATTTTTCTCTTAGACAAATAATGTATTTTATTGATCAGAAACTTATTTTTAAAGCAATATTACTCGTATATGCCGTAAGCATTTTGTGTATCTGAAAGCTGTAATTTATTAATCAGTAATGGGATTTCATTTGAATTCAAGTATGTGTGTCTATGTGTGTATGTGGTTTGATTTGGTAAGGAAAATTTGAATTGATTTTATTTTTAATTGGATGTTTGTATTAGTGCTGATAGTGCTCGATTTACGCACTGGCCCATACTCTTGAATGAAATCTTAAAGCCATGACACATCAAATAGAAAAGTACTTTGCTGACTTTTTGATGTGATTATATTTGAAATACTTTATAACAAGTTTTCATATTTAAATCCAACTTAGTTAAATAATTTAGTTTTTTAAATTGATAAATAACACTGGACAACAGTACGAAAATCCTGTAGGGTTTCATAATTGTTTTTAATGTTTTCGAAGCCGCTGAATCCGAATTTGAAGTCAGTGTTTTCGGGTCGCGTTAGGTTTATGTGCTACAGGCGGCAACTTCTAAATCAGTAAGTATGATCATAGAGGGTTAATATATGACCAACCACTATTACTCTTTCGAGAGGAACATATTTCCCTTTAAAACGTATGCGCTCCAGATGCTCCTTAGGGTTGCTTCCTTACAAATTTTATGGTTTTTATTTTATTTTTTGGAGTGTGAAACCCCAGCAGTATAACAGAAAACATTACGAACATGAAATCATACGGAATTTTAATTTTTTGGAAAACTGTTGTACAGTATAATTTAGTTTAAAATGTTAGACATTTTTAACAGTTTTCAACAAAAACATAGAGAATTCATATCTAGAAGACCTTGTTCTTTGGGTTAAAATTAGTGAAACGTACAAACACTAGGATGGAGCGACGTAGCAATTTCACGAAAAACTGATATATCAAAATGTTTTCAAAATTTAAACTTTCATTAAATCTATTCTTTTTTTTATGTGTACACATTTATGCGCTCAGGTGGGGGTAAAATCCAATTCCACAATACATTCAGATAAACAGCATAAGGGAAAAACGGTGTGTAGTATATGTAAGTGTATTGCTGTATTTAGTAAGCAGAACCGCCGAGTTCGCTGTCTGTTTAGCAAAATCACAAATCTTTTTCGCTGATTTTTAATATTCAAGCTATTGACCGCTTGGTGTGTTGTGGGTTTAACATGTTAACAAACTTACAGAGTTTTTTTTTTTTTTTTTTAATTTCAAGTATGTAGTTGCTATTGGCAGAACTTTTTTAATAAGCAGAACCGCCGAGTTCGCCGTCTGTTAAGCAAAATCACAAATCCTTTTCGTTAATTTTAAATATTCAATTGTATATATACTAGGAAAAATAAACTTAGCTTTTTTTTTAATTACTACACCTTTTCCAATTGTATTTTAGAAAACATCAATTGACTTTCAGATAGTATCGATTTGTTTGAGAAAACTTTAATTGATTTTCAGAAAATATGAATTGTGTTTCAGAAAGTATCAATTGTATTTCAGAAAACATCAATTGACTTTCAGAAAGTATCAATTGAGTTTCAGAAAACGTCAATTGATTTTCAGAAAATATCAATTGAATTTCAGAAAACATCTCAAATGTATTTTAGAAAATATTAAACGTATTTCCGAAATTATCAAATGTATTTCAGCAATTATCAAATGTATTTCAGAAAATTTTAAATGTATTTCAGAAAACATCAAATGTATTTCAGAAATTATCTAATGTATTTCAGAAAACATCCAATATATTTCAGAAAACATTAAATGTATTTCTGAAATTATCAAATGTATTTCAGAAATGATTAAATTTACTTCAGAAAATATGAATTGAATTTCAGAAAATATCATTTGAGTCTCAGAAAAATAGTCGGAACGCTATATAAAAACATATCGTCATTTTTTTTTACAGGAGAAGCAAAAAACATCATGAAACAAAAACTACTGTATACTTAATACCTAAATTTTAGAATCAAAGTAAAGATGGATTTTTTTATGAAAACAAATTTATGATAATATAGTAGTTTTTAAGTAAAAGGACGTACAAAAGGTCAATCTATAACTTTTTGTTAGTTACGGCCTTTTGCATTTTAGGTGACGCTATAAACGGGTTTTTTTTTCAAAATGATGACTTCAAAATCGGTCAATATTCTATCCTGGAGTTTACATTGTAGCTGATTAACAAGTGAAGTCCTCATCTTTTTTCGATTAAAAGGCCGCCCTTGATAGTTTCTTTTCCAGTGCATAAAAAATAAGTCCAAATATTGCTGAGCAATTTCTGTGACTCCAAATCACTAATAGAAACAATAATAATTTTTCGGTATTGTAGGAAAAACTACTTTTTAATTCTGAATTTCAATAGATATTTTCTGAAATTCAATTGATATTTTCTGATATATATTTGATAATTTCAGAAATACATCTGTTGTTTCTGAAATACATTTGATATTTTCTGAAATACAATTGGAAAACGTGTAGATGTTTACACATCTCCGCTGTGACCGGACTCACATTGATTTGTTTTTATTGTAGTCCAATAAATGCTGTAGGACCATTCAAAGTCATAAAGCTATATAAAACTACTTCCATATCTTCATTAAAATCTATAAAAAAAAAATATTCAATATATTACGGTACATATTTCTTACATTCGGTTTATAGTCGGTCTAGACCGACTATACTATACCCTGTACCATGCGCTATAACTTAGGTCCAAAAAATTATATATAGAAAATAAGTATAAACCAAGTTTGAGGGATATTGTAATAAATTTTTTGCCTTCGGATATGAAAAAGTTCATATCAAATGCTATATTTATATGAGGAATAGGTCGCAAAATCTTTTAAAGTCACTTACTTTTTGAAAAAAAAAAATGACAAATTTAAATATGAGAAAATTTGTGCAATAAGTGAAGTTAGGGAAGCAGCTTCATATGGGGGCTATGACTAAGAATTGTCTTATGGGGTTAATTTTTGGACTGCTGACTAATGGATGTATTAAACACATACAAACCCAATTCGACCGAATTGCATATGATTATTTGGATCTTCTAGCATTTTAAGTCGATCTATAGGGTTCATTTGTATAGGGCCTAGGTTTGAATATGCAACGATTTTCATCAACAGTGTTCGTCCTATGGCCTACATAAGCTTACACACCAAATTCCATTAATATATATTCATATTTGCGACCAGTAGTTTGATAAGAACATGTCGACGGCTCCATTCTAAAACATGACAAGTGAAAAAATCTAGTTTTGAGATAAACGCCTTCAAAGTTTTTTGTTGATATCTCGAAAACGGTAAGAGATAGAACCTTGAGGATTTTTGCGTTCATATTATAATTGCAACAGAATTCTTAAGTATATTTGAACTTTATAAATTTGTTGTAGATCATACTTAAAAGTGACTTAAAATACTTTAGCATGTACACAAACCTATTACCTAGTCGTCTAAGTGGACTTAGCATCTTTTTGGTGGTCCTTTCTCACTTACATTGGTCATCTAAGTACAGATAGCATGTTTTAGTTTGGAAAAAATTTAAAATTTTAATTTTTTTTTTACTTCTTAGAAAGAAAATTGTTTTAAAATACTTAAATTAATAAAACAAATACTGAAATTTTTTTCTTTTTTTTATTAAAAAAAAAAATAATACTAATTCAGTTCATATACAAAAATCATAAAATATTTTTTTTAATGGAAAACAAAAAAGTTAAAGTAACAACTTTTAATCATCACATTCTGAGTTGACTACACATTCGTTTCCAGCAAAGCTTTTGAGGTTTCGGTAGAAGTTTTGGTAAAACTTGGGAATTAGATTTTGGTCGCATAAACATAGCAGATCCTTATGTTTTGCTTCTGTTATTGGAAGAGTTGATGAATATGCTCTGGGTATGTCTTGAGGAATCGAATTTGTCTTTCTACGCCTTTTAGTTTCGTCATAAAGCGTAATTTCTTTAAAATCTTCATCAAATTGATATTTGTAAGATAATTTATAATTGTCTTCTTTATACACTCTAATTTCTCTGATTTTGCATATACTTATTTTTTCATTTTTTGTATTTTTTTGATCAATTCAAAGCAGAAACAAATTCCTTGAAGTCTAAAAAATCTTCATTTTCCATTTCAATTACGTTATATATGGGTTCATTCTTCTTTGAATTTCTTATTAAAGAGAACCATTCATATGGTGCATATATACGTTTGTTTTTCTTGGATTTTTCTATAAGAGCATGCACACTATCACCTTCATTCTGTGTATGACCTTTTTCGAGGAACTTGTGACTTACGTCAATATTCAGTTTAAGAGAAACCCATACGTAAAATGAAAAAACAGTCTTGTTTTTATTTTGTCCGCCGCAATTATCGGACCAAAAATTAAATTTAGTGATACCTCTATTTTTGTTTTCAGTTTCTATAAACTGGTATAGACAGGTTGCAACTTTTGTAGCACCTTCCTTTGCAGTAGATTCATCCCATACAAAACATGACGCTTGTTTCGAGCTGAGTTCAAAAATGGTAAAATTATAAGCATGTAGCTTCCTCTTATAATAAAATGTGCTCACTTCAGCACAAGGGGACGAGAGAATTTTTTGGAAATCAAAGCACGCAGTTAGAACATTTACGTTGTCAGAACTCTCTTGTTTTTCAATATCTTTTAGTTCTCTAGCTTTTTGTTTGCAAAATAAATGCTGATTGATATCAGATTCAATAGCTTTCTTTTCGTCCTCATTCATGTTCTTATACCTTTCGCATAAGTCGCATTGGTCCTTTTTCGGAATGTAAAATGATATATTAAACGAATCATGAAAAGTATCTCGATACTGTCTTAATGTTGCCTTTAGTTTTAAAACATGAGCATTTTCTGAAAACCATTTATCATACAATCGATACATTTGCGCTATTGATGATATCTCACCTCCCAGGTACATCTTTCTTGATTCTTGACGACAATAGTGAGATTCTACTAAGGGAAACGCATTGATATGCTGTTTTACTATCTCTTTTATTTGAATATTTTTTCCATTTGATTTAGTATGCTTTCCTCTTTTGTCAGGCGATAAATGTAATGGGTTTAAATGTTTCTTACGTACTACAGTTTCAATTGTCTGATGTGTTATTGAAAGTGTATTCAAAAACATCGGTTTGCATACGGCTTCTTTTACTTCTTTGCCATCTTTAAAGAAACTAAGGAAGTACGTCCTTGATTCAGTTTTTCGTGAACTAACACTATTTCTGCAAACCTTTTTTTTGTGAAATGTAATTAATTGCGAAATATAGGATCTTTGAAGATCTTGATTGCCAATATTATAAAAGTAATTAAAAATGTACTTTCTATTTTCTTCGGACACTCTTTGTGAACATTTCATTCTAAAGGAGTCTCCACAACCTTTTTTTCAAACTTTTTCAGTCTTCAAAACACCATTTCCATTGTAATATTGCTTACCTTGACTTTTTAGGACTTTTGCCTCATTTTTGCGACATTGAGATGTTCGTTTTTGTCTCTTAAGTAAAATTTGTTCAGTTGGTGTATCAAAATTTGGGTTTAATATTATTTTTGTATTTTTTGGTGTTATCGGACTGCATGATGGAGCTGATACTGAAGATGACCCTGCTAGAGATGATTCTGCATCAGATGATTCTGCACCAGATAGTTGATAGCATTCGCTTGAGCTTCCGCGGAATGGTTCTAAAAGTGGATGGGTTACTATTTTATTATAATAAACTGAATAAAAATATAGTTTATATGTATTAGAAATTACCGAGATCTTCCAAACTGTTGTCACTTTCACTACAATCCATATTGTACGATATTTCATTTGATATGCTAGGTGACATTCCAGATGATTTTAAATTGGATGAAGAAATATGTTCCAATACACTTTCTATTAAAATACTTTAATATAATTATTCACATTACTTTGCTAAGTTTTTTTTTTTTAAATTACTCTTATTATTGTGTTGGGGTTGTATTTTTGGTTCTGATTCTTCTTTTTCTAAGAGAAACGCGGTTAATTTTATCTTATAATGTTTAATATAAATGAATAATACCGTTCAATTTGTTTATGGCCAATTGCAGAATTTTTCTTGCGCGAGAACTCATTATATTTAGAAAAAAACACAATTATGTGCACCTGTTCTGTTCACAACTTTATCCAAAAACCTATTAAGTGCACTTAGAGATGAAAAAAAATGTACTAAACTGTATTACGTCCATGCTAAGTATACATAGAGAACGCGAATAAGTAAATGTCCATTCTATAACATGCTAAGTACTTTTAGCATAAAACAAAAAAAAAATATTTCCAAACTAAATCATGCTAAGTGTACTTAAAATATTTAAATAGGGAGGCTTTTCAAACTTGATAAATTATGCTAAGTACATTTTGCTTATAACTTTTGATAGGATAGTCCGATTACTATCAAAATTTTACAGAATCTAAGATAAGAAACGATGAACTCAGAAATTCTATTCCCAGCAAAACATGGCATGTCGACTTAGCATGTTTTAGAATGGAGCCGTCGATGTATGCCCACATCCTGTGCACTCAATGTAGTTTTGTTTTTGTAAAATCCCATAGGCATAGGCAGTGTATTCTAATATACACGCACAGCACTCAGCACTAAGCAATACAAAATGCACGAACAATTTTGTGTTTTTCGTTTTGTTTTTGTTGTTTTTTTTGGTTATGCCAAGGCGCAAGGCAACAACACTTTTGTATGCTCTGTACACATTAACGACAGAGATATTCCGTGGAGATTTTGTTGTAGTCTAACGTATGATTCCGTTTAAAAAATAGTGTGCAGCTATGAACTAAAAAGTACTTCGAAAAATCAGTGTTAGTTTTAGGTTTAAAATTCAAATTATTACTTTAGCAAATGAGCTACATGTATTCAGGCGAGAAGTGGGAAAGTGATATTTTTTTTCACTTACAATTTTAAGGCTGAAGAGCAAATCCAAGGGAGTTATTATACAATTCGATTCGAAACGAAAACATTTTCGAAACATTTCCTTTCGAAAATTGAAATGGAAATAATAGTACGAAAGCATACTACAAAGTACAATTTGTACGAATTCGTAAATTTTTTCATTCGAATCGAATTACATAATAACCCCCCTGAGAAGTGATGAAAACCAAGCAAAAAAAAATTTTTTGTAATATGCACATGTCATACATCAAATTAAAGCAAAAGTCCTCTACTTCAATAATCAAACAAATTAAATTAATTATTTTTAGAAATGGTACTACTATAGCCATATCTGTGAAGATTCTTCTCAACATTTTTAAATTATCATATTAGTTGCAATCTAGTAACATGTTTTTCTCCAAGTGATGCAATCCAAAATGGCCGACTTGATGTTCTAAGTTAGTAGAGACATCAGTGTTGTGTTTTTTATCAAAGAAATTGCAAAACCTCAAGTAACAGTTACAACTAACTCCAAGGGACCGCTAAAATGTTTCATAATAACGAGATATTCGTTGTAATGGAAAGTGTTTGTAATAAAACTAATGCCAATTCATTTGATTTTTTTTTTTTTTTGTTGAAAGTGTCTCGCTTGTGGGTTACTTAAACCCTATGATAAATGCTGAATTTATATTTATTTCTGTAAACTGTCACAACCGCAAGGCACCTGTCACAACCGTAACAACTTTTTAATATATTTTCTTTTTTCTTAGGGACCAAGGGAGAAAAATTTTTGCATACAACTCTAAACAGTTAAATATATGTCTGTAGTGACAATTACAATTTTTTCATTTCTGTATTTTTCTTAAAGGGGCAAAAACGTGAAAAGATCATCAAGGGAAAAATATGTGTCACCATTTGTGCCACAACCGTAACAACAGCAAACCAATTTTTTGCAATAAGTAAAAGTAAATTTGAATATCTGAAGGCCCCATATTTGTACTTTTAGGTGAATGCTAAACCCTAAAAAACTTTCCATAATGCTTTCATAAGACAAAGTAGCTACAATCACCTGGTAAAAGTGCGTTTTGTATCACAACCTTAATCAGGATTTGCCGTGAAGCAGAATGTTTGATATGCATTCAAATTAACATGAAATATCATATTGAAAGACATTTTAAGACATTTCATTTCAGATAATTTTTTTTTAGTGTACATGTAACGGACGGACAGTCGGCCGGTTGGAAAGTCATCGCTAAATCACCTGTAAAAAAAAGACTCGACCGATCGCTTGTCTTTCCAACAAAACAGCAAAATCTATTATCGGTTGAAAACCAGCCAAGTTATATCAAATTCCCCAGGCAATAAATGAGCCGCAGACCACTTGATTAAGAAAATCGAGCTCAAATTTTTAAAGGCATTGAACTAATTTACAACAAAAACACTTTTGCATTCTACTAAGCCCAAAATAATCTTATGTAAAGTATTTTGCATCTCGTCTATTGTTATGCCGTTCTAAATTAATGTCAAAACAGTACGTATTCTGTAGCACTATTTCAAAATCTCCAATTTTACTTATTCAAAAATTTTGTTAAAAAATTTCCCGAGATCAACAATTGGACTTCAAGGTCTTATTAACAAAATATATGTGACCAAAAAATGTCAAATGTCGTAGGTGGTCTGTTCTTAACTTGGCAAGTGCAGCGTTTTTATTTCAGCGGATTTGAAGAAAAATGTGATTTTTCATACTTTTTTAACTTTTAGGTGTTTTCATGTGCCAAATATCTTTTGTCAAAATATTATACTACTTGATAAAAGTTCTCAATCTTGCAAATTAAGGTTAAATTGAAACACTATAAATTGTCTCCCTTTAAGGTGAAAATCAAATTTAAGGATATTTACATTTTTGTCTAAACAAAATATCGAAATAATATATATTGAAGGAAGGATTTAGATAAAAGTTGTTAATAATATTGTAATAATTCTAAAAAATAATATTTTGTACCCATTTTCTGAAAATAACCCGTGGGATACATAAAATGTGTCCTAGTTTTAATATTTTTTTTCTCAGAATTATTATATTCATATAAAAGTATATGGAAGACTTGTATTCAAAAAGTGCTATCTATATTTGACAGCCATATTAATTTTTGTGGCAACTCAATCGACAAATACTTTCAGATCTTATCAATTAATTAGTTTTCCACGCTCTCTTTAAAATTATTATTAATGCAGTTTGCACTTTTTGAATATAAGCCTCGATCTACAAATTTGTTTATACTGTGTTAAATATAAAAACTAATTAATCTAAATATTTTCATAAAATAATGAATAAATTTGAGGAATTTTATTAATACATTAAATTTGATTTATTAAAAAAAAAAAAATTCTGATGAAGAAAATATTTATAGACTTTCATAAAGAGTCAATTTGACATCAAGAGTACCTCATGGGTTAGTTGCAGAAAATAAGTCTAGAATATTATTTTCTAGAATAATTAAAATATTATTAACAAGTTTTATCGAAATCCTTCTACAAATATATATCATTTCGATAATTTCGTCAAAAAATGTAAATATACTTAAATTTGACCTTTGACCTTGAACAGGGACAGTATATATTTAAGTATATGCAAATAAATTTATTTCCAAAACAAAATTGGTGTTAATTTCTTCTTCATAGATCAGAAAATGTGGCAACATTAAATACGTAAACCTCACGTTAAAAGTTAAAGGCAACAATATCTTCCCTTTAGCTTATCCGTCACTTTTAGCTTAAAGTATAGTTGTAATAACGAAAAACTAATAATCTGCCCGATAACATCCTAACTTTAGCTATCGGTAAGTTGTAATAATGGCCCTTAGGAATTGTTAAGACCTTGAGGTCCAATCGTTGATTTCGGAAAATTTCTTAAACAAAATTTTTGAAAAAGTAAAATTGGAGACTATGAAATAGTGCTGAAAAATACGTACCGTTTTGACATTAATTTAGAAAGGCATAACAATAGACGAGATGCAAAATACTTAACATAAGATTATTTTTGGACCAGTAGAATGCAAAAGTGTTGTTTTTGTAAATTAGTTCAATGCCTTTAAAAATTTGAGCTCGATTTTCTTAATCAAGTTGTCTGCGGCTCATTTATTGCCTGGGGAGCTTGATATAACTTTGTTGTTTTTCAACCGATAATAGATTTTGTTGTTTTATTAAAAAGATAATTTACTCTAAATTACGGTTTAATAATTAATTTAATTGAAACGCAATTAATAATAACAAATATTTGGGAAAAATAATTTTTTTTTTGTGATAATTTTTACATATAAATTCTTATTTGAACTTTGAACTCAATGCGCATCCAGAAAGCATTGTCCGATTTGGATTAAAATTTGTGCACTAATGTTTTAGATCCAGTGTCACAATAATCCGACACGCACTCCTCAAAATTCAATCAAAATTTCTTGGATGTGTAAACGTCTATACGCGCAGCGGAGTAAATTTCTAATTCACAATACAATCACAAAAACAGCGTAACATGTGAGACGTAAGATAAAATCGGTGTGACTTATGATTGTATTGGTGAAAAAATTATGCTGTGTAATATAATAACCTGTTTGAAAATGCAAAATGAAAAATGTAAAACAAAAAAATAAAAATAAAAAATTAAAAATAAAAATGAAAAATAGAAAATGAAAAATAAAAAATGAAAATGAAAAATACAAAATGAAAAATAAAAATTGAAAAATAAAAAATGAAAAACGCATAATTAAATATGAAAAATAAAAAATTAAAAATGAAACATACAAAATGAAAAATAAAAAATTGAAAATAAAAAAAGAAAAATGAGAAATAAAAAATTAAAAACGAATAATTAAAAATGAAAAATAAAAAATTAAAAAAAAAATAAAAATTAAAAATGAAAAAAGAAACGTGAATAATAAAAAATGAAAATGAAAAGTGAAAAATTAAAAAAAAAAAAAAAAATAAAAAATGAAAAATAAAAAATTAAAAATGAAAAATAAAAAATGAGAAATGATAACTAAAAAATTAAAATTTAAAAATAAAAAAGAAAAAAATTAAAATTAATAACAGAAAATGAAAACTGAAAAATAAAAAATGAAAAATAAAAATTAAAAATGAAAAGTAAAAAAATTAAACAAAAATTGAAAATGAAAAATAAAAAATAAAAATGAAAAATAAATAATGAAAAAAAAGTGGAAAATGTAAAATGAAAAATTAAAAATGAAAAACTAATAATTAAAAATAAAAAATGAAAAATGAAAAATAAAAAATGAAAAATAACAAATGAAAATAAAAAATAAAAATTAATAAATAAAAAATTAAAATTTAAAAATAAAAAAGAAAAAATTAAAATTAATAATAGAAAATGAAAAATGAAAAAATTAAAAATAAAAAATTAAAAATAAAAAGTGAAAAATTAAAAATAAAAAATTAAAAATGAAAACTAAACAATGAAACAAAAAATAAAAAATTGAAAATGAAAAATCAAAAATAAAAATGAAAAATAAATATTGAAAAAAAGGTGGAAAATGAAAAATGAAAATTAAAAATGAGTAATTAGAAATGAAAAATAAAAAATTAAAAATGAAAAACGAATAACTAAAAATGAAAAATAAAAAATGAAAAATAAAAAATGAAAAATTAAAAATAAAAAATGAAAAACGAATAATTAAAAATGAAAAATAAAAAATGAAAAACGAATAATTAAAAATAAAAAATGAAAATGAAAAGTGAAAATTTAAAAATAAAAACTAAAAAATAAAAAATAAAAAATAAAAAAATAGGAAATAAAAAATAAAAAATAAAAAATGAAAAATGAAAAATAAAAAATAAAAAATTTAAAATTAAAAATAAGAAATGAGAAATGATAAATAAAAAATTAAAATTTAAAAATAAAAAAGAAAAAATTAAAATTAATAATAGAAAATGGAAAATGAAAAAAAAAAATTAAAAACGAAAAAAAAAATGAAACAAAAAATAAAAAATTGAAAATGAAAAATAAAAAATAAAAATTAAAAACGAAAAATAAATAATGAAAAAAAAAGTGAAAAATGAAAAATTAAAAATGAAAAACGAATAATTAAAAATGAAAAATAAAAATGAAAAATGAAAAATAAAAAATGAAAAATACAAAATGAACAAATAAAAATAAAAAATGAAAAATGAAAAGTCAAAAATGAAAACGAATAATAAAAAATTAAAATGAAATAAAACAATTAAAAATTAAAAATGAAAAAAGAAAAATGAAAAATAAAAAATTAAAATGAGAAGCGAAAAATTAAAAATAAAAAATAAAAAATGAAAAATGAAAAATAAAAAATTAAAAAGGAAAAATAAAAAATGAGAAATGATAAATAAAAAATTAAAATTTAAAAATAAAAAAGAAAAAATTAAAATTAATAATAGAAAATGAAAAATGAAAAATAAAAAATTAAAAACGAAAAATAAAAAATGAAACAAAAAATAAAAAATTGAAAATGAAAAGTAAAAAATAAAAATTAAAAAAGAAAAATAAATAATGAAAAAAACGCGAAAAATGAAAAATTAAAAATGAAAAACGAATAATTAAAAATGAAAAATAAAAAATTAAAAATAAAAAATAAAAACGAATAAAAATGAAAAATAAAAAATTAAAAATGAAAAATAAAAAATGAAAAATACAAAATGAAATACAAACAATTAAAAATAAAAAATGAAAAATGAAAAAAGAAAAATGAAAAATAAAAAATTAAAATGAGAAGCGAAAAATTAAAAAAAAAATGAAAAATGAAAAATAAAAAATTAAAAAGGAAAAATAAAAAATGAGAAATGATAAATAAAAATTTAAATTTAAAAATAAAAAAGAAAAAATTAAAATTAATAATAGAAAATGAAAAATGAAAAAATGAAAAATAAAAAAATGCAAAATAAAAATGAAAAATTAAAAATAAAAAATTAAAAAAGAAAAATAAAAAATTAATAAAAAAAATAAAAAACGAAAAAAGAAAAATTAAAAATAAAAAATTAAAAATTAAAAACGAAAAATAAAAAATTAAAAATCAAGAATGAAAAATTAAAAATTAAGAACAAAAAATAAAAAATGAAAAATGGAAAATAAAAAACTAAAAAAAAAATAAAAAATAAATATAAAAAATG
The DNA here is from genome assembly GCA_963682025.1 of Cordilura impudica. NCBI lineage: Eukaryota > Metazoa > Arthropoda > Insecta > Diptera > Scathophagidae > Cordilura > Cordilura impudica. Next base: position 44,496,054 of record OY821520.1, on the reverse strand, counting down.
AAAAACGAAAAATTAAAATTAAAAATGAAAAATAAAAAATGAAACAAAAAATAGAAAATTGAAAATGAAAAATAAAAAATAAAAATGAAAAATGAAAAATAAATAATAAAAAAAAAGTGGAAAATAAAAAATTATAAATGAAAAATGAAAAAAGTGAAAAAATAAAAAACGTTATATTAAAAATTAACCGGGTTGAATAATAAAGAATTAATATTTTTATATTAGCAGAGCGCCTGCAGTGATACAAAGATGACGCTTTCTGTTTGATTTGAAAAAGTGCCATAAAAATCTTTAATTAATAGATGTTTACACATGTCCCCTGTGATCGGACTCACATGATTTTTTTTTCATACAAACCGCTATCACCCTAATGTATATACTATTTGACGTCTTGTATTTACAACTTTAGTACACCTTCCGAATTCCCTAATTATACCTTGAACACATAGTAGTTTATAATCAATATTTATGAAATATAGAAATATTTTTATTCTGTAGCCGATATCGTTAAACGACTACCATTAATTTTAGATATTTTAATGCAGTCTTATAGCTGCTGTTCTCTGGCTCACATTGGTATATAAATCTTTATAGTGCAACAAATTTGTTTTTAATAGTTTTTAAATTTACCAGTTACTTAGACTGGTTTCTCTGTTTCGGATGTTAAAAATAATTTTATAGTTTTTTTCTTTTCTTTTTTAGTTTCTAACTCATCAATTGAATTATAAAAAAACAATTCCTGTTTAAATTCATAAAATAACTTAATTAAAATTTATTTATTTATATTACAGTTTAATTTTTATGATTGTAGTTTAACGAAAAAATAACAGAGTTCTACAAAACCGCAACTCTAAAAGTATTCAATAATAATTTCTGACTATTTTATATTGACTACCAGTTACAAAAATGCTTCACAATTTTACAGCACTAGAGAGTCAAGCTTGTTATAGCTTCATCATGTGCTATTCATGATACAGTTGTATACGCCATCTGAATATTAATATGCATAAACCACAAAATCAAATTTAAATATAAATTATACACATTTGACTCAGTAATTGCAATGATTTTTTTAAACAACAAATATATTAACTTTATATAAACTTTTATTGTAAATATTAATGAATTTAAGCAACCTCAAATACGTAATATTTTAACTAGAAATATTTTCACTATGGAATTCTACAAGTGTATAATTAATTCAAGTATGATCCAGTCTAAATTCTGGTTTTTGTTATCACGAAAAAAAAAAATTGAATTATGCTATCGTCTTCAATCAAAATCTGGTTTTTCTAACAAAAAATATACGAAAATCTTAGAACAAATTTAACATTTAACAGACTGCTTTATATCACATACACTTGACTCAATAAACTAATATAAAAATCACATCAAGTCTTTGATTCATATATTTATTCAATATTCTAGTGTTCTATAGCAGAAAAATATTTAGTTATAAATATTGCATATATTTGCTTAATAATTGATAATAATTTATTCAACTAACAATGAAACTAAAAATTGCAGCACAAGCCATAAAACGTAATTGCATAAAAATAAGAAGGGGATTATAATTTAAATAATTTATACTGTAGAGATTCAATTGTGAGGCGAAAACCTATAGTAAATAATAAAAATAATACCCTGACCACATAATGATTTAGGGTTTTATAATACAATATTAGATACGATGAAATTTAAATGATATTAGAAATTAAAAATTTATAAACAAACTATCAAAAATATATGAAAATACCTGATTGCAGCCAAAATTTTGAATAATTTATTCAAATACTATTTTAGGAATTTAAACTAATTTTTTTTTTAATGATTTAATAAAATTTTTAAAACCATTTACTTAAGTATTAAGTATATTTTTTTATTATAATTTTTACTTGTGTTGAATATTTCACTTTTAAAACACAGCCATTAAAAAAACTCATTTAAAAATCTCCCACTGTTTTATAAGTACATATTCATTTTAATATCAGAAACACTTTTATAATTTCATTTTCTAAATTTACATAGTGCTTATCAATTAAGTTTAAAAAAAAGTATCTAACACAAACAAGAATATTCGAAAAATAAAACCCGTATAAATTGTTTTGTTTCTTGTTTTTTTTTTTTGTCTATTCCCGTGAAATACCAAAAACATGCGCTGCCGTATATTTTTTATCGAAGATATAGCACGTCGTTGTCGACGCGGAAATGGGTATCTGCGAACTGAATAGTGTAAATAGCAAATGTGGCGGTAAGACTCACGGCAAAAAAATATTGTAGCAAATATACAAAAAACGACCTGTAGCGAATTGAGACAACAATAAGAACAACCATTGGTAGGCCGGGTAGAAATCGTACTATTACTTCAATAACAACAAGGTATAAAATACGAAATTCAAGAGAACAGCAATAACAATTGTTTAAACAACTGAGAAGAAAAAAAATTAAGAATAATAATATTAAAATCGAGAAAAATATTTTGCAAATAAAATTTGTTAGTTATGTGAGTCATTTATAAACAGCATCATTTAGACTCAATCTTCACAATGGGCCACCAGTTTAATGGTTAAAAAAAAATTTTAAAAAATGTTTGCAAAATAAAAATTACAAAATTTTTTGTTTCGTTAATTTGAAAATATTTAAAAACAAGTAAGAGTGTTAAATTCGGCTGTGCCGAATCTTTGATACCCTCCACTTCGGTTTGAGTATTTATAATAAATGTAAACAAAATATTTGAAAAAGTAAACAATTTGTTAAACTTAATACCAAATTATTTCAGCAAATTCTTTGGTTTGATCTGGATTTTTGTTTATTCCAAGAGTTGGTATATAGAGCTCCCTCACATTAGTAATTCGCGCTCCAGCGAGGAAAGCGTTTACGTCTTTTATATTATTTCGGATAAAAGATAACACGTTTCGGTGTTTGCTTTTTGGTCACCGTGGATGATGGCATAACCTCTCGTTTAATATAGTTTAAGTTTTTGCACATTAATGGCTGTATAGTTTCTTTTAACTGACCATATAATTCTTCATTGCGACCGTATAGGTCGGATCGAGTAACAAAATAATTACCAAAAATTACCATATTTGGAAAATAAATTTTTTTTTTACATACTAAAGTTTTCACTATTTACACAATACCATACAAAATCTAGCCCAGTAATGCCAACTTTTGATTTTGAATTAAATTATGTTAATAAAATATATTTTCATTTATTGATTCCAAATACTACTACCTGGGAACTGGGAATTAATATCGAACTTTAGTGTTTTGGGTTTTACCTTGCCTACCATGAAGTCAGATTTTGAAGTCATCATGAACACTGTTATCTTTATTTTCTGAAAAACTAACAATTTTCGTCCAAAAAATTGTTAAAACTAATATATAAATAACAATCTCATCAAATTGCGCCTTATTTATGTAACAATTTTTATGTTCGCAATTTTTAAATATCATTTGAGGTTTTCTAAACTTCCTTGAATTTAAACTAATATTTTCTTATCCTGAAATGTCTATTAATGTCTACTCAATCGCAATTTTATTTTTAATTCTAGTTGATTTTTTAAATGTAAACCTATTTGCTGTTTTCCGAATTTCAATTTGTGTTTAAAGAATGAAATTTATATATTAAAAATTCAATTGATGTCTTTTAAATATGATTTTAATATTATTTTGTGAAATTCAATTAATATTTTCTAATTTATAATTGAAAATCTGAATTTCAGTTTTTAGAATTGGAATTTCCTTAAATTTGAGTGGAAAATTTAAAAGGTGCAATTCTGAATAAACAATTTTTAAAAATTATATGTAATCGCAATCAGATATTTTATAGGTAAAGCAGAATAATAATATTATATAACTATGTAGAACTGTTTTTAAATCAAAAAACTCATTGCTTCTTCTTTACTCAGCTCTGTATATATTTTTAACATTGATGTGTTTGACATTTAATTGAAAATGTTGACATTCATGCTAAAATAGAAGTAACGATTGCAAAGCTATTTACAACTAAAATTGCGGCGCCATCTACTGTGGCATAGCAAAACGGAGCGAAATGAAGATTGATGTCTAATTGAAAATGTTGACATTCATGTTAAAAAAGAAATAACGATTGCAAAGCCATTTAGAACAGAAATTGCAGCGCCATCTACTGTGGCATAGGAACACAGAGCAAAATGAAGTGACACTCTGTTTGTTAATACAAAAGAAATGTATTTTCCCTAAGACAAAATACATATTGGAGAATTTTATATAAATAAAATAATATACCGATTTATTTCGAACATGCGGTTATTATGTATCGAATTTATGTATATTCGTTTGTTATTTAATATATGTATGTACATATATGTAAATATTACACACAAAAAATACAACATCAAAAGTTATTTTCGTGTTTTTCTTTAAATAAATTAATACATAATATTTTGTTTGGTAAATTTACATTGTTTTTTTTATTAACAACTAGATTGTTTAACATTATTTACTTTAGATGTTGGTGAATTTTTACTCCCTTTATATTAACTCGCAGTGTCTGCTTCTCTGCTTGTCGACAAAATTTTGGATCGATTTCTAACTCCTTTCCCGTCATTCCATTGATCTGAAACTATGCAGGCGTGCTCGTGGCGATAACAAAAATTATCTAACAATTTTTTTTTGCGAGGCCAAAACAATGGAAACTTTTAAATTTTTCTACCAGTTAATAAAATATGTACAAAGGGTTAGTTTGTATTATATCATTACCATAATGACCACAAAAGCAACAAGTCGAACTATGATAACAATACAACATTTAGAATAACAACAAGAACAATACAGAAACATCATATTTTTCATTTTTTTTACTTTTTCAGAGATTTCCCTGGACCTGTTCCACCGATTTTAATGATTTTTAAAACAAAGATCTTCCCATGATCTTGCTGAATTATCCTCCCTAAAAATGATTACCCTAGCTTCCTATTGAGGGCGTGATCGTGACAAGAACAACATAGAAAATCATATTTTTCAAGACTTTTTTTAATTTTTCATTCAAATCTCGGAACCTAATCAACCGATTTGGGCGATTTGAAAAGCCAACTTCTCAAAATATTAGCGAATCATTTTTTATGCCCACGAGCACCTTAGCTGCCCAATTGAAGTTGTCATCGTAATTTCCACAGACGGACAGACGGACATCGCTATATCAACTCCGCTTGTTATAAGGATCACAAATATATATATTTTATGGGGTCCAGAATTTTTTTTTAAATTACTACAAACGTAATGACAAATTTATATATACCCTCTGCTCACTGGGGTGGAGGATATAAAAAAACATAATTTTCTCAGAGACATGATTTTAAAAACTCGAAAAATAATTTCGTAAAAAAAATTAATAAAAAATAGAAAATTATGTTCAACAAATTTAATTTTGGTTAATAATACCGTGATACAAAAAAGAATGAGACAAAAATACCTGGGATGCGATACGTTTTTTCTGGTAGTTCTTCTCGAGTACAACAAACTCTGTCCTTGAAATTTGCGAGACACCTCCAAAATCTTGAGTTACAGGTAAAAACCCGTTGCACATGTAAGCAAGTAACTCTGTTGAATATCAATTGATTTAGAACTTCTCATCGGATCTGGAAAGAGGAAACTGCTTTGGTTTAAAAAATCCGTTAAAAATTGACTGAGTTATTGAACTTTGAACAAAAAATAAAATTTACGAATAAATGGTCGCACAAATTTTTTTTTTCAAAATTAACATTTTTGCCCCATCTGTGTTTTATTCAGCATCTTCGGTTTCTCATTCAACTGAACAGCACTATGTCGAAATCATTGTAATTTTACTTTTTTCCTTCATAAAATTTTTCCATTGAAAACATTTCTTGGTGAAAATGTTCGCCTTGCGCGTTCTTCAACGGAACTTAATTTCATCATAAAGTTCTCATCTCTCATAATTTTACGAATTTTTGGTCCAATAAAAATACTTAAAAATTATCAGAACAGGTAAAAAATGTATTAGATTTGGAAATAAATTCACAAATAACTCCTTCACTTAATTTTGGGAATACCGCTTTAAGATGGCTAAAAGCTTCGCCGTTCGCATCAATTTTTTTTTCGAAATTGCTTCATATATCCTTAATTTAGGCGCAGTGGTGACAGAATAATATTTTCAGCTCTAACTAAAGGGACATTTAGAATGTGTCTCTGGCCAATTTGATACAAATCGCGAAGTGGCCAGACTTTGCGATCATATCGATTTGGTGCACAACTATCCCATTCACAAAGATAGCATGGATGTTTTGTGTTACCAGCTTAAAATCCAAATAAAATTGTCAAAACTTTCAAATTAACGATGACATTCCATTTTTGCGTGGCAAAGTTAACGAACCGGAGTATTTTTTTTTTTTATAATTCTTAAGTGCGTATGGTGAAATGGGCTTCAAACATGTTTATAAAAATTCGTTTCCTGCAATTATTCCAGCTCCACCGGGACCAGTTCAGCGTTGAACCAGGCGAAGATTTTCACCAAGGAATGGTTTCAATGGTAAAAGTTTTGAAGGAAAAAATTTAAAAAAAAATAATAATTCTGGAATACCGCTGGTCACTTCAGCGAGAAACTGAAGATGCTGAATTAAAAAAAGAAAAATCGGGCAAACATTTTTGATTTCAAAGGCCAAAAATGTTACTTTTTTGCAAATATTTGGTTTGTGCAAGCATTTATTCCTAAATTTTATTTTTATTAAAATTTTAATAATTCAGTCAGCTTTGAATGAAAGCTGAATTTTACTGATAAATAATCGTGCTTTTATAAAGAATTCATAAAATTTACAGTTCCAACACAAAAGAAGGAAACATCTCCAAAATATAAAAATACAATTTTTTTTTAATTAGATTCCTGGAGGAATACGGACAGATGTCTCAATTTTACTTAAATATCATATTGATATCTTCGAAAGGTCGCTGTTTCTTCTTTCCAAATCCGCTGAGAAATTTAAAATCGGTTGATATTCGATAGAGTTACCGGCTTATATGTGCAAAAGAACCGAAAACCTGCTTTTTGTTTTACCTGTAACTCCAGATTTTGGAGGTGTGTCGTAAAGGTCAAGGAGGGAGTCTTGTTGTATGCAAAATGACATACATGTAGCAATTTGTTTATAAAAAAATCTGTTAAGCCAAAAATAAATCTCATTATTAAACATAATTCTGTGATAAAACATCGGGTCAGTTTCCAACTGGTCTTGAGCCTAATCGGTGAAATAACGACACATAATGTGGTCTTATCGCTTTAGGTTCTGCACCAACTAGGTGTTGTACGGGTGCAGCCTTAGATCTATGGCGAAAATTTTCCACGTAGCGGACCATTAATTCGACCGACGAATAATCGATCGTCCATATCCTCTTCAGTATGCACATTTCTTCGACGTGTTTTTGTTATTACATCATTTAAAGAATATGTGGTATAAAATCTATTCACATATCAACGGATGGCTTGCTCAGATGTACGATTATGTGCGCCATAAATTCGTCTATAAGTTGATTTTCAAAGTAAATTGAGTAGCGTCGATAAAACGTAAATCTAATCTAATCTAATTTGACAGTTAACCATTTCGTAAGTTTTACCTAAGCAAAAAAAAAATACCCTTTACAAGAGATTTTCCGATAGCTATTTTATGCAGAATTCTCAACACTATCAAAGTGCAGAGAAAATGTGGAAGAGGAATAATTCCATCAATAAGGACTAAAATGGCTTTATCATTTAAGAAAACGGATGGCATAAGTAAACGTGACGCCGCTGCTGAAATGAAATGCGATCAATTTGGAAAAAACTTCTTTGAAAAATTTAAAATAAAGTGGCGCAAATGAATCAGATTGTCAGACTATACTGTTGCGTAATGCCAGGTTACTGATCATTGGAATTCCAATGTAAAATGGAATTCGAATATAAAACTAATGCCGTTTTCTTTTCTGACAAAAAATGTCACCCTTCTTTTGCCCTTTTTTCGAAAAATGTATTTTTTTATATATTCCGAATTAATAGCAACTTTATCTTAAAGATCAATCGAAAGGTCTCAAAGTCGAACCCTTATAAATCACAAAAAATTGACTTCTTTCAGGTCATACTGTGAGAATATTTCCCCATTGTTCCCCTTTTTTGAATATTTTCACCCTATGACTTCCAAGAGGATAATAATCAAAATTTTTATGCAGTTATGAACACAGCACTTTGAGACCTTTCGATTGATATATAATATAAGGTTGCTCTTAATTCAGAATATATAAAAAAATACACTTTTCCAAAAAAGGGCAAAAAAAGGGCGACATTTTTTGTCAGAAAAGAAAACGGCATAAAGTTCAAGCATAAATTTGAACCAAAACCTATGCTCTACATTGCAATATCTAAAAAAAAGTATTTCAAAACTTTGCTTTAAACCAAGTAGACTTGAAATGAACCAAGAAATATAACGGAAGCCATATTCGGCCACAATTTTAATTCCCTTACTGTCTTTATTTCCTCTGGCCTGACAAGGCATTGTCACATTACGCCATAAAGACGCAGAATTTTCTTAATAGCAAAAAGTGAATTTTGTGCCAAATCTAAGAAACTTACCTCAATGTCGTCAAATTGATTTCTTTTTTTTTTGGAAATTTAAGTTCGTTGGTATATAAGAACAATTGTAGAGTTAAAAAGTGTCAAGATCTCGAAAAAAAAATAACTCGTAAATGTGTTTTTTACATAGACAGAAATGCTGTTCATATGTCGCTCAGACGTATCCCAATAAAAATGCGCCGTAAGGCTGATCAATTACAGCTTTGACCAATGCATTCATTATTTATTAATATTAACTATATAGTTAAAAATATTTTTGTAATAAACTTTTTTTTATAAAAGTGAAAAAATTTTTATGACAGTTTTAAAAAAGTTAATTTTATTTTTCATCAACCGCTATTAATAATAGCTTTTATCAACATTTGCTTTTTCTTCAAATTTTTTTCTTGAAAATGTACCTTTTCTTCAGAAGTACATTTCTTTTTAAAAGGTAAATTTTCTTTAAAAAAATTACTTTGGGTTTTTTTGGAAAGTCCCTCTTTTTAACCTTCCTTAAAATTTGAGTGACATTGTTACTAATTTTGTTGCATTCGGACGTAAAAAATTCCATATCGGGTGCTATATTTATGTGGGGACTAGGTCAAAATATGCACCGATCCTAACCATATTTGGTAAGGTCATTTATTTTTTTAAAAACATATACAAGCAAAATTTGATAAAAATCTGAACAATATTTTTGTTATTGATAGGTTTAAGTGATGATTGGGAATCAGCTTCATGTGGGGGCCATAAATTAAAATTGTCCTATAGGGTTTTATTTTTAGACTACTGATAAATGAATGTAATAAATAAACATAAATCCAATTTGACCGATATCTATATGATAATTAGGATATTATGACAATTTAAGTCGATTTCATAGGGGTCATTTGTAAGGAGACTAGGTCTAAACATGCATCGATTTTCACCAATTTCAGCAGCGTTCATGCTATGGCCAATAGAAGCTCGCACACCAAATTTCATTAAAATATATTGCTAGTTGATTACAAGGTTTACATGGACACACAGACGGACGGACGGACATCGCTAAATCTAATTAGAAAGTGGGGATTGATCTAGGTAAAATATAGTTGGTAGTTACAAACATCAGCACAAAGTTATTATACCCTAACCACATAGTGGTATAGGGTATAAATATCTTTTCTCAGAAAAGCACCATATCTCAAAATAGTACATTTTCTTACTAAAAGTACCTTCGCTGAAAAAATACGTTTTCTTTACAAAGTACATTTACATAAAACCATCAATCGACCTCTCCTGAAATAAATATTTTTCTTAACAAGAAACTTTTCTGAAAAGAGTGCCTTGGAACCAGTTTATTTTCTTAAAAAAGTATTCGTTGTGAGAAACTATCTTTCTCTAAAAATAAACTTTTCTTAAAAAGCCCTTATTTTAAACAGTTATTTTCATAAATGGCACCTTGCGATTAGTTAGTATATATAAATTCATCAAAGAATTAAAAATAAGTTTCGAAAATAATTTTCATCGTCAAAACAAAAAAAGGAATATGATTGAGTTAGGAATTAATCAGGCTCAAGATCAAATGTTTTCTCTTTAAATAAAACAAAAATCATTTGCTCATTTGTTTCAAAAATTGATCTATATTCTGGATGACAAGTTATCAGCAGTAATCAATGTGCCAATGCTTTTTGCAACAAATTTCTAGATATAGAATGCGTCCATGTTTATCATATAAATAAATAAAAAATTTCATACAAAAATTATCCTTTTTCCACAAAATATGCATTTCACGAGTATTTGAAAGAGGACAATATGATTACGGCAAATAAGTTGAAATAGTTCAGCCTTTCATGCAGTATTTCAAAAAACAAAATAATACTTTTGACTTTTTGATAACTGTTACAAAAAATTTTCGATGATTTTTTAAGCTGTTTTAGAACACATCATTTTTTTTTATCAAACAATTAACATAATAAGTATAAAAATTAATAATTTTCAAAAATTTTAAAATATTTTTCTAATTTTCACTGATAAATTTTAAACTGCTCGTGTTAATACGTTTTTATAGTATGAGAAAAAAAAATACATACGAAAATTTGACTTTTTTCCTAAAATAACAGTTACTGATCATGAGTATCTGAATGAGGAGAATTTAATTACGGCAAGTCGATTGATTAATTTTGATGCTGCATCACCAATCCCATCTGCTTCAACGTCTGGTACTTCAAATATAGTGCCTACAACTGGTATTGAATCAATACCCACTCCGAAGAAAACTGTATTTGCTACACGTTTCGCACATGATACAAAAGCTGATGAAATGAAATTTTATGTGATCTCTAAAATAAAAACTGTATTCCTGAGGATATTAGTGTTTTCAAAATGAATTCCAGAAATAGAGCATCATTTAAAATAATTGTTCCTGAATACCTATTTGAACAAATCGTAGATGCCAATTTTTGGCCTAAAAACGCATTAATACGTGAATTTATATATAGAGAAGAAGGTAATGCTCGGCTTCCCAAATCCGCTGATTAAAATCCAAAAAACTAATATAAATCTTGTATCAAAACGTTAGAGGTATGAATTCATCAATTTATTGTGATAGCTTTGGCTTCAATAATCATATTATTATATTTACGGAGACCTGGCTCAGTAAAAAAGTTAATAACTCTGAGATTTTCTGCCCTTAATATCAAATTTTCAGAAAAGATAAAGAAAGTTGTGAAAGAATTGAATTGAAAAATAATAATCAGTGTAATAATGTAATAAAAAAGTCTGGTGGCGGCGTATTGGTTGCTATACTAAACGAATTTTCGTCTGAAGAAATTATCTTAAACGATTTTTTACATATTGAGATTATATGTGTTTTAGCTAAAATTAGTTACAGGTCCATATACATTATTTGCTCATACATTCCGCCTAATTCTCCGCTTTCTGTTTATGAGGATCATCTGAAAGCTGTTGATTTAATCCAAAATTATATAAAACCATCTGATTTATTAATGTTAATTAGAGATTTTAACATGCCGTCTACATCCTGGAAAGCTGATCCTGATACCAATTATTTAGTTCCATCTCATTATTCCGATTCTTCAGTTGCATTTATTCATGGTTTATTGGAAAATTGTCTTTTCCAAGTCTACTCCGTCACAAATGCATTTGGTAGACTGTTGGACCTTATTTTCGTTAATGAACCTAATGACTTTTCAATATTGCGGCATAGCCCTATTTCTAATCCCGAAGATATATACCATCCAACACTTGAGATATCTTGCTTTTGTTCCTATCCTCTTCATAAAAAAAAGTTAAGTCACAGCGATAAAATCTTTTGCTTTAATAAAACTAATTACCAAGATTTACTACTCCATCTATTCCAAATTGACTGGATAAATGTGTTATCTCGTTGCAATGATAACTTGGACTTGAGTTTGCATACATTTAATCATCACCTCTTTGAATGTTTCTCGGCATCTGTACTTAAAATTTTACCTCCTAAATCGAATGGTCCTCCTTGGAATACAAAACATCTATCTCAACTTAAAAATAAGAAAAACAAAATGTACAAAAATTATAGAAAATATGGAACATTGATAGATTATATGAAATACTCGTTATCAAGATCGGAATTTATTATTGCTAATCAATTGGCCTATAATAACTATTTAATTAAAGTAAGGAATAATCTAAAAAATAATCCAAAATCATTTTATAAATTTATTAGTTCTGAAAGCCGTACTGCGGACTTTCCTTCGGTTAGGAAGTACGGTGATTTAGAATCTTGAGATGATAACTCCATAAGTAATATGTTTGCAGACTTTTTTGCATCAACTTATTCTTCGACAGTATTTAATAACAATAATTAATTATGTATGGATACAATAATATCGGAATTTTCAATTTATTAATATACCATCCATCAATCAACATACAGTTCTGAATGCCCTGACAAAATTGAAATTGTCGTATGCTGCTGGTCCTGACGGTGTTCCTAGTTGCATTTTAAAGCGCTGCGCACATTTATTGTATATTCCTTTGACTTCTATGTTTAACATATCCCTCAAATTGGGTTACTTTCCTCCCATTTGGAAAGAATCATTTATTATTCCCTTCTTTAAGTCTGGATCTAAAGTTGGTATTTCGAATTATAGAGGTATTGCTAAATTAAGTGCTATTCCAAAACTATTTGAGAAACTTATATATGACACGTTGTCGCATCATGTGTCCTCTATCATATCTCCAACGCAACATGGATTTTGCAAATCACGCTCTACAATAACAATTCTTTTGGAGCTTTGGTAAATGATGGTTTTATTAATATGAAACAGACAGATGTTATTTATAATGATTTTAGCAAGGCATTCGATAAAGTAAATCATGATCTATTGTTGTTTAAGCTTGACCGTATGGGCTTTGGTATATTGCTGATAAAATGGATTGGATCATATTTAAAAGACAGAACACAATGTATTAAGTTTCGTAACTCGTATTCCAACAACATAAAAGTATTATCTGGTGTACGTCAAGGTAGTCACTTGGGACTTTTTACGCTATTTATAAATTATCTTCCTTCTGTAATTAAACACTCAACTACATTAATGTATGCAGATGATGTAAAGTTAATTTTTACCCTCAACAATCTTGATTAACAATCACTTTTACAGAATGATATTTATCGTTTAACTACTTGGTGTAATCTTAATCTAATGGACCTAAATGTCAAAAAATTCAAATATATGATTTTTACAAGATCAATTCCAATTAATTGTCGGTATATTATGAATAATGCTGTGCTTGATTTAGTGGATTCATTCAATGACCTTGTCGTACCTCTGGATAAAAAATTAGAGTTTAGAAGTCATATTTCGCTAACAAAAAATAAAGCTACTGGTATACTTGGATTCATTAAACGGTGGGCTAAAGAGTTTTCGGATCCGTATACGACAAACCATTTGTTTACTACCTTGGTAAGACCAATACTCGAATATGGGTCTGTAGTCTGGGATCCGCTATATCATATACATTCGAACAAAATTGAATCAGTTCAAAAACCATTTTTGTTATTTTGTCTTCGTGGTTTGGGCTGGAATCTTAATATGTGGTTGCCATCTTATGAAAATCGTCTGGCTCTAATTAAGCTTCCTACATTGAAAAGTCGCAGACATATGCTAAATGTGACTTTCCTGTTAAAACTGTTAACTGGTAGTCTTAAATCTGAATTTTTTATCAACAAAATAAATATAAATATTCCTTTTCGATGATCAAGAAATTATAACTTTCTAGCTATCAAATATTATTGTACAAACTATGCTAATTTTAATCCACTTCGTAGAATTTGTGATGAGTTTAATATGCTGTATCAGTTTATTGGTTATAATAAAAGTTTGGATATTGTGAGAAGAGATATTATATTACACTTAAATGCATTAAATTACCTGAATTAAATAAATGTTATATATCAATTATGTTAAATGTTTAATTATATATATAAATTATAATATAAATGTATACTTTAAGTAGTCTGTAAGGATGATTCTAGAGACTAAATAAATAAATAAATAAATAAAAAGTATATTAAAATACACAGGCTTTTAATACAGTATTTCAAAATAAAAATCGCATTGCCTTTTGATAATTACTCTGAAAATTAAAAATTTTGTTTTACAAGTGGCAAGTAAACGGTTTGTATTTAATATGTAGTTCTGATTTACTACCATTACGCCATTCCCAAACTATTAACATATATACATATCAAAAATACGTTTTTTTCGTTTTGAAAGACTGTAAAATTTTGCAGCTATTAACAAATTAAACAAACAATAACTTTAAGAACTTTCACAAATTTTATTCCTAAAAGAGTTATAAGCCAAAATAAAATCATATCCCATTATTCCCTAAGTTCTTTTACTTCAGCCAAATTCTGCAATATGTCGGACTACATATTTTAAGACTTTCATTGCGAAATATCTTAATTTTTGTTTTAAAAATTAAAACTGATTCGTCCCATTGTGCTCAATTTGCTTCTACTGATACTTTGTATTTTTTTTTTTATTTTGGCTTCTGTTGCTTCGGTTTCTGTATTTTTGTGTTTATAAATTGCATGATATGGTCGAACAATGTGCTGATATAAAAAAATCGTATATTCCTTTTGGGCCACAATAACAACAAGTGGTGTGAGCAGGTATTAATACATTAAGCTAACATAGACCAGAAAGACAATAGCAAACTGAAATAAAATATAAAGATTACTATGTAGCAAACTTTCAAGTCAAGAGGAATGTAGCATATTTAATAGAGAATTAAATGTTATGGTTATGAACTTATTTTGCTAAATCAACTTTATATTTTTCAATAACTAAAAGAGCCAGAAGGTCTGGTAAAACAATTTGTGATAAATTAAGAAAAAATAAAAATATATATATACTAATGTTTTTCTTTTAAATTTGTTCAAAATTGAGATGAATGTATATTCGAAGGAAGAATAGAAAGATTTAATTTATTTTTTCTTATTAAATCAAAAACAGGTGGTTCTGTTTGATAATTAAACACATTTTAAACACATTTCAAGCAACAACATTTAGAAAATCACAAATTAATTGTTTTAATTTCGAAATAGAATATTAGGGGGGGTAGCGATATGGCGATTTCTTGGAATATGCTGCAGCTTTTAATAAGATCTGTGCAAATATATACAAAAAGCGTACTATGTGGGAAATTTGCGATTAAAAGTAGCTCGATTTAAAAAAAATTTTAAATTGCAAAAATTTCCAAATATAAAAATTTCATATATTATATATTTTCTTTATTATGCAATCACAATTATGAAATGTTCCATATTTATTTTAAGTATATTGCTAAAGATTTGACCTGAGAACGAAATCGACCCATAACTTTTTTTAGTAACAAATAATTTATAATAATTGGAAATATCATTAAAGAAAATTTATTAAAGGCAAAAAAAGGAAAAAGTAAGAAAATTCTATTCGGTCCAGACCGACTATGCGAAACCATATACAACACGTTTAGAAAATTGGTCTTAAGTCCAACTAAATGGATATAGAAAATAAGCATAAACCGAAACTGAATCGAATTTTTATAAATTTTTTTTTGCCTGAAAACGTACATATCGGATATTATATTTATATGTCATTTAGTTTTTGCAAAATCAAATTTTAGTAAAATCTCTGCAACATTTTTATTTTTTATAGGTTTAAATGAAGATCTGAAAGCAACTTTATATGGGGCTGTGACTAGGAATTGTTCTATGAAAATTTTTTTTGAACTGATTGATTGATTGAATTGTTTATTTCAAAAAGCAGTCAAGCAATAAAAAGCGATTACTGCTTTTTAAAGGTAAATGCATCGCTTAATGCAAAAACAGTGAAAATTTTGCCCCATGTGATGGTGGTCGAGAAATCTTTGTTTAGTGCAGAAAGACCCCAAGTGACAGCACTTAATTGGTTTCTGCTCTAAACGGCGGGATTTTTATACCCTATGCCACTAAAGCAGGTCGTTTCAATATACACAATGTGGCCGTTTAAAATGTTAGATCTTTTAAAAAATGGTGGCGTCGGTAGTACAAAAAAGTTAGAAATTCTGATGAAACCTCTGGTAGAGCCTGTCCAAAGACATGAGGAATACTTTTAAGATTTCAACTTACAAAAAGTTTTCTTATAGTAAGAACTTGCCAGGAAAAGTAATTGTGAAGCAAGTGATAGTTGGACTTAGATCATCAACATTCACAATGCGAAAAACCCATTCTCCTCCGGCTTTAACTACAGATATCGCATACCCTTCATGAAAGATAAGTAAAAAACAAGTAAGAAAATTATAGTCGGTCTAGACCGACTATATGATACCCTATACCATGCCCTATCTCTTAGGCCCAACTAACTGGACATAGAAAATACGCAAAAACCAAATTTGAGTCTGATTTTTATTAATTTTTTTGGCTGCAGATATGAAAAAGTTCATATCGGATGCTATATCTATATGGGAACTAGGTCCAAAAATGGACCGATCCTGATCATGTTTGGTAAAGTCTCTTGTATTTTGCAAAAATATATACAAACAAAATCTGAGAAGAATCAGTGCAATATTTTTGTTTTTTAATAGATTTAAGTGAAGATCGGGAAGCAGCCCTGTATGGGGCCAAAGGGATCATTTTTGGACTACTCATAAATGGACGTAATGAATGCATATAAAACCCAATGTAAGTAAGATCTATATGAAATTTGGATCTTATGGCAATATATGTCGATTTCATAGGGGTAATTTGTATGGGGGCTAGGTCTGAACATGCACCGATTCTCACCAATTTCAATAGCGTTCATCCCATGGCCGATAGAAGCTTATATACCAAATTTCGTCAAAATATATTCATATTTGCGACCTGCAGTTTGATTAAAAGCTTTACATGGACACACAGACGGACGGACGGACGGACGGGCGGACATTGTTAAATCAACTCAGAAAGTGATTCTGATTCGATCGGTATAATTAAACATGGGTCTAGGTCAAATATTTTTGGTTGTTACAAACAGCAGCACAAAGTCATTATACCCAAACCACATAGTGGTATAGGGTATAACAAAAGATTTTATGGTTGATTTGACACTGTATAATACTACGACGTAATCTAAATGTAAAACAAAATAAAAGATTTACAAGCTCCAAAACCCTACTTGGTTGGATACGAAGAGCTTTATGACAACATTCTTCAATGGCCCACCACGGAAGCAAAATGCACTGTAGAGCGAGTGTATGAGGGCGAATAGAGATTCTCTTAAAAAGTTAATTTTTATACCCTATACCACTATGTGGTTTGGGTATAATGACTTTGTGCTGCTGTTTGTAACAACCAAAAATATTTGACCTAAACCCATCTTTAATTATACCGATCGAATCAGAATCACTTTCGTCCGTCCGTCCGTCTGTGTGTCCATGTAAACTTTGTAATCAAACTGCAGGTCGCAAATATGAATATATTTTGATTAAATTTGGTATATAAGCTTTTATCGGCCATGGGATGAACGCTATTGAAATTGGTGAGAATCGGTCCATGCTCAGACCTAGCCCCCATACAAATTACCCCTATGAAATCGACATATATTGCCATAAGATCGAAATTTCATATAGATCTTACTTACATTGGGTTTTATATGCATTCATTACGTCCATTTATGAGTAGTCCAAAAATGATCCCTTTGGCCCCATATAGGGCTGCTTCCCGATCTTCACTTAAATCTATTAAAAAACAAAAATATTGCACTGATTCTTCTCAAATTTTGTTTGTATATATTTTGCAAAATACAAGAGACTTTACCAAACATGATCAGGATCGGTCCATTTTTGGACCTAGTCCCTATATAGATATAGCATCCGATATGAACTTTTTCATATCTGCAGCCAAAAAAATTAATAAAAATCCCACTCAAATTCGGTTTTTGCTTATTTTCTATGTCCAGTTAGTTGGGCCTACGAGATAGGGTTTCTTAACGCATGGTATAGGGTATCGTATGGTCGGTCTAGACCGACTATAATTTTCTTACTTGTTCATTTTATTCTTGAGGCCGCTAATAAAATTAGAATATTTCGTACGATATTTAGAATAATAATGGTTGTTTGCTTCAGAAACCAGTCAAGTACAAACTTTACATTATTTTTTACACATGTTAATATAGATAAAACAATGTTTTATATTTATCATACAGTTACTCAAATGGATAACTTTCATGGGAAAAAATTAAACTTTGAAAAGAAAAAAAATTTTAAGTTTCTATCTACCAAGTTTTCTTCGATTTGCTCAAAATCAACAATTGTTGCTTGACTGGTTTTTGAAATAAACGACTCAATTGATGAAATAAAAACGCACAAACCCAATCTGACCGAGATCGATTTGATAATTTTGTTCTTATAGCAATTTAAGTCAACCTCATATGGATTTTCACCAATTTTAGCAGCATTTCTCCTATGGCCGATGAGAGTTTATATACCAAATTTCATCCACACATATTCATATTTCATACACAGACGGACGGACATCCCTAAATCGACTCAGAAGGCGACTTGGTCAGATATTTATGATATCTAAAAACATCCGCACAAAATCATTGTAGCCTGGCATAGGTTATAAATATATATATTAGATTTAAAATTAAATTTGAAAAAATTACTAACAAAGTTTCACCCTTTCGCTACATAAGGAGCCAAGATGATGAATGATGTTAAATATCTGCATATTAGAAATGATTGTTTTAAAATGTATATGATTAATTCTTGGCTACGACATAATATTGAACAGAAATATGACAAAGATTTTTTAGTTTTCATGAAAAACACATTAACAATCCTCAAACAAATGACATGCGAATTCTTTTATCGCAATTTTCTAAGCAGGTATTTACTACATAGTGCAACATGAAAAAATATAACCATATACGGACACCACTACGTGATAAAAGAGAATAAAAAGACCCGTGTCTCACAGGTTTGCCCCAAGTAATGCACTTTTTTGCAAAAAAGTGATCATTTTCTCAGGCTCATATATTCCAAACCTTTCGAAATTTTGATTTACTCTGTGAGGCAAAGTTGTAGCTCAATTGTGAACATATAAAATCAAAAAACTTCATCTTCAAGATCAAAATCGCAAAAAACTTTAAAAAATTAGATTTTTTTAAATCTTTTTTCCCCCGTTCAGGTCTATAGGTAGCAAACCGTTCAAAATCCAAGGAAACAATCAACTACAAAAATGTATCTAAGATCTCAATAAACAACTAACGTGATCACGCACAGACCGCAGCAGCACAGGCAAAGCAGTAAGCTCAGCACACGCATCAAGGGACACAGTACACAATATAAAAGCGACACAATGCCCATGGAAAAACGGTACAATGAAAAAAACTCCACGCATTGCTTGCAGAGGTAATATAAATTTTTTTTATGCAATGTTTTGCATTACTTTTTTGATTTATTTTCTAATTCATTTCAGGTATGTTGGTAGAGTCACAAGATCACCCTGTATGATGTTAATGAAGTATTTGAAGAAGGACAAGTAAGAGTGTTAAATTCGGCTGTGCCGAATCTTTGATACCCTCCACCACGGTTTGAGTATTGATAATAAATGTAAACAAAATATTTGAAAAAGTAAACAATTTGTTAAACTTAATACCAAATTATTTCAGCAAATTCTTTGGTTTGATCTGGATTTTTGTTTATTCCAAGAGTTGGTATATAGAGCTCTCTCACATTATTAATTCGCGTTCCAGCGAGAAAAGATCGTTTTCGTCTTTTATATTATTTCGAATAAAAAAGAAACACGTTTCGGTGTTTGCTTTTTGGTCATCGTGGTTGCTGATCTGCATACGTTTTTGTTATATACCTATGTATAAACATGCGTTTCCGGTTATATGACATAATTAGTTAATTAATTTAGTTTAAGTTTTTGCAAATTAAATACATCGCCCTAACCTCCATTACGAAGACAATCGTTGTGTAGGGTGGCTATACGCATTATATCATGCTAATTGGAGACGGCTGTATAGTTTCTTTTAACTGGCCAAATAATTCTTCTTTGCGGTCGTATAGGTCGAATCGAGTAACAAAATAATAACCAAAAAAAGCTCTCTCAATTTTTTTGTTAAAATATTGCAATATTTGGAAAATAATATTTTTTCTATATACTAAAACAAGTAAGAAAATTATAGTCGGTCTAGACCGAAGGGATCATTTTTGGACTACTCATTAACGGATGTAATGAACGCATACAAACCCAATTTGAGTAAGATCTATATGACAATTTGGATCTTATGGCAATTTATGTCGATTTCATAGGGGTAATTTGTATGGGGGCTAGGTCTGAACATGGACCGAATTTCACCATTTTCAATAGCGTTCATCCCATGGCCGACGAAGGCTTACATACCAATTTTCATCAAAATATATTCATATTTGCGACCTGCACTTTGATTACAAGCTTTACATGGACACACAGACGGACGGACGGACGGACGGACGGACATTGTTAAATCAACTCAAAATGTGATTCTGATACGATCGGTATAATTCAAGATGGGTCTGGGTCAAATATTTTTGGTTGTTACAAACAGCAGCACAAAGTCATTATACCCAAACCACATAGTGTTATAGGGTATAAAGAAGTTTTTACTATTTACACAATACAATACAAAATCTAACTCAAAGATGCCAACTTTTGATTTTGAATTAAATTATGTTAATAAAATATATTTTCATTTATTGACTCCAAATACTACTACCTGGGAATTATTATCGCACTTCAATATTTTGGGTTTTACCTTGGCTACCATGAAGTCAAATTTTGTAGTCATCATGAACACTGGTTCAAATTAGGGATGCCAAACGCAAAAAACCAAATGTCCCAAAAATTTAAAATAAAATAGTCTGTTATCTTTATTTTCTGAAAAACTTAAAATTTTCATCCAAAAAAAATTGTGAAAAATTATATATAAATAACAATTCTTAAATAGCAATTCTTAAATATCATTTGAGGTTTTCTAAATTTCATTGAATTTAAATTAATATTTTCTTATCCTGAAATGCTGTTAATTTCAATTGATTTTTTAAATGTAAACCTATTTTCTGTTTTCTGAATTTCAATTTGTGTTTAAAGAATAAAACTTATATTTTAAAAATTCAATTGGTGTCTTCAAAATTTCAAGTTATTATTTCCGACGCTTTAATATGATTTTCTGAAATTCAATTGATATTTTCTAATTTATAATTCGAAATCTGAATTCCAATTTTTAGAATTGATATTTTCTTAAATTTGAATGGAAAATTTAATAGGTGCAATTTTGTATTTATGTCAATAGTAATGCTATAGTAATTATAAACAATTTTTAGAAATTATATGTAACCGCAATCACATATTTTATAGGTAAAGCACAACAATAGATTCATACATCTATGTAGAACTGTTTTGAAAGCAAAAAAAGAACTCAATTATAAACTCGGTAACACTATTTTGTAAATACAACAAAAAGTTAATATGCCAGACTTATGGTCATATTTGTTAAAGTATAATTGAAAAACGTATGAAAAACGTTGTGTTTGATATCTAATTGAAAATGTTGACATTCACGGTAAAATAGAAATAACGATTGCAAAGCCAATTAGAACATAAATTTCGGCGCCGTCTACTGTGGCATAGCAACACTGAGTGAAATGAAGTTTGGTATCTAATCAAAAATGTTGACATTCACGGTAAAATATAAATAACGATTGCGAAGCTAATTAGAATAAAAATTTCGGCGCCATCTACTGTGGCATAGCAACACTGAGCAAAATGAAGTGACACTCTGTTTGCTAATACAAAAGAAATGTATTTTCCCTAAAACAAAATACATATTGAAGAATTTTATACAAATAAAATAATATACCGATTTCTTTGTAACATGCGGTTATTATGAATAAACATGTAGAGAATATACGTATGTATATTATTTTGTTATTTAATATATGTATGTATGTATGTACATATATGTAAATATTACACATAAAAAATACAACACCAAATGTTATTTTCGTGTTTTTCTTTAACTAAATTAATACATAAAATTTTGTTTAAATTGACATTGTTTTTTTTTTTTATTAACAACTTTGTAGGTTGTTTAACATTATTTACCTTAGATGTTGGTGAATTTTTACTCCCTTTATATTAACTCGTAGTGTCTGCTTGTTGAAAAAAATTTGTCATCGTAGCGATGACAAAAATGATCTAACAAATTATTTTAGTGATGCCAAAACAATGGAAATTTTAAAATTTTTCTACCAGAGTTGATAAAAAAAAAAAGAATTACAAGGGGTTAGTTTTTATAATATTATTACCACAACGACCACAAATCAACAAGTCCAGCTACGACAACATTACAACATTTAGAATAGCAACAGGAACGATATAGAAACATCATATTTTTCATTTTTTTTTTACTTTTTCAGAGATTTCCGTGGACCCGTTCCACCGATTTTAACGAGTTTTGAAACGGAAAACTTCCCATGATCTCGATGAATCATTCTCACTAAAAATGATCACCCCAGCTCTCCTATTGAGGCCGTGATCGTGACAAGAACAACATAGGAAATCATACTTTTTCAAGACTTTTTTAGTTCTTCTTTCAGATCTCGGGCCTTATTCCACCGATTTGGATGATTTTAAAGAGCAAACTTCTCAGAGAGACAATAAATCATTCTTTATGCAAACGAGCATACTAGCTGCCCGATTGAAGTTATCATCGTGATTTCCACAGACGGACAGACAGACATAGGGACATCGCTATATCAACTCCGCTTGTTATAAGAATCACAAATATATATATTTTGTGGGTCCGGGATTTTTTTCTAATTATTACAAACGGAACGACAAACGTATATATACGCTCTGCTGATGATGGAGGGCAGCGTATAAGCCTGACACAATAAGTTCTGAATCAGAGTCAGATTCGGACGATTCGGACGACGAGTTGGGTCCACAACTTAAGAAAGTGTGATTTGCAAGTCCAAGGCCATCAACGCTAAAAACATTCGAGACCGACTATATGATACCCTATACTATGCGTTTAGAGACCCTGAAAAAGTTCATATCTGATGCAATACCTATATGGGGACTAGGCCCAAAAATGGACCGATCCTGACCATGTTTGGTAAAGTCTCTTGTATTTTGCAAAAATATATACAAACAAAATTTGATAAGAATCAGTGCAATATTTTTGTTTTTTGATAGATTTAAGTGAAGATCGGGAAGCAGCTCTATGTGGGGCCTATGACTAACAGTTGTCCCAGGGATCATTTTTATACTTCTCATTAATGGATGTAATAAATGCATACAAACCCAATTTGACTGAGATCTATACGATGATTTGGATCTTATGGCAATTTATGTCGATTTCATAGGGGTCATTTGTATGGGGGCTAGGTCTGAACATGGACCGATTCTCTCCAGTTTCAAATTCTCTCCAGATCAAATACCAAATTTCATCAAAATATATTCATATTTGCGACCTGCAGTTTGATTACAAGCTTTACATGGACACACAGACGGACGGACGGACGGACATCGTTTAATCGAATCAGATAGTGATTCTGATTCGATCGGTATAATTAAAAATGGGTGTAGGTCAAATATTATTGGTTGTTACAAACAGCAGCACAAAGTCATTATACCCAAACCACATAGTGATATAGGGTATAAAAATTTCGGGAAATATTTCACTTTTGCGGCTACATAAGCGCTACCTAAACAGTATTAACAATCATTCCTAGGAAGTTCGTATGTTCTAGAAATTTTTTTTTTTACTGAGATCTTAGGTATATTTTTACAGTTGATTATTTCCTTGAATTTTGAACGCATTGCTACCTATGAACCTGAACAGGGGAAAAAGGAAAAAAATCTAATTTTTTAAAGTCTTTTGCGATTTTGATCTTGAAGATGAAGCTTTTTGATTTTATATGTTCACAATTTTTGTTCCTTACAAGAGCTACAACTTTACCTCAGAGAGTAAATCAAAATTCGGAACGGTTTGCAAGATATGAGCCTAAGAAAATTATCACTTTTTTACAAAAATGAGACATAGGCCCCAAATCTTTGGGGGCCCATAGAAAAAAAGTGCATAACTTGGGGCAAATTTGGGAGACATGGGTCTTTTTTTGGTCCTTTATCACGTAGTGGTGTCCGCATATGGTTATATTTCCATGACTAAAAAATTACACACAGTGTTATTGACATTTTAAAGCCGAATGAAATAATTCTGGAATCTTCTTAAAAATTGCTAGAAGTCTAAACTCATGTTTTCAATACTTTATGGTGCAAAAAAATATTTTATGGTGCAAAGCGTAACATGACCGCCACTGTATTTAACTATGGGGCGTAAATGTTGCTGATGCAAATCCTCATTAGTCTTTCTCCATACATTAACTCTTCTATCTGAATCACAGAGTTTAATCTGACTTTCATCAAAAACTAAAACATCGTTCCACAACAAAATATGTTTTATTATGTTGTTGTGGGCGAAAGTCAATCGCAATGTTTGTTCTATTTTGAAATTAATGGCTACTTTCTCAAAGTCCTACCACTTAAGGCAGCTTTACGTAAGACTCTGTGAACTGTCTTGGTATTTTAATTAATTTTAATACGTTAATCCATGTAGATTTGTCCACTTTACCTTTACAACCAATTTTACTATCTTAGTCGAGGTGTGGGGATTCACTTTCAGAAATTGTTTTGAAGTGAACACAACAACCAGATAACCTCAATAGTGTATAATATTTTGACCGATGTTTTATTTTACCGTTTTAAACTGATTTTGACCAAAGGTACATTATTTGAGAGGCATTTATATTTAGCCGTTTTGCAGATTTATAGATTTTTAAATTTATTCTTTTATTGTGAATAAATTGCATTTAATGTTGCTACTAACACATACATAAAATTATATGTGTGTTTTATTAAATTTGTTAGTGTGATTTCTAATGAGTTTGTTATCTTCATTCACAATCATAACAAACCATTAAAGTGTTGGTTTGTGAATTGCCTAGTTAAAAAATAAAGCGGCCTAGAAACTGCACTCGAATTTCGAGCGCTGGAACTAATTAATTATATTAATTTGCTGAAAGCATAGATGGTCATTTTCACTATGAGTAAAATTGTCGTCTTCTGTTTACTGTTTTATCATGGTTTTGCATAAGTCCATATTTTTTAATTTGAACTGTACGATACACAGTAATTTCTTAAATGAACATTTGTTTTATAGAAATTTTTGCACCGAAAAAAATTTAATGAAGGGTAGGTCGTTTGTGCTTGGTGATTGTGAAAGCTTCAGGAGACGAAGCCATTGATTTTATTTAAAGAAATGACTTTGGAGTCAAAAAATAAATACTATTAACTCATTTATCATTCAATCAAGTCTTATTCGTTGTCAAATATTTCACAAAATAAAATTATCATGTTATTATTTTGATTTGTTTACTGCATTTCTAACAAGGTCTATTCACATATGCATATATGTACGTATGTATGTACATTGTACATACTATTCTATATAAATAAAAAAAATTCATTATGTCGTACTAGTAATGCAAGAAACAATTTTTATTTCTCCTACACTTCTTTAATTTGTAGCAAAAAAAAAAATGCTGTTTTTATATTTCTTTCAGATTTTTGGATTCGATAAACACTCATAGAAATTTATATAAATAAATTCAAAATCAATTAAAATGCAAATGTGTATTATAAACACAAATGCAATATAAAAACAAACGAGTTAAGAACAGCAACTTAAGCACGTACCAAATGATCATTTATGTATATTTGTAGAAACAAACTAGACTAAGGTGCCACTTAGTTAGGTGTAAATGTTATACTATATTCTTTAAGTAATTCAGGCATATTCATTTCACACCATCAAAGGTCTCAAAATTATTTATTTTTGATTTTAATATAACACCACTTCTGATGACGATAGCAATGCCGCCCATTTATTGGATTATAGTTATGATTTTCGCAGAAAGATTAATACAGACGACGCACAGTGGTACATTTTCAGAGAAGGCGTTAAAAATCTACAACTTTTGAGAGAGTTGACGTATTTCAATGTGTTTTTTCTTTTTGTTGAAAACCTTAAAACTTCAGCTTTAATCTAAGATATCGATGGTAAAAATTGAGTAGTAAAATATTATATATTATATTATATTATATTTTTCCATTCGTACACTCAAAACAACAGTTAGAAAAAAAAATTAGTTAAACTAATTTCTTAGAAAAAAAAATATATAATTTCTTTGTGCTGAAGTTAAGTTTTTAAATTATAAAACAATATAAATATTTCAGAATCTCTATATAGTTTATTAGATTTTTTTCTTTTAACTTGTAAGATAGCAAGAAGTCTATTAGATTTCATTTAGTAAATATTTATATCTAATTAGCTACCGCGAGACTCTAGTGTACTCTAAAAAAAGTCTGTAAAATCAGCCAAAATAGTTGCAGTACTAACAAATTTTTTTTAGAAAGGTCCATTGCTGATTTTACAGACTTTTTTTATTGTACACTAGAATGTTGCGATAAGTAGCATACAAATATTTAAACCAGTTAATTTATTTCTTTAGTAACTTTGTTTTATATCCAATTGTAAAAAAATGATGCACATGCCTGACATTTTGAGCAAGTCTTCATATTAATATAATAAAATTAATTTTTCGTGTAATGTGCTCACGAAGGAATCTGTAGTCTATACTTATTTTCTCCTGAGTCTCTTCTGATACATTAAAAAGGAGCATATAGAGAACAAAAAATTATTTACCATATCAAGTGTATTTAACTTAAATTAACTGGTTCTGAGAAGAAGAATAATAATACTTAATGATAATGGGTGTTTAATTCAAAATGACGCACAATAGCACATATAACATTTTAAAAAATAGTTTTAATACAATATAAAATCATAAACGTTTTTAAATTATTTGTTTTATCATAAAAACTCTTTTTTGAGTTTGTAATTAAGCTCTCTAATATATATTTTTTAAAATATTTTTTAAAATATACTTTATCTAAGAACGTTAGGGTCTTATTAGCGAATTAGTGAAACTTTTATTTTAATTGAGCTCAGGAATAAACCGTAAGATATTTCTATTTATATATCTAGAGGTACAGCGAGCAAGGAATATGGCCTTTCTGGTGATATAAAATGAGTTTTGACACGTTTTGATTCACGTTAGTTATAATTCAATAAAGGCGTAAATTGTCGTTGGAAACATACCCTAATTCCAAAAAAAAAAAAAAAAAAAATAACTACTGAGTAATAAATATTAAAAAATATATAACTCATACCATTTTCTTTTACAGACAATTAAAGAAATTGCCTGTAGTCAATACCTCGGAAAACAAAAAAAAAAAAAAGTAATAATACGAACATTGACTGTGGGAAAATCTAAACAATTTTGCAAAAAAAGTAGAACAAGGGCATTTTGGATCACCCTGTTTACTGTGAAATAATACAAAATTTGAGTTGAGTTTCTGGCTCAACAGGTCCTAGGCTGTCTTCTTTCGAATAAGCTAGTTTCAAAATCGGTTACAAATAAAAATAGATTTTTTGGGCGCTTTCTCTAAATATGTATAAGTATGCGACATAACAATATAGCATGGCGAGGAAAACGTGTTTTGGTTTCCATGTTATTCCTTATAACATTTAAATTTTCTTGGCAAAGGGTTGATGCTAAACTCATATATACCATTAGATAGGTCTTCGAAACTTAAATATCAATTAAAATGTTATCCAAATTTATTTATTAGCATCAAAAGTGAGTAAACATTGGTGAAGTCTTTTGTTTTCTTAACAGAACCAACAAATTAAGAGACATTTATTATCTATAATGAAATAAATCAAGATATAGCTTCATTTGGTTCTAAAATCCGTATATGGCTTTCAGCATTCAGTGTCGAATCAATGAATTTAAGTTCTCTAATTCCAGCTACCGCAAATCACCCCCAAACCATATAGAGCCTCCACCGTTCTTAGGAGTGTATTGGATATATTTCTCTACTGATTTCACATTATTTCATAACAAATTTTCCTGTGTTTTGTCACCACTAAAAATGTCGTACTTGCTCCATTATTTTTATACCTTTTAGCGCAATCCATACGTTTATTTTTATTAACTTTGTAAATCAAAAGGTTTTTCTTCGGAAAATCAAATTTGTATGCAATACGCGCCTTATGGTATAGCCGCTTACTGTTTTTTCAGACTCCGCGTTGATCTTCTTAGCAATCTGCAATGCACTACAATGAGAATTTTTCTCACTGCGACAAAATTATTTTTCTATCCCTTACATTTAATAGCTTTGGACGACTAGTTTGCCCAAAATTTTCCATCTTTCTAAAACTTTGGATTTGTCAGCGATTTTTTTTGACTGCCTTGTGGTGTCTTCTTACTATTTTTGCGATTTCACGAAACGACTTGCCTCTTTTTCTTTAATCTAATATATTTTTTTTTAGTTTATGATGAAATTTCAGTTCTTATCACAGTAAAATTCTTTATATGATAATTTCATGGCAATTGTTGAAAAAAAAACTAGTTTTAACCCGATGTGCTTCGCTACACCTTTCTTAAGGAAATAAAAAACTGGGAATATATTTTGAAGAAAGCTATTTTATTTATATTTGGCGATTTTTGATTTGGTTATTGCGATTTTAGATTTTAGAGATTTTTGAATTCGGCATTGCTGTTTTTTTTTTTGTGATTTTCGATTTTGGAGATTTTTGTTTTTTGCGATTTTTGATTTTGGCGTTTTTTGGTTCTGGCGCTTTTTGCTATTCGCAATTTTTGGTTTTGGCGATTTTTCATTTTAGCGCTTTTTGTTTTTTGTAATTTTGTTATTCGCGATTTTCAGTTTTGGCAATTTTTGATTAGTCGATTTTTGATTTTGTCGATATTTATTATTCACGATTTTAGGTTCTGATGATTTTTGACTTTGGTGTTTTTTTTTTTTGCTATTTTTGATTTTCCGATTTTTGTTTTTTTTCTCTATTTTTGATTTTGGCGATTTCTAATTTTAATGATTTTTAATTACGGCGATTTTTAGCCTTAGCGATTTTTATTTTTAGCGATTTTTGATATTAGCGACTTTTGATATAGCCTATTTTTACTTCCGGATAGGCAGTTACCTACTGTAAAAATTTCAAGACGATCGGCCCAGTGATATAGTGTCCTATAAACCACAAACAAACGTGCAAAACTCCATTTTTCATGTATAATATGAAAAAAAAAAATCTTATTGCAAACAACACTGTTACCGTAAATGTCACCCTAATGTTTACATTTTAAGCATTCAGTGGGAATACACACATGTTCGTACAATTTATACATTAATGTATGCAACACATCTCTAAATTTGGTTTCTAATCACAACAAATCCATTTCATTCAATTTAATACGAGAAAATAAAATGCGAAACTGCTATCAAAAATAACAGAGAAATGGGTGAAACAAATCAGTGTATTTATTTTATGAGATTTGTTTGAACATGTGACAGTAGGTATGTGTCTGACTGAAGATGCTTGTGATATATTTATGCGAAACATGTTTGTGTTACTGTCACATGTCTAGCAAAAAATTAGCCATCAATAACTATGAAATGGTACTGTGCGGATATATTGTTTTTGTTTGATATATGCAGATTAAGGCTATAACTTTTGATTTGGTTTCTTTCAATTGTTAACATGACATGATTCCTCACAAAAAAATTTTTTTTTTGTTTTCAGTTGTTCAAAAAGTTCACCTGTGAAACGCCAAAGATTTTCGTTTTTATTGTTATACCCACCACAGCAGTGTACGGAGGGTATATAACTGGACCCCATAATATATATATATGTATATTCTTGATCCTTATAACAAGCGGAATTGACATAGTTCATAGTTCATAGTTTGACATAATTCATCGACATTCTGAACAAGTATTTTAAGAAGATAATTTAAATTGATTTAATAAGTTTTATATATTGTTCGTGTTATTGTTGTTATTCTTAATAGTGTAAATTTTATGTGTTGGCTGTATTTCTTGTTGTTGTTGTGGTCGTGTGTTCGTAGCGTTTTCTTAATGAGTCCTATTAACTTAGGCTGGTATTGCAATACTTTTCTTTAGCGTTATCACGAAATAAATACAAAAAAATCGCCAATATGAAAGAGAAATATTATTAAAAAAAGAACTTTTCTAGAAAGAGTAGCTAGCTCTTTACAAAAATTTAAATAATTATTTACAGATACTAACAAAAATTAATCAAAGTTTTAATTTGAAAATATTTCCAATTTTCTAATTCAATTTATAATGTTTTGAAAAGTTAAAAAAAAAATTTTTTTTTTGCTGAAAAACTCTCAGGTTCGAAAGTTTAAGCATATTGAATACATTTCTTATTAAAACGTTTAAAGATTTTTATTAAATACTAGCTGTAACCCGCTGCGATTCGCTACACCCATCCTAACGAACTAAAAAACTGGGAATACGGTTTGTAGAAAACTATATTATTTATAATTGGCATTTTTTTGAATTTGTCGATTTTTATTTTTGCGATTTTAGATTTTGCCGTTTATTGATTTTGACGATTATTTTATTAAAAAATTATGATAAACAAATATATAATCCTAATCCCGCAAAGCCATTTGGTTTGTCTGTAGGATTTTTGCGATTTCTGTTCATTTGCGATTTTTGATTTTGGCATTTTCTAATTTTTAACGATATTTGTTATTCGCGATTTTCGGTTTTGTCGATTTTTGATTTTGGCTTTTTTTGCGATTTTTTTTATTTGCGATTTTCGGTTTTGGCAATTTTTATTATTCGCGATATTCGGTTTTGACGATTTTTGATTTTGGCGATTTTTGTATATTGCGATTTTTGATGTTGGCGTTTTCTGATTTTGCCAAATTTTGGCTAAAGCAATTTTTGTTTTTTGCGATTTTTGAATTTGGGGATTTTTGCTTTGGCGATATTTGTTTTTATACCCAATACTACCATGTGGTTTAGGTATAATGAATTGGTGCTGCTGTTTGCAACTACCAAAAATATTTGAACTAGAACCATCTTTTATTACACCGATCGACTCAGAATCACTTTCTAAGTCGATTTGGGGATGTTCGTCCGTCCGTCTGTCCGTCCGTCCGCCGCTGTGTCCATGTAAATTTTGTAATCAAACTACAGGTCGCAAATGTGAATATGTTTTGATGAAAAATAGTACATAAGCTTTTATCGACCATAGGATAAACCCTATTAAAATTGGAGACATTCAATATATGTTCAGACCTAGTCCCCATACAAATGACCCGTATGAAATTGGCATAAATTGCCATAAGATCCAAATTTCCATATAGATCTCAGTCAAATTGGGTTTGTGTTTATTATATCCATTATTCAGTACACCAAAAAAAATCCCTATAGGACAATTCTTAGTCATATGCCCCATATAGAGCTGCTTCTCCATCTTCACTTAAATCTATCAAAAAACAAAAATATTGCACAGATTTTTCTCAAATTTGGTTTTTGTATATTTTTTTAAAATATAAGTGACTTTACCAAGTGTGGTCAGGAACGGTCCATTTTTCGACCTAGTCCACATATAAATATAGCACCCGATATAAACTTTTTCATATCTGCAACCAAAAAAAATAATAACAATGCCACTCAAATTTGGTTTATGCTTATTTTCTATATCCAATTAGTTGGACCGAAGAGATATGGTCTCTAAACCATGTTATAGGGTATCGTATAGTCGGTCTAGAGCGACTATAGTTTCTTTTTTTTTTTTTTTTGTTATTTTTGATTTTGGCGATTTTTGTCATTCGCGATTTTCAGTTCAGGAAATTTTTGTGTTTGGCGATGTTTGTTTTTTTTGTGATTTTGACGATTTTTGATGTCCCATCTAAGGCACAGAAAATCTACACATGACTGCTGGAAGACCAATGTACCCTAAACTATGGATTGTATGGAGTGATTTTTGGGCCAGCGTTAACTTCGAAGCTAGGGAAGGCAAATGCGTTACAATAAATGGTTAGCGCTACTGTGAAATAATTACTGATTAATAATAACTTTTCGCAGTTATGGATCTGGAAAAAATATGGTTTTAACAAGATGCCGCAGCGTACCACACAAGCCTTTAAACAATCGATCTTTTACGTGGCAAATTTGAAGATCGCTCTATTAGCCAACTTTGGCGATGTATATTGATGAGTGTTATCAACCAGCGTAGATTGGGGCACTGAAAAAAGAAAATACTGCAGTCATCGATAAAATACAGCTTTATTCTGTCGAAAATTTACTAATAATTGGGTTGATCATATGGGCTACTACGAGACCAGCCGAGGAAGGCATTTGAATGGAATAGTACTCCCTAATTATAGCAGAAGACTGTACTTCCGAATAAACTAAAAAAATAGTTTTTTATTTATAGCAAAATCAAAATGCAAACGTATATGATTCACGCTGTATTTGTTATATTTTTGGTACTAAATCTTTCTTTGTATTTTAAAATTGATATATTACAAAAAATATATTTAACGATTAAATTTTATTAAGAGTTTATACCTGAATTTTTTTTTGATATATATGCAAAATAAAAACTTCCAAGATTTTTGGGAAAGACTAATTTTAACTCCTTTTTTTTAAATATACCACAATTTTTAAACTCTCAAAATATTGCAAAGCTGATTGGATATTCTAACGCCATCTGTGTTAGAAAAGCACTTGGTCCTTTATGAAGGGATTTTAATAGTTTTCTCCTCCAGTATCTGAAAAATAATGCAATTTTACATAAGAAGTTAAACACTTCTGTAAAAAAAATATATTTGTAATTACTTACTTTTTATTTAACAAAAAAAAAATTTTTTTTGGCCATCACGTGATAGAATTCAAATTGGAATGCAATTTGCAGGAATTAAAATTTTGTAATTTGTCTGAATTTTTTTTCCACTAAAGTAATTCTTCTCTCAGAATAAAATAGTTTAACACAGATTTATACTACACCAGCATAACCCAGCATTCAGAATTCGACTGAACATTCTGGGAAATTTTATTTTTTCTTTAAATTTTTTTCTTTTAATATTCCTTTATTCTATATATATAAAAATTATAATAATAAATAATTTTATAGGAGCACAAAGGTATGCTAATCAATTGTAGACAATTCGCAATCCAACACAAGGCGTGTGATATACAATTGTAATGAAATTCGATGAATTGTGAATTGGCTAAAATTGACTAGCATGCCTTTAGGCTTTTATTAAATTATTTATAATTAATATTTTATTTTATATAATTTAGTATGCTTTTAACACATATACATAAATTTTAAAATTATGCATTTCTCCTCCATATGAACCCTAACTAAATCAATTTCACACTCTTCCGTTACCACATTATGCTTAAATAAGATTCCAGCCGAATGCAGATTCCAGCACTCGAAATTCGACTGCAATTTCTAGGCAATTATATTTTTCAACTTAGAAAATTCACAACCAATACTATTTTAGTTTATTATTATTGCGAAGAAGCAACCAAACTCATTAACAAACACATTAACAAATTTAATAAACACACACACAGCATATGTATAATTTTATGTATGTGTTAGTGGCAACTTTAAATGCAATTTACACAAAATAAAGGAAAAAATTAAGAAATCTGTAAATCTGCAAAACCGCTAAAACCTTTCAAATAATATACGTTTGGTCAAAATTGGGATAAAACGGTAGAATAAAACATCAGTCACAAGAAATCGCCTAGCCTATTGATATTATAGTTATAATATATTCAATAAATTCATAGCATTTATTGTATTATAAAATATAAATATATTTTTTCCTAAAATTACTCGCAGTAATACTCGGAAATTTATAATTTCGTAAAAACAGAATATAAATAAAATTAAAACTATTTTCGTTGCAAAACTAAACAAAAATTTTAGCTAATCAATTCTGGTTAAATAAAAATTTTTTGAAATCAAAGCAGTAATAGGAAAATCTCACATGTTCTTTTCATGCAGAATCGATATAGAACTGGTAGCCATCTTTTAAATTTTTACTATTAAAAACTTTCATATTTAGTTTTATGATTTCTTTTAATGGCTAATAATCAATATTTTTCAATATTTTCCCATAGCTATCTTATTGCATTAACAAATAGTTGTGTTCAAAGAAAACGTATCTAAGTTGCGATGTTTTAAAATGATTTTGTTTATAAATAGTAAAAATAAAAAAAATATACAAAAATTCTCTAAATTAAATACATAAAATTTCTTTCCAATAATTTATTTATTTTTTTTAATTTTAATTATATATACACACGTGTGATATCAAAAACATTTTTAGCATATCGCTGCAAAATTGTTTTACCTATCACTGTCGACAGTACGACAACTAGCAAGTGTATAGCAAGTGTATATTCGATTAAAAGACATAAATAATCGTATGATGTAACTTGTACGTGACATAAAAGATAAGTGCTAAAGCTTTCCAGGCATTTATTTAGTTTAAATCTGAATCAACATAAATCTAATTTGATGTTTTATGAAACTTGAATTTACTTACTATTTGCAAAAATTTATTTGTTTATTGCAAAAAAAAAAAATTAAAAAAATAATGTAGTTATAAGGAATAATTTGGCAATTATTTCCAAAGTAATAGCTACTTTGGACTCAATAGTATCCCTTCATAAATTGATGTCGCAAATAAATATGTATATATGTGTGATCTGGTCTATGAAAAGGGAACTTAGATGTTATTTTTTCTTTCTTTTTCGAAACTTTGTTTTCGCACGTAAGCCCCATTTTCATAGACATGTATAAATTAAAATAAAATAATATATAAAAAATAAATAAATTAAAAATGTAAAGAAGATAGTTGAAACTAAAATATCGATTATTGAGCATAATAAGTTTAATATAAAGAAGAATATCCATATATAAATATGTGAGGGTAAATATTTCCACCAATTTATTTGGCATAGTTGTAGATCATATGAAGGAGAAGCGCCGAGTGACAAAATTTATGTATAATATGTGTTAAAAATACATTATATAAAATGAATTAATTCATAATTTATGTTAAGTGTTAAGACAATAGCATAGTACTTGCTATAAACTGAAAATTCGGTTATTAGCTCTATCGCGATTCGTTTGGTATTGAATTTGGTAGTATTCTTTAACTAATCTTCAGGCAATAAACACGTGACAATCTTACCCAAATATAATATAACCATATTGTTGTAGCCAGTTAATGATTTCCATTAAACTAAGACTCCTACCCGAAACTATTGGTGTATGATTTCCTATTGTAGGTCTTTAACAACTATTTACAGTGAAGCACAGCGAAAATGGTTCACCTGTGATAAAACACTTTAAAGTATAAAATAGCATAATGTGTTTGAATTACAAATAAAAAAGTATTTTTCGCAAAAATTAGGCGAAATAAAAGAAAAAGTCATGTTTCAGTGAAAATGATTCACAATGTTTTCACCAATGCCTTAAGGGGTGGTAAGGTTTTAAAACCTTTTTCACATTTCTCTTTCGGAATGTACAACATGTCGGGAGGCTTGTGTCAAAATTTCAAGTAAATCGCAGCAAAACTTAAGAAGATAGAGCGTTTCCAGCGACCAGCCTCATACGGTATATCGTATATAAATCCATTTTGTCTCAAATAAAGGTTCGAAGTCCGTGAACACCATAACTCAAAATCTACTTGACCGACTCTTTTCAAATTTTACACACTATATCATCACAAAAATCATCAGGTAACTGCGAAGATGAAGTTTTATATTTTTTATTTTTATTTTATAGTTTATAGCAAAATCGTGTTTTTCACTTCAAAATACTGCAAAGAACAAACAAAATTCAAAAAACTCTTCTTCACTACCTCAGGAAACATGTCACCATTTAAACGCATAACGGATTATGATGTTCAGCGCAAAACAAGAACTCCTCCGGAGATTACTTGCCACGGACTTATTTATTAAAATTCTTAATTGAAAAATTTTCAAAGATTCTTCAAGTGTTATGCTATAACGTGTATATGAAATAAATAATCCAACATAATTCATATCTTCAAAAAATAATTATGAAACTACGACTTTTTTTAACATTTAAAACCAAACGCCAGTTGCTTATTTATAAATTTCAAGACGTGTTGCCATACTACGCTCGAGCTCCGAAGCTTAATTGCTGAACATTTGATAATATAAATTGTCAGACAGAAATCGGGCAAATTGTCAAAAAGAACCTGGGCGACAGTTGAAACATCATTCACCTGTTTAGGAGAAAAGGGCGAGTTACAAATAAACCGTAAATGGTGGATAGTCAATCAAATCAAGACTAATCGAATCAAGAGTGCACCCAAGCATCGGGATATGGTTGAGAAATATTAATTTAATCAAAACTCAAACGACGAGCCAATTCAGAGATTTACTTGAAAGAATAGAGCCAGTGGCAGAATTGCATGCAGGAAGCCTTATGCACAAAGACTAAAATTACTCGATTGCAAGTTGCTGTGCTGGGAAATATTTTTCGTTGTGGAAAAATATCTTATTCATGGATGAGACCAAATATTACGTATTTGGGTAGAGTAAACATTTTGTAGAGTAAACATTTGGATGGTCCTGGCTGCAGTGTTAGTAAATTGCACTTTGTTGCAGGGAATATGGAAAAAATTCAATATTTAAATATTTTGAAAATAAATCTTAAACAACGTGCTGAATAACTTGTCATCGGAAAAATTGTTCATACCTATCGGGACAATAACATAAAGGATATGACAGGAATTGTTATAGAATGGCTGTTGTACTATTGTGCCAAAGTAATTAAAATTCATTTTTAATTTTTTATTTTTCATTAATTTTTTATTTTTTATTTATCATTTTTCATTTTCCATTTTTTATTTTGCATTTTTTATTTTTCATTTTTCGCCAAACCACATAGTGGTATAGGGTATAATGACTTTGTGCTGCTGTTTGTAACTACCAAAAATATTTGACCTAGACCAATCTTTTATTATACCGATCGAATCAGAATCACTATCTGATTCGATTTAACGATGTCCGTCCATCCGTCCGTCCGTCCGTCCGTCTGTGTGTCCATGTAAAGCTTGTAATCAAACTGCAGGTCGCATATATGAATATATTTTGATGAAATTTGGTATGTAAGCTTTTTCGGCCATTGATTGAAAGCTGCTGAATCGGTCCATGAAATCGACATAAATTGCCATAAGATCCAAATTGTCATATAGATCTTACTCAAATTGGGTTTGTATGCATTTATTACATCCATTACTGAGTAGTCTAAAAATGATCCCTGGGACAACTCTTAGTCATAGGCCCCATATTGAGCTGCTTCCCGATCTTCACTTAAATCTATCAAAAAACAAAAATATTGCACTGATTCTTCTCAAACTTCGTTTGCTTTTATATTTGCAAAATACAAGAGACTTTACCAAACATAGTCAGGATCGGTCCATTTTTGTGCCTAGACTCCATATAGATATTGCATACGATATCAACTTTTTCATATCTTCAGCCAAAAAAAATAATAAAAATCCCACTCAAATTTGATTTATACTTATTTTCTATATCCAGTTAGTTGGGACTGAGAGATAGGGTCTCTAAACCAGCGACGTGCGGTGAAGTTTTCCGCTGGGTGTTCACCACATTTTAAAATTTTTAAAATATGTCTACTCTCAGTTTTATCCAGGACCACGACGAGGACGCGATAGACAAGATCCCATTTTAATTTTTTTTTTTTTAAATTTTTTTTTGATTTTATTTATTTTTTAATTTTTTTTTATTTTTTTTTAATTTTTTTTTTGTATTTTTTTTTTTCTCCATTTTATTTTGTTATATTTTTTTAATTTTGTCTTTTTTTTATTTTTTTTGTCTTTATTTTTTGTTTTGTTTTTTTGTTGTTTTTTTACATTTTATTTTAGGTAGGACTTTTTTTTATTTATAAACCTGTTCAATTCGCCTTGATTTTGGAACAAAAACTTCAATGACATCATCATAAAAATCTTTTTTATTTTTAAGCTGTTTTCAAAATGACTTTTCAATGGATATTAAAGCTAGATCAGACAATCTTTGTTCTAGCATTTGGTTTCTAGAATATGTCTTTATTCTTTTAAGTGCTGAAAACGATCTCTCCACAGAGCTTGTAGAAACAGGGATCGTTAAAATTAACAAACTTAATTTATAAACTTCAGAAAAAGCCTCCTTTAAATCAAAATTAATTAAGTTATTTGGCATGTCAATCACTGCAATGTCATGGAAATGGGAATGTGAGTAAAACACCACCAATTCGTTTTTTAATTTAATGAAATCGAAAAAATTTTCATAATAGTTTTTTAAGCTTTCAAATGCTTCATTCGGAAATAACGTTTGGTAACTAGCATATTTTTTTAAATTAAGCAATTCTACAAATTTTAAATTCTGTATAGATTGAAACCTAGTTTCCATTTGTTCAAATAACGTTTCAATTATATGATTGTAAGTTTTTTTGTATCTCAATTCGAAATTTTCAATATTTTCTCCACGCTTTAAAGCAACATTATTTTGACATAGAAAATGTATCATCAAACTTAGATTTTTTAGATAACATTTGTTTTTAGTTAATTTAATATGTTCCTAGCAATATTGAATATCTAAGCATTTTTTTTTTTTTTTTGAAGAATATCAAACAATACATCAGTGTATGAAAAAATGTCGTTAAAAGTATTTAGCATGAAAACTATATTAAATGAGATTAAAAATTGCAAAAACCCTCTAGCTTGAATTGCATCCGCACCCCCAAGTATCAGGGTCTTCTATCATTTCTTCAAATACTATTATTAGATCTGAACGGAAAGTGTGAACTATATTAACAAGTCTAGACGAATAATTCCATCTTGTTGTTGCCACAGTTGGGATTCTACGGTTTACTTCCTGATCGAAAAAATAAGTTCTTTTCGTGGATTGATTAAAAAAAGCAGATAGACCGGATAATGTTAAAAAAAATATTTTAGTTTCGTTTATATAATTTACAGATTGAGATAATACTAAATTTAACACGTGAGCATTACAATGAATAAAAATAGCATTAGGAAATTGGTTTTTAACCTTAGCTTGTGTTCCATTCAAAGCACTCGATATGACAGCTGCACCATCATAGGTCTGAGCTACTAGCTTTCCTCCCCAATTCTTAAGTTTTATTAAGTCTATTAATTTTGTGGAAATAGCGTCCGCTGTACGCTCATCACTTACGTCCACATATTTGTAAAATCTCTCCCTAGCAAATCCTTTGTTGTCAACATATCGAAAAACGATGGATAATTGAGATTTTTTCTTTATATCGGTGGTTTCATCAAGCATTACAGAGATAAATGAAGCTTCATTTATCTCTTTTTCAATACTATTTAAAATAACGGTGCCAATAGAGTTAATCAAATCGTTTTGTATATGATTGGAGGTGCCCTTAAAAACCTGGGATGACGATAAATGACGTTCCAATTTACTGTCATATTTTGAAATTAAATGTAAAATTTCCACATAATTACCTCTATTGTCAGAATTTTCATTGTCATCGTTACCTCTGAAAGCAAGTTGTTGCTCACCTAGAAAGCATACAGTATCTACTAAGCGCTCGAATACACGTCGGTTTTCTGAAACCTGTTCGTTGTGTCTCGATACTGA
Source organism: Cordilura impudica (assembly GCA_963682025.1). Taxonomy (NCBI): domain Eukaryota; kingdom Metazoa; phylum Arthropoda; class Insecta; order Diptera; family Scathophagidae; genus Cordilura; species Cordilura impudica. Next base: position 44,456,287 of record OY821520.1, on the reverse strand, counting down.
AGTGCGTTTTTGTTCGTCAAGTAAAAGGTCAACTCGAACATTTCCAAATGTTTTTAATGTCAAAGTGTTACTAATGTGTACTCGAGACGTTTGATGTTGTGTCATCTAAGCAGTTAAATGGTTTAAATCATTAAAACCTGTGGTCCAAATTCCTTTTTCATTATTAGCAGAAAAAAGCAAGCAAGGCCAACAAAATAACTTGTTAATAATGGGACAACCACATAACCAAGATTTTTCCTTATAATTGGAAATCTGAAAATGTCTAATTAAAGTTTTATTTTTTGTTGTTAAATTAGGCAGTTCTGGTGTTGGTCTTCCTAATTTAATTATTTGATTTTTCTCTTCGATTTTTAGTCTTGAAAACGAATTTTCTACATATTTTTCAATGGAGCATTCACATATCATTTCTGCGTCTGCTTGCATTCAAAATTAGATGTAAAATGAATTACCACCACGCAACTGCAATGTTCAGCTTTTCTGTAGAACCATAATACTTTTTTTGAATATGTATGCAAATATTTTCTCTCTCAATTTTTGCAGTTAAATATTTGTTTTTGTTTATAGGGCTACCATATTTATTTATTTTGCCGATTTTTTGTCTCAAAATTATCATAAGGCCTTAATCAACTGTAAAAACATGGTAACTTTTTATACTCCTCTTAGTGATAGAGGGTATATGTTAGAGTTGTCAACCGATTAAGAATAATTCGATTATTCGAGCAAAGAAAACCAAACTCTTGTTCAAATAATTTTAAAATGACGATTTTCTAATAAAGAAAAAATCGGTTAATTTATGTCGATGAATCGAATAATTAATTTTTAAAAATATTGTTTTTATCAAAAAAAGTTTTAAACAAATTTTTAATTTTCTTTTTAATTATTAAATTAATTTGCCGAAAAAATCAATAATATATATGTATATACTTTATAGCAATGATTTCTAACCTTTTTTGCGCCATGCCCCACTTTTAGGTTAAAAAAAATATTGTTAAAAAAAAAAGTTTTATAAAATTTTTAACAGTAATTTTTCATTTGCCGTTTTTTTAGATTTAAGTGCCGATTTTTTTTACTTATGTCGATTTTTCATCAAAATCATCTGGCACCCCTGTTTCTTTAGCATAAAAAAAGTTGCTGCTTTTTACTCACACTCTGTAATGAATGTTAACTCTATAACATTTTTAGTTGTTCAAATGTTAAATAGAACACATTTTGCATATATTTTTCTAACAGATTTTGTTTGTGTGTGTAGTTATTCTAAAGATAGCATTGTTCTCTGAGTTCTGTTGAACACTTGTATGCCTTTTTTGATTGAATTTGTTCTCGTTGTATAACAGCACAATTTTAAAATATATTTTTAATAACATTGTCTGGCGTTCTGTAACAGTTTTGAACACCGTATTGGTACATTCATAAAAAAGTAGGCAAACAATAGTTTATAAAAAAAATATGTGTGCGGAAATATTTTTGAACCTAAGAAAAAAAATATATATAAAATATAAAGCTGACATGTTAATAGGAAAAAATTTAGGGTGTTCAGAGAACACCTCCGCACATTAGACGGAACGTCACTGCTCTAAACGTATGGTATAGGGTATCGTATAGTCGGTCTAGACCGTCTATAATTTTCTTACTTGTTTTTTATTTTAAATTTTTCATTTTTAATTGTTCGTTTTTCAGTTCTTATTTTTTATTTTCATTTTTCATTTTTTATTTTTCATTTTTAAATTTGCATTTTTCAGTTTTCATTTTTCATTTTTCGTTTTTCGTTTTTTATTTTTAATTTTTTATTCTTCAATTTATGTTTTTTATTTTTCATTTTTCGTCTTTCATTTTTTATTTTTAACTTTTAATTTTTTATATTTCATTTTTCTTTTTGAATTTTTCATTTGTTATTTTGCATTTTTCATTTTTAGTTTCTAATTTTTCATTTTTTATTTTTTATTTTTCATTCTTCATTTTTAATTTTTTTTTCGTTTTTAATTTTTTATTTTTCGTTTTTCATTTTAATTTTTCATTTTTTATTTTTCATTTTTCATTTTTCTTTTTTCGTTTTTCATGTTTCATTTTTCTTTTTATACCCTATACCACTATGTGGTTTGGGTATAATGACTTTGTGCTGCTGTTTGTAACAACCAAAAATATTTGACCTAGACCCATCTTTAATTATACCGATCGAATCAGAATCATTTTTTGAGTTGATTTAGCAATGTCCGTCCGTCCGTCCGTCCGTCTGTGTGTCCATGTAAAGCTTGTAATCAAACTGCAGGTCGCAAATATGAATATATTTTGATGAAATTTGGTATATAAGCCTTTATCGGCCATGGGATGAACGCTATTGAAATTGGTGAGAATCGGTCCATGTTCAGACCTAGCCCCCATACAAATTACCCCTATGAAATCGACATAAATTGCCATAAGATCCAAATTGTCATATAGATCTTACTCAAATTGGGTTTATATGCGTTCATTACATCCATTAATGAGTAGTCCAAAAATGATCCCTTTGGCCCCATATAGGGCTGCTTCCCGATCTTCACTTAAATCTATTAAAAAACAAAAATATTGCACTGATTCTTCTCAGATTTGGTGTGTATATATTTTTGCAAAATACAAGAGACTTTTCCAAACATGACCAGGATCGGTCCGTTTTTGGACCTAGTCCCCATATAGATATAGCATCCGATATGAACTTTTTCATATCTGTAGCCAAACAAATTAATAAAAATCCCACTCAAATTTGGTTTTTGCTTATTTTCTATGTCCAGTTAGTTGGGCCTAAGAGATAGGGTTTCTAAACGCATGGTATAGGGTATCGTATAGTCGGTCTAGACCGACTATAATTTTCTTACTTGTTTAATATAAGCATAAGTGTTTGGTCACTTGTGAACCACTTTCGCTGTTACTCACTGTATGTCTTCCTTACTTTAGCAAAATTATATGTTTGTAGTATATTTAACAGAAGCAAACACTGGCCTACAAATTTAAGACTTTTGTTTGCCCACTGACATATAGACATCAAATTTTTTCTAGTATGTCAAAGCTTAGAGTATTCTATTCGCATATGTACATTAAACGCAATGTATAAAGTAAAATAATATAATGTTACTAATACTCACATTAAATTTAATTTATTGATATATTTTAGGATATCGGCTATTATGTGTATGTATTCCCGTAGAATAAATCATAAAGAATGCCATTAAAGTTACTTCTATCTAAAAAAAAAATAAAAAAATAACGAAACAGCTCAATTTTCCCTCATTTAGGTCAGATCTTAATAAGAAAATCTTGTTTACCTGTAAAATTTATATTAGGGTAGACATAAAAACATTTCATTGTGCATTAGTCAACTTTTTTCAACTTTTGTTTCACTTTAATCATGTATGTAATCTGTACAGTGTAGCTTTTAAGAATTGGTGTTGCTTTAATAGTCTAATGCCTCATCCGGCAAAGGAAAACATGACACAACTGAATGAGGCCTTTTATGTAAGTACATATTTTTTTTTTCTTTTATATTATAAAAATTATTCTAAACATTATTTAAACATTAAAAATTTGTGTCTCAAAATGTCATAACGAGCATATCACTTATCCATATACATTAGTAGGTATGTTGCGATTCACCAAATTACATGGTTTCTCATTTTCGTACATATAATTACACCTTACTGGGTAATGTTTAAACATGAAAATGAATATAAAGTTATGATAAAAACTTTTTCCTCTAGTTTTTTTTTAAATATTTTTTATGGTGTCTAGTTTATACTTTTTAGTTTATGCTTCTTATGATATTTTCAAAAACAATGCTATTAGAAACAAGTAAGAAAATTATAGTCGGTCCAGAGCGACTGTACAATATCCTATAACATACAATTCGAGAGAAGGTAATGGTTCCAATTTTGCTGAGGCAATATCACTGCATAGAAACTATGTGTAAACCAAATTTTTGGGCTATTGTATCAACTGGTAGCATGCAGATAAGGAAAGGTTCAAATCACATTTTATTTTAATATGGAACTGGGTAAAAAAAATGGATCAATCATGACCATATTTAGTAAAGTCACTTAATTATCTCAAAAACATGAAAACAAATTTCAAAAATGTGTGGAATATTTTTGTGTTTTGATGGATTTAAGTGAAGATCGGGATGCATATTCATATGGGGACAATGACTAATAATGGTCCTACAGGGTATATTTTTTGACTTCTGGTTAGTGGGTATAATGCACAGACATACATATATGCCAAATTTTATGGGGCGTTTCATATCAAGTGACCCAACTTTTGAAACCGATGTCTTCCGATCGTGATGAAATTTGCACCAAGGTTAGGTAGTAGTTTAGACACAATTTTTCAACAAGATTGGTCAAGAACTCTCTACGTTGGAGGGGGCCAAATGTGATATTTTCGCCAACCAGGTGTTGTTTCTTACCCATGTAACTTTTGTCCTATTGTTCTTAGCAAAATTTGTCCCAAACAGTTTAGATGGCTAGAAATTTAAAAAAAAAATTTAATTTTTTTTTAAATTTTTTCAAAAAACGCCCCTTTTTTTGGTCAAAAAACGTCCCTTTTTTGATCAAAAAAAGTTTAGATTTTTCCTTTAATAGCTTTGTTGGTTGTTCAGTGGGCTGCGAGTGGGGTATCTATCAAAAAAAAATAAAATAAAATATGTTGTAACTCAAGACAACGGTTTTTAAATTTTTAGCATATGCACTAAATAGAATTTTCTCCTTTTAGTGTGTGTTTTTAAAACCTTAACAATAAAACATATATTAAGAAACTAGACGAATTAGCCTTTCCGATGGTATGTAACATCACTAACTAAAATTTAATACCTTCGATACTGTAATACCCGCAAAATGTTAACTTCTGGAAATTTTGAAAAATTATTTTTTTTTATTTGTAATAATAATTAAATTAATATATAACAATAACTAGTAGATTCGAGTGCAATTTCTAGGCAGCTTTATTTTTCAATTTAGCCAATTCACAAACCAACACTTTTACGATTTATTATTATTGTGAAAGAATATTTGTTATATTCCCATTAACAAACACATTAACAAATTTCATAAAACACGCATAGCATATGTATAATTTTATTTATGTGATAGTAGCAACTTTAAATGCAATTTACTCAAAATAAAGAAAAACACTTAAAAATCTGTAAATCTTCAAAACGGCGAAAAAGAAATACCTTTCAAATAATATAAGTTTGGTCAAAATCGGGATAGAACGGTAGAACAAAACATCGGTCACAAGAAATCGCCTAGCTTATTAATATTATAGATAATAAAAATAAAAATAAATAATTTCATAAAATTTAATCTTAATCACATTAGATCCATTTATAATATAACTGTTTTTTAATTAATTTATTGTAGCTGATGAAGTATTTAAGTTTTGTACATTTTTAACTATCCAGCCTTTCATCCAGCTTATTTATCGCTTTTATTTCTTGGCGTTACTACGTTCAGCTGTTGATTAAACTGATGTTGAAGGAAATTAACCCAAAGTACTTAACAGATGATTCGCCAGAAGATTTACACGACAACCGCGATTGCCTTAAATTGACTCTGTATCCTAGAGCAACAACTTCTTGCCACTTAGGTAAATGTTCAAATTGCCCGTAAAGAGATTTTGATCAATTGAGAAGGTATACTAGGTTTCGGACGTCGCTCATCAATATTTTAAAAGCAAAAGTAGCTTCGCAAATCTTATAGCTCATAAAAAAGATTTTGGAATGCCAGCTGAGCAGCATTTTCGCCCTGCTGCTTATGGAAAAGGAGCATGTGATGATATTGGAGCAAACCTCAAAAGAAATGCACCGAAATATAGCCTCCAGTGCTCTCACCAAGATCGCATCTTATATGCCATTGGGTAAAGAATTATTGTGAAGAAACTAAAATAGTTTTTGGTAGCAAAGAGGATCATGAGGAAACATTGAAAACACTGAAGAGCAGATTCAGTGCTGTGTTAACAATAGATGGCACCGCTCAATACCATGCTTTTATACTGCTTGTCGATGGAAGACCCAAGTTTGCTGCCTCCACTTAAAGCGATTTCTTTCCAAAGCCAAAAAAGAAACCAGCAGTGAAATCAACAGTTGAACTTCGTAACGCCAAGAAAAGATTGGCAAAACAGCAGCAAATAAAGGCGATAAATAAGCTGGATGAAAGACTGGGTATTTAAAAATTTACTAAACTTAAATTAAATTAATTAAAACAAATAAGAAAATTGTAGACGGTCTAGACCGAATATATGATACCCCATACCATGGTTTAGAGATCCCATCTCTTCGGTCTAACTAATTGGATATAGAAAAGAAGAATAAAGCTAATTTGAGTGGCATTGTTTTTAATTTTTTTGCAGCAGATATGGAAAAGTTCATTTCGGGTGCTATATTTATATGGGGACTAGGTCGGAAATTAAAACGGTCCGGACCATATTTGGTAAAGTCACTAATATTTTGAAAAAATATATACAAACCAAATCTGAGAAAAATCTGTGCAACATTTTTTTTTTTGATAGATTTAGGTTACAATCGGGAAGCAACTCTATATGGGTGTATGACTAAGAATTGTCCTATAGGTATTATTTTTGGATAAGTGATTAATGGATATAATAAACACATACAAACCCAATTTGACTGAGATCTATATGAAAATTTGGATCTTATGGCAATTTATGTCAATTTCATAGTGGTCATTTGTATGAGGACTATGTCTGAACATGGACCGAATTTCACCAGTTTCAATAGCGTTCATCCTATGGCCGACGAAAGCTTATTTACCAAACTACATCCATATATAATCATATTTGCGACCTGTAGTTTGATTACAAATTTTACATGGACACAGAGACGGACGGAGGGAGGGACGGACGGGCGTACGGACGGACATCGTTAATCGGTATAATAAAAGATGGGTCAAATATTTTTGGTAGTTACAAATAGCAACATAAAGTCATTATACCCAAACACATAGTGGTATAGGTTATAAAAATAGTTGTTATAAATGGATCCTAATGTGATTAATATTAAATTTTATTAAATTATTAATTTTTTATTTTTATTACTATTATTATATATTAGGTTAACTATTATTACAAATGAATAATAAAATAACATTTTAGTTTGGTATGTTACATACCGTCGGAAAGGTTAAGTTGTCTAGTTTCTCATTATAGGTTCTATTTTTAGGGTTCCAGAAACACACACAAATAGGAAAAAATTTAAATTAGTGCATATGATAAAAATTGAAAACCTATTGTCTTGAGTTACAAAACTATTATTTTGATAGATATCCCACTTGCATCCCACCAAGCAACCAAAAACCTAAGCCTTCGTTTGAGCAAAACAAATTTATTTTTTTGAAAAAAAAGTCAAACAATTTTTATGTTGCAAAATAAGTTTAAAAGAATGAAGATATTGGTATCTAAACTATTTGAGACAAATTTTGCCAAGAACAATAGCTAAAAATAGCTGAGTGAGAAAGAAGACCTGTTTTTCAAATTTTGATCCCCTCTACCTCAAAGAATTCTAGACCGATCTTGTTGAAAAATTATGTCTAAACTAATATCCGATAGGACTAATCTTGATGCAAGTTTCATCCCGATCGGATGACATCGGTTTCAAAAGTTGGATCACTTGACATGAAACGCCCCATATATACGTGATAACTTGGATCTTACGATATTTTAATCGGTCTGATAGCGGTTATTTTTTACAGGGGCTAGGTCTGAACATACACCGATTTTCATCAATTTCAACAGGGATTTTCCTATGGTCGGTAAAAGCACATATATTAAATTTCCTCACTATTATTCTTATTGGAAACTTCTAGTTTGATTATATTATTTACATGGATACACAGATGGATGGACAGACGGAGGAAGAGACGGATGGGCATACGGGTGGACAGACTGATGGACAGACGGACGGACATACGGACGGACAGACGGACGGACAGACGGACATTACTAAATCGACTCAGAAGGGGATTCTGAGTCGATCGATGTAATAAAAAAAATTTGGTGGTTTCAAATATCAGTAGCAACCCTTTATATACTCACCACATAGTGGTATAGGTTATACAAAAATAGAATCCTTTATGATATTTTTCATATCTGCAGGTCGCAAATTAATACAAATTTCACTTAAACTTGGTTTATTGTCATTATATATATTCAGTCATGACCTCAATTTGGAACTAAGACCATTTATCATCGTATCGAGTATTGTATAGCCGTCCTATACCGACTATAATTTTCTCACTTATTTTTTTTATTACAGAACGTATCTCTGTAGTTAACAGAAACCAAAGGCGGAAGGAACATACGGTCTTATATACCAGTATTACTTGAAATGAGTTGTAGAGGTTACAACTTTAACTATTTGAAAATAGTTTGTAATGCAAAAAATAAAATTTTATGGCTTTTTAAAAAAGAATACACGTATAAAGAAATTTCAATTCCCGTTAAACCGCAACAATAAAATAGTTTGCTACTGCATAACTTATTTTAAAGTTTTGAGGTAAAAGTTTTGTAATTAAAATTGGCCAGAATTTTGTATTTATATTTTTTAAATTCGGTTGTGATATAATTAATAACAACAATAATATTTGTCGGAAATAAAGTTTGACAGACAAACAATGAGAGTAAATCTGTTTTGAATGGTAAAAACTTCTTGAGGTAAAATATATTTTTTATGGTAAAGAAAATTTTGATCCCTTTGAAATTAATTAAGATTCTAATAAATTTAACAGATAACAAAATAGTAACCAATTACACCATCCTCCTATTATGATTGAATTAGCTATTTCAACAAAGACAGACGGTAGGACATTGATCGATTTTAAATTGGAAAAGAAATTATAGGGCTACATTAACTAACTCTCCAGGAATGTGGTCAAGAGAGTGGTCAATGAGAGTAGTTAATTTCTTTAGGTACGTGCAATACAAATTTATGGGTTACGAACTGCAAAAAAAAACTATCACTAATAAGTCGAAGTGTTAATATAATACCATTTTATCTCTTAAGGGGGAGTGGGAGGGGGGGGATGCGGTGTTAAGTTCATAGTTCATACGGTATAACGTATATATTAAAAATTTTAATTCAATTTTCTCGCAAACAACCTTTTTAAAATCTGCGAAGATCATAACTCAAAATACACTACTAGAGGATACCCGGCGGGTGTAACTAAACTAAAAAATTAAATACGTGTGTTTGAAGGAAGTTGAAAAGCTCTGCCTATCACAATATTCGAGATACATGATATTATTTATTTGGTGTTGAAGGTCCCACGCCTGCTGATTAAACACCGCCCATTTACATCACGGCTACTCACACTTACATCATGAGAACGCTCAAAAAGTTGCAAAGATCTGCCTAGCATAGTATATACTCGAAATATATTATGTTCAATAATTACATTGTATATGAGGTACCACGCTTATTTATCCCATTCCGCCCATTTTCAGTTCGACTACTAATATTAGTAATCTATGGACTCGTACAAAGTTTGAGGGCTCTAACAGAACCATAGATATTTGATACTAAATATTTACTTTGTATTAAGCTGCCACGCTCACTTGTCCGATCCCCTCCATTGTCCCAAAACTCACTTCTACTACTAATATTAATAATTTATGAACTCCTACAAAGTTTGAACGCTCTAACTATTACAAAACTCTTTCTATCATAATAGTCAAGATATATGATGTTATTCAATTTATGTGGGAGGGGCCACGCCCACTTGAAACACAAAAAGATATATAGTTGTAAACCTAATCTGGACTGTTACCTTTCAAATTAAACTGGTTTGGGTCACGTCAGTTGAATAATTTCAGAGTCTGTAATGGACATATATACATATATGTATATATATATATATATATTAGGGTGAAAGCCATTTTTTTTTTTTGGATTTCAAGACATGCGGGTCGGATTATTGTAACACTGGATCTAGAATTTTATTGCGCAAAATTTGAGCCAAAGCGGATAATGGTTTCTGGACGTGCATTGAGTTCAAAGTTCAAATATGAATTTATATGTAAAAATTATCAAAAACAAATCGTTTTTCGCTAAAAAAATTGATATTAATAATTGCGTTTCAATTAAACTAATTAGTAGAGTAAATTGTCTTTATAACAAAGCAGCAAAATCTATTATCGGTTGAAAAACAGCCAAGTGATATCAAGTTTCCTAGGCAATAAATGTTCTCCATCCTGTAAATTAAGGTTAAATTAAAACACTATAAATTGTCGCCCTTTAAGGTCAAAAGTCAAATCTAAGGATATTTAAATTTTTTAAAACAAAATATCGAAATAATATATATGTATATGTGGAAGGATTTCGATAAATGTTGTTGATAATATTTTAATAATTCTAAAAAAAAAATATTCTGGACCTATTTTCTGAAATTAAAATAGAACTTGAGAACTTATATCAAGTAGTATAATATTTCGATAAACGATATTTTAAATATGAGATGTAGCCTAACAGTTAAAAAAGTATGAAGAATCACATTTTTCTTAAAATCCACTGAAATAAAAAGGCTGTCCTCGCCAAATTAAGAACAGGATACCTACAATGTTTGGCATTTTTAATCACATATTTTTTTTAATAAGACCATAAAGTAAATCGTTGATTTCGGAAAATTTCTTGATCAAAATATTTGAAAAAGTAAAATTGAAGATTTTGAAATAGTGCTAAAAAATACGTAAAGCTTTGACATTAATTTAGAACGGCATAACAATATACGAGATGCAAAATACTTTACATATGGTCATTTAGGGATCAGGAGAATGCAAAAATATTGCTGTTTTAAATTATTTCAATGTCTTTAAAAATGTGAACTCGATTTTCTTAATCAAGTGGTCTGCGGCGCATTTATTGCCTGGGGCACTTGATATAACTTGTCTGCATTTCAACCGATAATAGATTTTTAGAAAGATAATTTACTCTAGATTATAGTTTATTAATTAATTTAATTGAAGCGCAATTATTAATATCAAAACGATTTTTTTGATAATTTTTACATATAAATTCATATTTGAACTTTGAACCCAATGCGCGTCCAGAAAGCATTGTGCGATTTGGCTCAAATTTTACGAAATAAAGTTAAAATTTTTTTTTTTTCATATAAACCACTGTCACCTATAAATCACCACAAAAATCACCACATAAATCACCAGGTAATCAGGAAGACTTTTCTTTTTACCATTTTTTCTCATTTTTTAACAAGAAATTCACAGAAATTTTAATATAAAAAAAAAAACTCTTCTGATTACTTCGAGAAACATGTCACCTGTTAACGAGTTATGATGTTCACGCCAAAACAACTTTTATTTCGAGGCGTCTCCGGAGATTCGCTGTAACGGACTTATTTATTAAAATTTTTAATTGAACATTCTTTCAAAGACACTTCAAATGTTATGTTATAACGTGTATGTGAAATAACTAATCCAACATTATTCCTATCTGCAAAAAATTTATGAAAATAAGCATTTTTTTCACTTTTAAAAAGTTACCCCATAAGAAAGTACCTTTTTCTAAAAATAGCTTTAAAAAAACTGTTTATAAAAAAGGACGTTTGCTTAAAAAAATACCTTTGCTTAAAAAGTACTATTTTAAAAAATAATCTATTTAAAAACAGTACGTCTTTAAAAAGTAGCTACTAAAGCACCTTTTCTTGAATAGTAAATTACTAAAAAGTACTTTTTCTTAAAAAGTAGTTTTCTCAAAACATAAGTGTATTTAAAAAAAGATATTTTTTTAATATTAGTACCTTTTTAAAAAATATTTTTTCTTGGATAGTAAATTTTTTTGAAAAAAGTACTTTTCTTAAAAAAGTAGATTTACTTAATAGAACCTTTCATAAAAAGTAACTTTCCTTAAATGATAGATTAAGTATTTTGATTCTATGGATTTATCAAAACCCTTTAATTCTGTTGATTTTTCTGAAATAATCATTAAACTTAAGAATGAATTTAATTTTTCTAGGGCTTCTTGCCGACCTATAGTGCCCTACTTGGCTAGAAGGCCTCAGCTTGTATTGGAAAATGGGACTGAATCTGGTATAATTTCTCTATTTTCAAGAGTTCCTCAAGGATCGGTATTGGGCCCGCTCTCATTTATTCTTAATGTTAATGACTTTGTGGTTGTTACTAATTCTATATACTGTTATACTTTTTAGTTTGCTGATGATGTATTCCTTCTATTTAGTGGTAACCGTAGAAATGCAGAAATTTTTGGGAATAGTATTAATTCATGCTTAGTGATGCATGTCTTTATCGGTAAATGCATTCAAAACTAAGGCGATAATATTTGAACTTACAAATCATTCGTTTTTGGATTTGGATATTTTCTTAGGGGATGATGAAGTTCAATTTGTTTATCATTTGGGAGCAGTAATTGACAAGAAGCTCTCTTTTGAAAATCATATTGATGTTTTTCGGGGGAAATTTTGGCTTCTCTGTGCAAAATTCTCGGTACGAATATTTTAATGCCTTTGTATGTTAAGCCATTTTAATGTCACAAATTTTTTATGGGTTTGAAGTGTTTTCTGGTACGATTGGTGTTTGCCTTAATAGTCTGAAGGGCATATTGAATATTGTTGTTTGATTCGTATTTTATGTTAGACGTAGAGACCATATCTCGGACTTTGTTAAACGTCTCCTTGGATGCACTTTCAAATCTTTTGTCAAATATTGTAATTTGGTTACGTTTCATAAAGTTATGAAAAATGGTCGACCATCTGAAACTCTTGGAACATCTTTATAATTCGGATGGATTTTTAGTTAAAATTTTTATAATTTTATTATACTTTTGCGAGTAAATTTAAAAAAAAATTATTTTTTTTTTTGGTTTGCTATATCTAATTGGTTCTTATTAACATTACCTACTACGTATTATATCTCGGGAGCCAATGAGATATGTGTTGTGATTTGATCCTTACTGATTAGTATTAATTATTAACTTATGTTTCTATTACAGTGTAATATATTTGTTTGTCTTAAATGGCTTTGTATCACGGAAATTAACAAATAAATAAAAATAAATAAGTATCTTCTTAAATAATTACATTTTCAAGAAAAGTACCTTTTCTTAAAAAAGTTTAGTTCTAAAAATTAAATTTTTTAAATATGTACTTGTTTAAAAGTACGTTTTCTTAAAAAGTGCCTTTTGTTAAAAACGTATATTTTCTTGAAAAATTACCATTTCTTAAAATGCACCTTCTTGAAAAAACATTTTCTAAAAAAATAACTTTCTAAAAAAGTATTTTTTTAAGACTTTTTTTAAATAATAACTTTTCTTAAAAATTACCTTTTCTTAAATAATATTTTTTCTTAAAACAGCGCTTCTTTTCAAGCACTTTCTCTAACAAGGTAAATTTTGTTAAAAAGCACATTTTCTAAAAACAAAATACGTTGCCTTCAAAAAAGCTTAATTTTTTTTAAAGCACCTTTTCTTATGAAAGTAGCTTCACTTAAAGAAAATCCTAATATTGCGAAAAGATCCCTTACTAAATTTTATACCCTATACCATTATGTGGTTTGGGTATAATGACTTTGTGCTGCTGTTTGTAACTACCAAAAATATTTGACCTAGACACATCTTTTATTATACCGATCGAATCAGAATCACTCTATGATTCGATTTAACGATGTCCGTCCTTCCGTCCGTCCGTCCGTCCGCCTGTGTGTCCATGTAAAGCTTATAATCAAACTGCAGGTCGAAAATATGAATATATTTTGATCAAATTTGGTGTATAAGCTTCTGTTGGTAATTGGATGAAAGCTGTTGAAATTGGTGAGAATCGGTCCATGTTCAGACCTAGCACCCATACAAATGACCCCTATGAAATCAACATAAATTGCCATAAGATCCAAATTATCATATAAATCGTAGTCAAATTGGGTTTGTATGTGTATATTACATCCACTAATCAGTAGTCCAAAAATGATCCCTATGGGACAACTCTTAGTCATAGGCCCCATATAGAGCTGCTTCCCGATCTTCACTTAAATCTATCAAAAAAACAAAAACATTCCACAGATTTTTCTCAAATTTTGTTTGTATATATTTTTTCAAAGTATAAGTGACTATACCAACCATGGTCAGGATCGGTGTATTTTTGGACCTATTCTCCATATAGATATAGCATCCGATATGAACTTTTTCATATCTGCAGCCAAAAAAATTAATAAAAATCCCACTCAAATTTAGTTTATGCTTATTTTCTATATCCAGTTAGTTGGGCCTAAGAGATAGGGTCTCTAAACGCATGGTATAAGGTATCGTATAGTCGGTCTAGACCGACTATATTTTTCTTACTTGTTTTTTATATCAAACTTTGCTAGCAAATATTTTTATTTTCTTTAGAAAATTCATTTTCTTAAAAAGTGTGTGTTCTTAAAATAACTACTTGTTTTTTTTTTCCAAAAAGTGTATTTTCAAAAAATCAAGATTCCTTTAAATGTGTCTTTTCTAACAAAAATGTCGTTGTGTTAAAGAGGGATTTTCTTAAAAAGTTAATTATCTTAAAAAGAAAGTGCCTTTTCTGAAGAAAGTATATTTCCTTTTAAAAAGGCCTTTGCTCCTTTTTTGAAATTTATATTATTATTGTTTTAAGGAGAAGGATTAAAAATAAGTATCAGATTCAGAAGAGATTTGAAAACTGTGAAAAACATTGTTGCTTGGAGATAATACGAAATTTATTCGCCGATTCCAACTCCCTTCCTATACTTGGCAATTTATTAATTGCTATATCGAGAGCTCAATTCCAAATCATGCTATGTCGACTTAGCATACTTTACGATTTTCAAGTATTCCTCAATTTAAATTCTGTGAAATTTTGATGTTAATCGGCTATCCAATCAAAAGTTATAAACAAAAAATTTTTTACCATACAACTTATTGTTGAAAAAACTTCAATTCCAAAATGGTGTAAGTGTAATTTGGTTTACAACTTTTTAAGTTTGATGAAATTATAAGAAGATTTAACATTATATGGAACTGACGTTTCTTTGTGTCGTGCTTTTTATGAGTACTTACTTAGCATGATGAACTCCCGATATTTTACACCTCCAAGTGTAGTTAGCAGGATTTTCGCCTAACTTGACAAAATAGTTTGAACCTGTATGTCTACTTAACATATTTTAGTTTGTACAAAGCTATCAGGAGAAGAGGGACACAACTTTGTGTACTTTTGCGAATAAAATGAGTTCTCGTGCAAGATAAGTGCTGAAATTAGCCCAGAATATGTGTAAAGTTTTTATCTATATAAATAGAAAGTAAGATTAATCTGTTATCTTTTGAAAAAAGAAGAATCGAAAACCAATAATTTGCATTAATATAATAAGGAAAATTTAGGTAAGGTAAAAAAGTATTGTAAATTTTGAACGGTTTGTTATTAGTAAATATTTAGAAAGATACAAGAGCATTCAAATTAGTGTCCCCCAAATTGTCTTCGCAATTATCGACCAATAAAATTTGTCCAGATAGTAATTCCCGCTTCAATATGTATAGTTACAGGTTGTGTAAGTTAATTATAATAAAAAACAAGTAAGAAAATTATAGTCGGTCTAGACCGCTATATGACACCCTATACCATGCGTTTAGAGACCCTATCTCATAGGACCAACTAACTGGACAGGGAAAATAAGCATAAACCAAATTAGAGTGGGATTTTTTATAAATTTTTTTGGCTGCAGATATGAAAAAGTTCATATCGGATGCTATATCTATATGGGGACTAGGCCCAAAAATGGACCGATCCTGACTATGTTTGGTAAAGTCTCTTGTATTTTGCAAAAATATATACAAACAAAATTTGAGAAGAACCAGTGCAATATTTTTGTTTTTGATAGATTTAAGTGAAGATCGGGAAGCAGCTCTATATGGGCCCTATGACTAAAAGTTGTTCCAGTAGTCCATTTTTGGACTACTCATTAATAAATGCATATAAACCCAATTTGAGTAAGATCTATATGACAATTTGGATCTTATGGCAATTTATGTCGATTTCATAGGGGTCATTTGTATGGGGGCAAGGTCTGAACATGAACCGATTCTCACCAATTTCAACAGTGATCATCCTATATCCAATAGAAGCTTATATGCCGAATGCCATTAACATATATTCATATTTGCGACCTGCAGTTTGATTAAAAGGTTTACATGGACGCACAGACGGACGGACAGACGGACATCGTTAAATCGAATCAGTTAGTGATTCTGATTCGATCGGTATAATAAAAGATGGGTCTAGGTGAAATATTTTTGGTAGTTACAAACAGCGGTACAGGGTATAAAAAGAATAATTTTAGAATCATTCCCTGAGAGTGCCAGCGAATATGACTCCATATAAGATTCATCCGATAAAGATTTATTGGAGTCGCCTCCAGCGACTACACCACTTTTAAAAGACATTCACAGGAAACAAAGTCCATCTGAATGGCGTAAAATTAAGGCAAAAGCTTTAGTTAAACAAGGTAAGGAATATCTAAATGCATGTGGTTGTGGAAAACTCTGTAGAATAATATGTTTTTAAAATATATCTGAAGAAAATAGAATGCAGGTGTGGCGATCAATAAAAAAATAACTTTGTTTTAGAATTTTATGTATGCATTTCACGTAAACTTAAAACTTTCTCGAAAAGGTCATACCCAAAATAATGGCGATAATGTTTGTGCACTCATTGAGAACTGCAAGCAAAGCAAACGTATTTATGTAGATTTAATGGAATGTTCCCTTTGAAAAGAAATATTAAAAATTTCAAGCAATTGATTTCAGTTACAAATTGGACTAAAATACACTAAATAATAATCTAACCCGTAAAAACAACGTTTTAATTAAATCTCTTTCTTTCCTTATGCATATGAGTTTTGAATTTCACCATGACTGTGCGTGGCTTTGCGTGACTATTTAAAATTAATTTTTGGTCACAGATTATGGACAAAGTTTCAGATCGATCGGATGAGGCGAAATGGGGTTTAAATCACTCCGTGACTGTACGTGACTCTGCGTGACTAAGTCAAAGTTAATATTTTTTTCACAGCAAGTGTATGGACTAAGTTTCAGAATGATCAGATGAGAGGAAATGACATTTGGATCATTCCGTGACTGTGCGTGACCACGGGTGACTCTGCGTGACTAAGTCAAAGTTAATATTTTTTTCACAGCAAGTGTATGAACTTAGTTCAGAATGATCGGATGAGGGGAAACGACATTTCGATCACTCCGTGGCTGTGCGTGACCATGCGTGACAAATGTATGTGCCAAATTTCAGATCGACCGGATGAGGGGAAATGACATTCAGATCACTCCGTGACTGTGCGTGACTACCCCAAAATTAGTCTGTAGTCACAACAAGACTATGGGCCAAGTTTAAGATCAATTGGATAAGGGGGAATGGGATTGACCCACGACAGACAGACAGACAGACAGACAGACAGATAGAGAGTACGAGTTAAAGGAAAGAGTATTAAAAATTGAATACATCCAAAATCAGAGAAGTTAAAGTAGAAAATCATAAACTATTTTATAAATATAAATTCAACGAAGACTTTAAAGAATTAAAGAATATTACGGAAGAAAAACGAAAAGATCTCTATGTGACCAAAATTTGGTTGCAAAATATTACCAATATTTCACTGGCGAACAGGAGAGCCTAATTGGCAACGAATGGCAGGCATTTCTGAAAATGATACTTGAGAAATCGTTTTTTAATTAATTTATTATAAAGTTTTTTGCTTTATACTAGATTAATATATAAAAATGGAAATGTTTATTTATAAATATTTTTATTATATATTTTGATGTTATTTTATTGTCAAGTAAATAAAAAAAAAATAACACATTATTAAAAATTATTTGGGTTTTAATTATTGTTTTCAGATTTTTCTGTATGCAAGAGAAAACACCGTAGATACCAGATTATTATTAATTACTCCAAAGTGAAACACGTGTGGTGTCAATTTTAAATTACAATTTTATTTCAATAATTAAAGAAAGAACAGAAATTTCTAGTTCATCAGAAGTTACAAAAAGGAATGAACAACTATTGCAATATATTAGAATTATGTGACAATTCAAAAACATAGAATTTATTACAGCGTTGTATGCGTATGGATTGAAGGCTGAAACATAAAATATCAACAATTATAATTTAAAATGTACGTTCGTCTTTGTAGGATAATTGAATTGAATAGTTCAAATATTTTCCAAACCAAATAATGCTATGTATACTGGAACGACAAACGAAAACATTAAGGAAACATCGAAGAGATGCTAAGTCGACTTACACAACCACTTGATAAATTTTTGTGCGTGCTATTTTCAAGTATTATAGACATAAAATTTTTAAATTGGAAAGAGAGGAAAGAAAGAATTATTAATAACAAGTAAGAAAATTATAGTCGGTCTAGACCGACTATACGATACCCTATACCATGCGTTTAGCAACCCTATCTCTTAGGCCCAACTAACTGGACATAGAAAATAAGCAAAAACCAAATTTGAGTTGGATTCTTATTAATTTTTTTGGCTGCAGATATGAAAAAGTTCATATCGGATTCTATATCTATATGGGTACTAGGTCAAAAAATGGACCGATCCTGATCATGTTTAGTAAAGCCTTTTGTATTTTGCAAATATATATATACAAACAAAATTTGAGAAGAATTAGTGCAATATTTTTGTTTTTTAATAGATTTAAGTGAAGATCGGGAAGCAGCTCTATATGGGGCCAAAGGGATCATTTTTGGACTACTCATTGGTGGATGTAATGAACGCATACAAACCCAATTTGAGTAAGATCTATATGACAATTTGGATCTTATGGCAATTTATGTCGATTTCATAGGGGTAATTTGTATGGGGGCTAGGTCTGAACATGGACCGATTCTCACCAATTTCAATAGCGTTCATCCCATATCCGATGAAAGCTTACGTACCAAATTTCATCAAAATGTATTCATATTTGCGACCTGCAGTTTGATTACAAGCTTTACATGGACACACAGACGGACGGACGGACGGACGGACGGACGGACATTGTTAAATCAACTCAAAAAGTGATTCTGATTCGATCGGTATAATTAAAGATGGGTCTAGGTCAAATATTTTTGTTTGTTACAAACAGCAGCACAAAGTCATTATACCCAAACCACATAGTGGTATAGGGTATAAAAATAGTGAGAGATTCAAAATTCTACCTCATATAGTTTTCGAGATATCGGCCGTAAACTTTAAGAGCTTCTAATGCAAAACTCATTTTTTCGACTTACTATGTTTTGGAATTGAGCTGTCGACATATAAGTAAAACTTTGCTCCCTAATCCGAATACATACTATTTTTAAAATCATAAAAAGCCATTACCACAAAAAAGACGCAAGTTTTTGTTGCAAATTTGTAACGATAATATATAGTATATTTGGCGGTTATGGTTTGATTGTATGTTGTAGTTTTTAAAAATGGTAACATGCATTTTAACTTCAAATATTAAGAGACCATCATAAAACGACATATCAATTGTTTTTTTTTTCCTCTTTATAAAAAATTTTGTTTTTTTTTTTTTTTTGTTGCAGATATAACTTTGAAATAATACCCTGAACTACCTTTGATTTAATCTGCTTACATTCTGCATATGTAAAATATTGTTAATTCAATTTAAAACATTAAAATCAAATGCATTACAATTTTAATGAAATTAAATTAAACATGTTGGTTTTTTAATACATGAATCTCATAACCACAGGCAGTACTGCAAAATCTGTTAAAATTTAATTTTATCTTAAGCAGAATTTATTTATTTATTTAAGATTATACGTATATACCAACAATTTGTTGACCTGCTGTGTGGTTTAAAAACATACGAGTATAGGAGTATAATACTATATAAATAAACATATTTTAGCATTAGTTTGGTAAATAAAACATTTTCAAAATTTTACTTAGTCTCGAGAGTTTTTTGCC
Organism: Cordilura impudica; assembly: GCA_963682025.1. NCBI lineage: Eukaryota > Metazoa > Arthropoda > Insecta > Diptera > Scathophagidae > Cordilura > Cordilura impudica. The sequence goes on along the minus strand of OY821520.1, from coordinate 44,436,306 downwards.
ATTCGTCTACTCTGCACATGTACAAAAAAAATAAATAAATAACAAATGTATGAAGAAGATGCAATTAGTTAAATTTATGTATGTTTGTTTTTTTGCTCAACTTTTAAACTACGAACTGACAAAACCAGGAAATATATGGCAAAATAAATGTATATATGAATTTATTAATGCCACAAGCGTAAAAAGATTTTTTTATGGAATATTGTGCTAAATTATTTTTATATAACATTAAGCTAAAATAAGTCATAAGATAGACGATCTATCTAGGTACATGCATACCAGTATACATAGTACGAGTATAAATAAATCCATTATATTTTGTTTTGGTATTATCACCCTTGTTATTTATGGCAAGCATAACATTTTTTCATTTGTGCTTTAAATAAACACTATATTTAATTTATATTTGTGTTATTAAATATTTATTTTATTGCTATAATACTTGTATAACAGTTCAGTTTACATTTACGATAATCTAGTCTGCAGACTATTAAACAAAAATAATATGTTTAAACACGATGTTGTTTCCCCCAAAGATTATTTTTTTCTAAGTCTGGAATTTATTACTGATGTAATATTGTAAAAGCAAAAGGTCAAACCAATAAACACAGACCACTGAAAATGAAAAAGCGACTGTTATTAATTGCGATAAATGCCAAAAAAAATATTTCAAATAAAGAAACAGGGTATGAGTAATTTAAAGTACACCCAGTGTAAAAATTTGTGGCCTGATATAAGCTAACTCAGTTACGTTTATTTAACAAATGCAAAAATTATTAAAAAAAATTAGCTGTAGTTGTGTTATTAATAGTAAAGACATATTCACAATCACGAAATTATGGCTTTTACCTCTGTCAGATATTTAACAGTGAAACAGACATTCTGGGGGTGAGAAATTCAGCCTGAAGGTACTAGGCCAATATAGTAAAATGTAAAAGCCAACCTTTTTGTATGACCATTTATATTTTATCCTTATTTTAATATTTTTTTTTGCTTGGTATTTTAGCTATAACTCAAGCACCATTAACGATTTTTTATTTCATTTTTCATCAAATAGATTCAGCAAATCAAGTTGGAGTAACATTATCGAATGAAATCTTCAATTTTTTTAAAATTTTTTGAACGACAAAACATATTCCAGGCGTATGATTATTATTTGTTAGTAGAGTAGAAAATATGTTTACGTATTAGTGATATTTTTAATATTAAATATAACATTTTAATTTCTTTTTTTTTATATGGATATTATTTATTATATAAGCCTTAGTTTCAATTTTAATGAAAAATTAAATGGGAAATCATCAATGACTGAAAAACTGAGAATGCCAACACCCTTTGAGGTTTTACTATAATAACCTACTACTTTCATCTTGACTTGGAATTTCTCTTCCCGATACAATGATGCCGAAAATGTTCCAGTGTTATATGTGCAATATATTGTATTGAGTTGAGTTGTATTGATATGTTTATTACATTCAATAAAGAATAAATCCTATAGAACAATTCATAGTCATAGCCCTGACATAAAGCTGCTTCCCAACCTTCACTTAGATCTATCCAAAAACAAAAATATTGCACATATTTTTCTCAAATTTGTTTTTTATATATGGGGGATTTCATGTCAAGTGCACCAACTTTTGAAATCGATGTCTTCCGATCGGGATGAAATTTGCACCAAGGGTAGTTCTATTGGATAGTAGTTTAGGCACAATTTTTCAATAAGATCGGTCCAGATCTCTCTGAGTTAGAGGGGATCAAAATTTGACATTTTGGCCAAACAGGTGTTTCTTCTCATCCATGTAACTTATTACCTATTGTTCTTAGTAAATTTTCTCCTAAAGAGTTTAGATAGCTATTTATTCAATATTTCGGGAAAAAATACTTAAAAAAAAAAAAAAATTTGTAGACTTTTTTTTTTGCAAAATTAAAGCATTTTTTGCCTTTTTTTTCAAAAAGGAATTTTTTTTTTCTTCATAAGAAAGCTTAGGATTTTTCCTTTAAGAGCTTTTTGGTCGCTTAGTGGGATGGGAGTGGGATATCTATCAAAATAAATGTTTTGTAACTCAAGACAACGGTTTTTCAATTTTTCACAAATGCACTATTTTGAATTTTTCCTATTTGTGTGTAAAACCTTACAAATAAAACTTATACTGAGAAACTAGACAAATTAACCTTTCCGAAGGTATGTAACATACCTTCATAACATAACAGAAGAGAATGGTTATCTGTAACCTGATAGAGTTATTTGCACATTTCAATCTGAACACGAGGATGTTAGAATTGGTTTCACGAAATTAACCCAAATGAGGCCAAAACATTGCGTTTTGGCAGAAAATAGCGGAACTCATACAGTATGCGTTTGCATTTACCATGAAAATCTTAAACTGATGTTGAACGAAATCTACTTAAAGTATTTAATAGATGATTCGGCAGAAGATTTACACGATTACCGCGATTGCCTTAAATTGACTATGTGTCCTAATGAAACAACTTCTTGCCCTTAGGTGAATGTACCAATTGCCCGAAAACCACATTCATCAAAGAAAATTTAATCAACTCTTTAGATCGAGAATATATAGAGGAGGTCAAATTTGATTCTTGGATGATTGTGGATAGTGGATGATTTTGTGGAAGAAATGTGTACAGGATTGCTAAACTTGAGAAACCATGACTTTTTAGTCAGAGAGCAATGGTCATTCTTCAAGGATTTGAAGATACATTTGAAGTCTGGTGAATTCTATAAATATTAAAACTATAAATATGTTTTTCAGGATGCCATACAAGCATTCCACTTCAATAACAACCAAGCAACTCTACTCACAGTAGTTATTTACTACATGAAAGATGAAAAACTGGAACACAAAAGTATGGCAATCATATCCAAGGATTTAAAACATGATACCGTTGCAGTTTATGAGTACCAGAAGAGAATACAAAAATTTCTAAAATCTAAATTCACAGTAAGGAAGGTATACTACGTTTCGGACGGAGTTCGTCAACATTTTAAAAACAAAAGTAGCTTGGCACATCTTATGGCCCATGAAAAAGATTTTGGAATGCCAGCTGAGTGGCACTTTCATCCTACTGCTCATGGTAAAGGAGCATGTGATGGTATTGGAGCAAACCTTAAAAAGAAATGCAGCAAAGTATAGCCTACAGTGCTCTCATCAAGATCGCATCTCAGATGCGACCGCTTTATTCCATTGGGCAAAGAATTATTGTAAAGAAACTAAAATAGTTTTTATTAGCAAGGAGGATCATCAGGAAACATTGAAAACACTGAAGAGCAAATTCGATGCTGCGGTAACAATCGATGGCACCGCTGAATACCATGCTTTTATACCGCTTGTCGATGGAAGACTCAAGTTGAAAAAGTTTTCTGCCTCTATTCAATGCGATTTCCTTCCAAAGACAACAAATAAACCAGCAGCGAAATCAACAGCTGAACCTAGTAACGCCAAGAAAGGATTGACAAATAAACGCAGTAAATAAAGGCGACAAAAAAGCTGGATGAAGGCCTGGGTATTTAAAAATTTACAAGACTTAAATACTTCATCAGCTACAATAAATTAAGTATAAAAATAGTTATGATATAAATGGATCTAATGCAATTAAGATTAAATTTTAATAAATTATGTATCTTTTCATTTTTATACCCTATACCACTATGTGGTTTGGGTATAATGACTTTGTGCTGCTGTTTGTAACAACCAAAAATATTTGACCTAGACCCATCTTTAATTATACCGATCGAATCAGAATCACTTTTTGAGTTGATTTAACAATGTCCGTCCGTCCGTCCGCCCGTCCGTCCGTCCGTCCGTCTGTGTGTCCATGTAAACCTTGTAATCAAACTGCAGGTCGCAAATATGAATATATATTGACGAAATTTGGTATGTAAGCTTTTATGGGCCATGGGATGAACGCTGTTGAAATTGGTGAGAATCGGTCTATGTTCAGACCTAGCCCCCATACAAATTACCCCTATAAAATCGACATAAATTGACATAAGATACAAATTGTCATATACATCTTACTCAAATTGGGTTTGTATGCGTTCATTACATCCATTAATGAGTAGTCCAAAAATTATCCCTTTGGGCCCATATAGACTGCTTCCCGATCTTCACTTAAATCTATCAAAAACAAAAATATTGCACGGATTCCTTTCAAATTTTGTTTGTATATATTTTTACAAAATAAAAGAGACTTTACCAAACATGATCAGGATTGGTCCATTTTTGCACCAAGTCCCCATATAGATATAGCATCCGATATGAACTTTTTCATATGTGCAGCCAAAAAAATTAATAAAAATTCCACTCAAATTTGGTTTTTACTTATTTTCTATGTCCAGTTAGTTGGGCCTAGGAGATAGGGTTTCTAAACGCATGGTATAGGGTATCGTATAGTCGGTCTAGAATGACTATAATTTTCTTACTTGTTAATATTATTATTATTATACATTAATTTAATTATTATTAAAAATAAATAAAAAATAATAATTTTTCAACATTTCTATAGAAAAAAAGCGATTTTTTTCCTGAGGTTAACATATTCTGGGTATTACAGTATCGAGGGTATATACCTTCGGAAAGGTTAATTTGTCTAGTTTCTCAGTATAAGTTTTATTTGTAAGGTTTTACACACAAATAGGAAAAAATTCAAAATAGTGCATTTGTGAAAAATTGAAAAACTGTTGTCTTGAGTTACAAGACACTAAGCGACCAAAAAGCTCTTAAAGGAAAAATCCTAAGCTTTCTTATGAAACAAAATGCCCTTTTTGAAAAAAAGGCAAAAAATGCTTTAATTTAGCAAAAAAAAAGTCTAAAATTTTTTTTTTTTTTTAAGTATTTTTTTCCGAAATATTGAATAAATAGCTATCTAAACTCTTTAGGAGAAAATTTTCTAAGAACAATAGGTAATAAGTTACATGGATGAGAAGAAACACCTGTTTGGCCAAAATGTCAAATTTTGATCCCCTCTAACTCAGAGAGATCTGGACCGCTCTTGTTGAAAAATTGTGTCTAAACTACTATCCAATAGGACTAACCTTGTTGCAAATTTCATCCCGATCGGAAGACATCGGTTTCAAAAGTTGGTGCACTTGACATGAAATCCCCCATATGTTTAAAAAAAATAAGTGACCTCACCAAATACGGTCGATCCATTTTTTGAATATGAAAAAGTTCATATTGAATGCTATATTTATATGGGGACTAATATAGTTATAGCAACCGATAAGAACTTTTCATAGCCGAAGGCAAAAAAATTAATAACAATGCCACTCAAATTTGGTTTATGCTTATTTTCTATATTCAATTAATTTACCTTAAGAACTAGGGTCTCTAAGCGCATGGTACATGGTATTGTATAGCCGGTCTAGACAATTTACTTTCTTGTTTAAAACAGAAAAAAGAAAAAATATATTTTTTAGAAAATAATTACATATACAGAGAATAAAATGGAAATTCGGCAAAAACCTACATCATTTACATAAAACAACACCACAAATGAAACAATTAGTTCTTCTTTGATTCTAACATTATATGCGGTTGAACGAATTCTATCCAAAATTTCAGCTATATTCCTTACAAATTATTCTTCTCCATATATTCGAACAATTGGGTGTACCATTGCCTCTCAGCGTCCACTTTATTACATATATATGAGGCAGCTAAATATTTTTTATTAATTCTACTTTGCTTGTCCGATACTCCGTTTGACTTGATATTTTGAATTATTTTGTTAATTGTGGAATATTTTACTGAAAAGTATTTTTTTTTTTCATAAATTTGTATTGAATCCGTCCGCTAATGTGGTAAATGAAAGATTTCTAGAGTTAAAATAATAATTAAAAAATATGTTATATAATTTTTTTAAACGAAATTTAATGAGAATCTTGTCCAATTTTCCCTTTGCTGCACTATATGTGCATAAAAAAATAACATATATCTTTTTAATTAGCAATTTATTTTAATAATTAATTACCCAAATTTACTTACAGTAATCCAGAAAATTTGGGTAATATTGAACAAAATTGAATCTAGAAATTTTTAATCAAAATGAGATACCATTACTTAATTGTAAATTAAATCAAAACTTGTAAATCGATTTTAAATAAATATGGCTTGTTTTATATGCAACATATTTATATTTTTAACTAAAGATTGTACCGACTCTTCACTTTAAGCTCTGTCTGTCAGAGTACTTTGCTACCTATAGTACCGGCCGTGCTCATGGAAAATAGGGTGATGATCTTGTTCCCTTCTAAACAAAGCAGAATCTGTTACAGAATAATATTAAATTTTAGGTAGCTAAAACCATAATCTCGATTGCCCAAAAGAAAAATAATAACAAAAAAAATTAATAAATAACAGTGAAGGTAAAGGACAAATAAATGAAAATTATATGAATGCAAAACTTTAAAATAGAAGAGGTATGTGATGTTACGACCCCTTTCTTAACCCGCCCATGACCATTGCTATCTATCAAAAACAATGTATTAGATAGCCCACTATTTACCCTTACTTATATACCTAACTGTTTCGCGAAATATTAAAATAAGAAGTTAAAATTTCATTATGAAATTAAACAAAAACAATATTTATTTATATATACAAAAAAATGACATTACTAAATTATTAATATTTTGAAACATAAAAAAAATATAGTTAAATTTTCTATACATTAAGTTATTTTAAGTGAAAATTAATTAATTATATAAGGTGTATTTATTTTTGGAACTGATTCAAAATTAGATACAAAAATTATGATGTGAGAAACTTTAATATATGAAATTAAATCATATAAAGAAAGATAATTGTTTCGAATATAAAAACTTATAAAAAAAAAAAAATAATTTACTGAATGTTAATTACCAAATTGAGCAATTTTAACAATAAAAAAACCAATCACGGTTTGAAATGGTCCATCGATGACGCCAGGCCTGAAGTCAGTTGTAGACGGAGTTTTCTTTTGTTTTCTTCTGTTATTATATCATAATTTCACTCAATTATATTGTATTTTATTTATTTGTTACAGTTCAAAAAAGTAATATTAATATGTGTGTGAATGTGTGTATGTTAATTGGGTTTAATAATATATATCATAGTTAAGTCGTAGAAAAATAATTAATTAAAAAAAAAAAAATTTTAAGTTTTAAAATTAAATATTCCAAAAAAAAATAATCCATTGATAACCAATTTTTTTACATTTATATTGTTCATAACTCTTTTTTCTTTTTTTTTTTTATTTTTCTTGTTACCGTTATTGTCACTATACTATTTTTAGTATATCGCTTTTTCTTTTAATAGTTTATAATTTTTTCTTTTGTTTTTACTTTAAATTATTTTCCCCTATTTGCTTTTTATTCTTTTGTATTTTCTCACTAAAAACCATGTATTTTTCTATATACTGATGAAAATTCTATGCACTGTTTTCCAATTCTGTTAATTTTTATGATTGAAGAAGAAAATTTCAAGGATTTCGATTGTTGTAAAATCAAGTAAGGCCTTTTGGAATTCATTGACCATCAAATTATTAGAATCCTCTTATAGATTTCAAACAAACAATTGCACCAAAATTTGATACCGATGATATAGCCCAAGCCACTTGAAATTTTGAGAAAAAAAAATAGTACCACGTTTTATTTATAGAGAAATAAAATAATGCAAACGAGTTCAAACAAATTCAAATGTAGAATCAAAAATTTTATGAAAATATTAAAAAAATTAAATATTATATTCGACAAATTTTTCTTGCCTACTTTATTTTTTTATTTTTATTTTATTTTTTTTTTAATTTGCAAAGTGTTTTAAAGCTATAGTGGTAGTTTTAAAAGAACGCACTCACAAGATTAAGAAGGAGAAATTTTGATGTTTTAATTTTTTATGAATTTTAAGACAACAAAAATTTTTAAATGTTACATCAAAAAAATGTTTTTTTTCGGAAAAACTTTATGAATATTGGCGAAACTGTTGTTCTAATAAATAAATAGTGTAGAAATAACTTGGAGGTAATTTAGCTGTGGATTTTCATATTTTTTACTTAACCAAATCGGACAAACCGTTCTTGAGTTATGCTAAAATATGTGGTGAACCCAACATACGAAAATACTTGAAAATAATATTATAATAAGCTTACCAACACAAGCCATAAGCTTGAAAAAGACTTGCTAATATATTGAAAAAGGCTATCGTAACAATTGTAGAAAAATCGAAACGGAACCCTCGTGAAAATATTATATGTGCATGATTACTATAAACTTATCTTTGCAATTATAGAATAAGCTTACGAAAATAATATTGTATTAACTGTTGTATAGAAAAGCTTGTTAGTCTCAATATTTTTGTAAGCTTTTTTACATAATTGTAGAATATTTTATTTAGTGCTGAAAAAACAAAATCTTTATTATTTCCTTTACTTTAGTTCCATTTAATTTTGTATTATTATATACATATGTATATATTTTTATGATTTTTAAGATTTTTTATTATTTTTGTACTTTTCCCGCAGCTTGATGCGATTTTTCGCGAACTGGAAGAACGTTCGGGTGTCCTTAATAAGTAGGTCCTCTGAAATACCTATTGATATAGCTGCATCTATAAAATGTAGAAATTCAAGGATTATTTACTTTAAGTTAATATTTTTTATTTAACTTACTTCGTATTGCTTTCGTTGTGCTTAGATTCCGCACACTTTTCTTGGTATCAGTACCTTTCCAGCATAGCTGTTCACCTAATTCGTCCGTTATTATTTTCCTCCTTTTGTAGGCTTGGTCCTATTGATAGGCTTGGTTCTATTTTCTTCATAATTACCAACAATTCATTCAACGCATAGTTAGAAATTAAATTTTTTACACTCCACTTGGCCAACTGATCTCGAATATTGTAATCTTTAATAATATTATTAATCAAAGTTTCACCACTTTCACTTCAACTTGAGCGCTGAATATTAATATCTTCAATTTGGCTGTTATTAGGAACTCCAGCACTGAAATCTTCCTCCAATTAATTTATTTTTTTTTGTTTTTTATTATTTAAAAGAAGTTCAATTACTTCTTTCGTTTCATTTCTAACAATTTTTTTGTATTTATTGTTTTAATAAAATATTACCAATTATTTTTAAATTTAATATTATATAATTACAATTGCACGCACTTTTATATTTAAAACAAGCTCCGTTTAAAACACTTTTGACAAATTTTCTCAAAAAAAGTTAACTGTTCTTGTTGATAGTTTTCTCGTGTATACTTTAGAAACAGCTGCAATAATAATAGTTTCTCAAGCATTGTTAAAAATGGCTTGTGAATTCAAATTTTAAAAACATTAATATAAACGAAATTAAGAAGAGCTTAAAACCCACTATTTATATAAGCTTATTCTCAAGTTGTATTGCAGTTTGCTTGCTATATGGTATGTTGGGAAGCCTCCTTAATTTTTTAAATAGCGGTTTATGGCCAGAACCAGAGTCAATCCACAAAAAGTGAATTATAGACTTCGGTCTTCATCAGCATATGTAGCCAAATTGACTAACAATCCCTATGCCGCAGAATTAGTATTGCCCTGTGTAATTCATTACGTTGGTCAGAACTTTTGCCTGAGATAGTTCTCGGTTTAGGGGCAGCTATTAAAGAATATATTGGTTTTTCTTCTGCCGAATTAGCTTATGGTCCAACATTAAAATTAACTGGATAATTGGTTATATCTAACAATGATACAATCTATACGTATGTAACTCTTCGAAAATTAAGACTATGTCTTTCACACATTCATTCTAAAATTATTCATTATAATAAATAATAACAGTTATGTTCCAAAAGATTTAAGTACTTGTGGTTATGTATTTGTTAAAATTAATCGCTTATCAGGACTTCAACCACCACTTAAAGAACCTGTTAAAGTTATTTCAAGATTTGATAAAACATTTAACATTAAACATGGTTACACAATTAAATCCATTTCAACTGATCATTTTAAACCAGCATACACACACAATATACCACACTTCAAAACAAGTAAGAAAATTATAGTCGGTCTAGACCGACTATATGATACCCTATACCATGCGTTTAGAAACCCTATCTCATAGGCCCAACTAACTGGACATAGAAAATAAGCAAAAACCGAATTTGAGTGGCATTTTTATTAATTTTTTTGGCTGCAGATATGAAAAAGTTCATATCGGATGCTATATCTATATAGGGACTAGGTCCAAAAATGGACCGATCCTGATCATGTTTGATAAAGTCTCTTGTATTTTGCAAAAATATATACAAACAAAATTTGAGAAGAATCAGTGCAATATTTTTGTTTTTTAATAGATTTAAGTGAAGATCGGGAAGCAGCTCTGTACGGGGTCAAAGGGATCATTTTTGGACTACTCATTAATGGATGTAATGAACGCATACAAACCCAATTTGAGTAAGATCTATATGACAATTTGGATCTTATGGCAATTTATGTCGATTTCATATGGGTAATTTGTATGGGGGCTAGGTCTGAACATGGACCGATTCTCACCAATTTCAATACCTTTCATCCCATGGCCGATAAAAGCTAATATACCAAATTTCATAAAAATATATTCATATTTGCGACCTGCAGTTTGATTACAAGCTTTACATGGACACACAGACGGACGGACGGACGGACGGATGGACGGACATTGTTAAATCAACTCAGAAAGTGATTCTGATTCGATCGGTATAATTAAAGATGGGTCTAGGTCAAATATTTTTGGTTGTTACAAACAGCAGCACAAAGTCATTATACCCAAACCACATAGTGGTATAGGGTATAAATACACTTCATATTCGTACTTCTTAAAAAAAGAAAGTTACTTTTAATATTGTATAAATATTTTAACTTTTTTTATACGTTTCATTGAGGGGGAGTATATTTAGTGTATCTTACTTACGTATTTACCTATTTAAATTTTAATTTAAATTTATACACTTTAAATTTACACACTTTATTTATATTATACAATTAAATATTATTTTAATCAAAGAGTGTTTTATTTTTTTTTTTTTTTTTTTGTATCTTCATTTGCAAAATTGTAGAAAAATATTAAGTCAGTTTTATTCATATGTTTCATTGAAGAAACATGTTTAGATATCAAATAATAAATAAATAAATATATATAAAAAAAATAAAAAAAAAAACGATAATTGTGTAACCAAATATTTTAACTGCTGGACATTGTGATGTATATTACTGCAAATATATATCTACACTATATATATAAAAACGTTGCACAGTGGCGCCCGTAGAGCAAACGAGGTTGCAAAAATCAAAATTTTCATGTGCGCCGACGAAGTTTTGAATAAACCCATGTTATAGGAAACTTTTCAACGATTTCAAATATGCTACTCTTAATAATATCACATTTTTAGTTTGGAAGATATAACCGTTCAAAGTTGACCGACTTTCGGTTTTCAAAAAAACACACAATTTTTAGTCAATTTGTTGCGATTTCAGATGTAATATCACGAAAAATAGGTAACGAATCGCCTTATTTTTTGTTTGTATTGATTGATGTGTTTATTAGATGTATAATGATAAAAAAAAATTAACTATTTGCTTTGTGCTTCTCCTGGTAAATCACTATTTAAAAACTATTCGTTTTTTCACTATTTTTCAACTTTGACGGAAAATAAAAAAATCTGTATTTTTCTATATTTGCCGTATTTGCAAAACATGTTCTTTGATTATTTCTTTATATAATTCAAAAGGTTTTATCTGCCCGTACGTCCCCGTTTGGCTTCTAGAGGTAAAAAAGTTTAAAAAGACATGGTTGCAGAAATTGTATGGCGTGCATCCCTTACATGTTTTGACTGACAGTAGTTTGATCTAATAGTTTGAAAATTGCATTTTAAGTCGGTTGTCTACCTGTGAGCCTCTGCCAAAGTCTACTCCCAATATTCTGTTACAGACACAGGATGCACAAAAAACTACTCATTGAAATTCGCAGGTACGCACCTCACTTAAAAATTACTTTGGAGTACAAATGGTCAAGAACAATATTGACTTATGGTCCCGCCAGGTAGGCACAAATCTTACTTAGACACAAGCATAATATCAAAATTGCATAATTCAGCCTAAATCCATATGTATGCAGGAAACAGGTAAATTTTTAGGCATGGTAGCATAAGCTTATATATTGCCAAATAAGCATAATGCCTGGATTAGTATACGACTGAAAGTTGGCGCAACAAGTACTGAAGCCATGGCGTTAAACAATTTAAGTACTGAAAACATGGCGTTGAACAATTTAAAATGATTTGAACTGTTTAGAAGGTCAACCACACCAAAGTTTTTCACGGAAGCTGCTTTAGAAGAACTTGATAGCTTATACGGAAATATTGAGAGAAGCGAAATTATAAAAAATAATTTTTATCTGATATATGCAAATCTTAAGGCAAAATGGGTGAAATCTAATCGAACCATTCAGAACTTCAACTCCAAATACGAGGACTGGCTTAATGAAGACACCATCCTGGATATATTGGCAGTAGATAAACCCACCACATCAACCAGAGGAGCAAAAGGAAGACAAAAAAAAAAGTATTGAGGAGTGTTCAATTTGCACAAGAAAGAGGAAACTTGCCGATGCCACCAATGACTTGACCACGAAGCATTTATCGGACGCGCTGTCTATTAAATATACAAAGGACAGTGAAAGAGTTAGGTCGCAGATTACAAAATCTGTTGCTGATGCAAGTCCACTGCGACTAAAAAGGATTAAGGAAAGCATTCCCACGCCCACAAACGCATACATTAAAAAGTATGGTTCCGAAGAAGCCTTGGCCTTGTTTATGGACTTACAACTTTCCAAAGAAAAATATGAGATACTACGGGTATCCTTGATGCGACACGGGGCTGACGTTTTACCAGGATACAAGCATATTACGCAAGCCAAAATAAATTCACGACCACTGCATACGGAGTTTACGGAAGTCTCTGTGAAAGCCAATCTGCAGGATCTCATGGGCCATACAGCAAAACGGTTGTTGGAGAGTCTTCCTGAAAATGAGGTGAAAATTCTTCCTTAGAAACTGACATTGATCAGCAAATGTTGCTACGATGGATCATCCGGACAAAGCGTTTATAAGCAAAGGATATCTTTCGATGACGCTACAATATCGGACGGAAATATGCTTATGGCATCTGTTGTTCCTTTGCGGCTAAAATCTGATATTTCCCTACACTGGAAAAATCCACATCCGTCATCAGTGCATTATTGCCGACCAACAATGTTTCAGTTTGCAAGGGAATCGGCAGAACTCATAAGGACCACGGTGAAGGACATTGAAGAACAAATAAGCAAGATTAAGCCTACAAAGCTGCAAATTGGAGAAGGAAAATATATTGAATGCAATTACGAGTTCCACCTGACCATGTTTGACGGAAAAGTCGTAAACGAACTGACAGGAACAACCTCAACATTGTCATGCCCGTTTTGCGAAAAGAGTCAGAAGAACGTTGGTAATTTAAACGATTCTACAAACGAGGAGAATTGCGAATATGGAATGTCACCATTGCACGTAAGGATAAGATGTAAGGAGTTCTTGCTCAAAACTGGCGTATACCCTACCACAAGAGGAGGAAAACTTCGATGAAAATACATCAATAAAGGATAAGGAAAAGATCAGAAAGAAGCAAATACAGGATGCTTTTTTTAAACAACTTGGACTAAAAGTAGACTGTCCCAAGCACGGATACGGTAACTCAAACGATGGAAACACTTCTAGGAGATTTTTTGAAAATGATGAGGCAGTAACTAGAATCACTGGAATTGACAATCAAATCGTGAAAAGATTGGGAACGATCTTGAATGTTTTAAACTGCAAAGAAAATGTCAATTCTAAAAATATGGAGAATATGCATCGAAAACTGCATCTCTTTTAGCAGAAATATATCCACAGAAGAAGTTGACCCCGACCGTCCATAAAATATATGCGCATGGCAAATATATAATTAAGTACCAGTCTTTGCCAATTGGAGAGCTTTCTGAAGAAGCACAGGAGTCTCTTAACAATTTTTATAAAAAATATAGATTGCAGAACACATTCAAAGCATCAAGGGTATGGCAAAATGAGGACCTCTTCAACATGTTGGCAGCATCTTCCGATCCACTTATTTCTTCCCTGTGGCATGTGAAGTCACGAATAGAGTTAGAAATTAATTATAGTTTAGAAATTATTAGTCTTTTAGATATACCTTCTCTTACGAATTGTGATGAATATTTTACAGAAAATTGAAAAAATATATTTAAAAAAGAAGTAATTTTTTTTTTTTAATTTGTTGGGTAATAATTTAAAACATAAAACCCTAAAGAAAAAAAAATAAAAACAATCTAAAAATTTAAAAATAATTTTTTTTAGTTACCATAAAATTGATTTTTCTACAAATTTTAGCCTTGATAACCCATAAGTAGGCCCCTACACAGCGTAGCAACCTTTCCAAACACTCATTTCATAGGCTAAACAGTTATCTATCATATGCTGTTTAAACTGTTCAATTATGTTATTCGGTTCAAAAGATATGATTGTTGCAACGAAAAATCTCAAATGGCACCACTGTACGTTGATGCATTTGTTTGAAACGAATGATCTCCGGAACCATAAGAGCTGTCGAGGTAAGATTTGCACCATAGATTCGGTTCGAGCTCTTCTGTGTTTTTTTTTTAGTTTTAACTCTCTAGCTGGCGTTGGGGTCAAGTTATAAACAAAATTCTTATTTTCAGCGCGATTCGACTGCAATTCAGAATGTATATATCTTTCGTCATAGGAAATTTTCGTATGTATAAACGGACCCGATAGGTGGTGCTGGGGTAAAGTTATTTCGAATATTCTTATTTATGGTGCGATTTTAATGAAACTAAGAATGTACACTATGTCTGCTAGATAATGCCAAACATTTTTTATTGGACCCGGTAGATGGCGCTGTCGTTCGAAAAATAATGAGTTGTCAAATTTATATAAATTTTATAAGTTACAAAATTCACAAACGTTTTTATATATAAATATTCTAACCAAAAAAGAAAAAAAAAACCCTACAATATTGCATGGTGGTCGTACAGCTCATTCAGCACTCAAATCACCGTTAAACGTACAAACAAATGAGAATGCCGTCTGTAATATCAAAAAACATTCCGGTATGGCAAAAGTTCTGCAAAAATGGCTCACAAACATTCATTAGAAGCATTACATAGATTAGAAAGGCAATGAAAGACTTTTTGGTGGAGCTCTCATTTTATTATTTGGAGATCTTCGTCAATCATTTTATATAGGTATATACAGATTCTAACTAAAATAAAAAATTCATTGCGGGCAAAACAACGTTTGCCGCGTCCAGGTAGTCTACATATAAAAAACACGTTTATTATGGCGTTATATCGACACAAGATTACCATAAAATAGTCTCAAATTCGATATGACATCGAGGCTTTTTTATAGTGGATCTGGGGTGCGCAAGGGTTCAAACTCCTTTCTATTAAAAATATTATTTCTTCTGAAGACCACACTATTTTTAAACATTTTTCTTTTAACTCATATTCTCTGTATATCTGTCTGTCTATCGTGGGTTGACCCCATTCCCCCTTATGCAATTGATCTGAAACTTGGCCCATGGTCTTGTTGTGACTACAGATTAATTTTAGGGTAGTTATGCATAGCCACGCAAAGTCACGCATAGTCATGCACAAGCACGGAGCGATTAAAATCTCCCTTCACCTCATCCGATCGATCCGAAATATTGTCCATAGACTTGTTGCGGTCAAAGATTAATTTTAAGATAGTCACACAGTCACGCACAGTCCCGGAGATATTCAAAACTCATATGCATAAGGAAACAAAGAGTTTTAATAAAAAATTTGTTTTTAAGAGTTAGATTATTTAGTGTATTTTCTTTACAAAGCATTACTTCAGTATTATGTTTATCTATTTTTTTTTAATTTACAGTGATAAATATTTTTATATTACGGACCAAACTGTAAAGTTTTTCACATCATTAATTTTTACTTTAAAAATGGCTTTTACCTTTCCTTATCCTTTGAATAAAAGGAAGAAGATTGAACTGAAGGACGAAATCTACACCAATATATACACACACGCACTCTGCCATGAAACTTATAATAGAAAGTCATGACTCGATGACAATTTGAGCAGTAAAAAATTATAATTTCATCATCAGAAACTTTCGCTTCTTCTAAATTTGATTAAAGCGTTCAACAGGAAAAAATAATAAAAATGTAAAATTAAAGAGCGAAAAAGTTTATAAACAAAAAGAGGAGACTATAAGTTTTATAAGGAAAATATTTACTAGTTTGAACAAAGTTAACATAAAAAAAAATTTTTTTTTTCTAAAAAAAAATTCTATCAGGACTACAAAAACGCAAACGAGTTTAATAAAAAATATATAAAATTTGTTAGTACCTCAGGAATAATTTTTTTATTATCAAAAAAATAAATAAATTATAGTCGGTACTTTCCATTTCTTATTTCGTTGACATTTATTTAAATGAAATGTTAATTCATATGCAAAGTACCCGATACAACATAATAATAAAAATGAAAAGTAAAACAGCCCACACAAAAAGGAAATCCTTGTATTTCTAAATTACTATTATAAATTAAATTAAATAATTTACACCATTTCTGACTGACATATTATGTTTTCTTAAAGATTAAGAATTAATTAACAGTCTTTAACAGGACAAAATAAAAAAAATGTAAAACTAAAGAATGAAAAAGTTTAAAAACAAACAGAGAAGACTATAATTTTTATTAGGAAAATATTTACTACGTTGTACAAAGTCAACAAAAAAAAAATAAAATTTTCTATCAGGATTACAACTACGCAATTGAGTTTTATAAAGAATATATAAAATTTGTTAGCACCTCAGCAATAACTTCTTTATTATCAAAAAAAAAAAAAATATATATATAGTCGGTACTCTCCATTTCTCATTTCGTTGACATTTATTTGAATGAAATATTAATTCATATGCAAAGTACCAGATATAATATAATAATAACAAGTGAGAAAATTATAGTCGGTCTAGACCGACTATACGATACCCTATACCATGCGTTTAGAGACCCTATCTCTCAGGCCCAACTAACTGGATATAGAAAATAAGCATAAACCAAATTTAGGTGGGATTTTTATTAATTTTTTCGGCTGCAGATATGAAAAAGTTCATATCGGATGCTATATCTATATGGGGACTAGGCCCAAAAATGGACCGATCCTGACCATGTTTGCAAGAATATATACAGACAAAATTTGAGAAGAATTAGTGCAATATTTTTGATTTTTGATAGATTTAAGTGAAGATCGGGATGCAGCTCTATATGGGGCCTATGACTAAGAGTTGTCTAATAGGGATCATGTTTGGAATACTTATTAATGGATATAATATATATATACAAACCCAATTTGACTAAGATTTGTATGATAATTTGGATCTTATGGCAATATATGTTGATTTCATAGGGGTCATTTGTATGGGGGCTAGGTCTGAACATGGACCGATTCTCACCAGTTTCAATAGCGTTCATCCCATGGCCGATAAAAGATCAAATACAAAATTTCATCAAAATATATTCATATTTGCGACCTGCAGTTTGATTACAAGCTTTACATGGACACACAGACGGACGGACGGACATCGTTAAATCGAATCAGAAAGTGATTCTGATTCGATCGGTATAATTAAAGATGGGTGTAGGTGAAATATTTTTGGTTGTTACAAACAGCAGCACAAAGTCATTGTACCCAAACCATATTGTGGTATAGGGTATAAAAATTAAGGGTAAAACAGCCCACACAAAGAGCAAATCCTTGTATTCCTAAATCTATAGTATTAATACGCTAGGCGACTTCTTGCGACCGATGTTTTGTTCTACCGTTTTATCCCGATTTTGACCAAAGGTATATTATGTTAAAGGTATTTCTTTTTAGCCATTTCGCAGATTTACAGATTTTTAAATTTTTTCCTTTATTTTGAGTAAATTGCATTTAAAACTGCTACTTACACATACGTAAAATTATACAATGCTATGTATGTGTTTATTAAAATTGTTAATGTGTGTGTAATAAAAATGAGTTTCTTTTTTTTTGTATTGATTTGTGAATTGGCTATAATTGATTAGCATATCTTTAGGGTCTTTATTTAATGAAAAAATAAAATTTCCTAGAATTTGCACTCGAATTTCGAGGGCTGGAAACTGCTATTTACTATAATAAATGAAATTAAATAATTTACTCCATTTCTGATGGACATGTTATACCTTGTTAAGAATTAAGAATTAATTAAGAATTAATTTAAAAAAAAGAAATAAAAAACTTTAAGCCAAAAAAATTAGTTAAGGCATATTGTGATTGATAACAGTTTTCTCGTCAGAGAGTGTGTTTAGAGAGTAAAAGACTCCGCGTAGTAAACTCGAAAGTAGAAAGAATACATACACTGCTTATTTTACTATGTACCATTTTGTTCATTGGAATCCATTACTGAGTTGTAAATAAAATAGACTTATATATGTAACGGTTATATTTTCTAATAGCTATTTGTTATTTTTATGTAAATTTGTTTTTAATGGCAACCATTCAGTAAAAATAAATTTTAATAATATTAATTTTTAATCATTTTTAATATCATTGAAAACCTGCTTCATGACAGTATCTCTAATATATGTAAAATGTACAATATGAAGAATGTGTTGAGCTAGTCTCAAATAATAATCAAAAATACTGATAATCAATAGATAATTTTAAAATAACTGAACTTTATAATATGTTGAATTGCCAATATTTTTTATATGACAGTAGAACTGTCAATTATCTGTTATACGACAGTAGAACTGTCAATTCTGTCCCGCACTTCTGCGCTTGGGATTTTATTATTAATCTGCTAGAATAAGACTATTGTGAAGCCATTTTGAGAACAATAAACTCACTCTTCATTTAACCTTGAAATTAACGAGACTAACTAAAGATTGCCTTTTTTTTAACCCGGTTTAAGATCTATACAATTAGACAATTCTTAAAAAAGCTTAAGATTTCTACATGGCGCCCGAACAGGGACAATCTTAAAAATAATTAGTCTTCATCGATACTTAAAAGAGTCGCATTTCTTCTAATATTGGAGAAAATCATCCTTCAAATCTACTGAAGACACTTTCCTTCAATCTACTAAGGAAAGCACCGAGCTATTTCTAACAGAAGATTCATCAATTGCTAGTTGTCCAGTTGTCATCAATAACGTTATTGGAATCATCATTATCATGCCCAAGTGCTATTGCTGCAATAAGGAAAGTTTTCAACAAAACAGCCGAAACCAGGTATTATAAGTGCGAATAACCATTGTGTATGAGAATTGCTTGAAATTTCAATAAAACCTTCGATTATCGAAGTTTGTCCATACTCAATTATTCGCTCTTATTTGTAATATATAAAATACTAGATGTAACCCGGTGCGCTTCGCTACACCCTCCCCCTCCCCCCCCCTTCCGAATTGTTACGAAAAGGCTCACGCAAGTCCCAAGGCTCTCACTAACACAGTAATTCAGATATATCACATTTAATATTAAGTTTGTATAGGGGTACCATGCGCATTTGTCCAATCCCGCCCATTTTTTTGTCTGACTACTCACGTTAATAATAGATGACCTAAGATAAATTTTCAAAGCTCTCTCTATCATAGTACTTTATATATATGATATTAAAAATTTACTTTGAATGGGAGGTGCCACGCCCACTAAAAATATTAAAAAAAATACAGCCTGTAGCACTTCCGATATCCGCAGTAAGAATCAGTGAAAATTTCAGGAAGATCAGATAAGTCGTTACGGAGATTAGCTCCTACAAACAAACAAACACATTACCTCTTTAATTCTTTTTTTTTTTGAATATGTTTTTTGTTTTCGCGATTTTTGATTTTGACAATATATTTTCCACGACAAATCACATTGATAACTAATGTACTTGTCAAAAGACTGTTGCTTTCGTAGTACATCATATTTTTGATATAGGAGGTGCCACGCCCACTTATCCCATCCCGCCCAATTTTTATTGGACTACTCATATTAATATCTGAGGGACTCGTGCAAAATGTCGAGCCTTTCCCAGTTATATGATATTAGATATCTACTTTGCATGGGCGGTGCTACGCCCACTGCTTCTATCACGCCAATTTTTTTGTTCGACTAATCACACAAAGAACCTATGGGGTCACGCAAAGCCACAAAGCTCTCTCTTTTACAGTACTCCAAATATTTGACATTTAATAGTTACTTTGCATGGGGAGCTCCACGCCCATTGGTGTGAACCCGCCAATTTTTTGTCTGACTACTCATACTAAGATCTGATGGTGTCGTGTAAAGTGCCAAAGCTTCCCTCTTTTAGTACACCAGTTATATGATATCATATATTTACTTTGTACGGGCGGTGCCACGCCCACTGCTCCGATCACGCCCATTTTTTGTCTAACTAATCATATGAATAACTTATGGGTTCACACAAAGTCCCAAGACTCTCACTATAACAGTACTCCAGATATATGGCATTTTATGTTTTATTTGTATGGCAGGTGCCACGCCTATTGGTCCAATAGTGCCCATTTTTTGTCCGACTGCTCACATTAATAATAGGTGCCATCAGACAAATTTTAAAAGCTCTCTCTATCATAGTACTCGAGATATATAACAATGAATTATTACTTGTATGGGAGGTACCACGCCCACTTCTCCGATCCGGCCCATTTCCGGCGCGGCTACTAATATTAACAATAGGTGACCTCACACAAATTTGCAAAGCTCTCCCTGTCATGGTACTCAATATATGTATATGATATTAAAAATTTACTTTGTGTGGAAGGTGCCACGCCCACTAAAAATATTAAAAAAGTTATAGCCTATAGCACTTCCCATATCCGCAGTAAGACTCTGTGAAAATTTCAGGAAGATCAGATGGCTAGTTACGGAGATTACCCCCTACAAACAAACAAACAAACAAACAAACAAACAAACAAACACACATTACCTCTTTATTATATTAGTATAGATAATTATCAAAGCTCTGAAAGTGAAACATAGAAATAATAACATAAAGTGATTTAACAAATTTTATTAGCGTAATGTTAAATTCTACATTATCAACTTAACTTAAAAAGTGAAAATCAGCCATATACTTGCATAAGCATAATTCAATTTGCATCAAATTCTGTCCATATTCAGTGTCGGTTCATTTATAAAATCATTGGTCCTTGTGCCTGAATTAAAAAAATATAAGCAAATTTCCATTCAATATTTCAATATCAATTACCTTACCATTTCTATTTTGTTATTTAATGATATTAGCACTAATCACAGTTGTATAACTCAAGTACTTCGTCAATCTTCCAGTGGTGCTCATTAGTTATTCTAATAAGGAACCCCATAAGCCGTAACTGGTTATTTAAAGCGAAGTGAAATGCTTTAAAAGTCAGTAAATTGTGATTTATTTATACATGATTGGTTGCTTTAAACCTCAGTACATATTAATAGGTTCACAATAATTTTCAAAGTGTACCATCACATTGCAGATCAGATGTGTTAACATTTTCTTGTGAATGGTTGTCAATTTATAGGAAGAAGCAACATCAAATATTAATTTCTTCAAATGCAAATATCGTTCAAAAAAAAAAAAAGCAATCAAGTAAATTAACAACAAAGTTAATATTAACATAGTAAAATTTATGAATAAATTAACGAAAGGAAGTGAAATAAAAAAGAACAGGATAAAGTGGATAAAGTTGTGCTACGGCAGAGATCATCAGAACACTCAACGAAAGGTAATTGCTAGTTCAATAAGGTAATTTTAAATTCCTTTACCACTTATTACCATTTAGTCTCACTTATTGGTGTCATATATGCATAAACGTATCCGCGCAAGCATCGATATTATAACCAGCATATTTTATGACAAATTTTGAAATTTTTATAATTAAGTGTATATCATTTAATTGGCCAATCCTCATACAGAAGTTTGTTTTCTTTTTGATGCCAATTTGGTAAACACAATTTTTTTAATATTTGAATCTACAAACAACTAATTGCAAAGTGTTAAGTTTAAAGTGCCAAGTGTAATTGGTGTTAAATTAATATTCTTCATTGCAAACTTGTATTCAAATTTACTGTCCAAATACTCGAATTTCTTAATAAATTTCTATTTTACATTTACTTCTTTGGTTAAACCCACATTTAGTTCTTAAATTTTATTAAAAATGGCTGGGGGTAAGAAGCATCACGCTACATTTGGTAAACAGACCAGCGTTGAAGTGTTGTACCAGCAAAAGAATACGGTCATGTCTAACATAGCGAGAATTAGACGTTCGATTAAAGAAAAAACAATATCTTTTAACCCGAATGAGATAAAGTGCCGTTTAGAAATACTAGACCAATATATCGACCAGGCAATGGTTTATCAGGCAGAGATTGATGTTCTTGATCCGTCGAATGATGATCGAGCTGATCTAGAGAATTTATGCGTTACAACCAAGTGTCTTCTTATTGATATATTGCCTTCAAACAGGCAAAGCCTTGATGATACGACCTTTAGTCAACCTCATCATAGTAGATTGCCAAATATGAAATTACCAAAATTCAGTGGCAAGTATTGTGATTACAAAAATTTTATAAGTTTGTTTGAAAACCTAGTAGATAGTGACACCACTCTCACAGATATCGAAAAGTTTAACCACTTACTTTCATGTCTCTCAGATGAAGCACTCGGTACAGTTAAAGCGTATCAAGTAACGGCACAAAATTATTCCAAAGCTGTTGCAAGTTTGAAAAAAGTGTATGACAATCCATGTTTGATATTTTTCGACAATATTTCAAGATTGTTCGATCTTCCGGAAATGTCAAAGCCTTCTGCATCAGCTTTGAGGAGCACAATAGATACGGTTTCTGCAATTTATGATTCGCTTTTATCAATTGGAGATGATAAAAGTATAACAAATGCAATCATAATACATCTTGTGATGTCAAAGGTTGATCCAATAACCAGATCAAAATGGGAAGAGCAACTAGATTTTGAAAAATTGCCTTTATGGTGTGAATGTGAAGCAGCTTTGAACAAAAGATATCAACACATTTCAGCTGACGAAGCTTCAAATTCAAAACAAAAAACTTTTGTGTTAAAAGGGAATGAATTCAGACAAAAAAAAGAATGCAAAATCATTTTCATGTCAAAAGAAATCGCAGCAGGGGTTTTCAAAATGTATATATTGTAGATCGGATCAACATTTTGTATCTGTTTGCCCTTCTTTCGCTGCAATATCATTCCAACAAAGGTTTGATTTCATAAAAAATGTGCCGGCTTGCATCAACTGTCTTAGAAAGGGACATACGGTTTCAAAATGCAAATCATCTAAATGTCGAGTGTGTAGCCGTTCACATCATACTCTGTTGCATCAGTATGCAACAGCTGATGCTCTAAATAAGGGAACAAGTTCTCATGCTAATCCAGATCAGCCTTCAAGTTCACGTGCATTTGTAAATCATTCTTCTTCTAATGATGATAATGTTATTTTGGCTACCGCAGTAGTTCAGATACGAAACAAATCTGGACAATTTGTCCCAGTAAGGGCATTACTGGATTCGGGTTCTCAAATAAACTTCATTACTGAGGACCTTGCGCAAAGGTTACAATTGAAAAGGGAAGAACTCAACCTTAGCCTTATCGGCATTGGCAAAATCATTTCTTCAGCCAAATACAAATTACAAGCCACTGTCAAATCCAGGGTAAATGCCCATGAGTTCTCTTCAGACTTCTGCGTTCTCAAGTCAATTTCTACATATCAACCAGACCATGTCATTTCGATAAAGGACTGGAATATCCCTAGCAATTTGGAATTGGCAGATCCATTGTTTTATAAGCCGCAAAAGATCGACATATTAATTGGAGCTGAAATTTTCTTCGAGCTATTATGCATTGGTCAAATTAAAAAGAGTCCTAGTCTACCTATACTTCAGAAGACGTCTCTTGGCTGGATAGTTTCTGGCAAATATCACCAGCAGGGTGATAATCAATCAAATTCTTGTCATTTAACTACCAATATCGGAACCGAATCATCTCTTGATTCAATCATACAGAGATTTTGGGAACTAGAAGAAATTCCGAAAGTTAAGAAAATTTATTCTATGGAACAGCAGCAGTGTGAGGATAATTTTGTCAAAACAGTTCGACAATTATCGTCAGGTAGATTTCAGGTGACATTACCTTTCAAAGCAACCCCCACCAAGTTAGGTCTTTCTTTCGATACAGCCAAGCGACGTTTTCTCTCCCTTGAACGTCGGCTTTCAAAAGACCCAATAATGAAGGAAATGTACAATAATTTTATGAAAGAGTATTTATATTTAGGTCACATGTCAGTAACGGACAATGAAATCCCTAATTTTCCGCACTATTTTATTCCGCATCAGTGCGTTCTACGACCTCAAAGTTGTTCAACAAAACTTCGCGTAGTATTCGATGCATCGTGTAGAACTTCAACACAACTCTCATTAAACGACATTTTAATGATTGGCCCTACAATACAGGAGGAGTTGTTTTCTACATTAATTCGATTTCGAACACATAAGTATGCAGTTACGGCTGACATTGAGAAAATGTACCGTCAAGTTTTAATTGACGAGGCCGACAGGCACTTCCAGTTAATTTTATGGCGGGAAAAAATGTCTGATCCATTAAAAGCTTATCGTTTGAATACTGTCACATATGGTACATCTTCTGCTCCATTTTTGGCAATACGATGCCTTCATTACCTAAGTGACTTGTATAAAGATACTTTTCCAATTGGATCTAATGTCATTCGGTCAGATTTTTATGTTGATGATTTACTGACTGGGGCTGATTCAATTGAGGAGATCGAAATCATTCGAACTGAAGTGTCTGATATACTAAAATCAGCTGGATTCAATCTGACAAAGTGGTTTTCAAATTATAGCAAGGCCGATTCAGATGCGGTTGAAAAATCGTTTCAAATGAATGAATCCGAGTCCACAAAGGCTCTGGGTACATATTGGTTACCTAAGAATGATATTTTTAAGTATCATTTGGATGAATCATTTCACGACTTAAAAGCCACCAAACGAAATATTTTGTCAGTGTCAGCTAGACTCTTTGATCCCCTTGGTCTCTTATGCCCTGTGGTAACTAAGGCTAAAATATTATTACAAGAACTTTGGCTTCAGAAATTTGACTGGGATGAATCAATCCCTACGAGACTCCATACTACCTGGGAAAATTTTAAACGTAATTTGTCAAATATTGATTCTATCGAAATCCCAAGATATGTATTGACGAGTAAAAATTCTAGTTGCCAAATTCATGGATTTGCGGACGCTTCAATCAGAGCGTACGGATGCTGCATTTACATTCGAAGTGAAACTACTAACGGGCCTTTATCTAGACTATTGACAGCAAAGTCAAAAGTAGCTCCCATTAAAACTAAGTCATTGCCAAGATTAGAATTGTGTGCAGCGCATGTTTTAGCCAAGCTTTGGTCAAGGGTCCAAACAATGTTGAATTGTCAAGTCGAACACGTTACATTCTGGACTGATTCTGAGATAACGCTTCATTGGATTCGCACTCATCCATCATCCCTTCAAACTTTTGTCTCAAACAGAGTGTCCGAAATACAAGAGTTATCAGACAAAGTGTGCTGGAGGCATGTTCCGTCGAAACAAAATCCGGCTGATATAGTCTCCAGAGGATGCGATATTGATGAAATGAAAAATTCTATTTGGTTCAACGGTCCACAGTTTCTGCGTGAAGATAGCGCAAATTGGCCAATAAATGAACATTTTGTTCTGACTGAAGAACAAGAGACTTCGGAAAAACGAAAAACATACGATGTACTCCTCGCTGTAGGGGGTAATGTGGGAAAAGACAATGACACGGACCATACGAATCCTCTATTAAAACTAATTGAAGGCAAGTCGTCGTATACCAAATTGATGCGGTTATTTGCGTATATTTTCCGGTTTATCGATGTTTGTAGAAATAATAGAGAGAATTATGGAAAACCACTGACAGCAAAGGAAATAAAATGGTCATTCTTGCACATAGTCGAAATAATTCAAGTAAAAGAGTACGCGAACGATATTAGAAAATTGAAAAAGGGGGTATCTTTGCCATCAAACTTACAAAGATTGAACCCATTTGTTCATGAATTAAAGGACCGATATCGAACTTTTTCACTTGTCAGGGTAGGCGGGCGATTAGTAAATGCACCTCTCTCTTATGATGCAAAATTTCCATTGTTGATGCCAAACAAATCGCATTTTATGACTCTGTACTTACGTTATCTACATTTTGAGAACTGTCATGCTGGGTCAAAGGCATTAATAGCTCTTCTACGACAGCAGGTATGGCTAATAAATGCAAAGGACGCATGCACCAAAATTGTACGTAAATGTACTCACTGTTTCCATTACAAACCAAAATTAATGAGTCAGATTATGGGTAATTTGCCCGCTGATAGGGTAAGAGCTCTACGACCGTTTAAAATATGCGGCGTAGACTTTTGTGGTCCTGTTAATATAACTTTAAAAATTCGAGGACGACCGCCTGTTAAAATGTATATCGCTGTTTTTGTATGTTTCACGTCCAAGGCTGTACATTTAGAACTTGTTTCCGATCTATCATCAAATTCTTTTATTTTATGTCTTAAAAGGTTCGTCGGCAGAAGAGGATATCCCGACAAAATTTACAGCGACAACGCAACCAATTTTGTCGGTGCAGCCAGAGAATTGCAGGAGTTCGCGGAGGCGTTTCGCAAAGAAGCCGACAAGGTCGCATCGTACGCTGCCAGCAAAGGGGTGAACTTCATCTGCATACCGCCGAGAGCTCCACACTTTGGCGGACTATGGGAGGCCGCGGTGAAGTCAGCCAAGGGGCTACTACTGAGAACCGTGCAGAATGCGTTGCTCACAACAGAAGAACTCCAAACAGTGTTGGTCGAAGTAGAAGCTGTTCTCAACTCACGCCCGATTGCGCCGCTCAGCAGCGATCCGAACGATGGCGAGGCTTTAACCCCAGGCCACCTACTAATAGGAGAAAGCCTACGAGTGCTGCCGCAAGAATCGCACAAAGAAGACATCGACAAGCTAACGTACTTGAAGAGATGGCAACTTTTATGCGGACTCAGGCAACGGTTTTGGCGCAGTTGGGCCAGAGATTACGTCCGCAGTCTGCAAATTCGAATGAAATGGTGCGAAGGAGATCCAGACCTAGCCGTAGGACAACTCGTCCTCATACAAGACGAGAATCTTCCACCGCTACAGTGGCTGACAGGTCGGGTGCAATCCGTAATGCCAGGCAACGATTTGAAAGTAAGGGTTGCGACAATAAAAACAACAAACGGCGTATATAAACGCCCAGTCCACAAGTTGGCGCTACTACCGGTTAATTGAAGACCTACTGTTTCAATGGGGCCGGAATGTTGAGCTAGTCTCAAATAATAATCAAAAATACTGATAATCAATAGATAATTTTAAAATAACTGAACTTTATAATATGTTGAATTGCCAATATTTTTTATATGACAGTAGAACTGTCAATTATCTGTTATACGACAGTAGAACTGTCAATTCTGTCCCGCACTTCTGCGCTTGGGATTTTATTATTAATCTGCTAGAATAAGACTATTGTGAAGCCATTTTGAGAACAATAAACTCACTCTTCATTTAACCTTGAAATTAACGAGACTAACTAAAGATTGCCTTTTTTTTAACCCGGTTTAAGATCTATACAATTAGACAATTCTTAAAAAAGCTTAAGATTTCTACAGAATGTTTAAACCATACATCACATGTGGCAACTCTTATGGAACTGCGATTAGTAGAAATAAGAAGTGTAAATGCATAAATATTTAAAAATTCAAAAATAACTATTGTTTGTTTGACAGTGTTCTATCTTCTGAAATTAATACGCAGTAAACTGATTGTAATCCGCACTGCTCGTAGGCATGACCTTAGTTGAGTGCGTTAAAGAGCATGACTATAAAGTGCAAATATGAGTGTATGTGAGATGGACACAGGTTCAAACCTCACGGCCGCCCCCTAAGTAGAAACATTTCTTATAGAAACAATCGATTCCATTACAACATAAGAATTAAGTTGAATCAAATCACTGAAGGCCGAAATGCCAGAATAGTTATGAATTTTAGAAACATATGCTTTCTTTTGCTCTACCACGCACCATTAAAACATAACCTTAGTTCACTTTTTTAATATTTTTTATTCCGTTTTTATGAATGAAATAAATTTTTTTATTAATTTTTTTATCGAAAATCGGTAAAATAAATAATATGTTTTTAATTAATTATTTTTAATTATTAATTACATTAGCCAGTGACGCTAAACTTTTATCATCTCTTTGATATTATATTTTTTATTTTTTTGTAAGTAGTTTTTCTAACTAGGCTATAGAATTAAAATGGTAAAAATCTAAGCCGATAGCCTTAGTTCCTAGTGCTTTAGACTTAAGATTTATTGTAATTTTAATTATAATAAATATCTAAATAATAATAATAATAATAATAATAATAATAATAATAATAATAATAATAATAATAATAATAATAATAATAATAATAATAATAATAATAATAATAATAATAATAATAATAATAATAATAATAATAATAATAATAATAATAATAATAATAATAATAATAATAATAATAATAATAATAATAATAATAATAATAATAATAATAATAATAATAATAATAATAATAATAATAATAATAATAATAATAATAATAATAATAATAATAATAATAATAAATAATAATAATAATAATAATAATAATAATAATAATAATAATAATAATAATAATAATAATAATAATAATAATAATAATAATAATAATAATAATAATAATAATAATAATAATAATAATAATAATATAATAATAATAATAATAATAATAATAATAATAATAATAATAATAATAATAATAATAATAATAATAATAATAATAATAATAATAATAATAATAATAATAATAATAATAATAATAATAATAATAATAATAATAATAATAATAATAATAATAATAATAATAATAATAATAATAATAATAATAATAATAATAATAATAATAATAATAATAATAATAATAATAATAATAATAATAATAATAATAATAATAATAATAATAATAATAATAATAATAATAATAATAATAATAATAATAATAATAATAATAATAATAATAATAATAATAATAATAATAATAATAATAATAATAATAATAATAATAATAATAATAATAATAATAATAATAATAATAATAATAATAATAATAATAATAATAATAATAATAATAATAATAATAATAATAATAATAATAATAATAATAATAATAATAATAATAATAATAATAATAATAATAATAATAATAATAATAATAATAATAATAATAATAATAATAATAATAATAATAATAATAATAATAATAATAATAATAATAATAATAATAATAATAATAATAATAATAATAATAATAATAATAATAATAATAATAATAATAATAATAATAATAATAATAATAATAATAATAATAATAATAATAATAATAATAATAATAATAATAATAATAATAATAATAATAATAATAATAATAATAATAATAATAATAATAATAATAATAATAATAATAATAATAATAATAATAATAATAATAATAATAATAATAATAATAATAATAATAATAATAATAATAATAATAATAATAATAATAATAATAATAATAATAATAATAATAATAATAATAATAATAATAATAATAATAATAATAATAATAATAATAATAATAATAATAATAATAATAATAATAATAATAATAATAATAATAATAATAATAATAATAATAATAATAATAATAATAATAATAATAATAATAATAATAATAATAATAATAATAATAATAATAATAATAATAATAATAATAATAATAATAATAATAATAATAATAATAATAATAATAATAATAATAATAATAATAATAATAATAATAATAATAATAATAATAATAATAATAATAATAATAATAATTTTTTTTTTTTTTTTTTTTCAAATTTTATTTCAAAATTTAACAAATTTTAACAATTCATGGAAATTAGTAACCTTGCGAAGCCATAGTGGCTTGTCTGCAGGTAATAATTAAAATGTTTTATTAAATTTACATTTTTAAATTTTTAAAGAGCATTCATTGCATATTTAGAAAAAAGTTTTTGAATAATTTGTTTTTATTGTTATTGGTAGAATATATGACATCGTTCGGCATTTGGTTAAAGATTGTTGGCAGAATGACCGATAATGTGTTTTTTCCGTAGTTGTTGGTGTATCTCTGGACTTGGTATCTTCCTTCGACATTTCTTCGTGTTTGATGTGCGTGATCTATTCTGTGGAGGAACCTTGTATCGTTGTAGAATTCGATAGCAACCGTTGTATAGTAGATGTTATTGATATTTAGGAGGTGTAGTTTTTTCGCTATATTATTGGTGGTTGGTTGATGGTTGTTATCATGATTTGTTGTTGTGTTGTTTAACATTTCATTTGTATTATTTGTTGTTTCGATGTTTCTTGTTGATATTGGATATTGATTATTATTGTTGCCACTTGTGTTTAAAATTTTAAGCAACTGATTTTGTGTTTGCTGAAGTAGCCTGCAATATGTTGAGCTTCCCCAGGCGGTTATCCCATGGCGAATATGAGATTCGGCTAACGAGAAATACACTTGTCGCATGACAAATTTGCTTGAGCAGTAGCTTAAGTGGTGTAACATAAATGCTGCTTTCCTCAATTTTTTACGGACTTCTTCTATGTGTATATTCCATTTGAAGTTTTGGTCTACGTATACACCAAGGTATTTGTACGTATTCACAAGTTCAATTTTAGTGGAGCACTTATCATTCTCATAAATTGCGTTTATCATTTTATGTTCATGAAGACATTCTATGGAGTGAAATTTGATGTCTATATCAGTATAGCGCACGTCTGGAGGTTTGATATGCATAAGTTTCGTCTTGGTTGAGTTTATTATTAGACCATGATCGTGACACCATCTAACTGCAGTATCTAGCTGATGTTGCATAATTCTTGACGCAGCCTCAATAGTTTTATGTGCTACAACAATTGCAGTATCGTCTGCGTATGCAAATGTTTGACTCATGGTTAGAGCATTTAGTAATTCATTCGAATAAATAATATAAAGTATGGGACCTAATTTTGAGCCCTGTGGTACCCCATAATTTGTGCCGATTTCGTTACTTAAATTATCTGATATTTTCACGTAATATTTCCTGAAGGTAAGGTAGCTTTTAAACCACTCTAAAGCAGTTCCACGAATTCCAATCTTTTCCAACATCATTAGAAGCTTTTCATGTGAAAGCGTGTCAAAAGCTTTGCTGAAGTCTATGAACAATGTTAAGCAATGATGATTTTTGCTTAACTGTTCATTTATAAAGTTCGCAAAGTTTCCTAAAAGCTTGTTTATACTTTTTCCTCGTTGGAATCCAAATTGAGTTTTATTGATTACATTATATTTGTTTATAAAGTTTGTTAAACGTCTACACACAATTTCTTCCATAATTTTTTCAATGGCGGGTAGAATAGCTATTGGTCGGTAATTATTACAGTCTGATTTTATGCCTCCTTTATATATAGGACGTACAAATGATATTTTTAACATATCTGGTATTATATTGGTATTTATAATGCTGTTGATTAGTTTTGTTATGATTGGAGTCATTATACTTGCATTGTTCTTTAAATCAATAGGCCTAATTCCATCAACTCCGGCACTTTTATTGATCTTTAGTGTATTTAAAATGTTAAAAATTTCTTCCTCGTTTGTGAGTGTAAAATAAAAGGAGTTTTGTAGTGTTAATGGTGTGTGATTAATTGTATTAATACCACAGTTATGTATAATTTTTTCAATATTTTCTTTAAAGTTTATAGCAAAATTATTGCATATCTCGGATAAGTTCATATTTCGGAAATTTGTTAATATTACATTATCGATATTATTGGATTTTTTACCAATTATTTGGTTTATTAATTGCCACGTTACGCGTACATTATTTCTATTTTCGACGAATTTCAGTTTATAGTATAAGTTTTTTGTGTAATTTAGTTTTTTGTTCAAAGTATTTCTATATTTTTTATATTCATTTTCATATGCTGTATTATTTCTGTTGTTTTTCTATTTTTCTTTTTTTTAACGTTTATTTTAGAGTTTTCGTAGATTTTGCTGAATTTTTCATTTATTATATTAAAAATTTCATTTGGGTTTGTGTGGTTTTCAACTTCGCTCCAGTTGGTTGTACAGATCTGGTTTTTTACTTTATAATTGCAAACTTGGCGAGTAATAAAACCATTTATCTGTTGATTATCTGTAACTTCATTCTCGTTCTCAGAGAGACTGCAAAAAAGAGCGTAATGATCTGAGATCTTCGCTTTAACTATAGAAGCATAGGCGTGTGTGTTTATATTTTTGCTCCTTATCAATATATGGTCTATGCAAGTATGAGTATCTCTCTTTATATCTTCTCTTGTGCATTCATTAATTAAGCTGAGCATTCCGTTGGATGAAATCATATCAAGATATTTAGTTTTAAGAGAATTTTCGCTTAAGAGATCAATATTTATGTCTCCAATTACTATGGTTTTTTGTTGTTTTTTTAGTGTACAAAGTATATCATCTAATTCTTTAATATAATGATTAACATCTAGAGCTGGAGGTCGGTAAATTGCAAGAAGAGAAATATTTTCATTTGTTTTAATATTTATATTTATGTGTAATGATTCAAATGAAGATGAGGTTAATAACATGTTTGTATATGGTATTGTTTCCTTAATGTATACTACTATACCTCCTCCCCCTCTCTTGGGTCTATTGATGAACGTTGAGTTAAAACCATTTATATTGTAAAGCGAATTTTCGTTTTCTTTTATGTTTGTTTCCACAAGAACTATTATTGTAATGCTGTTTATTATCCGATTGATTGTTGCTAAGAAAGCATCAAAGTTTTTGCGCAAAGAACGAATATTTAAAAAAATTATGGAAAGGGGATAACTGAAATATTTTTGATCAATTTGAGTTAAATTGTCCACTTGTTGTGTGATTATATTGTTCATGTTTGTACTAAAAAAAGTGAAAAGAGTTTGTGAGGTAATAAATAAAAAAAATCAAAATAATAAATACAATTTGTTTATATTTTGTTTTTTAAGCGATTAGTTCAATATCACATGCATTTAAAATAAGTACAGCCGTAGAATTTTCGTTTTTTTTTGCAAACAAGTGACCATTTCGTACCCACACAAATTGCCATCCAGATTCTTTTGCTTTGATTTTTGCTTGCCACAGTAGCCTTCGGTTGTGGGGTGATAGTAGATCATTTATGTAAACATAATTGTTATTATTCTTGTTGCTTGGGTTGACATTGTTGTTGTTATGGTTGTCTGCATTTGTTGTTGTTGTTGTTTGATTGTTGAATATATCTCTGCATACCCTATGACCACGTATTTTAGACATTAGTTCAATTTTTTTATTCATCGAACAAAACTCAATTATTATTTTGTCTCGCTTCTTCATTCTGTAGGCATTACTGATGTCAGAGACAGAGGCGCCGATTTTTTTAATAACATCAATAACGTCTATTTCATCGTTTTGGAGGCCTTTTTACTTCTATGCTTTTACTTAACATTTGTTGTTCAAGTGTATTGACTCTTTTTTCCATATTTTGAATTCGAGCGTCTTTTTCTTTATTTTGCTCTTTAAGTTCATTTACTTGCGTAGATAGATTAACCATTGTTTCTGTTAGTTTTGTAAAAGCATTTGCCATTTCTTCTCGCAATGAGTTTTGTGAAGAAGTTAAGCTGTTAGCTAGTTGATGTATGCTATCTTTTATGCTATTTTTTATTTCATTCATATCATTTGATACATGGGTTTTTAAAGAAATTATATCAGACTTGATTTCAAGAATATCAGCTTGATTGGTAGAATTGGGGAGGAGGGGATCTTTGACTAGCTTCGACTCCAAGTTGCTACCGCCCTGATTATCATCATTTTCTCTCTGTCGTTTATTTCCTTGTTGATCTTCTTTTTGTAATAATAATAATAATAATAATAATAATAATAATAATAATAATAATAATAATAATAATAATAATAATAATAATAATAATAATAATAATAATAATAATAATAATAATAATAATAATAATAATAATAATAATAATAATAATAATAATAATAATAATAATAATAATAATAATAATAATAATAATAATAATAATAATAATAATAATAATAATAATAATAATAATAATAATAATAATAATAATAATAATAATAATAATAATAATAATAATAATAATAATAATAATAATAATAATAATAATAATAATAATAATAATAATAATAATAATAATAATAATAATAATAATAATAATAATAATAATAATAATAATAATAATAATAATAATAATAATAATAATAATAATAATAATAATAATAATAATAATAATAATAATAATAATAATAATAATAATAATAATAATAATAATAATAATAATAATAATAATAATAATAATAATAATAATAATAATAATAATAATAATAATAATAATAATAATAATAATAATAATAATAATAATAATAATAATAATAATAATAATAATAATAATAATAATAATAATAATAATAATAATAATAATAATAATAATAATAATAATAATAATAATAATAATAATAATAATAATAATAATAATAATAATAATAATAATAATAATAATAATAATAATAATAATAATAATAATAATAATAATAATAATAATAATAATAATAATAATAATAATAATAATAATAATAATAATAATAATAATAATAATAATAATAATAATAATAATAATAATAATAATAATAATAATAATAATAATAATAATAATAATAATAATAATAATAATAATAATAATAATAATAATAATAATAATAATAATAATAATAATAATAATAATAATAATAATAATAATAATAATAATAATAATAATAATAATAATAATAATAATAATAATAATAATAATAATAATAATAATAATAATAATAATAATAATAATAATAATAATAATAATAATAATAATAATAATAATAATAATAATAATAATAATAATAATAATAATATCTTCTAATATTGGAAAAGAAAACTATTTGTAATGATAGAGAAATATGGGGAACATTTTAAGATAGCATTAAATGGAATAAATATTTTCCAAAAACACCATATGTTAATGAATTAATTAGCTATTTAACTTTAACATTTTTTCTTATACGGGAGTGAATAAGAACAAGGTGTGCTTATTTCTACATATTTAAAAATTTTTGGCATTAAAAATTATTATAAATTTTTGCTTTCTCAAGGTTTGATATGGTGTTCCAAAAACACATGACAAATAAAAAAAACTAAATGGAACGTAAGCAAATCAAGACAAAAATACGTCATAAAAACTACCACAACAAGAACGACAACAGTTGAAATAACAGGCAAACTCAACAGTCATAAATGTTTTAACTTGCAAGTAAGAAAATATACCAACCATTATATAAATACATAACAACAAAGGACAAATACATGTATATATAAATATTAACAAAAATACAGGGTGGCCAGCATATGTGTATTGAAGTGTCAAATAGATAGCTATCTTTATTAAATTGTTTTACCGAGCAATGAACTTTTATATAACACACTTAAGCAGCTCTTTAATACATGACATCTCGCAAACGAAATAAAAATTATTCAAAAATACTCAATATTAGAGAAAAAATTATAAAACATAGTTTTGCTCTATGTTTTACTACAAATTCGATATGGCTAACAATTCATAGTAATTTTTGTAATACCGCCGAAAAAAAAACTATTTGATTTTTGTGCGCTTACTTAGCTGTCACCCTGTCAAAATAAATTTACATATTTGCGTTCAACTCTATTATGTACATGTAGTTTATAACAGACCGCACTAGAACTCCCCCAAAAAAAACATTGACACGAATGAATATGACCAAAAAGTACACGACAAGATTACAAATCCGGTTTATGGTTTAGGCAGAAACGACTTTTTAGATTGTTAACTTTTATTTTCTTTCGATAAATTTTGTGTTACATGTTTTTAATATATAATTTTAAATTACGCCCTTTTTAGTGAAATATTTTTTAAAAATATTTAATTTGAAAACTGCATTATTGTGTTGATGAAACAGGGGCTGTGGAGCCGGAGTCGGAGTCAGGGCCGTGGATTCGGAGGCGGAGTCGGAAAAAATTACTCCCTACTCCGCCTCCGAATTCACGATGAAACCATGGTTGTGGTGTTGAAGTCATAGTTGTGGATTCGGGGTCAGAGTCGGTAGTAGTTTTTGCTTGTTTGAAGTCGGAGTCGGAGCCAGTGGAATAAAGTGGCTCCGACCCTAAATATGTTAATTTTA
Source organism: Cordilura impudica (assembly GCA_963682025.1). Classification (NCBI taxonomy): domain Eukaryota; kingdom Metazoa; phylum Arthropoda; class Insecta; order Diptera; family Scathophagidae; genus Cordilura; species Cordilura impudica. Next base: position 44,399,757 of record OY821520.1, on the reverse strand, counting down.
AAAACCCCACTCTACACAAAATTATTAAATCAAATTTTAAAATTATTGTGATCACAACCAAATTATCTCCGCAGATTTGGACAGAACCAACTGGCCATCCCCTTCCCCCCCCCCCTCCCCTCGCCTAACCCTAATTAAAAATGAAGCCATAAACAATTATTTTAATAATACAAACTAATTAAATTAAGCATTTCTCTTTTAATTTGTACAACATGCGTACATTATCCCACCACTAAAAACTTCCAATTATCCAATTATTATTCCAATTACTATCCCACCACATAAAACTGCCTCTATTCCTTTCATAGCTGTTAGTGGCTATTGTTGTTCCTCGCCTGGACATGTACAAATGATTAATGGCCCTGTTGTTGGATTGATGTTTAGATAACGTTGACACAAATCAGAATGCACGCCGGACACATTTAGAACGATATTTTATATTATAGCAATTCCTAATCGTCACTGAGCTAATATAACCTTTATATAAAACTAAAGCAAAAACAACTTTCTTTGAAAGGGAGTATTAAACTATTGATTGATTGACTGAAAATAAAACATGCCTATAAAAATATCTATGTCAAAAATCTGAAATTCGAAAAAGATTCGAAAAATCCAAAATTATACTAAAATTAAAATGTTTTTAACAAAAATTTGTTTTATCTTTTCTATCATCGCCACGAGTCTGCCTGCAAAGTTTCAGCTCGATTTGGTCACGGAAAAACTGTCCAAAAATCCATAAAAATCGAAACATAAAAAAACAATTATCGTATTTTTATTGCCAATAAACCGTTTTCTAATAGCGCCGACAAGATCATTGCGGGAAGGGTGAAGTGAATTACGATTGTAATATTGTGGCGAGAGACTACTAAAAACCCATTCCTGGTGCTGTTATAACTGTACTTTTCGAGGTACAGTTCTTTTGTTAATTTAATACAACTTTTTCCCTAAGTTGTCTTTTGTTTAATAACGCTTGCAGACATTGCCAGTCGGTGCCCAAACATAGGTGTCGATCTATGTTATATATATAATCTTAGAACTAAATAAAAACCATAACAATAATAATTAACAATAATCTTATATATAAAAATGGAGTTTTGTATGTTTGTTTGTACGTTTGTACGCTTGTTTGTGGTTTATGTATATATTTTTTTTAAAATAGTATATTTATATAATATAAAGAGAATTTCTAACATCTGATTTTAACATATAATATCTGGAGTACTACGATAGCAAGGGTTTTGAAACTATATACATAAACATTAGGGTGACAACCATTTTGATTTGTGGAATTTCAATATATGCGGGTCGGATTATTATGACACTGGATCTAAAACTTTAGTGCGCAAAATTTGAGCCAAATCGGACAATGCTTTCTGGACGCGCATTGAGTTCAAAGTTCAAATATGTAAAAATTATCAAAAAAAAAAAAAAAAAAATTATAATCATTTTTCACAAAAATTTTGATATTAATAATTGGGTTTCAATTAAATTAATTAATAAACCAAATCTGGAGTAAATTGTATTTCAAATAAAACAACAAAATCAATTATCGGTTGAAAAAAAGCCAAGTTATATCAAGTTTCTCAGGCAATAAATGCACCGCAAACAACTTGGTTAAGAAAATCGAGCTCACATTTTTAACGACATTGAAATAGTTTACAACAATAACATTTTTGCATTCTCCTGATCCCTAAATGATCATACGTGAAGTGATTTGCATCTTGCTTATTGCTATGGCATTCTAAATTAATTTGAAAGCAGTACGTATTTTGTAGCACTTTTTCAAAATACCCAATTTTACTTTTTCAAAAATTTTGTTCAAAAATTTTATCGGAATCAGCGATTGGGCATTAAGGTCTTATTAACAAAATATATGTAATTAAAAATGCCAAATATTGTGGGTATCTGGTCATTACTTGGCGAGGGCAGCGTTTTTATTTCAGCGGATTTGAAGAAAAATGTGATTATTCACACTTTTTCAACTTTAGGGTACATCTTTTTGGTGTTTTCACATTTCAAATATCTTTTGTTAGAATATTATACTGCTTGACATAGTTTCTCAATCTTGTAAATTAACGTCAGATTGAAACACTATTACATTTACATTTTTTTTTAAACAAAATATCGAAATAATATATATTTGTGGAAAGATTTCGATAAAACTTGTTGATAATATTTTAATAATTTAAAATATTATTTTGATAAAAGATATTTGTAATATTAAGACACCAAAAAGATGTAGCCAAAAACCTGCAAAAGTATGAAAAATCATATTTTTCTTCAAATCCGCTTAAATAAAAACGCTGACCTCGATAAATTAAGAACATTATACCTACAATGTTTGGCATTTTTAATCACATATATCTTGTTAATAAGATCTTAATGTCCAATCGTTTATTCCTAAAAATTATTTGAACAAAATTTTTGAAAAACTAAAATTGGAGATTTTGAAATATTGCTACAAAATACGTGCCGTTTTGACATTAATATAAAATGGCATAACATTAGGCAATATGCAATATAATTCACAAGTTATCACTAAGGGATCAGGAGAATGCAAAAATGTTGTTATTGTAAATTATTTCAATTTCTTTAAAAATGTGAGCTCGATTTTCTTAATCAAGAAAATACTAAATGCCATATATCTGGAGTACTGTAATAATGAAAGATCTAGAATTTTGTCAGAGTTCATGAGTAATCAATGTGAGCAGTCGTACAAAAAATGGACGGGATCGGATCGTGGCAGCACCTATACAAAAAATATGAAGTACTGTGAAAATGGCAGTCCTCAAACTTTTGACAAGTACATTAATCACTTAAAACCAAAAATCGAAAATACCAATAGTATCCTTAATTAAAAATCACCAAAAACAAAAATTGCAAAAATCAAAAATCGCAAAAATCAAAAATCTGAAAATTACAAAAATTTTCAAAGTCAAAAATCGCCAAAACCGAAAGTTGGAAATAACAAAAATCGCCAAAACCAAAAATTGCCAAAACCGAAAATCAAGAATACCAAAAATTGCCTAAATTAAAAATCACCAAAAACAAAAATTGCAAAATCAAAACTCGCAAAAATCAAAAATCTCAAAATTACAAAAATTTTCAAAGTCAAAAATCGCCAAAACCAAAAGTTGCAAATAACAAAAATCGCCAAAACCAAATATTGCCAAAACCGAAAATCGAGAATACCAAAAATCGCCTAAATTAAATGTCACAAAAACAAAAATTGCAAAATTCAAAAATCGCAAATATCAAAAATCTTAAAATTACAAAAATTTTCAAAGTCAAAAATTCCCAAAACCAAAAGTTGCAAATAACAAAAATCGCCAAAATCAAAAATCACAAAAAAATCGTCAAAACCCAAATTAGCAAAAAAAAAAACCAAAAAATCGCCAAAATCGAGAATCGCGAATAACAAAAATCGCCGGTATCAAAAATTGCCAAAACCGAAAATCGCGAAAAACAAAATCGCAAAAATAAAAAATCACAGAAACCAAAAAACGCTGAAGCCAAAAATCGAATAACTTCAAAAATCGCTGAAACCAAAAATCGTCAAAATAAAAAATCACAAAACAAAAACTAAAATCGCCAAAACCGAAAATCGCGAATAACAAAAATCGACATTATCAAAAATTGCCAAAACCGAAAATCGCGAAGAACAATAATCGCCAAATCAAAAATCCCCAAAATCTAAAATCGTAAAAACAAAAATCAGATATGTATATATATCTAAAATTGCCATAAAATAAATACGATGGTTTTCAAAAAAATGCGTTCCCAGTTTTTTATTTCGTTCCGAAGCGCATCGGGTTACTGCTGATAATAATAATAAAACTCATGCAAATAATTTTATCATAGTCGTGACCTAGTGTAACCACTAAAATTTGTTAAGAATTTAACAATTAATAAATAACTAAATCAATGTTCTTACAAAACTAATTCAAGAACAGAACGCTGCAAACAAATATCATATTAATCTTCTCTAAACTCAAAGATTTCGTAAAAAAACATGAATTAGCGTTACCAACTGGCTCACCTAAATCACGGCTGAAAATGTGTTACTTCTGCATTACGCATGAAAATTATATTATAAATTTTACAATAAAATAACTATATTCACAATCATATTACAAAATACTAATGTTCACACTAATATTTCATTTATACGATCTATCTGTAATTTAGTTTCATACTTAACCGACTCTTTAATAGTTAAAAGTTACAAATATAATTTAATTAATTTATCCACAATTATAATTTGTTTACAATTTTGATATATTTTTTTCTTTATGTGACATATGCACTCCCCGACAAACGCCATAACTTTTCTAGCTTTTTAAAAAATTATGTTCCTGGGATGATGTCACTAAAATCCATGACAGAGGCCACGCCAAAGGGAGATTGTTTGTATTGTTTTAAGAAAAGCTCAAGTAATAAATTTAGATACGAATGATGAAGTTTTAGATATATTGAATGGTGAGAATTACGTGCTCTTATACAAATACAATCAAATTGGTTAAAATATAGAAAATTAATTATTTGTGAATATCGATAACTAAAGGGATCACAATACTAGATAATAATAATTTTGTAACTATTATTCTATTTATAATTTAAAATATGTTATTACGCCAATCAGACAAACAACGTTTAACGTTATGTTTTCCTATGATTTAATCATTGAAATAATTTTTGTTACTGTAATTTTAAGTATTTTATTTACCAAAAATCAATAAATCTAATCTAATCTAATCTTGGACTGACATTATTGTATCACATAGGCATCACCACTTTTATTATTATTACAAATTCAATACTCTAACACTACACACCTAAAAACATTCCAACCAACTTTCTGTATTCACTACAGCAAGTATAGAGTGCGACAAACTCTTTATCATATTGAAAATACTGAAACATTATTGTAAAGGTGGCCGAAAATAATAAAAACTATGGTTTAATAAAATAGATAATTCTTTTTTTTTTTTTTTCTTTTTGCCTACGTCTTTCACTGTACTATTTACTATATTTTCAGCATAAACATTTCTGGAATAATACTAAAGAAAATCTCTCCAATATTGTTGATGATGACGATGATGGCTGGCTTGAATTGGCTTATGAAAAAGCTAAAAGAGAAAGATACGTAAACGGCATTCATTTTGCCGAATGTCTTTAATAAATTCCAACTAAAGTAGTTTGTATACACAAATATATATTCGTATATATAAATACATATAAGAATATCAATAACGTCTGCAAGGTGGTAGTTTCGTTGATTGTGTTAGAAAATGGGTTTTGTAGTCGTATAAGCAAGAGCTTACGTTGTTAAGCTAGAAACAATGATGCAAGACGATTTAGTAAGATAAATGAAAAAAGGAAATGCAATCAATATGGGATTGAAATAAATAGAAATTCACTAAACATTCACATATTCGTATCAATATGTGAAAGTATTTAAAGTCAAGGGAAATTACATTGATTCGATCATGACTTGTGTCGAAATAACTAACACAGTATTTGTGTTCTTCTATGTCTTTGGCATTTGTCATCTACAAAAATGTTTATAGGGTAAATGTAATGTCACAAATACTTTTTTTGCGTGACGTTAACGTTTAGTGAATGATTTTATTGAATATATATGGGCATTTCCATTATGTCGAATGTCATCTTGGTACACATTTAATGTAGAAAAAAATAAATAAATCGAAATAAAACGGATTTTTGTATTCACAATATTTATATTCACAATGTTAAGGTTGATTTTGGGAAATATTTCCAGGCTAATTGCAAAAAACAAGTCATTCTCACAGGACAAGAACAGAAGTGGTTTTCGCGGTCAACAATTTAAATGCCGATTTCAGCGAAACCTGGGGCAATATTTCAATGCGACAAATTTTAAAACGTTGCTCATTGACGTCTCTTAACTACATTGTTTTGCTTGAACCAAATTATTTAGACCTGTTTTAAATTGAATATTAATCACTGTCGGAAGGGGCAGTTTTTTTTTCATCATAATATTTATGTTATTTCTGTTACACTTTTTACGAAATTACATAAAAAACTTAACAAAAATCTATAAATGGAGGGTTTCATGTCAAGTGCACCAAATTTTGAAACCGATGTCTTCCGATCGGGATGAAATTTGCACCAAGGTTAGTCCTATTGGATAGTGGTTTAGACACAATTTGAAAAACCGTTATCTGGAGTTACAAAACATTTATTTTTATAGATATCCCACCCGTATCCCACTAAGCTTTCTTATGAGCAAAAAAAAAGCCCTTTTTGAAAAAAAGGCATAAATGTTTTGATTTAGCAAAAAAAAAAAATCTAATTTTTCTTTTTTTTTTTTAAATCTAATTTTCCTTTTTTTAAGTATTTTTTACGAAATATGGAAGAAATAGCTATCTAAACTATTTGGGAGATAATTTTCTAAGAACAACAGGTGATAAGTTACATGTATGAGAAAAAACACCTGTTTGGCCAAAATGTCAAATTTTGATCCCCTCTAACTCAGAGAGATCTTGACCGATCTTGTTGAAAAATTGTGTCTGTACTACTATCCAATAAGACTAACCTTGGTGCAAATTTCATCCCGATCGGAAGATATCGGTTTCAAAAGCTGGTGCACTTGACATGAATAATTTTCTGTTTGCTTGTTTGTTTGATTGACCGCTATACAAATTTTTATTTTTCAATGAATTTCTCTGAAATTTGGTGCCCACGCTCTCTATACTACAGGAAAGGTTGCCATATGTTTCTTACTGGCCACACCTACTTTTACGCCCAATTCTTACATACAATTCCTTTTCTGATTTTTTGTATACTTGCAACACAAATTTTAACTTTTAAACGGATTTCTTCGAAATTTGGTATACACGATCTCTACTTATTGGGCACGTCTACTTTAACGCCCACTTTTTATACAATTCATTTTCTGGTTTTTGGTATATTTGTTCGCTACACAAATTTCAACTTTTCAATGGATTTTTCTGAAATTTGGTACACACGGTCTCTGTACTTAAGGTAAGGTCACCATATACTTCTTATCAGCCACGCCTACTTCTTAAAATCTCTGCTCAATGATGATCACTTATTGAATGAAGTAATTCAATTTTAAATAGTTCTGATTCATTTAATTTGCAAACAATTCCGTGATATTTGATGTTTACAATATATATAAACTTAAAAAAAAACCTAAAGCGGTTTCGAGCGTATTTTTGAAGCATTTTTGCTGTAGCGTTTTATAAAAAAAATCTAAATTAAAAAATCAAAAAATTTTAAATTGAACTAAAAAATGAATTTACTCCCCAAAAAATGTGAACATTGGGAAATTTTTTCATCATGAACAAATTCCCCAATCCCACACAAATTTTTGAAGAGAAAGTTCATTTTTTTTTGGGGAATTTGTTCATTGGGGACTAAGTACTCAGCCCCTGGTAAGCGTAGTGAACCAGTCAAAGTCAAAGGCCTTCGAATTCCGCGCAAGACCGGGTAAAAACAGCAAGTATGTAATATTAATAAAGTATTGTGTAATATTAAATAAAATAAATCAAAATAAATTTAAATTAAAATAGCATCAGGAATGTTAAACACAGTTTTTTTTTAAATAGACAGTTCTATCTGGAATATACCGGTAATGCTTTTTACTTCTTTCCATTTTTCGTCTAAGTTATATAACAAGGAATACTTTTCAATCTGATCAGATGACACAAAATACTTTCGAACCCCATTTATGGCCACATACTTAAAAAAAAGTGTTCTGATGTTTTTTTAATCTTTATTAAGGGTATACCGATCGAATCAGAAAGGGATTCGTACGATATAAGTATATGTGTCTGTCCATCCGTCCGAACGCTATTGTACACTAAAAATTACCCTTAACTCCAGATTATCATTGATATATTCATTAAAGTTGGTTCCCAACTGTTAAACGCCAATATTAGTCAGAGGCATAAAAAACTCTCTGAGGTTATTTTAAGTCATAGTCCCCAAATAAAACTGCTTCGCCAGTAACCAGTAAAAATTACCCTTAACTCCAGATTATCATTGATATATTCATTAAATTTGCTTCCGAACTGGAAACTAATAATTCTAAACAATGCCACTCAAATTTGATTCGTGTTTATTTTCTAACTCCATTTGTGACTTCAGAGTTGCTGTACATAAAGCCATTAATATAGGGCATCGTTTGGTTGATCGATCTAATGTCATCTTTAAATTTCTCACCTGTTTTTTTTTTTTTTTTTTGTTTAGCGTATTCGTCGTGTAAGAATTGGAGCATTGTTGTTCATGGTTTTTCAAGATATGTTCCAGAACCATTTTATAAGTTTTGTTGTTTCTTTTTTAGGGTTTTAATGATTTTTAATTGTTATGCATAAATAAAAAAAAAAATAATAATAAGATTTTTCGAATTTATTTTTCAAATTGCTTCAAAATAATTATCATAATTCATAACAGTAGGTATAATAGACTAATAATTTTTGAACTATGATTATTAAATTCTAAATCTTTTCGTGGCATTGAGGAGGTTCTCATTTGGCCTCGCCCTGATGCTTCTATATTTTTTATATTTTTATAAAATATGTTGAGGGCTCCTGAGCATTTCAAGACAGCTCTCCAATTGGCAAAGACTGATATTGAATTTTATCTTTGCCATACGATATATTTTACGGACTGTTGGGGGCGTTGAAATGCTCCCTTTTAGGTCACAGTCATAGCGCACCAGGAAGAGATTTTGTAATCTGCGACCTAACTCTGTCATTACCCTTTGTATATTCAATAGCCAGCGTTTCCAAATAATGGTCCTTCGTGAAATCGTTAATGGCATCGGCAAGTTTCCTCTTTCTTGTAATGTTTGAACACTCCTCAGTACTTTTCTGTGCTCTTCCTCTTGCACGTCCGGTCGATGTGGTGCGTTCAACCAATGAATCCAGGAAGTAATCCTCACTCCTCGTATTTGGAGTTGAATTTCCAATTGCTTCGACATACTTTCATCCATTTTGCCTTAATATTTGCATATGTCAGGCGAGTGTTGTTTTTTTTTTCGCTTCTCTACCAAGTTTTTCTAAGGCTGAGGCCACGGCGTGCGGCAGAGCGGTGAGCGGAAAAAAATTAAAACGTATGAAATACTGCTGAAGTAGCCACGCAATGAGCGGCTTGTGAGCGGCATTTCTGAGCATCTAAGCGGCGCCGCTCAGGAATAGAAGTTGTTATAATTTTTAGTTGTTTTCTGAGCGGCAAAGAATAAAAATGGCAAAAAAAAATGGCTTTTCTTTGTTTTGTCAATCTGTAGCGCGATTTAGTAACTTCTTTTAACGATAATTGAATCGTTAAAAAAAGAAAACTACAAAATTATCGATTTTGGTATTCAGTAAAATTTTTAAACGATATTCACTATTGTTAAAGTCAGTTGTTGTTCTTGTCTTAACGACAACCTTTTATGTGTTGTTTTTCAATCGATAAAAAGTTAAAAAGGTTGAAATGTAGTCATACATAAATAAAAATCATAAAATAGTGAAAATATTTTGATTTTATTATAAAAACTTTTTATATAAATAATAAAAATAACATTGACAATGGCATTTTGACAACTAAACGCTCAGAAATGACGCTCAGTAATAAGCCACTTGCCGCTCAAACTCGGCACTCTGCCGCTCACCGCTCTGCCGCTCATTGCGTGGCCTCGGCCTAATGCAGCTTACACGATATCGGTTGGGATGGTAGAGTTCCTAAACATATCAAGCAATTTTGCATCCTGTATCTGCTTGTACCTGAATTAACTAGGGTTAGACGCCATACAATTTCTGGAATATTTTTTTTTCCTTATTCTACCTCTAGAAATCGAAGAATGAGCTGCGCTTTATTGGACTAGGTGAAGGAATAACCAAAGAATATATTTTGAAAATATAGCAGCTATAAAACATGATAATTTTTTTATTTTCCATCAAAGTTGAAATATAGTGCAAAAATAGACAGTTGGTAAATATCGATTTACCTGAAAAGACACTGAGCCAACAGTAAAATTTTTTTCTTAAATCTTAAATCACAAGAAGCAAAAAAAAAGTACGATTGGTTACCTTAAACTATATCAAATTGCCTAGAAATTGTGTGTTTTCTTGAGAACTGAAAATCAATTTTGAAGGACTATATCTTCCGAACTAAAAATCTGATTTTATTGAGGGTGGCAAATTTGTAATTTTTGCACAATTTCCTATAAGAAGAGTTTATTCAAAATATCGTAAGCGTACACGCAATTTTTGATTTTTGCAACTTCGTTTGTTCTAAGGCCGTCACTGTGCGACGTTCGTATAGATGCTAATATAATTTTCATTTTATTTTAAAACTATTATATATTCAATTTTATTTTCAATATCCTTTTTTATATTAAGTTTTCCCAAAATTATTCGGTTGGGCTTGTCATTTCATTATATTTTGTAGTACTTGCAACAGATTTTTATTCATAAAATTACTTTTGGGTTAAAACTAGCAAACCCGGTAAAGGTTCGGTTATCTTTCGTTATAGCCGAAGTCTACAATTCTAGTTAGTAATTTTCTTTTATTTTATTTATAGATTTATTAAGAATTTTATTTTAAAGTGCTCCAAAATATATTACTATAAAATTCTTAATAAATGCGAAATTAACCCTAAGCTCTCTTCTGTTGTGGCTTATTTCGGACTTTCTGGTTGAATTTTCCGTTTTGGTGTATTCAGAGACTTATAGTAGAATTTCACGGCGAATGTTTTTGCGGAACATTTTAACCCCTTAAATCCCTGTTTTATTGGTGTTCTTTTTCTCTCTCCAGAGCTCGGAAACTTTAACCCCCCTCAAATGAAATTTGTGTCTTTTCGTGTCTTTTTTTTTCGCTCCTCTATCAAAATTTATAGGCCGGACCTTGTAATTTTTTTTGTGTTGTACAGTGTAATAAACAAAATACAAAACATTTTAACCCCTTAAATCCCTGTTTTAATGGTATTTTTTGCCCGTTCCAGAGCTGGGAAACTTTATTTCCTTAGAAGAGTCTAGTTTAAATGTAACAAATCTGTTGTAGTTTTTGTGTCTCCGCTACTTTCTACTAAACTTAAGCAACGACACTTGGACTGCTCGTGCTCGTCTAAAGTTTTTTCAAAATCATAATATATTTATACCCTATACCACTATGTGGTTTGGGTATAATGACTTTGTGCTGCTGTTTGTAGCTACCAAAAACATTTCACCTAGACCCATCTTTTAGCGATGTCCGTCCGTCCGTCCGTCCGTCTGTGTGTCCATGTAAACCTTGTAATCAAACTACAGGTCGCAAATATGAATATATTTTGATGAAATTTGATATGTAAGCTTTTGTCAGCCATAGAATTAAACCTTGTTGAAATTAGTGAAAATCGAGCCATGTTCAGACCCAGTCCCCATACAAATGACCCCTATGAAATCAACATAAATTGCCATAAGATCCAAACTATCACATAGATCTTAGTCAAATTGGGTTTGTATGTGTTTATTGTATCCATTAATCAGTAGTCAAAAAAAAAATCCCTATTTTACAATTATTAGTCATAGAATCAGTTTTCACGCCATCCAGCTTTTATTTCGTATTAATTTCAGAAGATACAGCTCTTTTAATATTTTTGCATTTTTATTTCTAATTCCAACTGTTCTCAGTTTCGTAAGAGTTGCCATATGTGACATATTGTTTGTGCATTCTATATATTGCACTTTTTACATACATATGAGATGATGCTCTGAAGCGAAATTTTTTAATAGTTAAATACTTGAGGTTCAAATTAATTATGTGTATGTGAAGCCTAAACTCCACTTTGACTTTCAGCTTTCACTGTAATTCGTTTTGTTTTATTAAAAAATTAACTAAACCACAAGACCAATAATATATAACTAGCAGATTCCAGCGCTCAAAATTCGAGTGCAATTTCTAAGCAACTTTATTTCTCAACTTAGCCAATTCAAAAACCAACGCTTTCTTGGTTTATTATTATTGTGAGTGAATATAACAAAGTTATTAACAAACACATTAACAATATTAAAAAACACACACATAGCATATGTATAATTTTATGTATGTGCTAGTTACAACTTTAAATGCAATTTACTCAAAAGTAAGTCTGGTGAACAGCTAAGAAGAAATACCTTTCAAATGGTATCCGTTCGGTCAAAATCGGGATAAAACGGTAGAAAAAACATCGGTAACAAGAAATCGCCTAGCCTAATAATATTATAGATATGAACGATAATATTTTATAACACAAACAAATCAATTTTAATTTTATGATGAATATTTTTCAAAACTAATTAAATTTAACACAAACCCTAAAAAAACCACACACATCTCTTTTCGATAATTGAGTATAAGATGACGGATAACCGCGTATAAATTCTGCTAATGCTATTTAAATTATTGCCCCAACCAGTAAATAAAATTCCAAAATAATTTAAATTATAAAACACTTTTATAATAACTAGTAGATTCCAGCCCTCGAAATTCGAGTGCAAATTCTAGGAAATTTTATTTTTTCATTAAATAAGGACCTTTAAGGTATGCTAATCAATTGTAGCCAATTCACAAATCAACATGAAAAACAAACTTATTTTTTACAAACACATTAGCAAATTTAATAAACACATATAGCATTGTATAATTTTATGAATGTGTTAGTAGCAATTTTAAATGCAATTTACTCAAAATAAAGGAAAAAATTAAAAAATCTGTAAGTCTGCAAAACCGCTGAAAAGAATTACCTTTCAAATAATATATGTTTGTTCATAATCGGGATAAAACGATAGAACAAAACATTGGTTACAAGAAAACGCCTAGCCTGTTAATATTATAGATTAATTTAAGTACTTGAATGAACCTTTTCTCATAAAATATATTAAAATCAAAAATTTTAATTCTTGGCAAATATTTTAAAATTTATTCGTATTTGAAGGAATGAAATTTTACACAAAGCCTTGAATATTCCTCTAGTGAAGGATTAAATGCCCCGTCTGCAATCAAATTACAAGATCAAATTTGAAACTCACCCGAAAAACAATGCAGACATAACATGTCTTCGACGAAATGACCTCCCTATAATACCGTAAGACCCCACTGATTTTTAGCACTAGCGTTTATTAATGATATTTTGTTTGTGGAAAATACCTTTGTTTAAAAAATAACTTATGGTTTTCATCCAATGAATTAAATATACATAAAAAAAATTTATTTTTCATGCACATGCAATAACGAAAAAATTTTTTTAGTAACAACTCCGACTCCCACTCCTGTATAAACACCGCGACTCTGACTCCAAACTCCGACTCCGATTTCACAGCCCTGGAATTAGCTTATAAATTGCATAAAAATTTTGATTGGTAAATGGAACAAAATTTTCTATCGAAGATACATATAATATATATAATGGAAATTGTGTTTATATGGTAAATAATGAAATTATTACTATATGATTAAATTTTTCTAAGGCTAATGGAATTGCTACCAATTCTTTTTCTAACGGGTGATTTTTTAAGAGCTTGATAACTTTTTTTTAAAAAAAAACGCATAAAATTTGCAAAATCTCATCGGTTCTTTATTTGAAACGTTAGATTGGTCCATGACATTTACTTTTTGAAGATAATTTCATTTAAATGTTGACCGCGGCTGCGTCTTAGGTGGTCCATTCGGAAAGTCCAATTTTGGGCAACTTTTTCGAGCATTTCGGCCGGAATAGCCCGAATTTCTTCGGAAATGTTGTCTTCCAAAGCTGGAATAGTTGCTGGCTTATTTCTGTAGACTTTAGACTTGACGTAGCCCCACAAAAAATAGTCTAAAGGCGTCAAATCGCATGATCTTGGTGGCCAACTTACCGGTCCATTTCTTGAGATGAATTGTTCTCCGAAGTTTTCCCTCAAAATGGCCATAGAATCGCGAGCTGTGTGGCATGTAGCGCCATCTTGTTGAAACCACATGTCAACCAAGTTCAGTTCTTCCATTTTTGGCAACAAAAAGTTTGTTAGCATCGAACGATAGCGATCGCCATTCACCGTAACGTTGCGTCCAACAGCATCTTTGAAAAAATACGGTCCAATGATTCCACCAGCGTACAAACCACACCAAACAGTGCATTTTTCGGGATGCATGGGCAGTTCTTGAACGGCTTCTGGTTGCTCTTCACTCCAAATACGGCAATTTTGCTTATTTACGAAGCCATTCAACCAGAAATGAGCCTCATCGCTGAACAAAATTTGTCGATAAAAAAGCGGATTTTCTGCAAACTTTTCTAGGGCCCATTCACTGAAAATTAGACGTTGTGGCAGATCGTTCGGCTTCAGTTCTTGCACGAGCTGTATTTTATACGGTTTTACACCAAGATCTTTGCGTAAAATCTTCCATGTGGTCGAATAACACAAACCCAATTGCTGCGAACGGCGACGAATCGACATTTCACGGTCTTCAGTAACACTCTCAGAAACAGACGCAATATTCTCTTCTGTACGCACTGAACGCATTCGTGTGGTTGGTTTAATGTCCAATAAAGTAAACTGAGTGCGAAACTTGGTCACAATCGCATTAATTGTTTGCTCACTTGGTCGATTATGTAGACCATAAATCGGACGTAAAGCGCGAAACACATTTCGAACCGAACACTGATTTTGGTAATAAAATTCAATGATTTGCAAGCGTTGCTCGTTAGTAAGTCTATTCATGATGAAATGTCAAAGCATACTGAGCATCTTTCTCTTTGACACCATGTCTGAAATCCCACGTGATCTGTCAAATACTAATGCATGAAAATCCTAACCTCAAAAAAATCACCCGTTATGTATGCTGGTCGAAAAAGAACAGCAATTAACTTTAAATTTAAATTCTACTATAATCCGAAAGTTAAGAATCAGCAGCTGTATTTAAATGGTAACCGTGCCCAACATTGGTGATAAAATTGAATTTAAGATTCGGCACAGCCGAATATTACACTCGTATTTGTTTTACCTGAAATTGCAGTTTTAGCTTTCCGTTCTTTAAAATGCACCTTTTTAAATCAATCTGTTAATTGAAGATACAAATACAAAGTATTATTTTATCAAGAAACTAAAAAGTCAAACCCAATTTAAATGGCCAAATGTTGCAATATTTACACCAGCAGAGAAAAACCCATTGATCTAAAATGTACAACTAAACTTTCATCTAACACAAATACAATTCAAACACAAGTGTATTGTAAATTTTTATAAATAAATAAAAATCACAAATTGATTCTAAATAATCAATCGCACCATAATATTTTGTAGCTACTCAAAAAAAAAAAAAGAAAAACTCTAATATCGACTAGATAATAACAATAAGAATTCAATTCTGTTCAAACTCACGTACATAGAAGGCATAGAAAATAAAATGTACGAGTACAATACGAAAACACTTGAATGAAAGTTAAAATTCCTAAAATGCAAAAATCATAAGTGCATGGCATGATCCTGACAAACAATACAAAGAAAAGAATTTATCACAATAATGTAATCTTAAGGCCGACATTTATTAAATGAAAAGCATTTAAAAAATAATTACACATAAATTTAATAAATTGAGTTAGAAATTTACCAGGAAATTGTCTAATGCAAAAAATCAATAATAAATCGATTAATTTAAATTCTTATATAACATAAAGCCATTTAAAATAAAAAAGTTTATGGAGAAAAAATCGAAAACATTTATTTTCAGCTGACGAAACATTTCTGCAAAAATCTTTAAATCATATACGGACCTGATATGTGTTCTTGTTGAAAAGTTTGTACCAAAACTAAAGGCAACATTTTACGAAAAAACATTTTATCTAGTAAGTACCTACAACAGTGTTCAAAATTAATTCAATTTACAAGTAAATACAAAATACAAATTTAAGATTTTGCGCAATTTAGAGAAGACAAACAACACAAAATGGTATAAAAGAGAATTTTTTAAAGCTTTTTAGTAAAATAAGTTTTTAATTTAAAATGAATATGTACTCATAGCCATTATCAGATATGTAAAATTTAATATTAAATTCTTCAAAAGATAAAAAACTTGAAAAAATATGAAAAAGTCTTTAGTTAAAATTTAATTTTTATAAATTTTGCCAGGATAATATTACATAAGTTCAGGTTTTCTTTATTTTCAATTTGTAAAATTAATTACTCTTACTATGTAGAGCTCCATTACAATTCTCATAATATGTTAGCAATTATGTTAACCGTAATATTGATAACAGTCTATATAATTTTATGGTGAATTTATTTTAAATTCACCTTTATGTAAAAAATCCGTTATAATGTATTTGATATACTAAAACTGCATAAATACAAATTGAGTTATTAAATGGATTAATTTCATATACAAGAAAAAATATTCAAAAAATTTTTATAAATATAAAGAGTAAAATAAAAACTTAAATAAATTAAGTTCTGAGAAAAAAATGAATTTCTTTAAATAGGTAAAAATTAATTATTAGGATTATTTCGTTTAAAATTATATAGACAAAATATTATCTTGTATAAATACGTTTTTATTTCATTCTATAAAATAATGTTATCAAATTATACTCAAACCAAAATAATATCAATTATATTTTCGTTTCCAACTTAGATATTCTTAGATATTTCTGAATGACATTTATCAAGCTTTTGACAGTGTTATTTGTGTTATGGTTTTGTAAGCATTCCTCTATTTTCTTTAAAAATATTTCATGTGTTTGGCAGCATTTTAACTCTTCTTCAAATTGTTTTATATTAGAGCCAAATATCTTTGATTTGTGCTTATATTGATATCTGATAGGTTGATGTGCTTTTTAACGAACTAATTTTTATTTTTCCAGAGCAAATTTAAAATTGTGCCAACAAAATGAGATGAAGCTAAATCAGGCCAAAATAAGGTGGATCCATATCGAATTTTAATGAAAGTAACATTCTTCTCCGTACACTCGTGCATTAATAGTTTACTTGCAGATTCCAGCCCTCGAAATTCGAGCGCAAATTCTGAGAAATTTTATTTTTGATGTGTAAACATCTATACGCGCCGGAAGTAAATTTCTAATTCACAATACAGTCACAAAAACAGCGTAGCATGCGTAACATTGTGAGCCGTAAGACAAAATCGGGGTGACCTATGATTGTATCGGTGAAAAAATTATGATATGTAATAACCTGAAAAATTAAAAATTAAAAATAAAAAATAAAAAATGAAAAATCAAAAATTCAAAATGAAAAATAAAAATGAATAATGAAAAATAAAAAATGAAAACTAAAAATTTCAAAATTAAAATTGAAAAACGAAAAATGAAAAATAAAAAATGAAAACTGAACAATAAAAAATTAAAAATTAAAAATAAAAATAAAAAATTAAAAAAACCAAAAAAAAAAAACATTAAAAATAAAAAATAAAAAGCGAAAAATGAAAAGTAAAATATGAAAAATACAAATGAAAAACGAGAAAAGAAAAACGAAGAATTAAAAATGAAAAAAAAGAAATAAAAAATGAAAAATAAAAAATTAAAAATAACAAATTAAAATAAAAACAAGTAAGAAAATTATAGTCGGTCTAGACCGACTATACGATACCCTGTACCATGAGTTTAGAAACCCTATCTCCTAGGCCCAACTAACTGGACATAGAAAATAAGCAAAAACCAAATTTGAGTGGGATTTTTATTAATTTTTTTGGCTGCAGATATGAAAAAGTTCATATCGGGTGCTATATCTATATGGGGACTAGGTCCAAAAATGGACCAATCCTGATCATTTTTGGTAAAGTCTCTTGTATTTTGCAAAAATATATACAAACAAAATTTGAGAAGAATCAGTGCATTATTTTTGTTTTTAATAGATTTAAGTGAAGATCGGGAAGCAGTCTATATGGGGCCAAAGGGATCATTTTTGGACTACTCATTAATGCATGTAATGAACGCTTACAAACCCAATTTGAGTAAGATCTGTATGACAATTTGGATCTTATGGCAATTTATGTTGATTTCATAGGGGTAATTTGTATGGGGACTAGGTATGAACATGGACCGATTCTCACCAATTTCAATACCGTTGATGTCATGGCCGATGAAAGCTTATATACAAAATTTCATCAAAATATATTCATATTTGCGACATGGACACACAGACGGACGGACGGACGGACGGACGGACATTGTTAAATCAACTCAAAAAGTGATTCTGATTCGATCGGTATAATTAATGATGGGTCTAGGTCATATATTTTTGGTTGTTACAAATAGCAGCACAAAGTCATTATTCCCAAACCACATAGTGGTATAGGGTATAGTAAAATGAAAAATAAAAAATGAAAAATATAAATCAAAAATGAAAAATAAAAAATTAAAAATAAAAAATGAAAAATGAGAGATAAAAAATGAAAAAAGAAATATAAAAAATGAAAAATGAAAAAGAAAAATGAAAAATAAAAATTTAAGCGCCCCGGTAGGTGAGTAGGTAGCGTGCTCGCCTATCATGCGGGGGTCGTGGGTTCGATTCCCACCAGAGGCTTTGGTCTGTCGCTGCAAAAACACAAGCCATATGGTCTTTGTCACTCGGCTTATCCCTGGACCCAAATTAGAATACAAATTTACTTTGCATTGTAATTAATATAAATAAATAAATAAATAAATAAAAATTATAAATAATATATGAAAAATAAAAAATTAAAAACGAAAAATGAAAAATAAAAAATAAAAACTGAATAATAAAAAATGAAAAAAGAAAAATAAAAAATGAAAACTAAAAAATTAGAAATGAAAAATAAAAAAATAAAACAAAAAATAAAAAATGAAAAGTGAAAAATGAAAAACAAAAAATGCAAAATAAAAAACGAAAAATTAAAAATGAAACATAAAAAATGAAAAATGAAAAATAAAAAAATTAATAATAAAAATAAAAAAAATTTAAAATTAAAAATAAAAAATTAAACATAAAAAACGAAAAATTAATAACGAGAAATAAAATATGAAAAATAAAAAATAAAAAACGAACAATAAATAATTAAAAATAAACAATGGAAAAATTAAAATTAAAAATTAAAGAATGCAAAATAAAATATCGAAAACGAAAAACGAAAAATTAAAAATGAACAAAGAAAAAATTAAAAATAAAAAATTAAAAATGCAAAATGAAAAATTAAAAACGAAAAATTGAAAATTAAACGGTTGAAATAATATATAATAATTAATATTTTTATATTAGGAGAGCCCCTGCAGTTGATTGCTAAATGCCATACATAGATGATGCTTTCTGTTTGATTAAAAAAAAGTGCCATATATAAATATTTAATTACTAGATGTTTATACATCTCCCCTGTGATCGGAACCACATATTTTTTTTTTTTTTTTTTTTATTTAATAAAGACCGTAAATATATGCTTATCAATTTAACAAATTGACAAATCAGCCCTTTTTAAATATCGATTATTGTCGTTACTAGGGTATGTTCTATTATTGGTTTATATCCAAAATTATTTTTCAATTCAACACTATTATTATTTTGAAAGAAGAAAACAAACTCTCAAACACATTCACAAATTTAATAAAAACACACGTAGCATTGTATAATTTTATGCATGTTTTAGTAGTAACTTTAAAGTCAATTTACTTAAAATAGAGGAAAAAATCAAAAAATCTGTAAATGTGCAAAACGGCTGAAAAGAATGTGTTTGTAATAAAAATGAGTTTGTTTTTTTGTGTTGATTTGTGAGTTGGCTTTAATTAAGTAGCATACTTTTAGGCTTTATATAATGAAAACATAAAATTTCCCAGAATTTGCACTCGTACTTCGAGGGCTGGAAGCTGCTAGTTATTATTAAATCACTCAAGTATAATTTTATTGGGGTGCAAATTATATGAACAGTTTTCTTAACACAGCTACTCTTTTATTATTGTATTATTTTGCGAACAAGGTTTCTAGTTTTAAATCTTACTAGTATTTCCATCAATTAAAAATTCACAATTAAACATTATCGAACCAATTATATTGGTTTCGAAATCTGTTTATGGCAATGTAAAATTATTTTATAGTTTTTAGTCCGTTTTAAAAACGTTGAATATTCAGAATTTTTTTATTTAGTAATTTTTTCCTCATTCTAAGTCTTGTAGTAAGTGTGGTGAGTTGGAGTGTGCTGGGTTTGAATGTGTTGAGTTTGAATGTGTTGAGTTTTAGTGTGATGCGTTTGAGTATGGTGAGTATGAGTGTGGTGAGATTGAGTGTGGTGAGTTTAAGTGTGGTCAGTTTGAGTGTAGTGGGTTTTAGTGCGGTAAGTTTGAGTGTGGTGAGTAACAGAATACCTCTTATGACAGGAATGTAGAAAACGACTATTAACAACTTTATATCAAATTCCATTTATATTGCTGCAAAATTAGTCGAGATAAAGCATTCCTAAAGTTGAAGTTGTGTGGGCGGGGCAACGGCCCGATGTCCAAGCCAACCACATTTAGGAAAAATGTTGGAAACGAACGTATGTATCAATATACCAAAATTCGTTAACATTGCTAATACAAGTGCCGAGATAAAAAGTGTTTCATTATTTGTGGGCGGTACCACGCCCACACAGATAAAATTTTAATATAATGTTGCATTGTCATGCAGTTCTGAGCTATGTTGAAATTTTCAAGTCTCTAGCTTATCGGGAAATTACGAGTACTTTAAAATCAATGCCAAGATTCCTAAGGAACATACAAATGCACAAACAGACAGGAAAGCGACCTAATAAAAGCGTTTTAAAATTAATCAGATTTTCATAATTTTTTTTGCAACACTTAAGATTTGAAAATGCATGTGCATATATGAAACAACAGCAACATCATCGTGAGAATGTTTCAATCAAACGTTTAACAATAAAATTGAGTTTCCGTCGACTAATAACCACGGATCAAAACAATGGAACGAAAGTGCAGAATCAATACCGAAGAATTAGAAGGCAGTTCGAAGTGCAGGCAGGGCCATGGCGTCAGTTTTTCGGACGAACGTGGGGTAATTTTCCTGGATTATCGTCGAAACGATGTGTAACATGGTAGCTTTTGGCCATCCACTTTTGTGAAGGCCAAAATCAGTTAACTAAAGTCTAAGTCTCTTCCTCGGCGGTTTATGGCTAATTAAGGTATCTTGAAAATATTAGTTTTTTACTGGGAAAAGTTAATTGAGTTGGACTATGTTGACAAATAATGATATTTTAAAACTTTTTATGTTTTTTATTTGGTAGGAAAACGGGCTGACCTACAAGCTGGAAATATTGTTACGTTTTTGAATTTATTAAATAACTACCTAAATTTGTGGCATTTACACAATATAAAGTTATAGTTATAGTTTAAAATGTCACGCTTCATGTCAATTCTGATTAAATTTAAATATATGAATATCATTATATTTAAATACTTAATTATGGTATGTCAACATAAGAGTGATTATGTATTTAAATTTTTTTTTCACTTAAATATTATTACGAATTTTGTAGAATTTATTCAATTTTATTATTATGTTACAATTTGTGCTTTAATTTGTTTCGTTTGTGTGAATGTAGTGTTATGTAAAACTAAAAAAAAAAATATCTGACAAATTTGCAATAACCACGTGAAACTTCAACTAAATTTAAGTTAAACAAATAGAATTTAAAGCTGATAACTCTTGTACACTAATATTGCAGCGTATGCAATAAAAATATTCTTTCCAACGTACTATAGTAAAATTCCTAAATCAATGCTTGTTGACGAGCTGTTTAGGTCCATACAAGCGCTTTTAGATCATGATCATAGTATATTATGTTTGTTGCTCAAAATTTTCGTAGCTTTGAGCTTATTAAGAAAAAATATTTGTACAAATTTCGTGCAGTGTTTATGGTTCAATACAAAAAATTCTGAATTTTAGTACTTTTTGTACCCTAAACCACTGATGTTTGTAACCACCACAAATATTTAACTCGAACCAGTTTACCGATAAAAACTGGACCCGTCAGTCCCTAAAATCGCAATTTCATTTTTAAGGACCACTCTACTCTGCACACTAGTGTGATGATTACAACGTATACGCAATATTTTCGAAATTTAATATCACTCATACGCTAACGCATTTTAAAATTAGTTTTTATAATTAAATTACTTGTATCAGATTATGGCCACATAATAGTGTGACACAGCAAATTTGACCAATTTGTTTTAATGTCACTTAAAGTTTATTTAATTATAATCTAAACACAAACACCATAATATCACGCAATTTTGATAAAGTTGTAAAGTTATCTAATTTTTTAGAGCATATCTATTATTTATTTTTATGGTAGGAGGATATTAAAAATGTTTGTTTTACTAGTACAAAATTTCCTATTTTAAATATATCTAGTGCAATAATATTTTTTTAAAGCTACACTATAGGCATGTGTTTAAAACGGCATTCTAGAAAGTCAAGCGTCTAAGTAATGACTGTTTATATGGTGTATCATGCTTTTGAAAATCACGATGAGGTGAAAGAGAGTCTGCAATTGAAAGAAAAATAAATGATGGCAATGTCGATAGTTGTCACTGGAACAAAAATATGAAAAAATCCAACTGATTGGAAAACAACAAAAAAATTTGCTTGGTCATTTAACAAGTAAATGGATAATGATAAGGCATATGCAGCATATCGTACATGAACAACAGATAATTGCAAAAATTTTAATGATTAATATAGAGAAAACCAATTACCAGTGGTGATGAAGAGAAATTCCTACACTTAAAATATACCAAAAATAAACGTGTTATGCATATTTTCAATATCCTGAACAATAATATCTTTAAACTGACTGTTTGGAAACCCTACAATTCAATAAGGTCAGGGTATTAGAATTAATTGTATTGCTGACGTTTCCATCTCTATATAATTTGATTTTAAAATATGCATCCATTAGTATTCTGGTTTGCGCCTCGTATCTTTAATCAAGTTGCTGGTCGTAAGTTTTTTCAAATATTTTGAATTTAGTTAAAGTGGGTACCATCACCTAATTCAAAGGAATTCATATGAATAAGGTCTTGGTATTCATAAATTATTACAATTTACTTACAATTATTTTGTATACTTTTTCGAATATAGAGTACATGACTTCACCTAAGTTGATTACAATTAGGTCATATTTAGATCTAGTCTTATATAGCAGTAACATCCGAAATAATTTATTTTTATTCTGAACTTCTGTATCAAAATCCATGATCTTTGGTGTCGTAAAGTTCGCATCGATCGACTGCAATGTTCCCAATTTCTTTATATTGATAAACTGACTGATACATATGTACTTACTTGCAAATTTATGAGAATATTACACCTGTTTAATCAGTCCATAAGATCGGTATGGTCCAAATTATTTCTGAGTTCGATATCATTGAAAGCTATGAATCTTAATAAGCTTGATTATACACAAAATTAACAAAGGTAGTTGCAGGACCAAGCATATAACGACTATAAAAAACTATATAGGAATAAACCGTCACTAAAAGATAATACCCAACTTTCTGAAAGCAATTCCTAATTATTAAAATAAATCTCTTAAGTCTTAATTCTACAACTCGTCTAAGATGTTTCCTTTATATAGCATGGATTTATCACAGGTCAGTTCGTTTATTGGAACTGACATTATCTAGAAATTGGTGACAGTACAATTGACAGCATAAAGAGTTAGACGATTATTTTCAAGTACTAGTTAAGAAATATAAAGCACAGAATACAAAAATCACTTTCTCTTTATTTTTATACCCTCCACACTTCAGTGGCAGAGGTATATATAGGTTCATCATTCCGTTTGTAACGCATCAAAAGAAAATTTCCGACTCCACAAAGTATAAATATTCTTGATTCTTATCATAGCTCAAGTCGATATAGCGATGTCCGTTTGTCCGTCAGTCATTCATAAACTGAACCATTTACCTGATTACTATTATATCATTTGCCAATATTCCCACCAGGTTGGTATTTAAAATGAGTAAATCGCGCGTGACTACTCAAATACTAGCAAAAACATGTAGACACCTCTAAAAAGAACAGAGAACTCAGTGTGTTTGTTGTTATATTTTAGTGGTTGAACATAATAGTTGTAGAACAACATTCACATTGCAAATAAAACACAAAAAAATGATACATTCATACCAGCGAACACAACTACCATGAGCTATGTTAGCAGTATTGCCACATATTTTTTTTTCATCGTTATCACGGTATAATAAAAAATCGTCAATATGAAAGAATAAATATAATCCCTAATGAAAAATATATAACGATAATCGTAAAATGAAAAACGAAAAATGGAAATTGAAAAAAACGAAAAATGAAAAATAAAAACTGAAAAAAAGAAAATTGAAAATTGAAAAGTGAAAATTGAAAATTTTAAATTTAAAATTGAAAATTGAAAATTGAAAATTGAAAATTGAAAATTGAAAATTGAAAATTGAAAATTGAAAATTGAAAATTGAAAATTGAAAATTGAAAATTGAAAATTGAAAATTGAAAATTAAAAATTGAATTTTGAAAATTGAAAATCGAAAATTGAAAAATGAAAAATGAAAAATGAAAAATGAAAAATGAAAAATGAAAAATGAAAAATGAAAAATGAAAAATGAAAAATGAAAAATGAAAAATGAAAAATGAAAAATGAAAAATGAAAAATGAAAAATGAAAAATGAAAAATGAAAAATGAAAAATGAAAAATGAAAAATGAAAAATGAAAAATGAAAAATGAAAAATGAGAAATGAAAAATGAAAAATGAAAAATGAAAAATGAAAAATGAAAAATGAAAAATGAAAAATGAAAAATGAAAAATGAAAAATGAAAAATGAAAAATGAAAAATGAAAAATGAAAAATGAAAAATGAGAAATGAAAAATGAAAAATGAAAAATGAAAAATGAAAAATTAAAAATGAAAAATGAAAAGTGAAAAACGAAAAATGAAAAATGAAAAATGAAAAATAAAAAATGAAAAATGAAGAATGAAAATGAAAGATGAAAGATGAAAAATAAAAATTGAATAATAAAAAATGAAAAATGAAAAATGATAAATGAAAAATGAAAAATGAAAACTGAAAAATTAAAAATGAACAAGTAAGAAAATTATAGTTGGTCTAGACCGACTATACGATACCCTATACCATGCGTTTAGAGACTCTATCTCTCAGGCCCAACTAACTGGATATAGAAAATAAGCATAAATCAAATTTGAGTGGGATTTTTATTATTTTTTGGCTGCAGATACGAAAAAGTTCATATCGGATTATATATCTATATGGGGACTAGGCCCGAAAATGGACCGATCCTGACCATATTTGGTAAAGTCTCTTGTGTTTTGCAAAGATATATACAAACAAAATTTGAGAAGAATCAGTGCAATATTTTTGTTTTTTGATAGATTTAGGTGAAGATCGGGAAGCAGCTCTATATGGGGCCTCTGACTAAGAGTTGTCCCATAGGGATCATTTTTGGACTACTGATTAATGGATGTAATAAACATAGGGGTCATTTGTATGGGGGCTAGGTCTGAACATGGACCGATTCTCACCAATTTCAATAGCGTTCATCCTATGGCCGATAGAAGCTTACATACCAAATTTCATCAAAATATATTCATATTTGCGACCTGCAGTTTGATTACAAGCTTTACATGGACACACAGATGGACGGACGGACATCGTTAAATCGAATCAGGTAGTGATTCTGATTCGATCGGTAAAATAAAAGATGGGTCTAGGTCAAATATTTTTGGTAGTTACAAACAGCAGCACAAAGTCATTATACCCAAACCACATAGTGGTATAGGGTATAAAAATGAAAAATGAAAAATGAAAAATGAAAAATGAAAAATGAAAAATGAAAAATGAAAAAAAAAATGAAAAATGAAAAATGGAAAATGAAAAATGAAAAATGCAAAATGAATAATGAATAATGAAAATGAAAGATGAAAGATGAAAAATTAAAATGAATAATAAAAAATAAAAAATGAAAAATGAAAAATGAAAAATGAAAAATTAAAAATGAAAAATGAAAAATGAAAAATGAAAAATGAAAAATGAAAAATGAAAAATGAAAAATGAAGAATGAAAAATGCAAAATGAATAATGAAAAATTAAAACTGAAAAATTAAAAATGAAAAATGAAATATGAAACACGAATAGTGAGAAATGGAAAATAAAATATGAAAAATGACAAAATTAAAATAAAAAATGGTCTCAAAACATCCTAATAGAGCTCAAACATTGGGTATTATAGCTCCGGCTGCGTTAAGTAATGAACTTCGTTAATGTTCTATGAATGACTTAGGGAACTTATAGGATTTCTACTCTAGTAATCAAATATGAATTTGTTGTTTCTATAGAAGACATGATCATTAATTTTTATAAAAAAAATATAATAGAAAGCGTTATAAGCTTTCTCCAATTTATTGTAACTCGTATAATGACAGCTCAAAAAAAATCACATCTTTTCAAGTAATAACCGCACCTTAACCAGTGATAAGTATTATGTTTTACATAGATTATTATTAGAAATTATACCAAGATTCTTTGTTGTACTTACAATCTCAATTGCTTGCATGTTTAATATAATTTCCTGTTCCAAAGGTGATTTCTTTAATTTTGAATTTATCACCAGACATTTATATTTGCTGGGATTCAAGCAAAGATCATTTGTTGAAGCCCACACAAAAATATGAGTTAAATCCTCATTTAGTTTAATTAAGAAATCATCAGTATTTTTGTTATTATTACACAGTGCAATTCGCTACTGGCATCCGTTATACTTTATTTCAAATTTAACCGAGGCGATAGTAGAATATTCTTCTTGACTTTACGTGAAAGTAATAAGATTTTGCACTTTTTCCCGTTCTGAATTTTCCATGATTTTTAAAATATACAAAATATTAATATTTTTAGATAGAATCAAAAAAGGCGAAAAATATGTTATCACAGAACTAAGCATAACTCATTCAGCCCCCCTAGAGATACGCTAATAGCAAGAAAATTGAGATATACAAAGTATTGGGTAAATAAAAAAAAAAAAAAAAAAAAAACAAATAAGAAAATTATAGTCGGTTTGGACCGACTATATAATACCCTATACCATGCGTTTAGAGACCCTATCTCATAGGCTCAACTAACTGGATTTTTATTAATTTTTTTTTTAAGTGAAGATCGGGAAAGCAGATCTATATGGGGAATATGACTAAAAGTTGTCCCATAGGGATCATTTTTAGACTACTCATTAATGGATGTAATAAATGCATGCAAACCCAATTTTAGTAAGATCTATATGACAATTTGGATCTTCTGGCAATATATGTCGATTTGATAGGGGTCATTTGTATGGGAGCTAGGTCTGCACATGAACCGATTCTCACCAATTTCAACAGTGTTCATCCGATAGAAGCTTATATACCAAATTTCATCAAAATATATTCATATTTGCGACAGTTTGATTACAAGGTTTACGTGGACACACAGACGGACGGACGGACGGACGGACGGACGAACGAACGGACATCGTTAAATCGAATCAGTTAGTGATTCTGATTCGATAATTATTTTAAAAGATGGGTCTAGGTCAAATATATTTGGTAGTTACAAACAGCAGCACAAAGGCATTATACCTAAACCACATAGTGGTATAGGGTATAAAAATTAGAGGTGCCTCAACGCGGCTGAAAATTTCAAGTGTGTTTATATGGGGGAAAATATGATTTTTATCCAGATTTTATGAAAATTTCGTTCTTTGGTTTAATTTTTTGCAGCCCAGAAACCCTTGCTCTGGGTTTAGAAATAAAACAGTGCTATATTTTACGAAAACTTACCCTTATGTGCTCCTAGGGTTAAAATGATCCAAAATTCAGCAGTATTTGCAAAATATTTGAACTTTTTTACTTAATCGTCCTATACTATCTTGGTGTCATTTGTGGCGCCAAGTCCAAATGTTCTAATGACGTCCAATTATAAAATCATCATAATCATCATATCATAAAAATCGGTGAAATATTTTTCCCAACCCATAGTCAGGGTTTATTTTTTAAATATGCCAAAATCAAAGTTTGGCTTCGGCAAGGAATGGGTTAGCGTTGTTCGATTTACTCCAAATTTTAAGCATAGAAGACCTGCATATAATTCAACAGCATTTCCAAAATATTTGGATCTATTGTGAATAAATTGTCTTTTATTAGCTTGGGGTTATATGTGACCCCAAGTCCAAAAAGGATAATGGTATCATATAATTTTTTCTCTAAAACCCTAGGCTATTAAGATAAAACATAACATTTAAAAGTAAAAAACATAAATTTTTGGTACAAAGTATTTAGAAAGAGTACATTTACTCAACATTTCACAAAAAAACTAATTTTTCTCGAAATCCGCAAAAAAATTCTTTGTACAAAAAATTTTGGTGGAGGGATTTATATAAGAATTCACATAATTAATCTCTAATACACGTTTAAGAAAACCTTAAAGTGCCAGATCCTTTTTCGAAATTTTATTTAAGAAAATTTTTTAAAACTTAAAAAAGGAGTTTTCAAAATTTTATCAAAAAAATTTCCATTTTTGGTCTCATTGCGGAATAGGTTAGCAACATAATATCTGAGTAGCTATAAGTATAGAGACTAAAAAAAAATAATGAATTTTATAAATTTCTTAATGTTGGAAAAAATTCCATCAAATTTCATGACCTAATTTTTTTTTTTTGGCACAAAAGTGGTCTGGGTCATTTGCTATTTCTTAGAGAGTTTATATTCGATTTTGAAGTTTTGTAGCTTTTTGAAAAGATAATTTAATACTGATTCCGAATTATATAACAATCTGAAAAAAAGTCATATTTTCCCCATATAAACACAATTGAAATTTTCAATCGCGATGAGCAACCTCTAAGTGTTTTTTGATTGGCCCAAAACTTTGTATTTCTCACTTTTTTTGCTATTCGCATATTTCCAGGGGTGTGACCGAGAGTTTGAACACTTTTTTTCTCCTCCATATAATGAAGGGCCACCCTAATGTAAATAAATGATATATCAAATGTTTCCCAACACTCCAATATCCATATGTACGCAGACGATGTTAAACTGTATGCCAGTGATATAAGGACGAATGTCAACAATTGTATATAATCTATTAACAATGACTTAATGAAGATTCATAATTAGGCCAGGTATAATGGATTGTGTCTAAATCCAACTAAATAAAAATGTATACTAATATCAAGAAATAACGTGACACTAGAAATTTACGAGTATTTAAAAAATTTAAAATTCAAATATTGTTTTTGTTCAAAGGACAACAAATCTAGGAATAATTTTCAATACTCAACTTTCATGGACACCCCACATAAACTCTGTTGTTTGAAAGGTACACGTTATGTTAAAAACCTTTGGGCTATCCAATTGTCAATTTACTTAAAAATTCACACAGTTCATCTCTAACATCCATTTATTGCAATTTTGTTTAAGAAAATTTTCTAAAACTTCAAAAAGGAGTTGTAAAACTTTTATCAACTACATTAAACGTTTAAATTAAACAATGGTTCATAGTGTACATAGGTATAGAGACCAAAAAAAAATTATGGCTTTAATTAATTTCTTAAAGCTGAAAAAAATTTACGTCAAATTTCACGACAAAGTGGTCTGATTGACCAAAAAATTTATATTTTTCAGTTCTTTTGCCACTCGTATGTTTCTAGAGGGTGAGACACTAAATTCGTACACTTTTTCCCCTCCATATAATGAAGGGCCGCCTTAATGCAAATACATGTTATAGAAAGCCACTTTAATATGATTTTTCATAAAACTAAAGAAGGCAAAATTGGTTCCCAACCGATCAACTTGGAGCGTGAAAAAAATAAAATTTTCTTATTTTTTTTTTTAATTAAATAAACATTGCTCAGTCATTTTCTTTGATTATTTTCAAAAAACTGATTGTTTTTCAAAGATAAAAATTACATCTTAAAAAAAATTTTAAAATCGCTTAATGAAGAGTAAAAATATGATTTTTTTGTACTTTTAATTTTTGGAAAAAAGTCAAAAATATGATTAGTACCTGTAAATTAAAAAAAAAATACGAGCTGATGGAGAAAAATGGGGATAAGACTTGAAATCAGCGACCTAAAATTAGTAAAAAATTGCAATAAAGTTTCAGTCAACACCAACAAAGTTCAACTTTGTTCCCTTGTTTCCTTATTATTATTTTTTACTAGCTGTTTTTACCCGGTTTTGCCCGGGATCAAAAGGCCTTTGACTTGAAAAATGGTTCACTATGCTTACCAGGCGCTGAGCACTTAGTCCCCAATGAGCATTTTCCCCAATAAAATGAACTTTCCCCAAATATTTGTACGGGCAGTAAATTCATTTTTTATTTCAATTCAAAATTTTTTGATTTTTTAATTTGGAAGTTTTTTATAAGACGCTGCACCAAAAATGCTTCAAAAATAAGCTGAGAAACCGCTTTAAGTTTTTTTTTTTTTTTTAATTTTATACATAACATCAAATATACCGGAATCGTTTGCAAATTAAAGGAATTAGAAAATTAAAAAATTGCATTACTTCATTCGATAAGTGATCACAATTGAGCAGAGACGTTGAATTTATAGAAGTTTCAAAAATGAAAAATTAATGCGACGTTTAAAATTGTGCCGCAAGGTTTCTTTAAGCAACTGCTTATAGTATATGTGAGCCCTATTTTGATCAACAGGTAATTATTTCACATACGTAGATAAAATTTATCATAAGACTTTTCACTGTGCTGTATTCCGCGAGCGAGTCGATTCCGCGTCCGCGCGTTTGGCAGCTACACCCGTGCTGCCGCGAAGTTGTCGTCAACTTATTTTAATCGCCGAAATATATTTTTCAGATCATTGCGATATTTTAGCTGAGCTGTGTTCCCTGAGGGCGTCGCGTCTGCTTTTCGCGTTTGGCAGCTACTACCCGTGGTGCCGCGCAATTCTGGTTAACTTATTTTAATCGCTAAAATATATTTTTCAGATCATTGCGATATTTTAGCTGAACTGTGTTCCGCGAGCGCGTCGCGTCCGCGTGTTTTGCAGCCACGCAGTTGTTGCCAACTTATTTTAATTGTCAAAATATATTTTTCAGATCATTCTGATATTCTAGCTAAGCTGTGTTCCGCGTGTGCGTAGCTTCTGCGCACCGAAATGATGCTATTGAAAAGAATACTTATTTTAAATGCGTTTATTGCAGGACATATATGGGAGCAGTATGCTGATTTTCACTAAAATAAATATTCTACAAAATTCATTAAATAAAAATATGTAAAAATTTAAGAATGAATTTGGGCAGTAAGTTCATTTTTTATTTCGTTTTTAAAAAAATGGGGAATTTGTTCATTTCTTTTGGGGCCTTTTTTTAAATTTGGGGAATTTGTTCACCGTGAAGTTATTCCCATGTGAAGCAAATTTCAGAGAAATCCGTTGAAAAATACAAATTTTTTTTAGGGAAGAAATATACCACACAACAAAAAATTAATTTTATAAGAAAAGATTGCGTAAAAGTAGGCGTGGTCGGTAAAAATCATATAGCGAGCTTCCTTGGAATATGTACTAAATTTCGAAGAAAGCCGTTGAAAGATAAAAATTTCTATAGCGAACAAATATACCAAAAAACAAAAAATTAATTTTGTAAAAATGTGGGCGACCTTCCTTGGAGTAGAGAGATCACGTTTTCAACATTTCAGAGAAGGCATTGAAAAATAAAAGTTTGGATAGCAATCAAACAAAGAAACAAATAAAAGGAAAAAAAATTTATATAATAGAAGTGGTCGCAGTGTAGGCATGGACGCTACGAAGCATATGGCGACCTCCCTGGAGTACAGAGATCGTGCGTAGCAAATTTCAGAGAAATCCTTTAAAAAAAATTTTTGTACCGACATATGTACCAAATAACAGAAAATGAATTGAATAAAAAAAGTGGGCGTAAAAGTAGGCGTGACCGGTACGAAGGATACGGCGACCTTCCCTGGAGTAGAGAGATCGTGTGTACAAAATTTCAGAGAAATCCGTTGAAAAATAAAAATTTGTATAGCGAACAAATATACCAAAAACCAGAAAACGCATTGTGTTAAAAAAGTGGACGCAAAAGTAGGCGTGGCCGGTAAGAATCATATGGCGACCTTTCCTGGAGTACAGATATCGTGTGTACTAAATTTCAGAGAAATCCGTTGAAAAATAAAAATTTTTATAACGGCCAAACAAACAAACAAACAAACAGAAAATGAATTTTATATATATAGATTTTTTTTGATTTATGTGAAGTGCTAGATTTTTCCACACATACTGACATATATTAGTAGCTTTACTAACAAATTCTTACTAATGATATTTCATTAAATCAATGTTAACTTTGCGTGCTAAGTGCTAAAAAAAATATTTTTAAAACAACAAATATGCCATGTAACTCAACGGTAAGAGGACAAGTAGAAAAACATGTTTCAGGAAATGAGTATAAAATTATATGAAAACTCATAAAGTCAGCATTAAAAACAATCAGTAAATAACATCAAAAGTCTATAAACTCATTAACATTCTTTTGTGAATGATTACAAAGCCATAATGGGGTTTGTGGCAGCAAATATTGAAAACACTAGAAAATTGTGTGTATAACTCACATGTTCCAACTGCTAATGATTAGCTGAAGTAATTAATTATATAAGTGGATTTTATATTAATGTTTATGGCATAAAAGCCAAATTTCTCCTACATTTTTCTGCTTTTATATCACGAACTAAAATAATTTTAATGAATACTTTTTTTGCTTACAATTACCTACTTTAAAACCAATAAAAAAAATTTATAGAAACTTGCATTGAAATATACAACCAATATAAATTTTCGTTTTATTCAAACCCCCCCCCAAACTATGAAATTATTGTGACTGAATGAACATAACTTAATTCAAAAACCATATAGACAGACAATAAATTACAAAAATACTTAAAATGTATTAAAATGCTTAGGACAAAGATATTTCCATAAAGTTAGTTCAAATCCAAAATGAAGAAATAAAATCACTTATGTATAAGATTTAAAATAATTTTATGACATAATTCACAATAAATTTCATACTTTTACCATTAGAATATAATTGTATTTGTGGTTGCAAAACATTCAGATAAATAAGGCATGAGATGAAAATTTCTATTAATGAAAAGCAGGTTATTATAGTCCAGCCAACTGTCTGTGAGGCAAGGACTTATCGTTTACTAAAGTATTTGTAAAATTATGTTTAGATATTTTCTTTCCTTTAAATATTTTTAAGACATTTGTTGAAACTTTTTAACCACTACCTAGAAAAATGTTAAAATCTGTTTCCTATCATATTTACATCAGTTTTGTATATTAACACATCATAGCAATATGCAAACTATTTTTAAACACAGTCATCTTAAAGCCATACACTTAATTATTGTTAAGCAAGTTTTTATGATGTTGCTATATCGGCAATATGTATATATGTTTTTTACATTGCAACCATACTATTTTTACTCAATTCTATTTTATAAACATTATTTAAGTTTTCTGCAAAAAGCACTTATGAATATGAAGAAAGTATAGACAGCATTTATTACTGAGGTACCCGAAAATTTTTTTTTTATTATCAAAAATTGTGTTTAAGCCATCAGATATTATACTCTTGAACACGTTCAATTTTATGTTTTATGCTTTTTCTTGAGATTTTATTTTTATTATTTGCTTTTATTGCTCTTTGTTTCTATTTCATAAAAGTCAGACCGCAAAATTTTGTTCATATTATCACATTTGATTCAGTAAATATGCATACACTTCAAATACAAATCATTGTGCCTCAAGACTATTGGTTATGTTAATCATATAAAATTGGTTCTTGTTTATTTTTTTACCATAAATAAAATTTAACAACCTTAATATTGATGTCAAATAATGGTAAAATTTTATGTTAAGTATACGTGATGAGGTACTTCGTATAAAAATATACGCTCATATATTTTAATTCCAATATATTATTTATTCAAAATTAACTAAAAACCTGGTATGTCAAATCAAGAATCTCTTATTTGCAGAGTATATTTAGGAGGACCCCAATAAAAATAATTTCAAATAAATAGCGGCATAAGAAAGTTTTATAAATCTGACTATGATTGTGTCGAGTTTTTTTTATATAATTTCACTTAAATTAAATTGATAATTTTATGCAATCAAAAAGAGAAAATATGCAAACATATTATTTCAGTATTAATTCTTGTTTATTTACTGGATATCAGATTAGACTAAATGCAAAAAAAAATATTGACTCCATACCGGTTTGCTTCTAATTTTTTTTTCGATATTTCAATCTGCTTGCTTCTTTGGTCTTGAGCTAATTTTTTAGTTTCTAAATGAGGTAATCTGCATTTTTGGCTCGGTCTCCATTTCTGTATAATCTTCTCAAGTTTAACTTAAAAGCCAATATGGGTCTAAGTTGTCAAACGTTTGGAGAGCTGTTACCTTTCGACACAGATCAGATTTTTCTGCGATTTAAATTTTCCATGGGATTTTGGCCAGTGCTCAAAAATTCGAACAGGCTTTTCCGGATGTTTTCGAGGATGTTTGAAGTATATTAAATTTTATTTTAGCATATACAGAAATATACTAAAAGTTTAAAGGAAATTGATTCTGAAAAATAACCCAAAATTTTAAAAATTCCAAGATATGACTGTTACATCGTATGAGTGATATTAATGATTGATTTGAATTTTATTTTAATCATACGTATAAGTATCTTATATATATACACCAGGGGGTGGGCACGTAAATGGGGTGTTGGGGCAAATTTGGAATTTCACCTACTAACGGTGGGCCGCACTAGTATATTTCTGTACAAATATTCATTTTCAAACAAAAAGCAAAAAAAAAAACAATTTTTAAACAAACATAAAATTTATCAATCCATTTCAAAGACATTACAAATAAATTTTATACTGAAATATTATTATTATTTATAAAAATAATGTTATTTTTATTTTAAAATAAAGGTAATTATATAAAAATAAAATAAAAATATAGGTAACAAAAAATAAAAAAGAAATTAGGAAGAATTTCTCATTATTTCTTTAAAATGAGGTGTGTAGTTTGTCAAAGTTGACCGAGTGAGTTCCGTAAGATGTTGATTTGTTAAACGTGAACGATTTTTGTTTTTAATATTTTTCATGGTGGAGTATAGAGATTCACAACAATACGTTATGCCAAACATTCAAAATAAACGAGCAGCACCTTTTTTTTCAATTTTGGATATTGGGTTTCGTTAACAAGTTTCCAAAATTCAACTAGAGAAGTTGATTTATGATGCATTTTCAATAAAATATCATCCTTCATTTTGAACAACTCCAATTTTCCAATATTTGGTTTTGCAAGAATTATATCGGATAATAAAAATTCATCATTTAGGACATCACACAAAAATGGGTTAACAAAAACAGAGAATGTTGCTTGAAGTTGTTTGAGATCCTTATATACATTTAAAATTTTCATGAATCGTTTTAAATTATTTATGTATTCTTCCAGCTTATCGTCTTGTATATTATTTACGTTCAATTTTAAAAGAGGAAAAATTTAAATTTTTTACTTTCGATGTCTTTTATAAACAAAAGAGGTTTAGCTTCGAAGCCTAACAATGATCGTGACAAATCAAGCACTGTTTTGTCTTTGCCTTGTAAATTCAGATTAAGCGATTTAAGATGGTCATTGTGTCAGTAAAAAACATTAAATCTGAAATCCAAATTTCATTCTCCAGATCTGGATATATTTGTACTTTTTCTTTTATAAACAACTTTATTGTGGGTAACAGCTCAACAAATCGATCCAAAATATTAGAAACGCATAGCCGTCACACTATGAACCAAATGGTGACATCGCTTGATAACTCATTGTTTTCCTCAACTTCTTGTAACTCCATAATATAATTTTTAAACTGACGATGAGTTTTAGCGTTTGTACTGATAAAATTTACAATTTCTACCAACTTTCCAAACGTTTTCATATTTAAGAAATTTTGAAACAAGATGCTCCCGATGAATAATACAGTTAATTGATAGATAATGCGGGATATCTGGATCTTTATTTAAAAGACCAATCAAACCT
Organism: Cordilura impudica; assembly: GCA_963682025.1. Lineage (NCBI taxonomy): Eukaryota > Metazoa > Arthropoda > Insecta > Diptera > Scathophagidae > Cordilura > Cordilura impudica. The sequence continues at coordinate 44,363,658 of OY821520.1, read as the reverse complement.
TGCTTTTTACCCACCATTGAAGGTGCTCCATCTGTGGCAACACTAATAAGTTTATCTCGTGGCAATTCAAATCTGTTAATTACTTCGAAAGCGTTGTTTCAGAAAGAGCCACAAGGTCTAACATTTCTTCAGTGATATTAAATTCAACTGATACAGACTGAATGAAGATCGCCAATTGAGGAACGTCGCTTACATCTGTGGATTCATCAAGAGCTAAACTAAATGCTGCAGAATTTTTTAGATCGTTTTTTAAACTTGTTTCAATAAAAGTGCTGATATCTCCAATCCGACGCTCGGTTGTGCGCCGTGATAAAGAAAGCTTATCTATCGCTTTATGCAGCTTTTTGTTATCAGGGTCGAGAATGCCCATAACCTTCTTTATAGTGTGTTTTCTGAACTCTGCTTTCCCATAAGGACGTTTATCACGGGCAATATCCCAAGCTATTATGTAACTTGCTTCAAGTGATCTGTCATTTCCATGGCTAAAAGACGAAATAATGTTCTGTTCTTTTGCAATATTTGACTGCAATGCCTTCAGTTTAGTCTCTCTAAGATTAGTATTAAGGGGATAATCTTCGGCAAATTGGGAGTGGAATTTTTCGTGGTGTCTACTTAAATTGTAAAGTTTGTTATGTGGTACAGTAATTTTGCAAACGAGGCACATAGGTATGCCCTTATTTTCAACAAATCCGAATTTCTGTGTCCATTCGGACTGAAATTTTCTGTTTTCATCACCTATCTTACGTTTTTTATTGCTCGTTGATGACATTTTAATTCCTTAAAAGTAAAAAGCGAGACCGATATATGTTGAGTATTACCAGTTAATTTCAATAAAATTAACATGAGATATAATTAAAAAATCGTCCAATTTGCCAATTTAAGTTTGTAAATTTTTTAAACAAAATTATAAAGTTCAATTGAATTATTTTGGTTGGTACAATATGTATAAAAATTAAATGGTTTCTTATCCGAAATATAAAAAATTTCTAGTTTTAATGAAACATTTAACTATCGGGACTGCTCTCATCCCAAGCATTCAGGACAACAGGGCTTTTACTGAAAAAAGCAAAAATAAAAAATGGAAAATATAGTGTTTTTTTTTCAAATTATGCGATTTTTGTCGGCTTAGTGCTTTTTGATATTTTAAAGTTGACAACCATGAGAATAATGAACTATAAAAAACGAGAGAGAAAAATAATTATGCTCTGTCGTTTGCATTTCAAATCATGAGTGTGTTTTCACACATACGATTTTTAAAATGCATTTTTTTGTACATGCTACATTGTTTCTAATAGAAAAAATTAAGCATGCTAACAGACGTTACATTCAAATAATTTGTATTATTTTTGTGGTCTTATTGAAAATTTTTACTCGTATTAATGCTATTTTTGAACAATACTTTGGAATTTTGGTATTAATTTTTTTTTTTTTTTTTTTAATTAAATCTAAATTAAATTTTGTAATTTTTTTAAATTTATATGGGGCCGCATAAAATTCGTTCGTGGGCCGCATGCCAAGTCCGGTAGGAACGTTTATGAATTAATATTTTAAAGAGCCATCTTATATATAAAAAGAATTTATGAATAAACTTTGCATTCAAGATTTTTTCTATATTTTTCTTCTCTCAAACCTCTATAACTAGAGTTCTAATTAACGTAGGCTATTGACATAGATCTAAAAACACTCAGTGGATCAAGCTCCTTCTTTTGATCTTTTAACTGCTTAAATTCGTTGGGTTTGAGGAAAGGTATGCGTGGAGAATCAACTTTACTTTTATTGTACGTTAACTTATCTTGGCATATTTTGGCATTACTGTACGTTAACTTCTCTTGGCAAATTTGTTGGGTTTGAGGAAAGTTATGCGTGGACAATCAACTTTACTTTTACTGTACGTTAACTTCTCTTGGGAAATTTTGGTATTATATTATAAAAATTAATATAATATAATGCTGCGGAGCAGCAGGGGTCCTCTAGTTTATTTAATTTTGATTAATTTGGATTAATCTTATTTTAAATTGAACCAGTTTAAATTTTAAATTTAAGGTGAAAAAGCTTTTTTAGCGTAAACTACTAGCCGTCGAATAGTTTTTATTTTTTAATTTATATTTTAACTTTAAGTGAATCAGATTAAAGTTAATTTTTCTGCTGGTATAGATAAGAATGCGTGCGTGTGTGACTCAATAGATTTTTAAAATTCCTCCAGTTAAGTTGTGCTCAAATTTGAGAAAATTATAATTTGAAAAAAAAAATAAGAAAAAATTCTGCTTTCTGGAAAAGACAAGATTTCATTAAAAAAATATTGTTCAAGTTATTTCTGCTTTAGATCCAAAAAAAATAAGAAAACTGCATAAATTGATTGATAAAATCTCTGCATCGAGCTATAGTAAGAAAAAGCGAATTATGTTACTAGCAATGGGACAAACTTCCCAGCAATAACTCTAGCCCTATACGAATCCACAGATATTGCAGATAAACCGCAACTTACCATAAATGCTCGTTACATAACAAACAATTTAAAGTCAAAGAAGAACTACTACTACTAAAAATGCCCTCGATTCTGTACTTCAAAACTTTATGCACCGATTTAAAAGCTAGTCAGCGTTAAGGTCTTTTTTAAGGCTTTTAAACGCTCACACATTGTATCCCAACTTTACCGAATCCAAATATTTAAAATATGACCATATTATACACTCAGTTTTAAAAATCGTCACCTACTTAGGATCAAGTGCCTTTATACAGGAAATAGAGAACGATGAGATTTCAGATGTTGTAGTATGATCTTGTTTAGTAATGTGGCTCTCAGTAAGCAATGTTGTAACAAAATTATTTAATTTATAGGAACCAATAAAACAATTTGCCCATGAAAAACGGAAATTTTTCACGGAACTTCAAGTTCAAGCTAGACGTGGCATTTTTCACAAATATTTTTCATCACTAACAAGCACTAAATTTATATCTGCAAGGGCATAACGAACTTATTTCGGATCTTGGCACATAATGTATTAAGTTTTAATAACTAATTAAAACTGTTCGAGACAGATCTGGTTTCTAAAACTTTCATTCACTTCACGTGTATCAGTGAAACTTTAAAAACTTTACCTGGAATTAACATAATATTTACAGGTTATGTATGCAAGCAGACGATTCAACCGATAGATTCCGTGATTTAATAGTATTTAAGCCATTATTTATATTTTTGGTAGATCTTTTCCTTGCTGAAATTTTCAAGAATTGTAGCTCTGTATTGCCCCTGCAGAATAAAAGTTACTGGAGCTCCAAGAAAATATACGGTTGAACCAAGTATAACAGAATAATTGTTCAACTATTGACTTTTGGAAAATGGTTCCGTTACAAAAATATTCTAAAATGAAAGATTCACTCAGACAAATATATCTTTTCATCAATAATGACCATAAAGTTGAAAACACAACTGGGACGAACGACGAATTTTTCGTTCCGAATAATCGCTGTCAGAAATAAAACACATTTGTGTATATGAAAATGCACACAATCAGTGCGTCGAACGAAATACGTAGTGCGTAACGAAATCTGCGATAGGTTTATTTCTATTTCTAACGCCGACGAACGACGTATAAATTGGTGTAGAGTAACCGTATTTTATTTTAGTTTTTCAAATGTTTTAGTAAATAGAGTAATTTTTGTGTTTAAGAATTGTTTTATGTGTTATTTGTAACTTATAAGATAAATAAAATCTATTTTTAATTATATAATTTTCTTTTACACAGTTTTTTGTTAATATTTATACTTTTTCGTTTAGTGCTTCTTTTTTTTTAATATGATCACACTATCAGCTACAACATGTAAACAAAAATTGCATAAAATTAATTTATTAATGAAAATTTATGTAATTTTTTCAGAATTAAAAAATTAAACGCTGCCGTACAAAAGTTAAGGCTTTTACCATCGTGAACATGATGTTTACAATTGCAATAACTCGTACCAAGTTAAAAATTATTTTATTCATATTTTTCCAATATTTATTTATATATATTAGGGTTATGACTTTTTTATTTTTTTTGCAAATATCCAATTTTACATTCCCTAGACAAAAAAGCTATTAAAAAATATTAAGAAACGTAATCTTACTTCTTCGCTGCTCTCAAAAAAGTTTCCGAACCAAACGCGCTGAAATTTGGTCTATATTTTTTTTTATTTAAAATATTTCTTCTACGTTTTAAAAACCATTGTGTATTTTAGGTGCGATGCCCCGAAAGGTTTCAAATGTTCACCACTTATAACACATTATGTTGCGATTCTAGCAAAATATTTTTTTTTTTTCGACGGTCGAGATTATTCCGAGTTATGGACCTCCAACGTTTGGACATTGACTTGTACATAACTTTTAAGTATCGGAATTGAGTAATATATATATCATTTTGAAGCTCACATGTGTGCCTTTTATTTGATATTTTTAAATTTGAAATCCAACAATTGTCATTATCTCATAAAACGATCTCTGCAATGTTGAAATCTACAACAACTGAATAAAAAAATCTAGATCCACTAGCTTCATTTCGATGCACGGTGGAATTCTAGAAAAATTCTGGGAATATTAGCTATATAAAATATGTTAATTTATATGTGGTGCATGGTACGACGTATGGTTTTCAGACCATTGTTTCCGCGAAGACAATTTTGAATTATTAAATTTAAAAAAGGTAATGAGTGTTTTATTAGGCAAGGGGTTATGCAGAAGTCGTAAATAATAAATCAGCAGCGTAGTAATATTTGCGCAGAACGTGCTATAAAAGTTGTTCAGGACATTTTCCTTTTCCTGCAAAAATAGTCGCACTTTAAATCTTAAATTTATATCATACAATATTCAAATAAATAAATAATCAGACCTCGTATCAAAATCTACATTGTTTAAATAATTTTTTTACTATGTACATATATACCTAAAACCTCGATTTGCGTCGTTAATTGGACCCAAAGAGACGACGCAAATCGAAATTAATTTTCCTATACATAAATATTTTGTTAATTAGTACTAAAATAAAACATTTCCTTGCATTCCTACAGAATTAAAAATTTTAACGACGCAGCTCTGAAATCACGAAAATTCAAGAACGACGCAAGTTCGAAAACGACACAAATCGGAATGACGCAAATCGAGGTTTTAGTGTATTAAATTAATAAAAACAAGTAAGAAAATTATAGTCGGTCTAGACCGACTATACGATACCCTATACCATGCGTTTAGAAACCCTATCTCTTAGGCCCAACTAACTGGACATAGAAAATAAGCAAAAACCAAATTTGAGTGGGATTTTTATTAATTTTTTTGGCTGCAGATATAAAAAAGTTCATATCGGATGATATATCTATAAAGGGGCTAGGTCCAAAAATGGACCGATCCTGATCATGTTTGGTAAAGTCTCTTGTATTTTGCAAAAATATGTACAAACAAAATTTGAGAAGAATCAGTGCAATATTTTTGTTTTTTAATAGATTTAACTGAAGATCGGGAAGCAGCTCTATATGGGGTCAAAGGGATCATTTTTGGACTACTCATTAGTGGATGTAATGAATGCATACAAACCCAATTTGAGTAAGAACTATATGACAATTTGGATCTTATGGCAATTTATGTCGATTTCATATGGGTAATTTGTATGGGGGCTAGGTCTGAACATGGACCGATTCTCACCAATTTCAATAGCGTTCATCCCATGGCCGATAAAAGCTTATATACCAAATTTCATCAAAATATATTCATATTTGCGACCTGCAGTTTGATTACAAGCTTTACATGGACACACAGACGGACGGACGGACGGACGGACGGACGGACGGACGGACGGATGGGCGGACGGACGGACGGACATTGTTAAATCAACTCAGAAAGTGATTCTGATTCGATCGGTATAATTAAAGATGGGTCTAGGTCAAATATTTTTGGTTGTTACAAACAGCAGCACAAAGTCATTATACCCAAACCACATAGTGGTATAGGGTATAAATATAAAAATAAAAATAAAAAAAATTCTGTGAGATTTTTGAAATTGCATTTGGTGCGGAAGGTTTTTCCGACAAAATGACCTGCAAACAGGATTATTATTATTAGTTTAGTATTGCCTACCACGTGGTGATGTAAATGAAAATGCATTAATGTTGGATAAATATTTTGAAGAAGTAATAAACAACAAATTTACTAATACAAGGACACAAGTAGATACGACCAAATAAGTGCTTTAATAATTAACTAGGTGCATTAAAAGTGAAAAATATATAGAACATCAAACTACAAGTTATAAAACCACTGAAGTTATAGATCGATGCGATATTTATACAAATAAAAAATTGAAAACGAAAACAAAATGCATAAACAATTAAGTAAATAGCGCAAAGTCATTGTGAAAGTAATAAGCCGATATACTGAAACATCCAAATCGCTTGGCGTTCTCAGGCTAAACTTTTTATGACCTTTTATATATTATATATTTATTTATATATTTATTTCGTTTTCAGCTATAACTCAATAACTACTGATGATTCATTCTTCAGCCAAACTCTACCTAAAGCTTAAATAGATAATTTATAATTCTATTTCCATGTAAAAAATCAATTAGTCCAAATTTTAAAACTTCAAATTTTAATCTTCAGAAAAAAATTTTAATTTTTTTTCTTTTCTTTATAAATTTTCGTCAATAACTCACCAATGGCTGACATTTCTGGCCATAAATTAATAAATTAAGTCGAAAATAATTATGAATACTTTTGGGGACGTAACAATAATTTTCTATTTTTCAATTTTTATTTCGAAAAAACAACGTCTTCATTCAAGAACACAATTAATTCCCTCCGCTGGCTTTTTCTCGGTATAATCAACACAATTTTTCGTGCATTTTCGATAGTATGGAGCTGTATTTTACCAATGCCTCAATCGATGCTGGGTGATTAGCGTAATGCTCCTAAACAGCTCCCCATAACGATGCACAAGCGGCTAAACTAGATTTTCAAACTTGCGACGAAAAAGATCAATTGTTTCACGGCTCTTGTGGCACGGCATGCCATCCTTTTAAAACCAAACGTTGTCCAAATTCATATCTTCGAAAATGAGCCGCAATAATCAGTTGTCATTGCACGGCAGAGCTCACCATTCACTGTAACGCCTTGCGCCGCTTCGAAGAAAAATGGCCAAATGACCTCCCTGAACAGTGCATTATTCAGAGTGCGTTGGGTTTTCAGCAGTCACTTTTTCTCTTGATATAACCACCGAGCTTCGTCGGAAAAGAGTATTTTTCTTCCACGTGTTTCGTAGCCCAATAAGAAAACGTTACATAAGTAGACTCATATTGTAAACTGCATATATTATACTAACTTCTTGTGATAAAACAGTTGGCGTTGATGTTGCCATAATCAATATAAACCGTAGTTCATAATGAAAACACTAGAGAGACCACGCGTTATACATATATTAATAATATGCTTACCGTCTTAACAAAATGTGAAATTATTTGATATGCGGTTAGAGTGGCAATCCTTGGAACGAGATAATGACAACCAATATCAAAACAATATGGTGCAGGATACAAATAACATTACTATTTGCTTAAAAATTAATAAATTAAAACTAAATGAAAAGAAAACAAAAATAACAGAAAAAATAAAAGGTGAGGCAAAGTATATTCCCTGGCTTCATAAGACATACAATTAAAATTTAAAGCTCACATAAGGTCTATTTGTAAAAAAAAAAGATAGATAAACAAAAGTTGTTTCAAAAGAACTCGAAATAAATTTTAAGCTATAGCAACAACAAATATATATACTTTTTTCTCACAGTCAATAGCTGTCATTGTGCCGAAGACAGGAAAACAAAGTTCCAATTGGTTTCCGAGATATAGCCGTGGGAAAAATGTATATTTTTCGGAAAAATCAAGTTTTAGGCAAAAAAAATCCGCTAAACTAGCAAAACCCAAATGTTATATATTTAATAATAAGTAGGCAAGAGAATTTGTCAAATACTTAGGTAGAACTGGTGATAATCTCCTTATTCATACTGCTTGATTTTTTGTATGTATTCGACTGTGGCAATATTACCCAGTTGCAATTTTTATTGTAGCCCACATCTCAATTTTTTTATTATTAAGTGTATGCAAAAACCTTACAGACTGTATTATAAAAAAGAAAAAACTAATAACAATTACAAATAATTAAACCACAAATTTGTTATTAAGCATTTCAATATAAATAACAGAGCCCAGGTTTGTTAATAAATAATTTTTCAAGAGCCTAAAGGTATGCTAATCAATTTTAGCCAGCTCACAACTCAACACAAAATTTAACAAACACACACATACAGTGTTGCATTGTTTTTTTTATTTGAAGCGTTAATTGAATTTAACATTTATAAATACGGTGGACATCTGCAAAGAAATAACTTTGAAATGGTATATTTTTGGTCAACATCGATTGGTAACTAAAAGCGTATAAGAGGTCACAAGAAATCGTCTTGCCTATTTATATTATTGATATATTATTGTGCTTAATAGAATTATCACTTAAAGAAAGGTAAATTAAATTTATGAGATCATTGATATCAGGACACGTTCTTCTAAATGGATTAGCATCAACAAACTTTTGACGATAACCTGGGATAAAGAGTGGAAGGCTAAAACGCGTTGACCGTGGCGGAACATTGACTGAGACGTTACCTAAAGGAAAATTTTGACATATATAGCGCCATTAATTAAGTTGATCAAAAACATAACGTTAGGCATTTTTCTTTGGCTTTTTAATGATTGCAGGTTAATTTGAGAAATACTAGTTGTATATGATGGCATAAGAACACCTTAAGCAGAAAAGGAGAAATTGCTTCTCTACCAATTCTATCGTGGCACTGCCAATGTTAGAGAATGGATCCCAAATAACATACACGAATTCTAAAATGGATCCCTCTAAGGAAGTAGGATGATTGGTTACTACAGTGTCATTGAATTCCTTTAGCGATCATTTGTTAAAGACAAGAACACCACGTGCTTTAATAATTGCCACAGAAATATGTTGAACTACATCTAATTTGGCGCCCAAGTTCAGGATATTATTTACTTGTTCCAACTGGTAATCATCAAATTTATAGCAAAGAAATGCACCTACATTTCTAGTAAGTTTCACACGTTTGCATTTTGTCAAATTTAATTTCATTAGATGTAAGCGACACCATACAAAACGCAAGTAAGAAAATTATAGTCGGTCTAGATCGACTACACGATACCCTATACCATGCGATACCCTATACCATGTGATACCCTATATCAATCTCTTAGGCCCAACTAATTGGACATAGAAAATAAGCATAAACCAAATTTGAGTCTCATAATTATTTATACCATATACCACTATGTGGTATGGGTATAATGACTTTGTGCTGCTGTTTGTAACTACCAAAAATATTTGACCTAGACCCTTCTTTTATTACACCGATCAACCCAGAATCACTTTCTGCGCCGATTTAGCGATGTCCGTCCGTCCGTCCGTCCATGTGTCCATGTAAATTTTGTTATCAAACTACAGGTCGCAAATATGAATATATTTTAATGAAATTTAGCACACCAGCTTCCATCAGCCACAGGATGAACGCTGTTGAAATTGGTGAAATTCGGTCCATGCTCAGACCTCGTCCCCACGCAAATGACCCCTATGAAATCGACTTAAATTGCCATAAGATCTAAATTACAACATAGATCTCGGACAAATTGGGTTTGTGTGTGTTTATTACATCTAGTTATCATTTGTCCAAACATAAACCCCATATTGCAATTCTTTGTCATAGCCCCGTATAAAGCTGCTTCCCGATTTTCACTTAAATCTATCAAAAAACAAAAATATTTCATAGATTTTTCTCAAATTTGGTTTGCTTACATTTTTTCAAAATATAAGTAATTTTACAAAATATGGTCAGGATCGGTCCATTTTTCGACCTAGTCCCCATATAAATATAGCAACCGATATGAACTTTTTCAAAAAAAACAAGTGAGAAAATTATAGTCTGTCTAGACCGACTATACGATACCCTATACCATGCGGTTAGAAACCCTATCTATTAGGCCCAACTAACTGGACATAGAAATTAAGCAAAAACCAAATTTGAGTGGGATTTTTATTAATTTTTTTGGCTGCAGATATGAAAAAGTTCATATCGGATGAAATATCTATATGGGGACTAGGTCCAAAAATGGACCGATCCTGATCATGTTTGGTAAAGTCTCTTGTATTTTGCAAAGATATGTACAAACAAAATTTAAGAAGAATCAGTGCAATATTTTTGTTTTTTAATAGATTTAAGTGAAGATCGGGAAGCAGCTCTATATGGGGCCAAAGGGATCATTTTTGGACCACTCATTAACGGATGTAATGAACGCATACAAACCCAATTTTAGTAAGATCTATATGCCAATTTGGATCTTATGGGAATTTATGTCGATATCATAGGGGTAATTTGTATGGGGGCTAGGTCTGAACATGGACCGATTCTCACCAATTTCAATAGCGTTCATTCCATGGCCGATAAAAGCTTATATACCAAATTTCATCAAAATATATTCATATTTGCGACCTGCAGTTTGATTACAAGGTTTACATGGACACACAGACGGACGGACGGACGGACATTGTTAAATCTACTCAGAAAGTGATTCTGATTCGATCGGTATAATTAAAGATGGGTCTAGGTCAAATATTTTTGGTTGTTACAAACAGCAGCACAAAGTCATTATACCCAAACCACATAGTGGTATAGGGTATAAAAGTTAATAACAATGCCACTCAAAATTGGTTTATGCTTATTTTATATATCCAATCAGTTGAACTGAAGAGATAGGGTCTCTAAAACTTGGTATAGGCTGTCGTATAGTCGGTCTAGACCGACTATAATTTTCTCACTTGTTATCCTTTGAATATGAAAAAGTTTCTATCGCATGCTATATTTACATCCGATAAAAACCAAATTTGAGAATAATCAGTGCAATATTTTTATTTTTTGATAGATTTAACTGAAGATCGGGAAGCAGCATTATATGGGGGCTATGACTAAGAATTGTCCTATAGGGTTTGTTTTTGGACTACAGGTTAATGGGTGTAATAAAGACACACAAACCCAATTTGACTGGGATATATGCGATAATTTCGGTCATATGGCAATTTAGGCGATTTCATAGGTGTCATTTGTATGGGGACTATGCCTGAACATTCAGTGATTTTTCCAATTGCAACAGCAATTATGCTAAGGCTGATAGAAGCATACGTACCAAATTTCATCGAAATACGTTCACATTTGCGACCTGTAGTTTGATTAAAATGTTTACGGGGACGCGTAGACGGACAGACGAAAGGATGGATATCGCTAAATCAACTCACAAAGTCATTCTCAGAAAGTGATTCTGAGTCGATCGGTATAATAAAAAGTGGGTCTGATCAAATATTTTTGGTAGTTACAAACATCAGCACAAAGTCATTATACTCTTACCACATAGTGGTATCGGGTATACTTATTTAGATCGTGTTGCAGGCAAAATTTATCGCAATAGTTCCCAAAGCCTAAGAAAATCTTTATGTCATCAAATACAATTTTTTAATAAAAGATTGTGATTGACTTCATTGAATGCTTTACTGAAGTCAATATAAATAATGTCGGTTTGTTGCCCATTACCGAAACAAAAATTTGTAAGAGCTGTAAAATGTTAGTTGAAATAGAACACTCCTTACGAAGAAGAATCTTGATGGCACAGTTATGCCTCTATACTTACCTATATTTGGCTTGTTTCTAGATTTAAATATGTATGAATCCTTGAATAATGTGCCACAAAAAACGCTTGGTCGATGCGAAAGACAGGGTTGAATTTTGAACGATTTGGTGGCATAAAAAATATTAATTTTGGTTAAAAAAAATAAAAACCAAAAAAGAATTGGCTTATATTAACAAAAATTGTCGGACTTTTCTTGTTAGACTTTTTAAACAAGCGCGAAACCAAAACAGAAATAACCAAACTACATATTCTTGTTTGCAATAATTAAGTCAGCTCTAATAACAAAACAAATCAAAATTGGCAAAAAAAAAAAAAACTCTGTTAAGTGCTAGGTTTTCATTGAGTTATTATAACCCTAAGCTAAGTTTTTGAAAAAATCGAAGAAAATTTTTTCGCAAAGAATAAAAGAGAAATATCTGTTTTCTTTTTAAGTTCCTCATCAGTGGCCTAAAGATAAACAAAATCTATAAAACACGTTTGGTATGTAGGGATTGATCAACCTTTCTGTTTAAAAAAGTTCTGTATATTTATTTATTTCATATATTTATTTTAATTTAATATAATTTTATTGTAATGTTGACACAACAAGAATAAATTCTTATAAGCTACAGTACTAGAGGAAAGTAGGATTTAAGTTATAATTACTGCAGAAAGATACATTCAATTTATTTTATAATTTTAATTTCAAAAACAAAAAATTTAAAAAAAAGGAAAAAAAATTTTTCATGAAACATTGAAATATTAAATTTTAAAAACTGAAACTTTAAACAAATATAATATTTTAGGCACATAACTTTAATAATTCCTTTTTAAAACGGTGTGTGTTGCAATTGTCTGCATTGTATTAGGTAGTTTGTTCCAAAGACAAACTGTATAAATAATGAATTGGCTCTTTAGGAATGGTTCGACAAGATTGTTTGCATGAAACTTATTAACTTAAATAAATAATCTGCTTCAGTTAAATGAATAATCTTATGCATCAGAATAAGACATCTGTTTTTAGAAAGTCATCAAAGTGAACATTATACAGTTTATATGAATATAACGATATACTATCGCTTCTTTTCTCTCTAAAAACATATCTAGCTATATTATTGTATGCCACATTAAGTTTTCTAGTATCATTACTATTGCAGTTTGCACATACTTCACAGCCTTAAAGAAGGACAGGTATAAGATAAGTTTTTGTTAAAGCATTCCTATTTCAAATGGCGTTGGCAGTTGGATAGCCCAAAGATTCTTTAACTTTGTACATTAGGATGGACCCTAGTCAAAAAAATTAGAGGCGCGACTGAAAACTTGATGAGCGTTTATATGGTAAAATTATGACTTTTTCAGATTTTACGAAAATTTCGTTCTATAGTTTAATTTTTTCGACAAATTGTTATATGAGTCGATATCAGTACTAAATTATATTTCCAAAAAGTTATACAGTTTCAAAATCGAATAAAAGCTCGAAGAAATGACAAATATCCCAGACCACTTTTGCACCAAAAAACTCTAGGTCATGAAATGTGATGAACATTTTTTCAACTTTAACAAATTGACTAAAACCATAATTTTTTTTGGTCTGTATATATGTACCCAGAGAGGAAGTATTTATTTTATTACCACCTTGTAAATCCATTTTTTGATAAAATTTTGAAAACTCGTTTTTTAAGTTTTAAAAAAGTTTTTACATAAAATTTCGAAAAATGGATCTGGCACTTAAGGTTTTGTTCAAAATATGAGATTAATTATGTGAATTCTTAAGTAAATACCTCTGTCAGAATTTTTTGTAGAAAGAATTTTTTTGCGGATTTCGAGAAAAATTAGTTTTCTATGAAATATTGATTAAACGTACTCTTTCTAAATATTTTGTATGCAAAATTTCTCAATTTTCTACTTTTAAATATTATATTTTATCTTAATAGCCTAGGGATTCTGAAAAAGATAACATGGCCCCATGAACCCTTTTGGACTTGGGGTCGCATATGCCCCAAGCTAACGAAAGACAGTTTATTAAAAAAAAATTAAATATTTTCTAAGTGCTGTTGAATTTTAAGATGTGACGCTTAAAATAAAATAACCAAATGTGCAATTCTTCCATGCTAACAATTTTGAATAAATCGAACAACGTTAACGCATTCCTTGCCGAGGTCAAACCTTGAAGTTTGGCATATTTAAATAAATTAATTTTTGTAGTAAACTAGATGAAACCCTTACCATGGGTTGGGAAATAAAATTGTGCTATATTTTACGAAAACTTTCCCTTATGTGCTCTTATGGTTAAAATGATACAAAATTCAGCAGTATTTGCAAAATATTTGAACTTTTCGACTTAATCGTCCTATACTAGCTTGGGGTCATTTGTGGCGCCAAGTCCAAATGGGTTAATGACGTCAAATTATAAAATCATAATAATCATCGAATCATAAAAATCGGAAAAAAATATAGTATAATTTTAAAGACCAAAAAAAAAAAAAATAGGGCTTTAATCAAGTTGAAAAAATGCTAATCAGATTTCATGACCTAGAGTTTCTGGCACAAAAGTGGTCTGGGGCATTTGTCATTTCTTGGCGAGTTTTTATTCGATTTTGAAGTTATATAACTTTTTGGAAAGACAATTTTTCAGCGATATCGACTCATATAATAACTTGTCGAAAAAATTAAAATATAGTACGAAGTTTTCGTAAAATCTGAAAAAAGTCATATATTCCCCATATAAGCACACTCGAAATTTTCAGTCGCGTTGAGGCACCTCTAAATTATTTTTGATTGACCCAAAGCTATGTATTTCTCAGTTTTTATACCCTATACCACTATGTGGTTTGGGTATAATGACTTTGTGCTGCTGTTTGTAACAACCAAAAATATTTGACCTACACCCATCTTTAATTATACCGATCGAATCAGAATCACTTTCTGATTCCATTTGACGGTGTCGGTCCGTCCGTCCGTCCGTCCGTCTCTGTATCCATGTAAAGCTTGTAATCAAACTACAGGTCGCACATATGAATATATTTCGATGAAATTTTGTATGTAAGCTTTTATCGGCCATGGGATGAACGCTATTGAAATTGGTGAGAATCGGTCCATGTTCAGACCTAGCCCCCATACAAATTACCCCTATGAAATTGACATAAATTGCCATAAGATCCAAATTGTCATATAGATCTTACTCAAATTGGGTTTGTATGCGTTCATTACATTATTAATTATTATATAGATCGACTATAATTTTCTTACTTGTGTATTATTCGCATGTTTCTTGGGGGGTGAGACCGCGAGTTTGAACACTTTTTTTATTAAGGGTCACCCTAGTGTACATACGGTATTGCAGTGTTGGGGAACATATGATATATCATTTATGTACATGCAGAAAAGTATGGGCTCAAGTACTGAACCCTTCAACATTTAGTGATTCAGAGTTTTTTCTAATGAGAGATACAGATTGATATCTATAATAGAGATATGACCGGGTAAGCTTACAAGCAGATATAGAGAAAATGAAAAGTTTATTGAGCTTATAAATAAGTACCGCATGATTGACGATATCGAATTCTTTGCAATGATCCAAAAACACAAGAAAAAGAAATCATGTTACAATCAAGTTTGCTTCTCAGATATATAACCAAATGCCGACTCTCTTACGGTTAAGAGACCAAAAAGTTTAATATAATCATCCATTTGCCTGTGCATGAGGTTTTCTAGGAATTTGGAAAGGAAAGAGAGAATTTCAAGAGGATGAAATTCATTATCTGCTTTAAGAAATGGTATTATTTTGGAATATATCCATATATCTGCGAAGGTAGATTTCATAAGAGCTGTGTTAAATATGTGTGTGAAAATAGGTAATAATAGGTAATAATATAGGAAGAACTATTTTTATAAACTTGAGGTTTACTTCGTTTACCTAATGGCCAAAAAAACTTTCATGACCTCATATTCATCAACACATCGAAAAGAGAAACTATTTTCGATGGACACAGTGGATATACTCTCATGGGGATTCTGGTTGGGTTTATCAATACATATTTTAACAAAACTCCGGTTCAAGGCATTTACGTCAATATCAATATTAACGATATGTATAGATTTGGAACTCGAAACCAATTTCCCGCATTTTCTTCCATTTTTGTTTCCATCCGATAGCCGCGGAGAGCTTCTGCTTGTAGTCTGTTGATTTTGCGTCGCTAATCAGATGTTTCTTAAGTTTTTAATAATCTAACCCATAAAAACAAAGTTTTTATCAAAACTCTTTCTTTCCTTATGCATATGAGTTTTGACTATATCCGTGACTGCTTCGTTACTGTGTGTGACTATCTTAAAATTAATCATTGACCACAATAAGTCTATGGACAAACTTTCAGATCGACCAATTGAGGGGAAGTGAGGATTTAATCTCTCCGTGACTGTGCGTGACTAGGCGCGACTGTGCGCGGCTATGTCAAACTTAATATTTTTTCACAGCAAGTCTATCGCACAAGTTTCAGATCGATCGGATAAGGGGAAATGGGTTTTACATCACTACATGACTCCGCGTAACATGCGTGACTGTGCGTAACTAAGTCAAAGTTAATTTTTTTTCACAGCAAGTGTATGAACTAAGTTTCAGATCGATCGGATGAGTTGAAATGATAATTGGATCATTCCGGATTCCATATCAAATTCATGAAATTCATCAAACTCAAGTATTGTATCCAAAAGCAATAAACTTGAGTTGGCAATGGTGCTCTCATTACTGTATTTTGTGCTATTCAAATTCATCTTCTTGATATTCGGGACATACATATCATGACTACGTTTATTTACAACAATTTAGTGCACAAGCTTTATTTAATATAAACAATTATGAATGTAGTTCAAAATCCTTCTATCATACTTCAGACTTGGCATTTTTGCTATATTAATAAAAACAATTCACAATAATGATCTTACAAACAATAAACAAAATATGTGTATGCCGTACAAATAGCGATAGTGTATGCTAATAAAATCATAAACACCTTTTTTTCCCAGGCGACTTGAAGAAACCGGAAGATATTATTTCATGAAAAATCTCGACTGTTTAGAAAACTAAAAATAACAAAACTAGTTCTATATTTATTCGTTTTCGCTACCGTCATCATTGAGAACAACAATGAAACCGAGACTTATTTATAAATATTTAAAGCAATTTATATAAATCTATATGCTTCGCAATATTTAGATAAGGAAATAATTCGAATTTTCAACAAAGGTTAGAGCTTCTCAGGAATTTATTGCTCTATTAAATATTTCTTTTTTAAAAAACAGATTGATACATTCAAGTACCATTTCAAAAAGTATCTTTTATAAAATAACCTTTTAGAAAAAGTACATATTAAAAAGTACCTATTAAAAAAGTTTTTTTTAAAAGGTACCTTTTGACAAAGTGCCTTTTAAAAAAAGGACCTCTTAAAAAGAGTACATTTTAAAAAAAAGTACGTTTTCAAAAAGTACATTTCTAAAAAAGTGCCTTTTAAAAAAAGTATCTTTTAAAAAAGTACCTTATAAAAAAAGAAAATTCAAAAGAGTACCCTTTAAAAAAGCAATTTTTAAAGCAAGTTCATATAAAAAAAGTACCGTTCAAAAAAGTACCTTTTAAAAAAGTACCTATTAAAAAATTACATTTTCAAAAGAGCACCATTAAGAGGTACATACATTTTTATTAAACTATCTCTTAAAAAAAGTACTATTTAAAAAAAACATTTTAAAAAATATTCCTTTTTAAAAAAAAGTATTTCATAAAAAATTCTAAAAAAAATCTAAAAAAATACGTTTTAAAAAAGGAACCTTTAAAAAATCACCTTTTAAAAAATGTACCTTTTAAGAAATACCTTAAAAAAAACCTTATAATTAAATAATTTTTAAAAATGGTATTTTTAAAAAAAAGTACGTTTTAAAAAATTACAATTTAAAAAACCACCTTTACGAAGGCGTTTATTAAAAAAGAGACTACTGAAAAAGTGCTTTTTAACAAAATATATTTTAAAAAACACCTTTAAGAAATATATTTTAAAAATACCTTTTAAAAAAGTACCTTTTTAGAAAAACATGTTGTAAAAAAATTACTTTTGAAAACAATGTACCTTTACGATTACTTAAAAAAAAACCGTTCTGTGAATGTAATTTCGATTAAGTATTTTGTGTGCTCATTAATGATCTCAGCCACAATTTGAACAATATAACTAATTTTGGACTTGAGACCACTTTTTGAATCGCATGAAATTAATTTAGTTAAACCATAAATAACCTAGCCGAACAATGCGAATGGTATTGCCTACGATAAGCTTACTACTACTTGCACCACTAAAGTATATACCAAAACTAAAGCTACCACTGAGTCGAGAGTAAAAGGCAGCAAAACCAAAGAATATTTATATCGTAAACATTTAACAAAACCCAATGAAGCACAAAATTATCATTTTCTTTTTTGCTGACGTTTGCCAAAAACCTCAAACTTAATATAGAAATGGTGATACTTAGTAGTGTTTTAAGCATGAGTAAAATAAATATTTGATGGCATATTTGATGTAAAGGAATAATTTCTTTCAATCTTCAATACCGTCGTGTTAGCTCAAATGGTATTATTTATATTTATAATATTGTATATACATTGTCTAACCATCTAATGTACAAATATGTAAATATATTTATAAGAATATGCAATGTAGGCGGCATTTAGGCATTTATAAAGATTTATATTCTGTGTTTTTATGATTTAATTAAAATAAAGTATTGTTTGTTCTAGACATCGTTTTCTTTATTTCTCTTGATTTTTTCGTTTCTGTCGTAATTGTCTTCATTTTGTTATTTTCTTTTTTTGGTTTGGTTCCAGCAATATATTTTTATTTGTCTTATTTATTTCATATAATTATAGTAGTTTGTGTGTCAGATCATTTGCCTTTAGAGTTCGAAAATCTTATATTTTTGCTAAATAAATACAACCAAGAACTTTTAGTTATTTATGTCATGTGTGTATTTTATTTATATTTACCTTTCTTCCTTTTTCAGTCTAACAAATTACGACGTCAAATGTTAATTAGCAATTAGTTGAGCACCAAATGAGTAGAGGGTAATTAGAGAAATAATTCATTAAGAATATCTAATATTTAGTAACACAGTGTAATGCGGCAGAAAATGTTTAATAGACTCTATGGTGTCTTAATCAGAAGAAGGAAAATTAATCAGAAAATGGAAAATAAAAAATTAAAGTTCAGAGTATCTGAAAAAATTGCTGGCAGTTTTTCTTATAAAATTAATAATATGTCATCTTATTTTATTTATATTAATTTTAGCTAAAACGTATTTTATTTTGTTTTTTCTATTTTGATTTTATAATCTTTTTTAAAATTTGTATTTCTACCTCTACTTCTATTTTTATTTTTTATTTTAGTTTTTGTTTTATTTTTATTATCTATCTTTTAATTTTTAATTATATTTCTATTTCTAGTTGTATTTCTAATTTTTTATTTTTGTTTTCATTTTTCTTTTATTTTATTATATTTTTATTTTTTTATTATTCTATTGTACCTTTATTTTAATTTTATCTTTATTAAATTTCTATTTTGTTTTTAGTCTATTTTAATTTTAATTTGTTTTATTTTTATTCCGTTTTTCTTTTATTTTATTTTATTTTATTTTCTTTTATTTTATTTTATTTTATTTTATTTTATTTTATTTTATTTTATTTTATTTTATATTATTTTATTTTATTTTATTTTATTTTATTTTATTTTATTTTATTTTACTTTATTTTGTTTTATTTTATTTTATTTTATTTTATTTTATTTTATTTTATTTTATTTTATTTAATTTTATTTTATTTTATTTTATTTTGTTTTATTTTATTTACTTTATTTTATTTTATTTTATTTTATATTATTTTATTTTATTTTACTTTATTTTATTTTATTTTATTTTATTTTATTTTA